>JAJPGS010001068.1:0-735000 GCA_028654335.1 Alnus rubra
ACATTTGTAGCATCTTCTTCAATTTTAGCAAATTAGTCTCACAATCTTCAAAACAGCGTGCATTCCGTTCTCTCCATACACACCATATCAAACACAATGGAGCCATACGCCAAATCGGTATCAACATCCGATTCCCTTTTGCCCCCTCCAACTCCCTAACATATCTTTCACCGACCGCAGCATTATCCACTCCACCCCAAACATTTGCAATATCGTCCTCCACAATTATGTAGCAACCATACAATGCAAAAACAAATGATCAATGGATTCTCTAGAAGTCTTACACATATAACACCACTCCATCACAATCATTGTCTCCTCTGCTCCCAGTGCAATTGATGAGTTATTACAGCTTCTCAGCCTTGACTTTGCAATAAAAGACTTGGGCACACTCCTTTACTTCCTTGGTGTTGAAGTTCTCCCAATAAAGGATGGTATTCTTCTTTCTCAACAACGATACATTCAAGATCTATTACACAAGACCAACATGGATTTTGCTAAACCAATAACTACTCCCATGTCTACATCCTCTATATTGTCTGCATTTACGAGTGATCCTATGGAGGATCCTTCTTTATATCGAAGCACGGTTGGATCACTTCAATACTTGTCTCTTACTCGTCTAGACTTGGCATTCTCTGTCAACCGTGTATGTCAATTAATGCATCGTTCGACCAAGCTTCATTGGCAAGCTGTAAAGCGGATTCTCCGGTACCTCAAGCATACCATCACTCACAAATTCTTACTACAAAAGACTTCTTCGCATACTCTTCAAGCTTTTTCAGATGCAAATTGGGCAGGGTGTCCTGATGGCCGCAGCTCTACAAGAGTTTATTGTGTTTTCCTTGGCTCCAATTTAATCTTTTGGAGCTCAAGAAAAAAGCCAACAGTTTCTCGATCATCCACAGAGGCTGAATACAAATCCGTTGCCAGCACTGCAGCTGAACTACTATGGATCAAATCTCTTCTACGGGATCTCAGCCTCCAACTTCATTATCCACCAAAACTGTGGTGTGATAACATAGGGGCCACCTACTTGTCAATTAATCCTATTTTTCATGCAAGAACAAAGCATGTCGAAATTGATTTCCACTTTGTTTGGGAACTCGTTGCTGCCAAGTCATTGGAAATTCTATTCATTCCAAGTTCTGATCAACTAGAGGATGTGCTGACCAAGCCTCTAGTCTCCAACCGGTTTCATCTGCTTTCTTCCAAGCTCAACGTGTGTTCACCCCCGTTGAACTTGCGGGAGGGTATTAATGCACATTCTAATTCTGATGTTAATCACCAACTTAAAGACTCCTAGTAGAACTCTAGGAAGGTTATACGGTTGATAAGGTTTAATGTAATTAGAATACTATCTAGGTTAGTGATTCTTATCTAGCTATACCCGAATATAAGGGATAAGCTTTATCATGTAAGTGTTAGATTTCTTGTAAACTCAATTTATACTTCAATACATCCTCACTAGATGAGCAAGAGAGAAACTGAATTATTCAGTCAGGATTGTGTGATCTTTTAATTCATAACCAAACTATTCCATCTTCTAAATTATGTCAACTAAAATTTGTCCATACAATTAACCAATCAAAAAGGAAAATAATTAGACAGAGATAAAACAATGATACACTTATAAGAGAGAAAGAGAGAGAGAGTAAGCACTAGAAAAAAGCAGGTACCTAAGTGGGGAATCATGCTACTGTTAGCTCATTCAATTAATTCGTCATCAATCATTAACAGATGGACATGAGCAATCTTGCGCCATTCTTTTCCTTTTTTCCTACGACACTTCTTCTTTAACAAAGGACATTTTCTGATCAATAGAACAGAAACGGAGGCAGGCAACCCCTCTTCTGGCATGTACTTGAGCATAGGGCAATTATAGATCCGTAATTCTTCAAGAGATGTGAGTTGTTGATGCCCCTTCTCGTCCAAAGATCTCATATTAGGAAAATTAGAGATTTGAAGAACGGCCAGATTTGGAGGCAGCAATCCCACCTCTGAAAAGGACTCTACATCTCCCTTTTCGCCACAAATGGACAAATTTCTAAGAAAGGGAAGCTTTTGGAAACCCCATCCCGTCCGGCTGGGAACTAGTTGGTCACAATCCATGATAGAAATTGACTTCAGATTGCAAGGCAAGCCCCCTTCTGGAAACGACTCGACTTTTGGACAATGTACTATTTGCAATTCCTCAAGAGATAGAAGGAGAATGTGCATCTTGTCAGGCAGTGACCTTAAACTCTCACAATTCCAAACCCAAAACAATGTGAGGTTGGGAGCACACAATCCACCTTTTGGAAAAGACACAAAACAAGGGCAATCTATGATTCGTATTTGCAAGGTCATTAAATCATGTTCATATTGTTCTGAAACTGTCAAAGATTCCAAATTCCTACACCCAAAGATATAGATATCACAAAGCATTGGGAATAAGTCCAATGGGACAAACTTGAGAGAATCATAAATATCATATAAGTATAATTTTTTAAGGGATGAAAAGATTGGGTACATTGGGAGCTCTAAAATCCCACAATTCATGATGATAAGGGATTTTAATGTAGATGCTAGATCACCCTTTGAAAGGGACACAAACGAGGTACAATCACTGACTTCTAACTCTTGAAGAGAACTACTAGGGCCCATCATTATGTTGGCTTTGGAATCTAGTGCATCAAATCCTCCAACTTTGAGAACCTGTATTCTAGTTGGCAATTCCTTAAACAATACCTCGTTACAACGTATTAGATTCAATTGACATATAGCAGGAGCCCTCGGGAGTGAAGACACCAGTAGTGGACATTTCTTGATTTCAAGTTTGGCTAAAGAAGGAAGATGGATAGGAAAGCTTCCTGTTAGCTTGGGACAATCATGAATATAAAGCTCTTGGAGCTGAGGAAAAGCTCCACCTTCATTTTCAGCGCCAAAGGAAAACCATTCCTCCCACTTCAACATCAACTCGAACCTTAGAACTTTCAATGCTTTAAATGGCCTAATTGAAGAAGAACCACTAGCATAAAATCCAGTACCCACTCTAACAACTGCATCAAACTCAACAATAGAGAGGTCCTGCAGAGAAGGTAGTTGTCCAAGCGATGGCAAGCTGCAACAATATTTACACTTGTTTAGATGAAGAGATACCATATTAAAGAATGAATCAAGCCCTACCCAATCTGGAAAACTTTGACCGCCATAGTTGTTAATAGTGAGACTTTTCAAATTTGAATGAGGCTGGAGACTGTCAAGTATAGTTCTTTGACTTTCTAAAATATCAGTATCAACTTTCCATTCCAACACCAACTCATCAATGTGCTTCTTGTCCTTCAAGCCTGCATCTGAAGCATCTATAGAAGAGACAACATTTTGAAGGTTCAAAATAGCAAGTTTTCCTCGAAGACTATTAAGCTTTCCCAACTCTCCGATGCAAGACCCATTACGGCTACCGATAATAAATTTTGTCAACGTTTGGAGACATTTAAGTCTACCCAATTGTATCGGCATCTCCATTATGTCTGTTCCAGTAATATCAAGATGTCGTAGATTAATGAGTTTTCGCATATCCTTTGGCAATCCAACAAGACTGTAACAACATGATAAGTTGAGTGTTTGCAAATTGATCAACTTACACATGGAATCAGGTAACCTTTTAACTGCAGTAAAAGAAATGTCCAAATAACGTAGTTGTTTAATTTTGCCAATTGAATCAGGGAAGTTAGCCATATTCTCATAATGAGACAAAGAGAGTACCCGTAAACATCTTAGCTTTGGCAATAGATCATTCGGTACCTTTCTAGATAAATTGTTGTCCAATATTGAGAATCCTAATGGCAAGAAGGTTCGCAACCGCTTAACCTCATACAAAGCCTCAAACTTCTTAAAGTTATCAAATTTTGTTCTGAAATACGACAAGTGACGAGTCTTGTTCACAATTCCGTAAAAACTGTCACCCTCCAGCCTGAAGATAAATTGTCCAGAGACAAACTTCGCTAAGTCATTGACAAGATCGTGCATTACAAAACATGACTTATCACCACTTGATTGTTGAAACAATGATCTTGATACAAGATCAAGGAAGTAATCATTACCAACTTCTTCCATTGTTTTGTTTTCGGGTTCTTGCAAGAAACCTTCAGCCATCCACAGTAAAACTAGTCGATCTTTTTGGTATGCGTAACCCTTTGGGAATATTGAACAATAAGCAAAGCATCGCTTTAGATGTGAGGGTAGATATTTGTAGCTTAATCTTAATGCCGGAAGAATGTTTGTCTCCTCAATTGGCAAATCCCATATTTCACTATTCAGTATCTTGTCCCATTCTTCAACATCTAATTTCGACCACAAGAGAGCCCCAATCATTTTGGCGGCTAAAGGTAGGCCTTCACACTTCTTCACAATTTGTCTGCCAGCTGCCTCTAGCTCAGGATGTGCGTTAAAGTCAACATTGTGAAATGCATGGTCTGAAAATATTGACCAGCAATCATCTTCTGATAATTTATTCAGACAATGAGTCCCACAAGAGCGTACTACGGATGCAACATCATTATCACGCGTTGTTACGATGACCCTACTTCCTTGTGTCCCAAATTTAAAGGGATTGATTAAGACTTCCCAATCACTATAATTCTTATTCCATACATCATCTAAAACAAGTAGGAACTTTTTCCCCATCAACCTATCCTTCAGTGTAACTTGAAGCCGATTCAGATCCTTAATATCACAGGTTGACGATGTTACTGCCTCTAGAATTGTTCTCGTCACCCTGAACACGTCAAAATCGTCTGAAACACATACCCATGCCTCAACGTCGAAATGCTCCTTCACCCTCTTGTCGTTGTATACAAGCTGAGCAAGCGTTGTCTTGCCAACTCCCCCCATGCCCACAATGCCAACCACACACATCCCACTGCCTCTTCCGTCATCCGAGAGCAACAAGTTAATTACTGCCTCCTTATCACAATCCCTACCAAAAATACAAGATTCTTCAACCAAAGAAGTCGTGGGAAGTCTTCCTGAAGATTCCCCTCCAAGCCCTTCTGTTAGACCTAAGACATCCTTTTGTTTTGCCAGATATTCTAATCGGTCAAGAACCTCTTCCATCCTCGGTTGTATCTCCTTGGCAAAAGGATTAAGAAGATCAGAGACCGAGTTTCGTACCTTTATTGCAGCGGCTCGAGATTCAGCAGCCAGCTCGCGTCTCTGGATTTCCGTATCAATCTCATCCAACATGTCTTCTGCATCAAAAACAGCGTCTTTCAGCTCATCAAGCCACTCTTTCACAGCAGGCTTCGTGAGTTCCTTGTCCTCCGCGTCCTCCAGCACCGCATTCACAGACAGCAATGCTATCTTCAGCTTTCTTAAGGGCCCATCGGCGAGTTTTCGTCCCCGAAAGATGTCAAGGACCTCTCGAGTCATTTTTTCAAATAACTCCTGCAACACAACAGAGAGAAGCGCTCCTCCCACAACATCGGCCATGTTTTCTTCCTTGCAGCGGAAAAACAATCGAAGGAAACGAACAAAAGTGATCTGTAGATTCAAAATCAAAGAAAGGTCATTTGGAAGAAGATGGAAGGCTACGTGTCAGAATGGGAAACTTAAGGTAATACATCTGTTTTCCAGTTTCGGATTTCTTCATGAAATGGTAAACATTTATTTAATCATCCATATTAAATTTCACATATATAATAGTTTATATATATATATATATATATTGGGATTTGATTCTTGTACAACACCAACAATTGTACAACAACCCCTCACATGAGGATGGGCCTCAGTATGTGGGACTCACCCTCATGTGAGGGATTGTTGTACAGTTGTTGTATTGGTGTTTTAAATCTAACATTTTCCATATATATATGCTAGCGTTGGTTTAGCGTAAGTCCGTTGGTCAGCCCGTTTTTCCTGATGTACAATGTAATTTCATTTAACATTTTAAAACACCATTTATACCTAGGTGAAATAAAATAATCATGTTAAAGTGTAATGATCATGTCTATAATGCAAAGTATGTCCTATAAGAGCACTAATAGCAGATGCCCTATAAGTAGTTCCCTTTCCTAAAATAGAGAAAATTTGTAAAAAGTTACAAAAAAACAAGCCACAGCAATTGCCTTATTATAGGGCTCCATCATTGGGTAGCTACATTGCTACCCAATACCTTATTTTAATATATAAAAATAAAAAATAAAAATCTCTCTCCTCTCTCCTCTGGCTCTCATACATCCTGAAGCAGGGAGATGAGTTGGTGAAAAATCAGTATGCATCTTGTAGTCGGCGAAGTCACACTACAAAAATTTAAGTAATTTGTGACCAATGTTTAGTGGCCTTTCAGGCACCCTGAAAGGCCACTAAACATTAGTGACATAGGGTTAGTGACGTTTTTAGAAGGCCACAAATGACGTTTTTAGTGACAATTTTGTGGCGTGTCTGACTGACACGCCACAATTTTACTGACGTGCTAAATCAAACACGCCACTAATAATTTTAGTGAGGTGTTTTAATTCAACACGCTACTAATTAGTGAGGTGTCAAAAAATAATTTACTGCAGACACGCCATTAAATGTCCTATTTTTTGTAGTGTCAAGGCCTCTCCGACGCCGGAAGCAGATGAAGACGGCGATCCCGAGGAGGACGAAGGAGACGGCAATCCCAATGGGTTGGGGGTGGAACTGGAAAATGGGATATTGGGTGCGGCTTATCTTCTCCAAAGTCCAAGAGTTCGAAACCGAGATTGCCTGGTTCCTCTTCTCGCCTTTCCGGGTTGAGCTACTTGACGAGAAAGAGTGTGTTTGAACGCCGATACGACACGTCGGAGAGTGTGAAGCGTGGCTCAAGACCCTCGAGGAGAACTTGACCCTGACCTGGATCGTCATCGACCCGACCCGAAATTGCACGGGGAACGTGTCCAGCCGGAGACCCACTGGTTGACTAGGGAGATACAGTTCTGGTTCGCGACGATCATGGCTGGCGAAATGGCGTTGTCGTCGAAGTTGGTGGGTTTTGAGAGAGAGAGGACGGAGAAGGAGAGAGCAAGACAGAATAAAAAAAATGAATAAAAAAATAAAAGTAGGAAAGAAAAAAAAAAGAATAAAATAAGAGTAAAAAATAGTATTTAATTGATATAGATAAAATTAAGGGAATTTATTGTGCGGTGTTTTTTTATAGGGAATCAAAAAGTGGTTTGGTTCCCTAAATTTTTTCTAAATTAGGAAAAATAGTTGGGTGTCTGCTGCTAGTGCTCTTAATAGGTTCCATTCTTCTATCCCTTTTCGGGAGTCGATGACTACTCATAGCTATTACCTTAACACCAAATAAGAGTTCGAATCAATACTTTATTTCTATTTTAATTGATCTCGATTCGACATTATAAGTATATTGATTTTTAACTAATACTTCTGTAACCGTAACAAAAGAATAAATATTAATAAAATTAGCAAACAAAACAATAATTATCAAATGAAATGAAAATGATGTTATTACGTATGCCAATGTAACATTTTCAATGATTTTCAGTAACTCATAATTCAACAACCCTATTTTATTTCCCTTGGTTCTGTACATATCCATAATTGTCCTTCAAATGACTTTATTCGCCTACAGATAAATCATCAACCAGAATATAATTTCTCTTTGAAAGCCTTTTTAAAGGCATCTTGTTGCTTTGGAATATAATTCGTGGAAATCTTTCTTTATTCTTTTTTTTTCTTTTTTATTATTTATTTATTTATTACTTATTATTATTTATTTTATTTTATTTTATTTTGCCCTTTAGATAGTGAGAATAGATCATTTTTGCCTCTTGAGTTAACAGTTCCAACAAAATATTGGACCAATGTAGCGACCAAAGTAAACTACATAAAAAAAGGTATGTGGCCATTGGTAATCATGAAATTATTGGGAATGTTTGGTAAAGATGGTCAAGTTAAAATTTTTTAGTAGTTATAAAAAGTTATTGGTGTGATATAAAGTAGAAAAAATTTATATTGAAAGTGAAAAAATTTTGTATTATTTTGATTTTTTTTATTTAAATAGTAATAAAAAATAACTAATATGATATAAAATATGAAAAAAGTTAAAATATTTTAAAGTTGATTGTTTTGAAAAAAAGTGAAAATAAAATAGAAGAATTCCACTAAGCTTAAAGGTGCGTTTATGATTGTGATTTCGTAGACAATAAATGAGATTTTAAACCAAATCGTAGAACATAAATCGTTTGAGAATTACATTTTTAAAAATTGCGATTTAAAAACATAAATAATCTGTATTTTCAAATCACAAGTAAGATAGTGATTTTTTGAAAACGTAAAATTTTAAAGGTTAATTTGCGATTTTAAAAGTTAAACTGCAATTTTGACAAACGCTTAACTACGTTTTTAAAAATCACTTTTTCAAATCCTACTTTTTAAAATCGTTATTTTAAATCGCACTTTTTAAAATCGCAAACCAAAACAAACCCTAATTATTATATATACTTCGAGAATAGACTCGATTTGCCTCTTGTTTAGAGCATCTTCAAGAAGAATAGTTAAAATAATTATGGAAAGATTATAAATTTCTACATTTCTACATACAATCTAATTGAATTATTATTCTCCTATTTATTTTCTTTAAATATTATTTCGTATGGAAAAGACAAAAGAGTATGAAAAAATTAGGAAGAAAAAGAAATAACAAATAAATTTGTAGCATGAATAGCGAAAAAGCAGAAAAATCTATTTATAATTCGACTGCTATATATATTATTTATTAAGTAATAATAATCAATATATTATCTATATATTTTTATTATTTTAAGCTGAAGATGAAGAGAATAATAAAGACCTATTGCATCAAGGGTCTGGATAGAAATGAAGAAGCCGCCGGCTGCCGTACATCGTGGGTCCCGCCATCTTCAGCCGCGTCGTTTTCATACAGCATGAGCTATATCGCCCAAGCCTTCGCTGGCCAGTGGCCACCTTGGTGGTGAAGTTGCACTCGCTTCAATTTCCATTGCCAACACATACTCTATGGCCTATGGGGAAGAGAATCTGACATATTTGACTCTGTATATCTGTTAATTTGTGCGTGCTTAATTGGCTCTTCCATCTCTATTCATCGAACTTCCTCACAAAGATCCTCTGATCGATCTGCCTGGAGAAAGATGGAGAGGAACAGAGGGTCAAGAAGGTAGACAAAGGTGAAAGGATGCTTGAATTAATACTAGCTAGAGATACCACATACCAGTACTATATATTTATCCGTACTGACAGGAAACGGGGGAAGGAGAGAGGAGGGGTTTACTATGCATGTCTTCTGGCGTGGGTAAATTTTTTGACAGTGAAATCCTGAAGGGACTGATACAGCAGAAAAGGCTAGTTCGTCTTTCGCGACAGTAAAGTACGATTTGGCGAAGCTTCTTCTTTATTGTCCTCTTCCATGATTTTTTTTTCTTCTTTTTTCCTGAAGATTCCTATCTTCAGTCTTGCTTGACAGTGACAGCACTTCGTGAACAGAATCTACAAGTTCAACAGTTTCCTGGTCCAACTTTAGGGGATGCCTCCGCAAACTCTGCAAGAGAGATACGAAAATGGAGAGATGCTGGTTTAGGTGGAGCAGTCGTGGGAAGCCGCTCTCTCTGATCTGGTTTCTTTTGGGCTGAAGGTTCTCAGGTGGGAGCTTTGACTGTTTGATAGAGTGGAAATGGAGAAGAATCAAGAAATATATTTCTTTCTTGATCCTATAAAAAAATAAATAAATAATCAGTCGACTGTTTGAGAGAGTGAAAATAGAGAAGAGACAAGAAACATAAAGGAATTGTTTGCTAAGGGGATAGAAATCTTCCTCCCTCTTTTTAGTTTTTCTTCAAATAATTAACTTTAAATTACTTAAATAATTTTTTATTATTATTTAAATAAAAAAATCATTATAATGCAAAAAAATTTCACTTTTTCATACATTTTTTTTTTTTTTTTACTTATATCACAACTCACACTTTCTTACCAAACAAGACCAGAAAGTCAAAGTTCTTAAGCATGTCACATCCGATTTCTTCCACGCCAAAAGGTATGGTCTCAACACCAAAATTTGCTCCATTTTCTAAACAAATTTTTTATTTTCTTGCCGATTTGGTTGTGCCACGTCTCAGCCACATCAGGGTGTGAGTATTTAGGTGTAAGCTTGTGGGTGTAAGTGTAGCATTTTCCTTTTTTTATATGCAAAACAGAGAGAGAGAGAAAAAAAAAAAGGAGGGTGGGTGGGTGGGAGAAAAAAAAATATTATAATAAAATAATTGTAATTGAACTGAGCTTGAGCAATCATTGGATTCCAGCTGACAAAAATCTGGCCAGATTCGGTCATCGATCTTGTTGTATCTGGTGGAATCCGGCCAAACTGGCTCGCCGGAATCCGGCAACGACTACTGGACATTGTCGGATTCCATTTTTCGCCATTCATAATTTTTTCATACGAGCAGAACACCGAAAAAAAAATTCGGAATTATTATTTTTTCTGAAAATGATTTCGCCGAAAATGTTTTACAACGAAAATCATTTTACATCGAAACAATCGGAGCATTAAAGGAATAAGAGTTTTCAGTTTTTTGTTTTGTTGTTGTTGAGGAAGATAAGTGAACCAGAGAGAGAGGGAGAGGGAGAGAGAAAAATCCTATAAGTCGCTACAGTAAACTTGATTGTAGCAAATTATAGCAAAACTTTTATTTTGAAGTGTCTGCTAGAGCTCCAAAAAGGCTTCTACTAACTGTTAAAATAAATATATAAAATAGATAATATATGTGAAAGAGAGAGAGCGAAAATATATTGAGGACTACATTGTATTGATTCTTGATACTCTCTATAACATATTACAGGAGACCTCTATATATAGAGAGGCTATGAGTAGTAACCAAGAAACCCTAAAGTATTTAAGGTAGGAAAGAAGACTAATTAAGGTAGGAAATCATATATATATATAAAAGCCGAGTTTTTCCTTAGAATGACATAGAATAGTGACACGTGGCATGAACCCATACTTTTTATTGACTAAACCGGTCTTTTAAATAAAATTGAACCGGTCTATTTAATCTCTCCATCTCTCTCTATTAATGATACAAGTAGCATCTCTCTCTCAATTAATGATATAAGTATAACTCTTTGGTATTTTTATATTTTTGCACACGTGGCATGAACTCATACTTTTTATTGACTAAACCGGTCTTTTAAATAAAATTGAACCGGTCTATTTAATCTCTCACTCTCTCTCTATTAATGATACAAGTAGCCTCTCTCTCTCAATTAATGATATAAGTATGACTATTTGGTATTTTTATATTTTTGGTTGAAATCTAAATATAACCGGTCTATTTAATCTCTCCATTTCTCTCTCTCTCTCTCTCTCTATTAATGATACAAGTAGCCTCTCTCTCTCAATTAATGATTTACGTATGACTCTTTGGTATTTTTATATTTTTGGTTGAAATCTAAATATAATCGGTCTATTTAATCTCTCTCTCTCTCTATCATATCATATATCATATATATATATATATATATAAAAGCCGAGTTTTTTCTTAGAATGACATAGAATAGTGACACGTGGCATGAACCCATACTTTTTATTGACTAAACCGGTCATTTAAATTATGACTCTTTGGTATTTTTATATTTTTAGTTGAAATATAAATATAACCGGTCTATTTAATCTCTCTCTCTCTCTGTCTCTCTCTCTATTAATAATACAAGTAGCTTCTCTCTCTCAATTAATGATTTAAGTATGACTCTTTGGTATTTTTATATTTTTAGTTGAAATCTAAATATGTTTCCATTTTGTTTGTGAAATTTATGATTGAACAATTCTTCATTTGAATGTTTATGAGATTTTTTTTGTTCATTTAATTTATATGAATTAAACTAAAAATAAGGGTCATATGTATTAATTCATTTAAATGTTTTATGAGATATTTGTTTTTTTTTTTGTGTGATTTTTACGATTTTCACTTATTTTTTGTAAGTGTTATTCTACTTTTGAAAGTCAAAAAATGCAAAATTTTATTTGATTATTGTGCACAAAAGGAATATAAATGCTTTTAAAACACTAAAGAGTTAATTAAGCATTAAATTTGATTTTTTTTTTTAATGTTCAAAATTATATGGATTTGAAATTTGTGATTGAACAATTCTTCATTTGAATGTTTATGAGATTTTTTTTTTGTTCATTTGCTTTTTTGAATGTTCAGAATTATATAGGATTGGAATATAATAGGTATCACACCAACATTAAAAAGAATTCCTACTAATTTTCTATTTTATATTTTGATAATCAAAATCGTGGTTTTCTTCTTGCTATTTTTCTTTTTCATACTTATTTTCATTCTAAACTACACCTATGTGAACAAATATTTTAACATGTTTTAATTTATATGAATTAAACTAAAAATAAGGGCCTTATATATTAATTCATTTAAATGTTTTATGAGATAATTGTTTTACTTTTTTTGTAAGTGTTATTCTGTTTTGAAAGTCAAAAAATGCAAAATTTTATTTGATTATTGTATACAAAAGGAATATAAATGCTTTTAAAACACTAAAGAGTTAATTAAGCATTAAATTTGAAATGTTTTTTTTTTCTTTTTTTAATGTTCAAAATTATATGGATTTTATTTTTATTGAAACATATCATATTATATCATATATATTCAAGTGAAATAAACAGTGCGTTTAATATTCCTAATCAAATCTCTTCCATTGAATAGAAACATTTAATTTTGTTGTCATTAAATTCTCACTAATCTCTCTCTCTCTCTCTCTCTCTCTCTCTCTTCCTTTAAGTAAAATCTTTTACTCCAATACCGCTTTCCCTCCTATTAAATGTCTGTTACAAACTAAACCTCAAAGAGTCAAATGTCAGTTTTTTTTTTCTTTGGAAAATGTCAAAAGTCACTCCAATATCTATCGTTTTCTCAAATAAATATATGGATAAGTAATGGTTTGTGGTTATGCAAAACTGTAATGTTGTTTACATTACCAGAGAGTGGTGCTCAAAGCAAAGAGAGGAAAAAAAAAAAAAAAAAGTAAAATTGAACTGCTCCATATATTTCAAGTGAAATAAACGGTGCGTTTAATATTCCTAATCAAATCTCTTCTATTGAATAGAAAATGAATAGAAACATTTAATTTTGTTGTCATTAAATTCTCACTAATTTCTACCTCTCTCTCTCTTCCTTCAAGTAAAATCTTTTACTCTTCCCCTCTCATTAAATGTCCGTTACAAACTAAACCTCAAAGAGTCAAATGTCAGTTTTTTTTTTTTCTTTGGGAAATGTCAAAAGTTACTCCAATATCTCTCGCTTTCTCAAATAAATATATAGATAATTAATGGTTTGTAGCTATACAAAACTGCAATGTTGTTTACATTACCAGAGAGTGGTGCTCAAAGCAAAGAGAGCGAAGTTTTTGCTATTGTTGGAACCTTTTTGTTTGTAATACTGCTATAGCCTTTTTTTTTTTTAGTTTGCCTTTCATGTTTGTCGGGGCTGTGTTCAATAAAATTGTAAATAATATGTTTGTATTTATTTTATGTGCTTCTGTTTTTCTGATTTGATTTTCTACCCTTATTTTTGCATTGATAATTTATATTATTATTTTTTTTTTGGAAAAATAGTTTCTTTTACGCTATATAAGAATGATGGTCGAATTAAAAAATATCTATCTAACCGTAGTTTATTCCTATACCTACAAATTTCTTTGGAACTGGAAAAAGTATATAAGAAAATAGTTATTTTCTATTATATTAGTGGTTATCATTTTACATTTTCTTTTTTACTTTATTTTCTATGATTTTGTTCTTTCTTTACATTTTTTTTTGTCCCTATTTCCTAATTTATATTATTTTTTTGTTCAAATTGCTTCTTTTTTTTTTCTTTTTTTCTTTTTCTAAATTTTACATTGAATTCAAGGAAATCATGGAGAGAGAGAGTTTACATTAATTGTTGTTTTGAGTACGAGGTATGACGATTTTTTAATTTACATTGTTCATTGATTTTTTTTTTCCATGTATAATGCACATTGTTAACGTGCTTAATTGATAGACAATATTGATTTTCAAAGTTTCATATGAACCAGAAAAATATATGGAAAAGAAAACTTTAATTTATTCTATTATTATTTTTCATTTTTCATTTTTTTTGTCTATATTTTCTATGGTTCTCTTATTTCATTTCCTCTTCTTCTTCTTTTTATTTTTTTATCTATTTTTTATTTTTTTTTATGTAATTAATATATTATTTTTCATTCAAATTGCTTATTTTATCTTTTGTAAATTTTACATTAAGTTCAAGAAAATGATGGTGAGAAAGAGTTTCCTATGGTTGTTTTTTGTACGGGGTATGATGATTTTTTAGCGTATTATGTTTATTGAGTAGTTTTTTATTACTTTGTGTAATACAAAAAAGATAACACTATTATATGAACAGAAATTTCCTACAAACCGGTTTATAGGAAATTTCTTACGATCCACATATAAGATTGACATATGTCATTTGGCATGTGAGAAACATATGTTATTTAAATAGCATGTACGAAAAAAAATAGCATCAATAAAAAAACATGTGTTTCTCACATGTTTAAAGGATACGTGTCTTTTTAAAATGTGAGTTGTAGAAAATTTCTTATAAGAAATTTTTGTCCCTATTATATTATATTAGTGTTTTTCAGTTTTCATTTTTTTATCAATATTTTCTATGCTTCTCTTCTTCTATTTTTTTTTTATTATTATTATGAAACTAAATTATATAGAAGAATCTCGCGCATAGCACGGGTTACGAGCTAGTAAAATCATAATAGGAAAGACAGTAATATATTCTAACATCCCCTCAAATTCAAGGTAGAAGATTCTGAAATCTTGAGTTTGAAATTAGAAGTCGGATTTAAATGTAGCCAAAGTACTCGATGGTTGGATCCAAACAGTGCGGGCGAGAAAGGTTGAAAATGACGACCGAAGAAAGGAGACTAGCCATTAATCATGTGAGGGGCCAAGCCGCAACTGACAATGATGGTTGGAGAATGGAAACTAGCTGTCAATCCTGTGAATGGCCAAACCACATTGTGCCAAAAGGCTGAAGGAGACGGCCGAAGAACGGAGAATATCCCTTAATCCCATGAGGGGCCAAACCACAACTTACAATGATGGTCGGAAACAAAAATTAGCCGTTAATCCTGTGAAGGGTCAAACCATATTGTGCCAAGTTTCGCCATTGAATTGAGCCGCAAATCACAACAAAATAGGCAAAAAATAATAATCCAAAAGATGGATCAAAATAGGCTCTGATACCATATTAAAATAAAAAAATATGAAATGGAGAGAGAGAGAGAGAGTGAGAGAGAGAGAGAGAGAGAGTGAAAATATATTGAGGACTACATTGTATTGATTCTTGATATTCTCTATAACATATTACAAGAGACCTCTATATATAGAGAAGTTATGAGTAGTGACCAATAAATTAACCCTAAAGTATTTAAGATAGGAAAGAAGACTAATTAAGGTAGGAAATAAATCATAATAGGAAAGACAATAATATATTCTAACACTAACAAAATTTTAGCAAAACTTCTGTTTTAAAGTGTTTTTTTTTTTTGACATGTATTTTAAAGTGTTTGTTGAAGAGAATTTTAAATGCACAAACTTTAAATTATGTCCATAAAATAGATATTCTATTCTTTCTTAATCATATGCCATTAACTAAAGGCATCAATGCCATGTCATATACCATTAAATAAAGGTAGTGGCATGGAATAAGCTAGGATTGAGATCAATTCTTTGTCCAAAGTGTATGGGTGGAGGCAGATGACCCGGTAGAAGTAAGGTGCATGGGAGAGGGTGGAGAGGATGCAATCAAGAGGGAGATGAGGGAGAAGATAAGGAGGATGAGGTTATGGACGGCTGAGATTAACTTCAGGAGGCTTAGCTGGATGGTTGGGAGTGGGAGGTGGGAGAGAAGGAAGGTGAGAGGACAAGGTAGGAGAGCACTGCATGCGAGGTTGAGGAAGCTACAGTGGGGAGGAGCCAAGGGTTTGAGTGTTTGACCCTAGGTGTCCATGACAAGTGGAGGATGATTGAGTGGTTTACCAACTATTACCGAAGGGTTGAGGAAAAGTTGTGGGACATGGTGTGCCTTGATATTTGTATTTATATTTTAGATGACACGTGTCTTTATATGAATAGATTGGACATAAAAAGCACTAGTAGCAGATACCCTATAAGTAGTTCTGTTCCCTAAAATAAAGAAAATTAAAAAAAAAAAACTACAAAATAGTCTCACAGCAGTTTCCCTAAACTTAAGTCAATTTAACCATCAGTCTTGGGTAGCTACAGTGCTACCCAATGTAGCTACCCAATAGATTATTTAATCTTAAAAAAAACAGCAATCTCTCTCCTCTCTCCTTCAGCTGCGTGGATGTGGGCATTGTGGTTTCCTCTTTCTTCTTCTCTCGCCTGTCCTTCAGCCACCTACTGAAAATAAAAGATAAAAATCATGTTGCTGGCACGGCCTCCATTGAATAGGGGATGTATGGTGTTGTTGGCTACAAATCTGCACGCACACTTCTATTATGGGTCCCCGCTGCTTCCCGGTGCTGGGTTTCTACTTTCTTCCTAGACACCTTGTATCCAAGCAGATGAAATCATCCAAAAAGAAATCAGAAGAATTGTTGGCTACGAATTCCTTGTCCCTGGGCAGCTCTTGAGATGTAGACAAGAGAGAGAGAGAGAGAGGAGTTTATGGAAGAATGAAAAAAAAATAGATAAACGAAATAGAAAGAAGATGGAGACGAGAGAGAAGAAAAGATTTTATGGAAGAAAGAAGAAAAAAAGAAAGAAAGAGAAAATAAGAGAGGCAGACGAGAGGAAGAAGAAGACGGAGGCGAGAGAGCTGGAAGAAAAAAAAACTGAGAAAAGAAAAAGTAAAAGTAAAAAAATATTATTTTAATGATATAGGGAAAGATAAAGGGAAGCTGTTGTATAGTGTATTTTTATAGGAAAAAAAAGAGGTTGTTTGATTCCCTAAATTTTTCCTAAATTAAGGAAAATTGTTGGGAATCTGCTGCTACTGCTCTAACACATTAACAGATACAGACAATATGAATAATGCTCTATACCACCCTCTCATTTCCTCCTATCCCCCTAAAGCCTATATTATAGAGGACCATGTTACGGACTTTAGTAGGATGGGAGGAGAATGTGGGGGTTGTATATAGCATTACTCCATGCAAGATAGTGAGCGAAAGTTGTGAGTAGAAACTTAGTAGATGTTTGGGAACAGTTTTAAAATGAAATTTTTTTGGTTTTTTTTTTTTTAAAAAAGAAATCATGTTTGGCTCTCCTTAATTTATTTTGAACCAAACTCAAACTATTTTTTAACTCAATTAATATATATATATAAAGCATAAAAAATTAGGTATGGCTGAACCACCTCCATTAGTTTTGGAAAAAAAACAATAAAAAAAAAATTAAGTATGACCGAACCACTTCCATTAGTTTTTGGGGTGGTCAATTTACTCCCAAATAGAAATTGGGAGTGACTTGGCCACTCTCATTAGTTTCAAGGATGGGCAATCCACCCCCTAAGTGGTGGCCAAACCTAGAACCACCCCAATTTTTTTGTTTTCTTAAATTTTTTTATTTTTTAAATTATATTCAATTTAATTTATCTTTCCAAACATTATTTTTACACTCTTTTCCTTAGTATTCATAATTTTGAATAAAGTTAAAAAGAATACAAAACAATTAAAAAAAAAAATTACACACCCGAACATCCCCATATTTGCTGAAGTTGCTTACCACGTGAATGTTTTAGCAAATTTTTATATTATATAGAGTTATTTGCAAATGGGTATAGTTATATGTATGGACTGATTTATAATTTTTCTAAAAAGCTATAACTTTAAAGAATAGCTTTTTTTTCTTTCTAAAATGCCCCATGCAAATCTCGGTCCGTGTCAACCACACTTTCACGTGAAGTAATCGAGAAAGAAATCAAAGAAGATTCATTCTTTATTCACTTTGCAAAAAAAAAAAAAAAAGTAATCGAGAATTCATTTTGATGTGACTTGACACTGCAGTGAGTCGATACATGGATTTTCTTTTCAAAGTAGGAACAGCTGAGTCTTATCCAGCCGCTAAGTACATTTTTAAGATGGAAAATGTTAAAATTATAATTTATATTTAATTATTGTACAACTCCAAGACACATTAGATTGAGACCCATTGTAAAGGTACATGTTTTTTTTGATTTTAACTAAAAATATATATTTTTCTATTTTATCATTAGCTTTTCAATATAAATTTTAACAGATTATTTATCACACTTTTTATTTTTGTAAATATTATGTTTTATCGTGACAGTTGAGGGAGAATGAGAGAGATTTTCATTGTCGTAAAATGAATTGACATGCTCTATTTTAAAGCATCTGATGGAGAGATATGTTAATGATATAAATCATTTGTGATAAATGTTTATTTGATTTCGTTAAATCAAGAAATTTAGATGATTTGATTAACATATATGAAGGGATTTGTTAACCCTAATCTAAGAAACATGTTTGTATTTGAAATTATTCAAATCACATGTAAAGCTATATAAATAGAGCCTTATACTCAAATTAAATATCAATAAAATATGTAGTCTATAAAGCTTTAAAGTGTGAATGTAAGCCATATATAAGCCGAACCATATATGCATTTTAATCTTTATCTTTTTCATCTCTTTCCTTTATCTATTTAATTTATCATGTGATTCTATAGGATAAAGTTGCAGTCGGTTTGTGAGAGATGCTCTAACAAATGAAATTATTTTCTCTGGAGTTCAAGAGTCTCAGCTGTTCATCTCTCATCTCTCTTTCGCCAAGAAAATACATGATTCGCCTAGGCAGGAGTGGAGCTATGTTGGGGCCTGGGCTCCTCATGCCACCATGTTTTTCCTAAAAAAAAAAAATTTAAAATTTAAAATTTTACTCCTAAAATTTTCAATTTTTTTAGATTTGCCTCCCAATTTTTTTTTTTCTAATTTTGCCTCCATCCAAATGCTAGCTCCGCCTGCACCTAGAACGCTTGATTTAGGAATTTGCCAAATAATCTCAAGTAAAAGTGAAAACTTGTAGTTGTGCTTGCTGAAGTCTGAGGCTTATGATCTGGTTTTGTTTGGTTTCTAAGCTCACGAAAATGTGAAATTGATGTTTGATTTCTAGACTCCTTCATTGTCCTGCGTTTTCTGGGCAATCAAGTGGAGCAGAAGCTTTCTCAGCAACCAAATAGAGCTGATCAAGCTTAAGAGTTCCTAATTGTTCATTTGGCGATATTAGCTTAAATTTTTTTAAAAAATAGTAGTTTAACATAGTATGAGAGTCAGATGTCATAAATTCAAATCATGATTCTACAATTCACCTCTCATTTCAGTTAAATATTTCGCATGTTGGATTTCACTTGTTAAACAGAAATTTGAATCCACACATGAAAAAAATTAAAATATTAATTAAATAATTAAATTATTTAAGATAAATGATGTTTTAACGCATAATAACTATCATAAGAGAAGATGCTGAATGGTAATCACTAGTCTTTTGGTACCACAAATAATTGAAATTAATTATCTAATTCAATTATGTTCAGCTGTTTGCAGATTGCTTGCATGTATTTGTTTCGGTTGTTGAATGAAAGTAATTTAATTCATAAAATAATAAATTTTTAATTTTAAAAAAAGGAAAAAGATAATAATTAAAATGATCGTACGTACGTGTGTCCAAAAGCCATTGAGGAGGCCATGGCCCTAACAATTAGGATTACCATAATATAGTCTTAATTTTCTTTCTTAAGCACCATAACTAAAGAGCCCACATCACATGATAATAAAGTTGTTTCATTTCCCATCACCTAAAGGAAAAAGAAAAAAGAAAAGAGAGAGAGAGAGAGTGAGAAAAAGAAAAAGAGTAAATTGAACAAGAAAAGAAGGAACAAAGTAATTTCATGTACATTGCTTTAGAAAAAGAGAAATAACAGGAAAAAGAAAAAGAAAAAGAAAATTCAAACAAGAAAAGAAGGATCAATTCGATGCTGATTTTGCTGCTCTCCACCAATTTGAAGGTGTATTTTGGTTTATTTTTTGCTTTTATGTCTTTTATTTATATATTTGTTTTTTGGATTTTTGTTGCAACTTCTTTTTGTTTACCCATGTTTTGGTGTTTTGGTCCTTGGAACTCAATATATATCACATATCACCTTCACTGGTAACCTCAGTTCTTGGCATTCGTGCCATGAACCAAATGACTCGTATCTTCGAAAACATTGTCCTCACGTTCTTACATTCTTAAGTTTAAATTTTGGGTTACCTAATCCTTATTGTTGTAATTTTTTTTTTTGTTGTAATTTGTTTTTCCTGTATCTATAAAAAAATAATAATAATTAATTAATTTCATGGAAATTGCTAGCCTTTCACCATAAAATTCTCAATCAATATTTGCGTAAGTGGGGATCTTGATTGGGGGTGAAGCATGGTTTTATTAATCTTGGTTTTATTAATCTTTTACTGCAAATTCATCTATGTTACGATGTATAATTGATAAAATAATTAAGTAAAACAAATCAGATGATTAGTTCTTTTTAATTATTTTATTAATTAATAAATAAATTAAAACATCAGTTTGTAAATGACTTTGTAATAAAAATTATAATATCTTAAATATTTTTTCTATTGTTTTTATTTGAGAGGCAAAAGAACCAAGGACACGCTTAATTCAAGGCGGAATTCATGGCCGGGCATACTTAATCCAATAGGAGGTAACTCATTCAAAGAAGCATTTAATTTTATTTTTGAAGAAAAATTTATTTAGTATATTATTATATGACTACCATACAATTGGGATAACGTGACAGTGAAAATAAGCTATTAATTTTTGTTTTTACAATCCATTGCTGATCTAAATGGGTATTTTTATTGTCACATTATTCCAATTGTATAAAAGTCTATTAGATAACATAGCTCTTTTCATAAGTATATTCTAATAGATCCACATTCGAGAAGATATTTTCTATAGAATACACCTGTTTATTTTGAAAAAATCCAAACAAATGTAGAGTCTTATAAAACATTAAAACATTTAAAATGTTTAAAAATTAAGAGAGAGAGAGAGAGAGAGAGAGAGAGCCTGACCAAGGTGGCAAGGCCATTCCTATATCAGGTGATTATTCTTTATAAAAATCACATGTTAGCATGTGATTGGAGCTAAAAGCTGTCAGCACTTAACACATTTCAATCATATGTTGACACGTGTCAAAAGTTATATAAAAAAGTTTGTGTCTAACATTTCTTTATATAGATATTTACATCCGTGCATTATGATCATCTTTAACAGAATCTAATTTTAGTGAGCGATTTATAAATTAGGCTAACCATAGGGATCGCTTTGTCAATTAGGCTAACCTCATTGATTGATGGTGCATTTTTCCCTTAAAAAGTAATTGATGTGATATATAAAGTGAAAAAAAATATATTATTAAATAGTGATTGATGTGATATAAAAATTGGAATGCTTTAAAGTTCATTTTTTAAGGAAAAAAAATTGAGAGTGTTTGCCAAACAAGCCAAGTTTCGCAAGCAGAGCTGTTCTAACTTTTATGTCATGAGATTTGAAATGTGTGATCAAACAAATTCAATATTTTAACTTCATCAGCCTAAGGTACAAAAGGATATTGGGAACAATTGTCCCGTATGTTGGCTAACTTTAATCTTTAACCGTTGAGATTTGTATATAAATTTAAAATAGAGTAAAAGCGAAATAATGGCAGAAGTAAGAAAAAAGAGAGATAATTTACGTGGTTCGGTCTATGACCTACTTTCACAGGATAAAGCCTAAAAGGCTATATTGTGCTCATTAACTTTTTGGTCTATAATACAAATGTCCATATTTATAGGGTTTAGAGTAAATACTAATATGGTAATCAAATCCCCATGATTTGATTACAATTAACCCGTAAAAAGATAATATTACAATATCAACCAAATATGGAATATACGAAAAAATATAATATATTTTCCATATATTTTAACATTAACTATTGCAAAATCAAATTTTCACATGGCCGGACCGGTTGATAGGTCACATGCAAGACAAGAAAACGACCACCATAATGGCGCCAATTCGGGCCGATAGAGTGCCTCCAATGACTAAGTTAGTAGAGCATTCATAGGGAGAAAATGAAGTCTTCTCTTATTCAAGGATAATCCACCTTCTTTATCTTAAGATTCTTTGTTTAACTGCCATCAGATAGGCTCGTGATTGTGGAGACTCCAAGACTTTTTAGCCTTTGCAATGAATAGGCCTTTGGGTGTCAAATGCGCCCCAAGTTTATTCATGGTATCATCAGTGGTAGCGATCCAACCGATGATTAAAAAATAGGAATTTGGCTTTACACTTTATCGGTTTTCACAATTACGTGGATTTTAATATTTTTAACCACTCGCAATAGTACGAGACTTTGTAGTATAGTACTAAGGAGGGTATCGTACCACAAGGATTGGAAGGTTGTTCAAGTTATGAAGTACCTAAGACGTTACCTAATTTAATTATGAAAAAGATGATTTGTTTTGTTCTAACACTAAGCTAAACAAGTAACAATGAAAATTCTAAGAATAAGGAAAGTGTAGGGCATTGATTTCACTCAATCTTTAAGCACATGGTATATTGTATTCCTCCTAGATTTCTTTCACAAATGTAATACGAGCGTGTAATGATTGTCAATCACACGACGACCTCAACATGAAATTACTTTAGTTAAAGACAATGATAAACCATCTATTCATACAAAAGTCATTCAACTCAAATCTAGGGTTGAATGATTCATGCTTCCTAGTATGGATTATAAGGTCTATTAATAAGCATACACATTTATGGAAAAAGCATAAACCATCTTAGTTTAACACATAATCTCCACATAAACTTACACTAGAATGGAAAAAAAAAACATTTAAGCAATAATTAAACTAAAAAGAGTGTGGAGAGATATGTGATCCCTAGCATGAGTTTATCAAATTCACATAAATTATGTCATAAGCACCATTACACAACCATCCTTAGGTTATGTAATCATTACACTTGTATGAAAATCCAAGAACAACACAATCTACCCCATGACACTTAGAAAGAGTTCATCAACACCCTACAACTAAATTAGCTACTCATGGAGTTATGGAATTCTCTTATAGAAGAAGAAGAACCCATTACTCTAGAGGATATAAAAACTACAACCCACACTAACAAGATGTAAAAACAACTAACTTTAATTGTTGAATCTTCCTTAACAACTAAAAAGATACTCAAAAACAAGCTTTAAAGAAAAGAAATTCTAAGTAGAACATTAAAGAACAAGCTACGGGCTCTGGAATCTAAAGATTCCAGAATTGTTTTCAACATAAAATAACACAAAATGAAAGGAAGAAGAAGAAAGAAGTGCTGGAAATATAAAGAAAATATAAAGAACACTTGAATCAATTAAACTCCAACTTCACTTTACTATAAAAGCGAGTTTAGAATAAATTACAGCATAAACATACCTTGAAACTAGCTCTATGGAAAACATGAAGAAAAGAGTGCATCACTTGAATGCACAAAAGCTCAAAATAAAATTTATCAACTAAAACTAACTATATATTTAACCCACACGTCCATCCTCTATTTATAGAGGATTTGGTACAACAAACCTAGCTCTAACAATCACTCTCAGCCGCACAAAATGATGGTGACAACTTTTGATTAGAACCGCACAACTTGAGGATGAATTTGAGCCACACAAAAAGCTGCCGACATCTGAAGATCTTTCTGAAATATCCGAAGTTGATCGATCGATTTATTTTGCCTTGGAGATTTCGATCGATCGAATGTAGATCGATCGATTTATTTTCTCAAGGAAATTTCGATCGATCGAATATACTTGATCGATTTTTCTTCTAGGCAGGAGCACTTGAACTTCACATGTCTTCATTAGGCTTAACTTGTTGATTTTTTTCTTGTTTTCAATTAAGACCTAAAAAAGAGATGAAACACTAAAACATAATAACACATTATTTACCAACACAAACTAGGGTTTAACATATGTAAATTAAGGGGCTTTGAATGTAAACATTCAACGCTTATCACACCCCCAAACTTACATAATGCTAGTCCCTAGCATTACAATTTAAAGATTAAATTTAAACAACTACTATAAAGCCTCTTTCGTGGGAATCACGATTGCACTTAGCACATGCAATAAGCCTTTTAAATCCCTAGGCTACCCTAGTGGACGAGTGAAGTCTCGTGAAGGTTTAGCAGAAAATGCTACCTACAAAAATTTATGTTAACTCCAAGAATAAAGTATCTTCAAAATAATGGACTCCTATTCATGAATAATTTTAAACTAACAAACTCATCTTACACAATTTAGAGAATTCATTTCTATTTACTCACAAATGGCTGGACAAGATATCATATGTTCAAATCGATGCACTCAGATATTAACATATAGTTATGGGGTTTCAAAGTATTTCCTACATATATGTGCTTCTAATGTCTCAAATTTCTTCAAATTTCTCACAAGATGGAATAACCAAGGCATAGGCAATGTTTTAATTTTATTTACAATATTAATATGGTTGTGCAATGCTTAACTCCATTAAGCGTCTAATTGACCTATGTACAAGTGTTAGGCCAGTGACTCTCAAACCAGACGGCTTTAAAGCACTAGATGTAGAACATCCCAAAGGGCTTAATAACTTAAGTCAAAAAGAACTACGAAGTCAAACTAACTATTATATTTATTTACTTACATCTTTTGACGCGAACACTCAATGCTTAATGAGGCAAGAGGTCCGGTTACTCAATGAAGCTCTATTTTTTATTTTTTTTTAATTAAACTCCACCATTATAATGCCAAAGTCATCCATCCCACAAGGCATTCAAATTCAATCTAAGACACTCAAAACAACTATGTATGGTTACAACTTAAAATCATACCCCATAAGCAAAATGCCAATGTATTTCGTGATTTTCAAATTTTTCAACACATGCATTCTCATAGCCCAAGGTGAGTGAACAAAATTAGAGTCTCTACTTGTGTTTATGTGTTCGAAAGTTTAAATTTGCCAATGAAATGCAATTCACAATTATAAATCAACAGTATTCTAAGGAATAATATGTACATGTTAAAACAAAAATTATGGACAAAATCTGAAAAGTGTCTCCATACCCCCAAACTTAAAGGACACATGGTCCTCAATGTGTATATCAAAGGTAAGCACAAGATCAGGTATAAAAGAAAACCTGATTGGGGAAGGTATGGCTCAAAGCATACCCCCAAACTTAGAGGGTGGAAGTAGTTTAACCTGAAAAACAAAACTAGAAACAAGAGTAATATACAAAAGAAAAAGAAACAAGAAAGAAATATTTCACATTCCGAACGGCAATATTAAAACAAAAACGTTATCCGTTACATCAAAATGACATATCAAAAGTACATTGTGCAAAACATAAGATATCCCAAAAGAAAACACAATGTCTATCAAAAATACATGTCATGATCTAAACAAAACAAAGAAAAATAGGTGTCCATCAACACTCATGGCGCGGCATCCAGAGGTGGTGGGAGACGTCCTAGAATCTGACGTAACATGTCCTCCATAGCACTCTGCCGAGCCAGGATCTCCGTGCAAGTCTCTCGCATCTCAGTACGCATGTCACGCATCTCTCCAGCTAAAGTGTCCAACTGACTCTGCAGTAATGAAAAATCGGTGACAGGGGACGGAACTGAAGTCTGCCCGGGAGATGACTGCTCACCCTCGTGCGTCTCCTCCGCACGTGCATCATTGACCTCCATATCGGCCTGTGGTTCGCCCAACTGTGGCATGTGGGAAATACTCTGCGTCCACTGAGCTAGACCGAACACTGGAATACTCCTATCTAAGTTGGCCCACTCCGGAAAATGAATTCCACTAGAAATGATAAGCTTGGTAATGAGGCACGGAAATGGAAGTGGTCTCTGTGCAGCGTTCCACAGCCGCTTCTCGATCATATCTTCCCAACACTTGTACATTTGCCTCCAAATTATCTCTGGGATGTTCACCCAATATCGCTTCTCAAAAGCATAAAGAGTATGTAAAACGTCACCTATCCTCTGTGTCTTATGCCCCAATGGGCACACATTCTTCTTTAAGACCGAGACGACTAGTAATAGGTGAGGTGGCAATTGTGCTCTCTTCGCACAAGTGCGTTTAATATCGCCGTAAGCCCCTCCAAACATGTCATGAATAATGAAATGTAAATCACAATGTGGAGGGTACTCACCAAAGCGGCCTCTCGGGTCGGTAGTGGGGCAATCAAGTGCTCTAGCAATATCGTCAACGCTCACGTACACTTGTTGGCCCAAGACGATGGAAGACAAGTAAGCCGGATTGTCCATGTCATATGTAAGATTCTGGTAGAACACACGGACAAATGGCGGATAGAAGAAATCATCGGCGGGCTTCAAAAGTGGCAACAAGTTGCGCTTCCGGATTTGACGATAAGCCCATTTTACCTCTTCTTTCTCTCGGAATTCACCGACAATGTCGAAATGAGTTTCGACATTGAACGGTCTACGCTTCCATTCTGGTGTAACGAACTCACCGAGGTGGCCGGGACTGTCGGGGGAGAGAGGAGAGTCTTGTTCCATCAAAAAGGCTCTTTGAGGACTTTTTACAAACACGTGGTGGGCCAAAATAAATTTGCCAAGGAAGGCAAATTTTTGGACTTGGAATTGGTGGGAAATGGAGGAAAAGGGAAGAGGAAGAGATTTGAGGAAAAAGATTGGAAGAAAAACGAACAAGAAAGAAGAAAATAGGGGAGTTGGGAAGAAGAAACCGAGAGTAGTGAGGGAGGGCTCTTGGTGGGTTTGAAAAAGAAAGGAAGAAAATGAGGGAATGAGGAGGGCACGGGGGTTTTAAAACCCTGTCACGTGGCTACTGGGTGATGTCGATCGATCGATTTTAAAATCGATCGATCGACAATTCGATCGATCTACTTTAAACTAGATCGATCGACAATTAGATCGATCTACTTTAAACTCGATCGATCGACCCCCCTCCCTTTTTTTTTTTTTTTTTTTTTTTTTTAAACAGAGAGATAAAAACAGTAAAAATAAGTTATACAAGACAAAATAAATGGTGATGAAACGTATGCACAACAAAACAAAAGTACCACCGAGTATACTTAGGTAAATAATGTACAAGATGAAGCTCGAAGTATCAAAAGTAGATGGGATCCGTTAGATCAACGGTTTCCACATCTTCGTTATGCGCAATGCCCTGAATGTAGGGTTTTAATCTCTGACCGTTAACTTTAAAGAATTGACCAGTTTTGGGATCTTTTAACTCAACCGCTCCGTGAGGGGATACAAATGTGACTATAAAGGGCCCATCCCATCTAGAACGGAGTTTACCAGGAAACAGGCTAAGTCTAGAATTGTAAAGCCATACCTTTTGATTTGGAACGAAAGTCTTCGGTTGGATGTGTTTATCATGAAATGCTTTTGTTCTTTCCTTGTACATCCGGGCACTTTCGTAAGCATCATTGCGGAGCTCTTCAAGCTCGCTCAATTGTAACCTTCTGTGGGATCCTGCAGATTTCATATCAAAATTATAGGTCTTGATTGCCCACCAAGCCTTGTGCTCTAACTCTACAGGGAGATGACATGTCTTGCCATAAACAAGCCGATATGGCGACATGCCAATCGGTGTCTTGAAAGCTGTACGGTAGGCCCATAATGCATCATTGAGGCGCAATGACCAATCCTTGCGATCCGGCCGAACTGTTTTCTCTAAAATTCTCTTTATCTCCCTATTAGATAATTCCACCTGGCCACTTGTCTGAGGATGGTAGGGTGTGGCAACTTTATGAGTGACAGAGTATTTGACAAGCAATGTTTTTATGAATCGATTACAAAAATGTGTTCCTCCGTCACTGATAATTGCTCGAGGCATACCAAATCTACTAAAAATATTTGTCTGAATGAACTTCACAACAACTTTATGATCATTGGTTTTGGTTGCCACAGCCTCTATCCATTTTGATACATAGTCTACCGCCACTAAAATATACTCAAATCCGAAAGATGGCAGGAAGGGTCCCATGAAGTCTATCCCCCATACATCAAAAATTTCCACAATTAGGATGGGGTTTAGAGGCATCATGTCCCTCCGGGATATTGTTCCAAGGCGTTGACATCGATCACACGCCTTACAAAACTTGAAAGAATCCTTAAACAAGGATGGCCAGAAGAATCCACTTTGCAAAACCTTCGCCGCAGTCTTTTGCGCACTAAAATGTCCTCCACATGCTAGAGTATGGCAAAACATGAGGATACTATGAATTTCACCTTGCGGTACACAACGGCGAATAATCTGATCAGCACAGTACTTGAAAAGTTCAGGATCCTCCCAAAAATAGGATCAGATTTGCTTGAAAAAATGATCCTTAGCTTGCTTAGACCAATAAGAAGGGACCTTACCTGTAGCAAGATAATTAACTATGTCAGCATACCATGGTATTCCTTGAGGCGTGATCTCTAGCAGTTGCTCATCCGGAAAGGAATCATGTACTGGGATGAGAGAGGACTCAAGAAATATACGAGAAAGATGGTCAGCTACAACATTTTCAGATCCTTTCTTGTCTCGTATCTCTAGATCAAACTCTTGTAGTAAGAGTATCCATCGAATCAAACGGGGCTTTGTTTCCTTTTTGGCCATTAAATGCCTCAATGCGGCGTGATCAGAGTATACAATTACCTTGGACCCTAAAAGATAAGAGCGGAATTTGTCCAAGGCGAAAACAACTGCTAGTAACTCCTTCTCTGTGGTGGTATAATTTGCTTGTGCTTCTAACAGAGTCTTACTAGCATAATAAATCGCGTGAGGGAGCTTGTCCTCACGTTGACCTAAAACAGCACCCACTGCATAGTCGGATGCATCACACATGATCTCAAAAGGGAGAGACCAATTGGGAGTCTTCATAATCGGAGCTGAGGATAGAAGAGAGCGAAGTGTCTCGAATGCATCTAAACATGCTTCATCAAAGTTGAACGAAGTTTCCTTGGCAAGAAGGTTGCACAAGGGTCGTGAAATTTTGCTAAAATCCTTGATGAAGCGACGATAAAAGCCGGCATGTCCGAGAAATGAGCGTATTTTCCTAACCGTGGTAGGTGGTGGAAGTTTAGAAATCAACTCCACTTTTGCTTTGTCTACTTCTATACCTCTTTTGGACACTATATGTCCCAGAACAATCCCTTCTTGAACCATAAAATGGCTCTTCTCCCAACTTAATATCAAATTTGTCTCCTTGCATCGTTGAAGAACGAGTGAAAGGTTATGGAGACATTCATCAAATGTAGGTCCAAAAATGGAAAAATCGTCCATGAACACTTCAAGGAATTTTTCTACCATATCCGAAAAGATAGACATCATACACCTTTGGAATGTTGCAGGTGCATTACATAATCCAAAGGGCATGCGTCTATAAGCAAAGGTACCAAAGGGACAGGTAAAAGTTGTTTTCTCTTGATCCTTAGGATCAACGGCCATTTGGTTATATCCCGAATAACCATCCAGAAAACAATAATAACTTTGGCCCGCAAGACGTTCTAGGATCTGATCAATAAATGGCAATGGAAAATGATCCTTCCTAGTTGTAGAGTTGAGTCTCCTATAATCTATACACACACGCCATCCAGTGGTCGTGCGTTGAGGAATTAGGTCACCAGAAGAACTCTCAACCACAGTGATACCAGACTTTTTAGGTACCACTTGTATGGGACTCACCCATGTACTATCCGAGATGGGATAAATGATACCCGCATCTAATAATTTCACCACCTCTTTCATGACTACTTCCTTCATATTAGGATTCAATCTCCTCTGTGCCTCCCTGGAGGGCTTAACATTATCCTCAAGATGAATACGATGCATGCATATGGAGGGATCAATCCCTTTCAAGTCTCCCACACTCCAACCAATTGCTTCCTTCTGTTCCTTTAGAACATCAAGTAGATTACTCTCTTGGTCATCCTGTAGATTAGATGCAATAATAACTGGGAGAGTATCATTTGTACCTAAGAAAACATACTTAAGGGTCGCAGGAAGCTGCTTAAGCTCAAGCTTTGGTGGGGAGATTAGAGAAGGAATAGGAGGGATGCCTGACGTACTAGGTAACGGCTCCTTTGGTACTTTCCAAGGAGGAAAGTCTATTGCAGCCGCAGTATCAAGTAATGAATTGACTTCGCCAACATAATGCTCAATATCAAAGTCCTCAAAGTCAAAGTGAGATAGACAAGCCTCCAATGGATCTTTAATCAAAAGGTGGGGGAGTGTGTCTTTAACAGTTTCTTCAATCATGTCCAATAAGAAACACTCATTAATATCTGATGGATGCTGAAAAGCCTTGAAAATGTTCAGCTTTACCTTCATGTTCCCAAAGGTTATCTCCATTTCTCCTGTCCTGCAATTTATGCAAGCGTTAGCCGTAGCTAAGAAAGGGCATCCAAGGATGACTGGGATAAACCTTGCGGGGTCTGGGACAGGTTCTGTATCAAGAACAATGAAATCTACTGGGAAGTAGAACCTGTCCACTCTAATGATTACATCTTCAATTATACCACGAGATTTCTTTACAGATCTGTCTGCAAGTTGCAAGATAACCGTCGTGGGTTTTAACTCTCCGAGTCCTAGTTGCTCATAGACCGAGTAAGGTAACAAATTAACACTTGCACCTAAATCAAGGAGTGCCTTGTCAATGGTATGGTCTCCAATAATACAAGAAATAGTGGGAGCACCCGGATCCTTAACCTTGGGGGCTACAGCATGTTGTATCAAAGAACTTACTTGCTAGGTCAAAATAATTTTTTCTGGACTTCGCTTCCTCATCTTACGCTTTTGAGTACACAAATCTTTTAGAAACTTAGCATAAGGTGGGATCTGTCGGATAGCATCAAGAAATGGTATATTAACTTGTACCTTTTTAAAAACATCCATCATTTCTTGATATCTTTCTCCTTGCTTCATAGCACTAGGAGGCTCCTTGAGACGTTCAGGGAATGGAGCTCTAGGCTCATAAGGTATCTCAGGAGTGGTTTTCAACTTATCTTTTGGATTCTCAAGGGGTATCTTTGGAATTGATCGGGATTCACCTTCTTCAGTGTCTTTCTGCCTGACCTAATTATCGACTGTCCTTCCACTTCTTAAGGTTGTAACCGCTTGGACTTGCTCATGGGTGGTGCTGCCGGAAGCACTCCCATCGACCATGTATTGTCCCTTAGGGTTGGCTATTGGTTGGGAGGGAAGTTTTCCTTCTTTTCTCTGATTAAACGCATTTGCCAGCTGTCCAACTTGACCTTCTAACTTGGCAATTGATTGGGAATGAGAATTCAGCAATTGAGTATTTGCTTCCAAGTTACCAAGTGCAGTTAAAACCTTATCCTCAAAAGCAGAATTTCTTGGAGGAACAGCTGACTGGTACTGATACTGAGGGGGCCGATAATTGGGATTATAGGATTGATTAGGAGGCAAAGGGTGTGCCTGATTATGCACTCCTATAGTTGGTCCCTGATTTCCTGGAGCTCGCCAAGAGAAGTTCGGATGATTTCTCCATCCCGGGTTATACGAATGAGAATATGGATCATTAACCGGTCTGGAGATGGCTGCATTTACTTGCTCATGAGGAACTTCAGAGAATTGTCCTATGACGAAGCAATCTTTCGCCTGATGCGATGGATTAGAGAAAAATGAGCAAACTTCCTGTGGAGGTGGAATGTGAGAAACAGTTGTAGGTGCAAAACCAGCAGCCATAATCTGATCTAATTTTCTTGATAAGGCATCTACCTTAGTAGTCACATCTAAGGAATGGCTTACTTCGAAAATTGTCTCACTTCTTTGGTTCTTAGATGCAGGTGCCCTACGACCAGATGATGAATGGTGTAAAGAATTTTCAACTAGGTTTTCAAATAGGATCCACGCATCATCTTCACTTTTAAGCATAAACGTACCCCCACAGGAGGCATCTACCATTTGTCTATGAGGCTCTGTTAAGCCATCATAGAAACACTGAATAAGTTGCCACTTGGGAACAGCATGATGTGGACACCTCCGTAGAAGGTCCTTCATCCTATCCCAAGTTTCATGAAAAGGTTCCCCCTCTATTTGTGAAAAACCGGTTATGGCTTTCCGTATTTGGTTTGTTTTCCCTATGGTAAAATACTTCTTAAGGAACTCGTGTTGCATCTGAGCCCAAGAAGTGATGGAGTTAGTCTCTAGGGAATTCAACCAATATTTTGCTTTATCTTTTAATGAAAATGGAAACAAACGCATACGCAAAGCATCTTCAGAGATGTTTTGTAATCTCATAGTTAAACAGATCTCAAGGAATTCATCAAGATGCTTATAGGGGTCCTCGTTATCAAGCCCATAAAAAGATGGGAGCATTTGAATAATGCTGGGCTTAATTTCATAATGAGCTGCCGTAATGTCCGGCAGCTGAAGGCTTGAAGAAGGGGTGTATGTAGTGGGAACATAATGATCTCTCAACAATACGGGCTTTTGTTCTTCAGCCATAGGTGTTTTTGAGCGGGCTTTTCGACGTAAGTTCCGTTCGGATCTACGACGTCTAGGAATCCGCTCTAGGTCTAGGTCGTATGGAATAATAGGCAATAATAGCGACCGTCGACCGAACATAAACTAACAAAAATGAAACAATATATACAACACAAGGATTTAGAAAAAATACTAGTTTCAGCAGAGTTCCAGTTGCTGCAATAGTTCCTGTTGCTCCACTAAAGTCGCTCGATCGATTTCAAAATGGATCGATCGATTTGTCGATCGATCGAATAAAGTATCGCACGATCGAATCTTCTCTGCAAAAGAACAAACTCTACCGAATCCTAAAAGAGTGATATTTGCACAAAAACATGAAATATTGACAAAAATAGAAAAGAAATTTAGTTTCTACCTTGAAACAGCTGCTGAGATGTCACTGGGATAGGTCGATCGATCGAAAATAAATGCGATCGATCGATCAAAAAATATTGAGATCGATCGAATTTTAGATCGATCGATTCTTTTGGTTTTGAAAATAGATCGATCGATTGTACTTCTGCAGAAAACCGAATTCTGCAGAAACAGAACCAAAACAGTGTCCAAACCCAAAAGCAGTTTAAAACAGAACCTAAACCGCTTATGCACAGAATATACAATATGAACAGAATCAAACTAGATAAAATCCTAAACATTTCACAAACAATCGTTTGCAATCCCCGGCAACGGCGTCAAAAATTGGTAGCGATCCAACCGATGATTAAAAAATAGGAATTTGGTTTTACACTTTATCGGTTTTCACAACCACGTGGATTTTAATATTTTTAACCACTAGCAATAGTACGGGACTTTGTAGTATAGTACTAAGGAGGGTATCGTACCACAAGGATTGGAAGGTTGTTCAAGTTATGAAGTACCTAAGACGTTACCTAATTTAATTATGAAAAAGATGATTTGTTTTGTTCTAACACTAAGCTAAACAAGTAACAATGAAAAGTCTAAGAATAAGGAAAGTGTAGGGAATTGATTTCACTCAATCCTTAAGCACATGGTATATTGTATTCCTCCCGGATTTCTTTCACAAATGTAATACGAGCGCGTAATGATTGTCAATCACACGACGACCTCAACATGAAATTACTTTAGTTAAAGACAATGATAAACCATCTATTCATACAAAAGTCATTCAACTCAAATCTAGGGTTGAATGATTCATGCTTCCTAGTATGGATTATAAGGTCTATTAATAAGCATACACATTTATGGAAAAAGCATAAACCATCTTAGTTTAACACATAATCTCCACATAAACTTACACTAGAATGGAAAAAAAAACATTTAAGCAATAATTAAACTAAAAAGAGTGTGGAGAGATATGTGATCCCTAGCATGAGTTTATCAAATTCACATAAATTATGTCATAAGCACCATTACACAACCATCCTTAGGTTATGTAATCATTACACTTGTATGGAAATCCAAGAACAACACAATCTACCCCATGGCACTTAGAAAGAGTTCATCAATACCCTACAACTAAATTAGCTACTCATGGAGTTATGGAATTCTCTTATAGAAGAAGAAGAACCCATTACTCTAAAGGATATAAAAACTACAACCCACACTAACAAGATGTAAAAACAACTAACTTTAATTGTTGACTTCCTTAACAACTAAAAAGATACTCAAAAACAAGCTTTAAAGAAAAGAAATTCTAAGTAGAACATTAAAGAACAAGCTACGGGCTCTGGAATCTAAGGATTCCAGAATTGTTTTCAACATAAAATAACACAAAATGAAAGGAAGAAGAAGAAGAAAGAAATGCTGGAAATATAAAGAAAATATAAAGAACACTTGAATCAATTAAACTCCAACTTCACTTTACTATAAAAGCGAGTTTAGAATAAATTACAGCATAAACATACCTTGAAACTAGCTCTCTGGAAAACATGAAGAAAAGAGTGCATCACTTGAATGCACAAAAGCTCAAAATAAAATTTATCAACTAAAACTAACTATATATTTAACCCACACGTCCATCCTCTATTTATAGAGGATTTGGTACAACAAACCTAGCTCTAACAATCACTCTCAGCCGCACAAAATGATGGTGACAACTTTTGATTAGAACCGCACAACTTGAGGATGAATTTGAGCCACACAAAAAGCTGCCGACATCTGAAGATCTTTCTGAAATATCCGAAGTCGATCGATCGATTTATTTTGCCTTGGAGATTTCGATCGATCAAATGTAGATCGATCGATTTATTTTCTCAAGGAAATTTCGATCGATCGAATATACTTGATCGATTTTTCTTCTAGGCAGAAGCACTTGAACTTCACATGTCTTCATTAGGCTTAACTTGTTGATTTTTTTCTTGTTTTCAATTAAGACCTAAAAAAGAGATGAAACACTAAAACATAATAACACATTATTTAACAACACAAACTAGGGTTTAACATATGTAAATTAAGGGGCTTTGAATGTAAACATTCAACGCTTATCAATCAGCTGTGATAAGACATCTGTAGCTAAGGCCTTCCCTCCGTCGCTGCCCAATATCAAAGCCCCCTCCTGCCTCCTGCCTCCTGCCTCCTGGTATATATGCTCATATTGCATAGAAATGAGCATTCATTAATAAAAACAAATGGAAGGGTACACCAAAAGTATGTAGTTTCCTTTAAAATATTGAGATATATCATTGTATTAGAAATATTGAAAGGAAGCTGCCAGCAGAATGCTTGACAGTGACAATGAAGCACAACAACAGCAGAGGAAAACAGAGCTCAACCTTTCCTTCAATTTTAAGGAAAAGAAAATTCCTTAGTTTTGCACATTCTCTTTCAATTAAAAACAATAGAAAGAACTGGTATCTACAAGCCTATGATCAACTGAGATTATCCTAACCATTACTCATGACTCCACTCAAGAAATGAGACGGCATAATATCCAAGAAACCTCTAAAATCAACAAAATAAATCTAGGAAAGAATGGGGAAGATAACTGACACAATTTTTCAAAAAAAAAAAAAAAAACCATCCAAAATGAAGTAAATTATTACTCTCTTAAGTTGGCAAATATCCTTTACACCTCTGGTCATTTGACCATGTATCAACAATTATTGGCAGTTTCTAGCTGTTAATGGAATTTTTTTTCTCCCCTGAAAATGTGAAAAGAAAAGGGAAAACAATTATCCTCAAATCGCAAAAAGTACTCTAAACATTTTGAAAAGTACGTTTAAACATTTTCTCATGCATTCCTAGAAAACAAAAAACGAGTGCATGATCCATACTCCTAGTCATGATGTATTAGTACAACTTGTATCTAGACAAAGGATCTAATTATACATATAGTAGCATATTCAAAGCTAAATTAAGCACTCTCTGCCTCTCAATTGGTGAAATATTGAAATAAGCAACATTTTCAATTTTCATGTCAACATACCAACAAATCCCTCATGATCTTCGCAAGCTTCGAGGGAAGTTTTCCATTTTCCTTGTGTCCAATGAGAATTTCGGTCAAAGTTCAAATGTTGAACAAGGAGGGCTTATTAGGAAATATACTCTATCTCTCAGAACTCATGAGATGCGAAAAATAAGAAGAAAACAAAAAATTAATCACACAAAATACCAAGATTTAAGTGGTTCGGCTTAACAAGCCTACATCCACTGGCGGAGACGATCCAGAAGAAATTCACTCTCTCAAACAGTCATTTTTTTTTGGTTGTTTCGGTAACATGCCGTTTTTTTGGTTGTTTCGGTAACACTGTGGTCGCTCTCCTTCCTAACTTTTGGGCCTCGGGAATAGCCTTTCCTCTCATTGTGCTCGTGCGCGTCCGGCCTCCAGTGCTTTGTGTACGCCGGGAATTACGCTTTCGTCGTTGCAATCTCCGGTGATGGGTTCTCGCAGCCCTGGTTATCGCTTTGGGTTGTGTCTACATTGTGCGTGCGTAGGGGGTGGCATAATTCCCCTTTATTCTCACTAGAACTGGTGCCCGCGTCGCTTGAAATAGAGACCGGTTTGTCTGCCCGTAACGGTCGACCTTTGGGATGCTCCCACACTGAACGGCCGTATTCTGCTTTTGGTGAGAGGTCCTTACACGCAGCTAATTAAAGACTGAGAGATGCCCCTTCGATTCTCGTTCCAATAATGATGGCAAATCCGCCGCCATCAGTCAGACGGTTGCACGTCCCTTCGACTTCCGGAGCTTGTCAGCTAGATTATAAATACCCTCCCCCGGTTTTGTTTGCCGTCATCTCTTCCACAATCCTTTTCTGCTCCTGCTCCCTTGTCTTCCCGATATTTCCTTTCCCTTTCTTCCCTCGGACTTCACATGGCCATCACTCGCAAAGGAGACTCACAGGCTAGAGGTCGCGCCAACACCTCCGAAGAGCCCACCCCCTTGGCCATCGTTCCCCCTCTGAGCGCCGGACCTAGGGTCACTCGCTTAGCGTCCCCGGAAGACCGACTGGAATCGACTTGGTCGGCCAGTCATGAGGCGATTCTCCGGAGAGCCTACGATATCAACCCATCTGTCAACCTCTTCTTCCAGGAGCCCGGCTCCCTGGGAATAGCTGGGGGAGAAGTCACCCTGACAGAGCAGATACTCATGGCGGGGGTGCGGCTTCCATTCTCGAAGATTGTTCGGGAGGTTTGTGCGTTTCTGGGGGTGGCCCCCAGCCAGATCGCTCCGAACGGCTGGAGGAACGTGATTGCCTCGTCCATCCTATGGCGTCAGGTCCTCGGAACTGACATGGACGCCGCCCAGTTCTTCAGCATTTACCGCCCCTCGACCAAAGAATGGGTCGTCGAGCTTCTCGTCCGGCAGGATCCGATGTTCATTTACCTTGACCAGCGCAAGTACGGAAACAACAAGGGTTGGAGGCGACAAATCTTCCGGGTTTCCGGGGAATGGGAGTGCCCCCTCCAAACTGTTCTCCCCAACACTCAAAGGGTCCCCAGGGAGTGGAGGCCGCTGGTGGATGATCTGCAGATCCTTCCCAAGCTGAGCGTAACCAAAATCAAAGAGGTTAACGAGATGCTCTCCTTCTCGGCCAGGTCGGTCCAGGCATCCATCAATTTCGAGAACCTCGTCTCTGCTCGGAGCCTGAACGAGTGCTTCGGATACCAGATCCCGGAGAACAAAGTGACCTTGGACAAAAGGGGGGCTCCGATCTCGGGATGGTCCGTGACAACTTGCAAGCCCATCCCAGGTAAAGCTCTAAAGAAGGCCACCCTGAAGGAAGGCGTCCCCGGCAGTACCTCCAGGAAGCAAGCCGAACTCCCATCAAGGAGGACACAGACCCCGAAAGTTCACAAATAGGAAACTCCAACCCCCCAGTCCCCTGAGTCTTCCCCTGACGAGTTTGAAACAGATTCGTCAGTTAACTCCGACGACACCATCATGAGGGAGATCAATGAAGTCCTTGAAGTATCGACCGAGGAAGATGAAGGGAATTCTTCTCCGGCGGTGACGATCCTCCCTAGAGACCCCCGCACGGGAGCTTCCTCCCCCGCCTCCGGTCCTCGGTCGCCTCCTCCTTCCTTCGAGGGCTTTGCTGAAGAAACAGTTACCGGGACCTCAGCGGAGGGGGCAGGTGTTCTGTCACCCCTTCGGCTCAACTGAATTCTTCCTCCCAACCCTCAGAGGGCCCGGTCGCCGAACTCGAGGCCGCCTCGTCCAAGAGAAAAGGGAAAGGGACAACGAGTTCATGGTCGGTCGCATTCTAGCTATGGCCAGGGCCTACGCTCTTCCGAGGGGCCGTAATCCTCCCGCTACTATTCCTTCTTCAGGGCTTGTAGTGCCCTTACAATTCCCATGTGTTCCTACCGCTTCCCGGACGACCGGGCCGATTCTTGCCGACAGCACCGGGGAGAAGGAGGCATCCCCCAGAAAATCACCAACCTCCCATTCGTCGGGGGAAGAACAAGACAATTTCTCCGTGGAATTTACACGGCTATAAGAGGAGGTGGCCTCCGACAAAAGAGTGCTCGAGGGGGTTTCACCTGTCTCCCTCTTGCAGACGGGTTTGGAGTCCCCAGCACCGGCCACCACCCGCGGGATTCCCGAAACTTCGACTTCACCTCCTCCGGTTCCCCCTCCTCAGGCTGGATCAGGGTCGAATTTCCAGACTGAGGGGTTGCTAGGCTGCCCTTTGGAGGCCTTGAGCTAGCTCGTCCCTTCGGAATACGTTCCCCAGTTCGGCCACACTCAGGCGAGGGATTACGTTGAGCAGCTTACCGGAAAAATTCTCCAGGTACAACTAGGTCACCTTTTATTATCTATATAAAGTTTTGTTACTTGTCCCCATTCATGTATTAATACGTTTACTTGTCATTATTGTTTAGTTCTCCATGGACGTAGCCGCATCTTGGAGGAGTTTCTGAGATTCCGAGCAAGGCCAATCCGAGTCCATCCAAGCTTTACAGGCTCGCACTAGAGAGCTCGAAGAGGCGTTGAAAGAACATGGGAGGTCCTTGGCCGAATCTGAGAAGCATTGCATCAGGCTACAGAAGCTGTCCGAGCTCAAGCAGAGCACACTGCAGACCGCCCTGGATAGTGGTGAAAAGATGGTGAAGGACATGGAGCTCTTAGAAGAAAAAGCGGCTGCAGCTCAGACTCAGCTGAAAGCTGCACTGTCCGAGAAGGCCAAATTAGAGGCTACACTGGAAGTTGAGCTTCAATCTTCCTGCTCTTTGAGGACAACCATTCAATCCCTTCAATCCGAGAACTTGGCGCTGAAGTCCGACCTGCTCTCGGCCCAAGCTGCCCGGGATCAAGCTTTGTCCGACAAGGAGAAGATGTCCGAAGAGAGGGACCTGGCACTGTCCGAGAAAGGCGTGGCGCTTACTGCCAGGGACCAAGCCACATCTAGGCTCAAACAAGCTATCGAGGAGAAGAAGTTGGCTATCAGTCATGAGATCTGTGCACTCGAAGAAAGGAGAGAGGCTGTGGAGAGGATCGAGGAGCTCCATCTTCAGGTGGTCGAGCTCACAAAGGAGCTCTCTCAAGTTCCGGAGCTTCGAGATTCGTCGTGGGCCGTGGGCTACAACTGGGGGTTTGAGCATTACAGAGATGTAGCCAAAAGTGCCTCGCCCGGCGATGAGTCCTTCAAGGACCTCGACATTAGCACCATTCAGATTCCGGACGCCGCACTGGAGACCATGGGGAGACTGGGAGTTGAGCAGTTCCCCCATGTGACCAATTGGAGCCAGAAGGTCTCCCAACCCATTCCACTGACGCACTCTGACTCGGGATCCTCCTCCGCCACTCCCGCAACGGCTCCGTCCCCGAGACAAGTATCCTCTCCGGGCAACACTCCCGACAACTCTTAAGATCCCCAGCTGCGTTTTACTTTAATTTGTATCGTCCGATCTTTCAATGTAAAATTCCAATTTAATGAACACATGATCTTGAACTTCAATTCTCGAATTGAAATCGGGTTAAATGCTTTACTTACTGTCGCCATTAATGGCTCCTTTGAGCTATTCTGTCACATTTATGACAGCCAACTATAATTCAATGTTATTCTGATACTCCAAGGTTAGGTGCACTGGCCAACCATAATTACGCACGCATTAAGTAGCTCGGCGCCTATATATATACACTTAGACTCCCTTCGTCAGTCGCATTCCTGCTCCAAACTTCCCTGTCTCACTTTCTTCCACACTTTTTCTCCACACGGAGCCTTATGATCCGGAAGCAACGGTACTCAGGCACAAAGCCCTGGGTCCGTAAACTTCACTTTTTGGCCCGTTCGGGTGTGCGATCTTCGGCTTTATGCCGGAGAGACTCAACGTTCCGGGCAGCCTCCTCTACTCCCGCTGGTGCCTGCTAAGCAGGCGTCGACCCTTCCGCTGAGTTCCTCTCCATGGAGACCCTGGCTGGGAGGGAAGGTGGGAACTCAGCTTATCGCCCGGCCCCGTTTAAGGGTTAGTTGATGGGAACCCAACTCGATCAAGTTGACATAAATGTCTTGTAATATCAGTTCGTACACTTTATGAATAAATTTTCTCTCTTTCGGTGCATTCTATTCCCGAACACTGATTTCCACTTTTAATTAATGCGATCAAATAGAAATATACGACCGGACAACAAGTTTAACTATCCTGCGGGTCCCTTACCCCCCCCCCCCAAACCCGTCCGGTCTGAGAAGCAAGGGCCAGAGGGGTTTGTTAGAACATCTTCTTTCCCCAAATCAGGGGAGGGGTCAAATCCGGGGGGCGTCAATTTTGAGGTCGAAGATTTTCCTATAAATCCCGTGTTAAGGGAGGGTTCTTTATCACCCCCCTGTCCTGTACTAGGAGGGGTGTATTTCTCCGGATATCCCGTGTTAAGGGCGGGTTCCCTATCACCCCCCTATCCTGAACCAGGAGGGGTGTATTCCCCCGAAAATCCCGTGTTAAGGGCGGGTTCCCTATCACCCCCTGTCCTGAACCAGGAGGGGTGTATTCCCCCGAAAATCCCGTGTTAAGGGCGGGTTTTAAGTCCGTGATCGGACATTCCACGATTGATAAAGCACTTCATTTTCATAGTTTGCTTTGGTGCAACCGAATAAGAAAAGTTGCTTCATCGGAACAAAAAACCTTAAAAGTAATATTTCTTAAGGTGGTCTACATTCCAGGCCCTCGGTACTGCTTTCCCCTGTCCTGTGGCCAAGCCGTAGGCCCCGTTTTTGCTGGTGCTAACAACTCTGCAGGGCCCCTCCCATTTCGGCCCCAACTTACCATCGACGGGTTCTCGAGTCATCAGATTGACCTTTCGTAATACCCAATCACCAACTTCTAGCTCCCTGGGTTTAACCTTCTTGTCATAATATCCGGCAACACGGCGTTGATAGGCCGCACAAGCTGCGCGGGCATCCTCACGTTGTTCCTGTAGTAAATCCAGGTGCAGGGTTACTCCTTCTTCGTTCAATCCGGGGTTGTAGTGGGCCACCCTGAAGCTCGGCGATCCCATTTCCACAGGTATTACTGCTTCCATTCCATATGTTAGAGCAAACGGGGTCTCTCCTGTAGCAGTTCTGACTATAGTCCGGTAGGACTAGAGCACCTCTGGGAGATATTCCACCCAGGCTCTATTTTTTCGACCGAGTTTCTTCTTTAACACCTGGATCAAAGTCTTGTTAGTTGCTTCTACCTGGCCGTTGGACTTGGGGAAAACAGGAGTCGAAAAACTTTTTTGTATACCCAATTCCGTACACCATTCCCGGAAGCGGTCACAATCGAACTGTTTTCCATTGTTTGTTACCATGGCGTACGGTACCCCGAACCTGCACACTATTGACTTCCACAAGAATTTGATGGCGTTTTCAGTGGTAATGGTGGCAAGTGCTTCGGCCTCAGCCCATTTAGTGAAATAATCAATTGCCACCACCACAAAACCTCCTATTTCCTTTGCCCGGTGGCATCGGGCCGATGATGTCGACCCCCCATTTAGCAAACGGCCAAGGCGATGTGATTGAGTGGAGGTACTCTGGAGGACTTTTCGAGATACGGGTAAATCTTTGGCACAAATCACAAGCCCTTACCAGCTCAGTAGCATTTCTATTCATCGTCGGCCAATAATAACCCGCTCTTATAACCTTATTTGTCAGTGCTTTAGCTCCTGAATGATTTCTGCATACTCCTTGGTGCACTTCTCTCAAAACATAATCCGCGTCCTCATTCGGCAGACACTTCAGAAGGGGAAGAGAATGCCCGCGCCTGTACAGGATTCCTCCGACCAAGACATAACAGGCAGAATGTCGGAGGACCTTTCGGGCTTCCTCTTTGTCCAAGGGGAGTTCTCCCGTTTTCAAATATCGTATAACCCCAGTGGCCCATTCGGGCTCCACCTCCCTTATCTGCATCACCTCCTCGGTCCGCGACACTGTCGGGCGAGCTTTAACCATGACTCTACAACCACCAACTGATACGACCGGGTCTACTCCTGAGCCGATACACGAAAGAGCATTCGCCAGCCCATTCTCCTCCCTAGGGACTTTAGTCAAGACAACTCTGTCAAAGTGAGAATAGAATTGGTGTACCTTTTTGAGGTACTGAGACATTCTCGCCTCCTGCGCGGCGTAGCTCCAATTCACTTGCTCGACGACGACCCGTGAATTGCTCCGAATCTCCATACTCGTTACTCCCATTTCCCGTACGATCTCCATAGCCGAAAGCACAGCCTCATACTCGGCTTCATTATTAGTAGTGGCAAAATCAAACTTGAGGGCGTACCTGAAGTCTTCTCGATTAGGGCCCCAAAACACCACTCCAGTTCCGCTTCTTCCCCCCGCCGAAGAACCATCAACATAAATAATCCAAGTCGACTCTTTCGGAAGCTCTTATGTGTCCCAACTTTCACTCATTTCTACTACAAAATCGGCTAGGGCCTACCCATTTAACGCCGTCCGGGGGTGATATTCAATGTCATGCTGCCCCAACTCGATCGCCCAATTCACTAGCCTTCCCGATAAGTTAGGTTTTTGCAGTATTTTCCGGAGAGGGTATTCGGTGAGTACCAGCACCGCGTGCGCTTGGAAGTAGGGCCTTAATCTTCGCGCTGAAATTACCAAGGCATATGCCAACTTCTCTATTCGTGGATATCGTTCCTCTGCTCCATGTAACACCTTACTGATGAAATATACCGGCCTTTGTTGGCTGGACTCCTCTCTTACCAATGCCGAACAAACCGCGGTTTGGGATACCGCAAGATACAGGTAGAGGATCTCCCCTTCTACTGGGCGACTCAGGAGTGGAGGGTTGGCCAAGTAGGTTTTCAATTCTCCGAAGGCTATTTCACACTCCTCCGTCCAGCTGAAAGCTTTCTTTAAAACCTTGAAGAAGGGCAGGCACTTATCCGAGGATCGGGAAACAAAGCGGTTCAACGCAGCTACCCTTCCCGTCAACTGCTGTAGCTGCTTCATTGTCCGAGGGGACGGCATTTCCAAGATAGCTCCAACCTTGTCAAGGTTCGCTTCGATTCCCCTCTGTGACACCATAAATCTAAAGAACTTTCCGGAATCTACGCCAAACGCACACTTCTGTGGGTTTAGTTTCATCTGGTATCTTCTCAGGGTCTCGAATGCCTCCGCCAGATCTTCAACGTGACCTCTCGAGGTTAGGTTCTTCACGAGCATGTCATCAACATATACCTCCATATTCCGCCCGATCTGGGCCTGGAACATTTTGTTAACGAGCCTCTGATAAGTGGCGCCAGCGTTTTTCAACCCAAATGGCATCACCATATAGCAATAAAGTCCACGATCAGTTGTGAACGATGTCTTCTCTTGGTCGGACTCTGCCATACGTATTTGATTATATCCGGAGAATGCATCCATAAAGCTCAACACTTCGTGCCCTGCCGTCGAATCAACGAGCTGATCTATCCTGGGAAGAGGGAAACAGTCTTTTGGGCAGGCTTTGTTGAGATCCGTGAAATCTACACACATCCTCCATTTCCCATTCCCCTTCTTCACCAACACTACATTAGCCAACCATTCCGGGTAATCCACTTCCCGGATAAACCCGGCTTCAAGTAGTTTTTGCGTCTCGTCAGCGATCGCTTGATTGCGCTCAGGGGCGAAGGTTCTCCTCCGCTGCTTCATCGGCCTACAGTTCCAGTCAACATTTAGACGGTGTTCGATAACCGACGGGTCTATTCCGGGCATCTCATCGTGCTCCCAAGTGAAGACGTCCACGTGTTTTCGGAGGAACTCTACCAATCTCTCCTTTTCTACTGCCGGAAGCTGCGCACCAATCCGAAGCTTCCGATTTTGGGGTCCGACCACCACATCTTCTAGATCCCTGGTCGGACACCTTGTCTGTGATTGCTATTTGACTGCAGGGCCCGCCCCTTTGCCGGGGGCTTCTTGGCGGGAGGAATTCCCTAAGGAAATGTTGTAACATTTGCAAGCTGCTTTCTGCTCTCGTCGGACTACTCCTACTCCCACCTCCGTCAGAAATTTCATGCAAAAATGGGGTATCGATGTTACTGCCTTCAACTCGGCCTGGGCCGTCCTCCCAAAAATAGCGTTGTAAGCCGAGGGTTGATCGACGATGAGGAACTTCACCGGAATTGTCTTCTGCGCTGGGGGGCTTCCAACGGTAACTTGCAGCTCGATTGACCCTAGAGGCATCACCTGCTCTCCTGCGAACCCTACTAAAGGAAATCTGAAAGCAGAGATTTTTTCTCTACCAATCTTCATCAAATCGAAGGCCGACTTATATAGAATATCTGCCGAGTTGCCGTTATCCAGCAAGACCCGATGTATCTTGTGATTCGCCATCACCATGGTCACTACCAAGGCATCCGAGTGGGGCAGATAAACCCCCTCGTAATCTTCATCTGAGAAGGTGATTGCCAACTTCTCACGCCTCGCAGTTTTCAACGGCCTAGCGACCGCGTAAATGGACACCTCCCTCATTTCCTTTGCATAGGAATTGCGAGCCGAATTGGTTTCACCGCCCCCTCCGAAGCCTCCTGCAATGGTCTGAATTTCGGGGAAGTCCCCCGAGTCATCTTGTCGCCCTCGGCTCCTACTCCGTTCTCGCTGGGGTGCCTTCTCGGTTCACGTGTCACCCCCATGCTGACGGGCCGGCCTCCTCTCCCAGTGGTATTGTTGCCTCCCCTGGCGTCCGTTACGTCCAGACGAACTCTGACCTCCATGCGACCTGCCCACCGGGTTTTTGCTCGTCAGATCTTTGCGCTTCACCACAAAGCGTGCCAATTTACCGTCAGCTATATACTTTTCGATCATCTCCTTCAGGGCGATGCAGGTATTAGTCCAGTGACCATAAGAATCATGGTAGTGGCAGTATTTGTGAAGATTATGAGGAAGTGGCCTGCCCTTTATTGGGGACGGGTCCTTATAGCCCGGATCTTTCCTGATTTCCATAAGGATCTCCTTTGCTGGGGCGTTGATGGGCGTCCAGTAGTAATTCTCCACCCTTTTGATGGGTTTGCGTTCCGGGATCTCCCTCCTAACTTGGGTTGTTCTTTGCCTTGACTTCCCTTCGGTCGCAAAATCCGACCTCGCGACTTCTTCCGTCCCACGGAACGCGCGAAAAGTCTCCTCCTAGTTTATAAACTCTTCCGCTCGATCCAAAAACTCTTGCAACCCCTCAGCTGGCCTCCTTGCTAAATCCGTCATAAGGGCGCCATCCTTCCTTATGCCCTGGTATATGGCACAATGGATAAACTATTCATTTTGGCTCTCTGCAGCCAACCTCTCCTAATTGAAGCACAGCAGATAACTTCTCAACGACTCCTGAGGGCCTTGTTTAATAGTCATCAACTGCTAAGAGGGCTTCTTCCGGACGATGCCGGCCATAAACAGAGATGCAAACTTCTTAGCAAGGCTCTCGAAGTTCGGAACCGAGCGAGGCGGCAGGGTATTGAACCATTCTCGAGCTCCCCCCGCCAAAGTGAGGGGGAAAGCCCGACACGCAACTTCGTCTGGTGTCGTGTACAGTACCGCGTGTGCACGGAAACCTGCTAAATGCTCATTGGGATCCCCCAGCCTCGTGTACATAGGTATTTCAGGCATTTTGAACTTACTCGGGAGCCGACACGACATTATCCGGTCAGTAAAGGGGGACGTAGTGGTGGAAAATAAGCTGTCGGCCAACGAAGCTTTCGCCTTAGGTCCGGGCTGATTGGAACCCATTAAATAGTCACAATGCTGCTCCAATCTAGTCAGTTTCTCAGCCCATTCCCTTTTCTCTTTATCATTCATCCTTATAAGGTCGGCGAGCTCAATATCGCCATCAGTATCACTCTCTTCTACGACCACCTCTTTAGCGCGCCCACCTTCGTTCTCCGGATCCACCTGATCACCACGCAAAGACTCCTCTTGAGTTTGTTGTCGCTCCATGTGATCTCGTTTTTGCAAGTCCTTTTCAAGTCGCGCTATTTTCTCATTCAAATGAACTATCTCCGCCTGGGGACCCTGCGAAGTCCCCGCCTCCTCACGTACATTTTCTTCAATCATTCTTCCTCGAGCTAACCACGTACTCACCATGAGTGGTCTCAAACGTGCTTAGTTTCACGGGAACACGTAGCCACGTCGTTCCCACAGACGGCGCCAATTGTTGATGCCAAATCTTCACTACCACGTGTCAACCTCGAATTAGCCTCGTGCTTCTTGTCGTCCGAGATTCGAAAGACTAGGTTGTGTCCCTCCACCTGAGTCCTGCAAAACAAGAGGCTGACGGGAGTTTCTCGGCAGCGCCCCCTCCGACGATCAAGTTAGGACCAATTTTACTGGAAAGGAGAGAAAACCCTTTTTTCTAACCTGTGTGGAAGAAAGTCCTCGTTCCCTTTTATTCCTCTTGGTTACTCTATTCTCCGTACCATCATTTATTGCCTATCTTTTCCTTAATTAATTCCCCCCTGCGGACCTAGGTAGCCACCTCTTACTGTAGCTCTGGCTTTTCCTGGGTGGCGGCGACGGGCCATCGATTACAAAGACAAACACATTAAATAAGGCGAGGGACTTTCTACTTAATACTTGCCCTTTTTACCCCTGCTGGGACATCACTCGCTCGTAGCCGTGGAGCCCTACTTCGTTCCCCTATCTTCCCTCATTCTGGCGGGAACTTCCCTAACATTAACGATAATACAAGCTTCTAGCTATATATATATATATATATGTTCCAAACAATATAGCATATCTGATTATTGGCTTTACAACACACCATATTTGATACTTGGCCTTATCGTAGATAATACAAGCTTTTTAACGCGACAAATATTGGATTACAGGCCTTATTGTTCATAACACAAGCTTCTATGTTACAAATACATGCACGTCTGATTATTGGCCTTATAACACACCTGATAATTGGCGTTATTGTGGGTAATACAAGCTTCTAAACATGACATATCTGATTAGTTGCCTTTTTGTTGATGACGGCAGCTTAACAAACTATTAATACTACGCACTACTGGTGCCAATCCTGGTGCCATTCCGATCCCGGTCCCTGTGCCGGTGCCGCCAGTGCCAGTGCCGCCGGTGCCCGTGCCGCCGGTGCCAGTTCCACCGGTGACACTGCCAACATTGATGTTGCCGGCGGTGACAGTGACGGTGACGTTGCCGTCGCCAGCGCCGCCGGTGACGGTGACGTTGCCGAAGGTGAGGGCGCCACCGGTGCCGGCGCCTCCGGTACCAGCGCCACCGGTGCCGGCGCCGCCGGTGTCGGTGCCGTCGGTGGCAAGTGCAAACCGATCCCATACTTCAGAAGCTGGGATAGCAAAAAAAGAATTACAAGTTAGAATGATGAAGACTTACAAATTCAAATAATTGGGAGAGTTTAATTTCAATAAGAATATGGGGATAAAGCCCTTGTTTTACGTACATGACCCTCCAATATATATATGTTGACACATGAGCATTTCACATATATATAGACTCTAGCACACCCCATAATAACCTTAATTAAAACATGCACCTAAAATCACTCCAAACTTGCTAGAGGGGATGGCTGAGCCACTTTTAAAGGTCATGGGGTGGTTCGACGACCCGCTAACTCATAATCGTCCAAAGACTTTTGGTGGTGGTTGAACCAACCCTAGTGACCAAATTAATATTATTATTATTATTATTCTTGGATTCATGACAGACTCATGCCTTACAATTAGTAATTAGAATTACATATAAATAACAAGATAGAACGATCAAATTAGATGCTTGCAATTATAAAAAAAAAAAAAAAAAAAAAACCTCATACGTACGTACGTACGTTAAAGGAAAATTTTGGATGCATATTCGATTCGGGAAAGATATATAAATTAAGGGATAATTGCACCATTAGTCCCTGTGGTATGTTATAATTATTTTTCACTTCCTATGGTTTAAAAAGTTCATGGGAGGTTCTCGTGGTATGCAATAATTACAAATCGATCCCTAGCGTCAAATTCTGTTAAATTTTTTAACAGATTCCGTCAAATGCCACGTCAGCGACACATGTCGCCAATAAGATGGCGACACGTGTCCATCTTAATAAAAAAATATAAATTTATTAAAAAATAAATAAAAATACTTTTTTTTTAAAATAAAAAATAAAAAAAAAATTCAAAATAAAAAAAAAGCTGAAAGGGTGGCTGGGCCACCCTTTGGGGGTGGCCGCGCGCCACCCCCAGGGGCCGGGCGTGGCGCGCAGCCACCCCAGTGGCTTGGGGGTGGCCCGAAAGGCCACCCTTGGAAGATCCAGGGGTGGCCCGAAGGCCACCCTTGGAAGATCCAGGGGTGGCCTGGGGGTGGCCCAGCCACCCTTTCAGCTTTTTTTTTTTTTTTTTTTGTTTTTTTTGAATTTTAATTTTTTTTTTAAAAATATGTATTTTTATGTATTTTTTAATAAATTTATATTTTTTTATTAAGATGGACACGTGTCGCCATCTTATTGGCGACACATGTCGCTGACGTGACATTTGGCGGAATCTGTTAAAAATTTTAACAGAATTTGACGCCAGGGATCGATTTGTAATTATTGCATACCACGAGGACCTCCATGAACTTTTTAAACCATAGAAAGTGAAAAATAATTATGACATACCACATGGACCAACGGTGCAATTATTCCATAAATTAATGATTGAATTCGTACAAACCTGCTTGAGAAAGGGTCCCCTGTCTGTCGCCGCCCACATGCCATGCATAGTAGCCGAGCAATGCATTTTCCTTAGCATATTTAACCTTAGCAGTGATACTCTGGGTATCATTATAAGCAATCCAAGTATTCTCAGCACTGAAAATGTCTACAACATAGTCGTCATGGTGTACCGGGTCGCTACCGGGGTGTGTCTCTATGAAATACTTGATTTGGTTATAAAGTATGGTCCCATCTGAGGGATTAATATATACTCCAGCAGCCGCTCCATCAGCCGCTCCATCAGCCGCCGCAAATATTCCTCTCTGTGTATCATCTTTTAGACGCCACGCGGCCCCATAAAATGGAAGGCCGAAGACTATTTTGTTGGCGGGCACTCCATGATGAATCCAAGCTCTGACGCCGGGATCCGCACAACGTGGATCTTCTTCGTGGATATGTCCATTGTGCAATGCAGCAAAAGGTCCAGTATTATTCCCTGAGAGAACGGGGTTATAGAAGTCATACGCCACTAGGTTGATCCAGTCCAAGCTGCTTGCAATTTCAGCAACGGGATAATTGAACGAGTCCCCATGTATTTGTGGCCTGTAATAGACCGCTGCGACTAGAAGCAGCGGGTCATTGCCTGTCAACTTGGACTCTAGGTCCACCTCAGCTCGCCATTCATTGAGGAGTGAGCCAAGGTTGGTCCTTTCTTCCTCCGTGGAGGGGTACTGCCAGTGGAGGCTAAGGCCATGGAAGTCGTTAGACCTGGCTAGATTTATTGAGGAATGTATGAATGATTGACGGGTATTGACCTGGCTAGCCATGGAAGCAAAGGTAGAGGCTCCTCCACCGATGGATAAAAGGGTTTGAACTAAAGGGTTCTTTTTTTGCACGGTTAGGGTGAAGGTTGAGAACTGCACCTCATATGCTTCAGGAAAGGTGACTTTACAGTCGTTGCCAATGAGTTTGACATCCGCAAAGGCAGCAAAAAGATGGGTGAAAAGCTCGGAAGGTATGTCGGCCACCGGGGTTGGGGATTGACTGTCGCAATACCAGTATCCGGCTTTCACTTCGGTAATATTACCAGTATCAGAGGAAGCCATGCGAGACAGTAGACTCTTGCTTGCTATAGCTATGAGAATAATATGAGCTATTGCTTGGAGCCTAGCTTTGAGAAGAGAGTGCATGCGTATATATAGGCTTTCCTTTTACCCTTTTAGAGTAATCTACTTGCTTACTATAGCTAGCTAGCTAGTAAATTATCTGATATGATTAATGTTGCTCCATTCATCGCCGCCATTGTCCGGAGGATATATTCAGCACGAATCTGTGGCTGGCGTCACGCATCCAAGTGTGCATGAAGTGCATGCGACGAAATAAACCGTGATCCATTGTAAATGATATGGACTCCCTCCCTTTCAAAGATGTGCTATTTAATTACAAAAAAAAAAAAAAAATGATGTGCTATTTGGACGCGTGGATTTCACTTAGAAGAAGAAGAAAAAGAAGAAGAAGCTAGAGGCGTGGCAAAGACTCAAAGAGGGTAAGGAGGCCTTTTCCCACATACCACCTTCCAATTTTCAATTGCTTCTTTTCATCGTTACTTACGTTACATGTATTCGTAGAATGAGAAATGGATATGTATACAAGTCAAACTAGCATATTCCTTGTTTGAATAGAGAAAAAAAAAGAAAAAAGAAAAAAAAGAAAGAAGTCAAACTAGCATATTCATTTTCTCCCATTTTTCATTTACAATAAAACATCTATATGTCCTGTTCGATAACGAACAAATACGTGTCCGTTCGGGTCCTTTATTTGAAGTGTATCCAATTCCAACATCCAGCAATTTATTGTCAGAACTAATGCTAGCAAAAATAATCGGTTTGAAAAGTTACTTAATATGAAGTATAAAAATAGTCAAATAATATGAAAATTTACTTAATTATTCAAATATCAGACTTCTTGATTTTATACAAGACACATATAGTTCATTTTGGACTGGGAAAATGTAAGAAGTACTACAATTTTGACTGCAACCCAGCTTTACAAACTCATGTGGTAATATCTTAATGGTGAAAAAATTGAGTAACAAAATTTGAGTTGACGTGAAAAATGTTACGTGAACTGCTATGCATATTAGTTTGTAAAAAACTTGTAGTCAAAATTATAGTACCCTGGCAACATTCTTTTGGACGGTATTCTACCATAAAAGTGGATTACATGAACAGTTAATTAATAATTTATCGAATATGATTGAATGAGCACAACGCTACAAATCAGGGGCGGCTCAACCCTTAAGCGGATTAGGCGGCCGCCTAATTAAGGCCCCAAATTTAATAAATATTAATGAAAATTTTTATTATAAAATATATATATATAAGGCCATAATTATAGTCAATATTCTCTAATTAAAGCCTTAAATTATGGTAAAATGTAAATAAGTAATTAGAGAAATGCTTGTTATCCAACTTTTTTCTCCAACTTTGCATATGTGGACAAAGATGGGTCCCACAAATGCAAAATGAAACTCTTTAAAAAAAAAAAGCCACGTATGCAAAGTTGGACAAAGTTGAAAAAAAAAAATTGGACAACAAACATTTTTCAAGTAATTAGCTTTTGTCCACACGAAATTAATTAATAATTATGGTAAATAAGTAATTATAGTCAATATTCTTTAATTAAGGCCCCAATGGATAACAATAGTATAAAAAGTACAATTTTGTGGACAAATTACCAACAAAGATATTGTTTATAAATAACTAACTGTTGTCAAGTATACTATATAAGCCTCCATTTCATATCCGTGCAAGTTCTTACCTCCTCCCCGTCAATTTCATAAGTTTAGATCTATTACAATTTGTCAAGTTTGTTTTCCTTGTAATTCTGTGTGCTGTAGGAGCAAATCTCTTTTATCACATTTGGTAGAACAGAAACTTGAGCATTGAATAACTAGGCAAGTGGCTAAGAAAATTTATAAATAAATAAATAAATAGAGAATAACAAGGTGAGTGCTCCATACAGTCTGTCTGCACGGTAAAAAAAAGTAAAGATGATACTAAAGGCCTTTCCTAATTGTACAGTGTTGTAGACATTGTACAGTATCTTGATGTAGCAAGTCACCATAAAGCCTCTTGCTAACATTCCTTATAACATTGTCTTGTTCAATCGTCCCATCCCTCCCCTAAAATGCAACGCAAAGGTGAAATCTCCTCATAAGCCACGTTAGTAACCATTCCATGATTCTTGACATAAGGCAACGCATGATGGGAATGGTGGCCGGTGGGGTGCAGGGAATATTCGCAGCAGAGAAATCTTCAATAAAAGTGTAATACGTGGCAGACAGTTATGACAAAATTCATTATAAAGAGCATTCTCAAACATCAGGTAAAATGATACTTTTGTCACATTAATTTCTTCAGTCCTTATTTTGTTTTCCCTAATATTATTCTCCTTGAATCATACTAATTTAAGTATTGGATCTATCCCTGTCGGCTCATTCTAACAAGTTCTTTTAATTATGATGTATTCTCTCATTGTATGCACTTTCGATTGTTACATCGGCACGCGGTCAACTGTTCTACCGATGGTTATTTTTTGCCTTCCTGCGCAATAATGCAATAATGCAAGCAACCCTTGTCGATTGGTGTTCTTGAATGCAGTAACTATAATGAGTTACTAGAATAATGCAAGCAAAATTGAACTCTGCGATTATTGCATTATTCTGATAGTCGATTCGTAGAAGCAATAATAAACTGAATATAACTAGCTAGAATAATGCACGCAACCCTTGTCGATTGGTGTTCTTGAATGCAGTAACTATAATGAGTTACTAGAATAATGTAATAATGCAAGCAACCCTTGTCGTTTGGGGTTCTTGAATGCAGTAATTAACTACAATGAGTTACTAGAATAATGCTATAATGCAAGCAACCCTTGTCGATTGGTGTTCTTGCATTATTGAACTCTACGATTATTGCATTATTAATCTGATAGTCGATTCGTAGAAGCAATAATAAACTGAATATAACTAGCTAGAATAATGCAAGCAACCCTTGACGTCGTTGTTGTTGGTGATCTTATATATGTTTATTTTTGGAATAATGCTTGTTTAAGAAGCTAAGGTCTAAGATTCTACTCTAGATAGATAATGCTTGTTTAAGAAGTAAACGTGTGAGAGCTCTTCCTGTCTCCCCATGACTTTCTTTACTATTTTCTTTACTGCAGTCCGTTACGGCCATTTGTTTTTCCCTTCTTTTTTTTTTTTTTCCTTTGTTTTGTAAGCCAGATCTATCGTTCTCCGCTCACCACCTACACCCACTCTCCCATCTTCTGTCCTTGTCGGCCTCTGCTCTGCATGCCTACCCCTCTCATACAATTGCTTTGTTCCTCACGTTAAGCGCACACGCTGGCTATTTTGGAAAATCTAAGATTATATTTAGTATGCGAAATGACTATTTCTTGAAATAGTCCTTATTAAGAAAGGAAGGAGTGTAGTGAATTAGTATTCTAATAGCTATTCTTAAAGCCATGATGGAATGGTTATTCCTTTAATTGAAGGAATAGCCATTCTTCTTAAATTTAAGAGGAATGGTTATTCCCTCGATTGAATGAATAGTCATTCCCTCATAGCCATCGGAATGGCTATATCAAGGCTAATGCACTACACTCATTCTATTCTTCATAAAGCCTATTCCTTGGAATAGTCATTCCGTGTGACAAACATGTTCTAAAACTTTTAAGCAGTAGATCTACTACCAACGGTGGAGCTAGGGGGCGGGAGGGGAAAAATGACCCCCCAGCCCACCACTGAATATAGGAGATCAATTATTTTAATATTTTTTGTTGGAGAAATTATCATCCCCTAAGCAAATGGACCTATACCCGAACCAGGACCCAGTTGATCTTGTTGGCCCAACTTGACCCGCTTAATCATTAGGGCTTAACAGAATTCTATAATACCTTGAAGGCTATATTTGGAACACATGTGATGTATTTATCCCATGAGGAGTAAGTGTCCCACTCTTCCACTCAACCTCTATCTCATCCCACTATGGGTCCCACTCAGCCATGACTTGAAGGTGGAACAATGCGGTTGAGAAATATGTGCTTATAAATAGGCTGCTACCCTAGGTACTAAAGACACTCTGAATATATGTTGAAAATATACTAAACTCTCGACTCTCAATACTCTCTAAAATGGCCCACTGACTTAGGTATCGGAGAGGGGACGTCGGGAGACCCCCCCCTCTGACGCATTGTTTGTTCTTCCTTGCAGATTACGAAAAACACGGCGAATCAAAGATCTACACGTCACCGGACTGAAAACTGTGCAAATTATGAAGAACACGGCGAATCAAAAATCTACACGTCACAGGACTGAAAACTGTTCTAACATTTTTATTCAAGTTGTTTTATATTTTTAATATATTTTTAGTTATATTTTTAGGGTTCGTTTCAAGGGAAATGAGAGAACTGGCATTTTTAGTTTGTCTCGGTTGAGTTCGGGTTTTTAGATTTGATAGGTCTTAAATGCGGAGTACGATGTTATTTTCCAAGTTAAATTTTTTGGCTTTATTAGCTAACGTTTTCTCAGTCTCAGAGGGAATAAGTGCAGCATTGTCGTATTAATTGTAGTCAATATTTTCCTCCGAGCTTTGAGTGGATAATGGTGATGTATATATGGAAGAGGAATGCTAGAGCATCTCCTTGTGTTCTCCTGGTGTTCTCCTGGAATGGCATAAATGTAATTTTTTTGATTAAAAAATTACATTTATGCCATTTAAAAAGATATAGATGTAATATTTTAATTACATCTATGTCATTACAGGAGAACACCAGGAGATGTTCTAGTATTTCTCATATATGGAAAGATCTGATTTTAGTTGTTAGAATTAGTTTTTCTCTCATTTTTCCTTTTTTTTTTTTTTTTTTTGTTTGAGATACTGGTCAATTTGTTTGAATCAAATTTGTTGCTCCCTCACGATTGATTCCCAAGTAAAAAAGAAACTTGATTTTGTGTGCATTGTGTGGTTTAAGTTATTGGGAATTTCCGTGTATAGATGGGGATACGATGGTTGGCTACTGATACTTTGCTTTGGTTGCTTTATTTTCTGCCTTGGTATCTTCTAGATCTGGAAAATCTAGTCAATGTCACTAACTATTTATTTATTATTATTTTTTTCTATTCAATCTAGTCAATGTCACTTGGGTTGCTTTTAGCTATTGCGATTGTTTTGTGCACGTTTGTGACATGGGGTTGTTTTCAAAGTTTTGGATCGTGGCTTTCTTGGACGCCACTTTCACCGCAATCCGAAAATGCAACGGTTTTTTTATGCGGATTAGGATCGTTTATAATTTTTATTTTTGAAAAATGTCACTTATTAAAAAGGTAGTATATTACCGATGAGAATTGAATATATTTTCATTGTATAGTATCTTGATATAGCAAGTCACCATAAAGCCTCTTGCTAACATTGTATAGCATTGTACAGTCCTAACATTGTCTTGTTCAATCGTCCTATCCCTCTCCTAATTAAAATGCAACGCAAAGGTAAGCCTAAGGCTAGGCATCACGGGCGGCTTAACCCTTAGGTGGATTAGGCGGCCACTTAAGGCCCTCAATTTAATAAGGCATCCAATTTAAATTTGTGAGTTTTTCGCTAAAATTGGATAGAATCATATGTGTGGTATTTCCATTTCTAACATATAAAGTCTTGGTTTAAGCTTAGGCCACCATTGACTTTGTTAGAAATTTGAAATGCTTACATGTTGCTTCATTTAACAACCGATTATATTAGTACTTAACTGTTTGCAACTGAAAAATGAAAAGTTATAACTTTTCATAAGTGCCCCTTGAAAATCTATAAATAGGAGATTTATCACACGATTTTGATAACTTATTTTTTCTTATTCTCTCTAGTCAAATACACAGTTTTGTAGAAAAACTTTGAAGAACAAACTTCAGAATTGTTGTCTGCAGTTGGTGACTTTGTTGTATCTTGGAGGTGAATTGTCTTTAACCCGGCAACAAACTCTTTCGAGTGGGGGCAATAATCACCTTAAAGATAGTGTTCATACACGCCTCAAAGTCGCATTGTACTTTCGGATTCTTGTTTCTACTCAATTTTTCCTAACAATGATAAATCTCCTATTTATAGATTTTCAAGGGGCACTAATGAAAAGTTATAACTTTTCATTTTTCAGTTGCAAACGGTTAAGTTTTAATACAATCGGTTGTTAAATGAAGCAACACATTTGTAGTTGGCCTAATGGTTCAGACGCATGTTTTCAAGGAGGAACGCAATGGTTCCGACTCCCCATGGATGCACCCAGGCAATTAATTTTTAGGGGTAATTACCTTTTTTCCCCCATGAACTACCAAAAAATGCGCAATGCCCCCATGAACTACCAACTCGACCAAAATAGAGCATTCAACTACCAAAGACAACCATTTTTCCCCCTTCCGTCAGTCAAAGGAGTTAAAACAAACGGTTAACGGGTCACGTGACCGTCACACGCCGTTTTACCCTCATTTTCTTCCTCTTTTCCCCCCATGAACTACCACCATCTTCCTCTTTCCCCCCCCATGAACTACCACCATCTTCCAACATGCCCCCATGTAAAACGGCATATGACCCGTTGACTGTTTCTTTTAACCCCTCTAACTGACGGAAGGAAATGGTTGCCTTTGGTAGTTGAATGCTCTATTTTGGTCGAGTTGGTAGTTCATGGAGGCATCGCGCATTTTTTGGTAGTTCATGGGGGGAAAAGGTAATTACCCCTAATTTTTATTAACTGCCTGACTGCCCATGGGCCGCGTGTTGAGCATCTCCAGGCCCACACACGCCCAAGCCCAAGGCTTGAAAACCTAAAAATTGGACAATGCATCAGTGAGGGTTTCGAACCCCTTACTCTAAATTCAAAAAAGCCTCTCACCATTGAGCCATTTAACCACCCCGTATAATATTACAATCTATAAATATTTATAACAGTCACCATAAAGCCTCTTGTTGACATTGTATAGTATTGTACAGTCCTAACATTGTCTTGTTCAATCGTCCTATCCCTCCCCTAATTAAAATGCAACGCAAAGGCAAGCTTAAGGCTAGGCATCACGGGCGGCTTAACCCTTAGGTGGATTAGGCGGCCATTTAAGGCCCTCAATTTAATAAGGCATCCAATTAATAAATATTAATGAAATTTTTTTTTATAAAAAAATATTGGAAAAAATACAATTTAGCCCCCCCAACTACCATCGATTCTCCGGATGGCACCCCAAACTACCAAAGCTTGGATTCCAGCCCCCCAAATTACCAACTGCTTGTTTTTTGGCCCATTCCGTCAGTTTGTGCCGTTTAAGTAGATGGAAAGTGAGTCACGTGCGCGGCACATGACTTTTTTTTTTTTTTTTTTTTTTAAGAATTAGCCTTGTGGGGTGTTTGTCTCTTATTAACACCCTAGACAAGACCACATATTAGTGGCTTTGGTACGTACAATGTAGAAATTTATGATAAAATGTAAAGTATTAAGGAAATAGCATAACCTAAAAAGAAAGAAAACACACCCAGTCGAATCACACGATGAAGTCCCAAAATTGGGCTTCCAGAAAAAAGAAAAAAGCTTCTTCCTAAGTGCAAACAGCTAGCACTTGAGGCAAAAAGTTCGGGGGAAACCACCCGGAATATATTCGAAGAAGTCATGAATGGAAAAGTTCCTACACACCTCTATCACGTATGCAAGATAAGTTTACACTGCCTCTTTCACTTCCGTTTATTAATTATGTTTCTAATATTGCCGTGAAAGAATGTCATTTATGGAAAGCCTTTACACTGCCTTTCATATTTTAAGGCTAAGCTGAAATTTCATCTAAAAAGCTCTTGGAGCTAGTATTGTTATCTCTTGCAGATTACTCTATGGAGTGCCAACTTGGCATAGCACCAAAAAAGAGTAAAAAAGAGAGTAATATAATAGCGCTGCAACACTGGATGGGTATCGGTCTCCGTCAGATCCACGATTGATACGCGTGAACGCTCGACTTAAAATTTATAAAAACCACTCGCGATAAAGTAAATCCTTGTAGGATAGTTCTAAAAGAGGGTATCGGTCCACAGGGATTGTGGTGGTTGTTTTGCTACAATGCTTCTAAAACTCCATCTATTTCAACTCATGAAAAGAAATGTTTTTTGGATTTTCTTAACTAAAAACTAAACAAACTTAAATTGATAACAACTAACTTAACCAATTAAAGATAAAGGGAGTAGGAAGAGTATAGGGATTTGATTTCATCCGATCCACATACTACAAGCAAACTACATTTAGCTTGGATCTTTTAACATAAGCATAAAATGAGAGTGTAAAGGTTGTCAACCCTACAACTAACTTAACATGAAAATACTTTCAAGGGAAAATAATAGAACATCATAGTTTCACACTAATTACCCACCTACTCATCTAAATGTGAGGCAACTCGTGTTCCCTAGCATGCAATATAAATTCTCCTAAAAGCTTACACAATTCTATGAAAAAAGTATAAGATATCATAGGTTCCCACTAAACTTTCCACTTACTCTAAATTAAACTAAGTGTGGATTGAACCGTGGTCCCTAGCATAACTCATCAAACTCACATAAAATAATGTCAAATAGCATCATTGCATAGCCTATGTTCCCTCAATCAAAGACCATGGAAACATAAATTTCATTCAAGATAACAACACTTTCTCATAGACAAGAAAAGATAGTTTTTCCCAAAATGATATATCATGAAGATCAATCTCTTTGGCTACACAATCATTATACAAAATGTGTAAGATCCTAGCTAAACATAATCAACCCATTGCACTTGGAAAGAATTCCACAAAAACCCTATAAAAGGTTTAGTTCCTCATAGAGAATTTGGAAATCTCCATTGGATTGGAGAAAACCATTTCCTAAGGGGATTAAGAGCTATGGGCCGTGTTCTACCTACTGTCTAAATAGCAAAAGAATGCAAAATAAGCTAAAAACTACACTGGAAATAAACTAAAACGAACACACTGCCTCTCTCGGTTAGTTTTTTACATATATGGGGAAAGAGAGCTTTGATCTTTTTCACAAGATAAGATAAAGCTAAAAATCTTCAATCCGGCTGTTAGGAGACTTCTAAGGAGAGATTTCGGCGCTCACCATAGCCTTCCAAGCCGCAATCTTCGATAAAAAATATCATCTTGCTGTCATATGCTGTCAAAGATCTTTTACGTTTTTGGAAGCTTCGATGGCGATCGATCCAAGCTGCTGGCGATCAATCGAAGGCTGCGATCGATCCACAGAAAGTGTCGATCGATCCATGGGCATTTCTTCAGCTCCTTAGCTTTCCCTTGATGTCTCTTTAAGTCTAATGTTAATGATTTGCTTGTGTTTTCCATTAGGACCTAAAAATAAGACAAACACTAAACACAACAAAATATTAAATTTACAACACAAACTAAGGCATAACAATTGCAAGTTAAGGGGTTTGAATGTGAAACATTCAACACTAATCACACCCCCAAACTTACATAATGCTAGTCCCTTAGCATTACAAAACTAAAAGCAAAAATAAAACAACATATATACAGCTATTCTACCTCCTCTTTCGTAGGAAACACGATTGCATTTAACACATGCAACAAGACTTTTAAACCCATAGCATAACTAATGGATGAGTGAAGTCTCGTGAGGGTTTAACAGAATGTTACCCACAAACATTGTGTATGACTATATTATCATAAAGAGTAAAGTATTACAAAAAATTAAGGTTCACATGTCAATAGCAAGCTTGAACTAATAAACTCCACTTTCACAACAACTTAGGAATCACAAAATATAATTATTTACAAATGGCTAGCTGAGATTCCAAATATGCTCCAACTGGTGTAAAGTGATATCAACACATAGCTATGAGGCTTCAAAATAACTCCCAACATAAATGACTCAATACCTCCATATTCATTGAAATTCCTCATCCGATGAAACAACCAGGGCATGGTTAATACTATTTACCGACCTTTGTTATATTTACACAGCTATTAGCTTAGCTCCATTAAGCTTTTCTAGTTGACCCATGTAATGAGTGTTAGGCCAATGACTCCCAAACCAAATGGCTTTAGAGCACTAGACGTAAAGACATCCCTAGGGGCTTATAAACTCGAGTCAACTAGGCTACAAAGTCAAACTAGCTGTATCATCATTTTTTTTTTATATATCATTTTATTGCCAAGGTTATCCATCTAACAAGTCATCCAATTGCATAAGAGGTATTGAAAACAAACATGTTGTCATTAAATCTCATACCTCACAATCCATGTGCCAATGTGTTTGTGAATTTTCAAGTTGAAACAAATGAATTCTCAAAAGCCAAAAGCAAGTAAAAAGATTTAGAATTCCTAATTGCATGATCATGTGTTCATTATCTTAAGCTTACCAACGAAGTGTAAATCAAAATTTAAAGATCAACAAAATTCTAAGGAATAATATGAACATGTATTTACAAAGAAGAAAAGAAGAGAATTTTTTTTTTTAACAAATTTATGAACAAGTGTCTATCCATACCCCCATACTTAAATCACACATTGTCCCCAATGTGTATATATAATGAACATAAAAACTAGGGATAAAGGAAAACCTCATGTATGGCTCTGTGCATACCCCCAAACTTGGACTCATGAACACTCATCCTGAAAAACAAAACTAAAACAAAAATAAAAACAAACAATACATCATAACAAATAAATATCTAACATCAATTTAATCTCACATTCCCATCTGACGCAGAAAAAACACACTTTCCTTAACAAAAATGGCATTTAAAAAGTACATTGTTGGATAAGATGTCATCAAAATAATACAACAATGTGCTTACAACAATAAAAAAAAAAAAAATACAATGCCAAAATAAAAATACAAAGCAGAAAGGAAATCATGGGGCAGGTGGGGCAGGTGGGAGACGACTCAGGATCTCCTGCAGTGTATCTCCCGTTTTCTTCTCAAAGTCCTCTTGCCTCTTGTGTATTTTCTCTAGTTCCGCGTGCAATAGCTCATACTCGGTGTGTGACAGCGGAACTCTACCCTGAACAGATGGCTCTGTCTCAGCCATCTCAGCAACAGATCCTCAGCAACTGCATCCTCCATCTCTGCATCATGCTCACCAACAGGAACTCGTCGTGGCAAATGAGATATATTATGATTCCACTGGGCAAATCCGAACACTCGGGCATTATAAGTGAGGAAGTTTGTGTTTGAGAGTTCAAGGCCCTTGCTGAGGACGAGTTTGGTGACCAAACAGGGAAAAGGTAGTGCTAGCCGGTTGGGACCTAGCAAGCCCTTGTCGACTTTTTCTTCCCAACACTTAAATATTTGGCTCCAGATGAGCCGTGGCACAGAGAACCAGTACTTCTTGTGGAAAGCATAAAGAACAGCTAAGAAGTCACCAGACCGCTATGTCTTATGTCCCAGCAGACACACATTTCTCTTCAGCACCGTATCAACCAACCACAGTCTTGAAGGCAACTTTTCCTTACTTGTACAGTTATTCTTGGAGTCAGCATACTCCATCACACATGTCTTGCACAATCATGTGCAAGTCAACCTCCGGAGGGGGCTCAGTGAAGCGTTGAGAAGGGCACTAATGGGGTCAACCAAGCGCATCCGCAATGTTTTCAATGGTGACTTCAAATTCAATTCCACTAATGGTAGAAGACAACACCGCGGGCTTGTCCGAATCAAAAGTCATATTTTGGTAGAAAAGTCGGACGAAACGATGGTGGATAACGTCATGCGTTGGCTGCAGCAAAGGCATCAATTGCCTTCGTCTAAATTGCTTGCGTGCCCACTTGACATCTTCATCTTCCCGAAAGGCTCCCACAACATCAAAATGAGTCTCGGGATTTAGTTCATGATGCTGCCAAAGGGAGTTGATGAAAGGACTGGTCGGGCCTGGTGCACGAGAGGATGAAGAACGAGTGTTTGCCATTGAAAAAGTTCTTTGGGTAATTTTGACAAACACCTACTGTGCCAAAAGAAAAAGACACAAAAATGAAGAATTTTTTTGGAAAAAATTGGTGGTGAAGGTGAGAAAAATGGTGGGGAATGATTTACTAAAAGAAAAAGAAAGATGAAATAAATAAAATGAAATACTTACCTGCACTTGGAATTAGGTTAGGGAGGAGAAACAGCGCAGGGATCGATCGGTGGAAAGAAAGAAAGAAATGAAGGTGCAGAGGTGTATTTAAAGAGGTCACGTGACCCTCTGGAACGATTACGATCGATCCACACCCTCTGGCGATTGATCCAATGTTTGGATCGATCCAAGGTTTCTGCCGATCGATCCAAGCTACGATTGATCCACATATTCTGAAGATCGATCCAAGCTCAGATTTTTGTAGGATTTCAAAAATTTACTACTCAAAAATACTTGATAAATTACTTCAAATAGATGGGATCCATCAAATCGATGGAATCCACATCTTCCTTAGGCTCAACACCCTGGATGTAGGGTTTCAATCTCTGACCATTGACCTTGAAAATTTGGCCACTCTTTGGGTCTTTTAGCTCAACTGCTTCGTGAGGGAAGACTAATGTGACAATGAATGGGCCATCCCATCTCGATCGGAGCTTACCAGGAAATAGGCTAAGTCTAGAATTGTATAGCCATACTTTCTGATCCGAGATGAAAGTTTTAGGCCGGATGTCTTTATCATGAAATGCCTTAGTTTTTTCCTTGTACATCCGGGCACTTTCATATGCATCATTACTCAGCTCTTTAAGCTCGCTCAATTGTAGTCTCCGGTGGGATCCAGCTGATTTCATATCAAAATTAAAAGTCCTTATGGCCCACCAAGCCTTGTGCTCCAACTCAACAGGGAAATAGCATGCTTTTCCATAAACCAACTGGTATGGCGACATGCCAATCGGTGCCTTAAATGTTGTATGGTAAGCCCACAATGCATCGTTTAGTCGCAAGGACCAATCCTTGCGATCTAGCTTGACTGTTTTTCTCAAGAATGTGCTTGATTTCCCTGTTGGATAACTCTACTTGGCCACTTTTCTGAGGATGGTAGGGTGTGGAAACTTTGTGAGTGACGGAGTATTTGAGAAGTAAGGTTTTTAGAAATCTATTACAAAAATGCTTACCTCCGTCACTGATAATTGCGCGAGGTGTACCAAAACGACTAAAGATGTTAGATTGAATGAATTTAATAACAACTTTATGGTCATTAGTTCTGGTAGCCACAACCTTTATCCACTTAGAAACATAGTCCACCGCCACTAAAATATACTCAAATCCAAAAGATGGCGGAAAGGGTCCCATGAAGTCTATCCCCTACACATAAAAAATTTTCACTATCAAGATGGGGTTTAGAGGCATCATGTCCCTTCTGGACATTGTTCCAAGGCGTTGACATCTATCACACGCTTGACATAATTGATTTGCGTCCTTGAATAAGGACAACCAATAGAATTCGCTTTGTAAGACCTTCGCCGCAGTTTTATTGGTACTAAAATGTCCTCCACAAGCCAATGTGTGGCAAAATGAGAGGACACTCTGAACTTCTCTTTGGGGTATACAGTGACGAATGATTTGGTCAGCAAAGTATTTGAAGAGCTCAGAATCCTCCCAAAAATAGGATCGGATCTGCTTGAAGAAGTGGTCTCTAGCTTGCTTCGTCCAATGGAAATGAATCTTACCTATGGCTAGGTAATTTACAATGTCAGCTGATGAGTGCCAAAAAGTGTATATGTGGACCTCTTAATTTACATTAGTTAAACCTTTAGCTTTTTTATTTTCCGATACTTTGGTTAGTTTTAGTGTTTTTTATGTTTTGTAGGACAATAGGAGAGAAATGATATAATTCAAGCAAAATACAAGAAAATTCGGATGCAGTAGACTACTAGATTTAGACCTTTCATGACAGGACCAAACGATATCCTTTTTGAGAGTTTCTTAGGTCTAAATTGAAGTTCAAGATGTCAGCTTTCCAACCCAACAAGTTTCAGCCTATTTGGAGATACATACAAAAATATATGGCTGTTTTAATTTTAGTCATTGGATCATCCCGAAAATCCAGAAGTTTGTCCATCTCTCTTATTTTTGTTGTCCCATTCCTTCTCTCCCCAAGTTGGGCAACAGCTCTTCCCAAAAACCTGCAAAGCAGCATTTCTCTTCTCCCCAAGCAGCAGCACATGTCATTTTCAAGGGCTGGACAGCAGGACCTTCACTTTCTCCACGCCTGGACAACACTTGGACATCAACCTGCAGCTTCTCCAAGCACACTCCACACCTGGACAGCACTTGGACAACACCTTCTGCACTTGGGCAGCATGCCTGGCAGCACCTGCAAGGGACAGCAGCTGCTGGATAGCTACCTGCAGCATCTTCTGCACTTGGACACCACGCCTGGCAGCAGCTGCTGGACAGTACTACAGCCAAGCCAGACCAGCAGCAGCCCAAAGACCAAGGCAGCAACCGATCCTTTCCTCCTCTCCATTCCTGGCAGCACACGTGAAGTCCCATCCAAGCTGTGCTGGCAGCAATGTTTTGGAGCACAAAAACACCAACACTTCACTAGTTTTAGTCTATAAATAGAAGGAGATGAGAGAAGAGAAAAGGGGGGAGGAAAAAAAAAAGAGAAACGGAGGATGAAGAGAAGTATGAGAGCAGGGGCGTAGCCTCTGCTTCTCTCCTTCTTGGACTATATTTTCCTGCCCCATACCTCTTTTCCTTTGTAAATGTTTAATTTTTATGTTTTTAATTTAAGGTTTTAAGTTTTATTTTTATCATCATGTGTAGTTAAAAGTTCATCTAGGGTTGAGGATGAAACCTTACCATTAAGGAGAAATTATGTTTTCATGCTTGTTTATGCTATTTGATTTTATGGGCTTTAAATTTCTAATTGTTTTACTTCTATTCGATTTTTGAGATGATTTTTGGGTATCTCATGTGATTTCCGGATACAAGTGATGATTTGAAATAGTTTCATTAAATTGATGGCTTGGTTTTTCAACTATCAAAACATTGGATATTCATTGTGTTTCGTTCTACGGATACATTTAATGATTTGGTTTAAAACCGGTATCTTTTGTGATTTGTGCAAAGAACGGATTCATTGAATGATTTAATTAATTTTTGAAGCAAAGTAGAGCATACCTAAAATTTGCATTTGAAAACTTCAAAATATGCGTGATGAGCATGAGAATAGGTTGCTATGATTTGGTGAGTGTGAATTCCAAAACCCTAGACCCCTTTATTTTCATTATTTTTGCTTATGTTTTATTTTATAAAAAACCACTAAATTTGGAACTAGGTTAAAATAGAATTAGTTTAAATAGAAATTAATCTTCGTAACACAATTCCCTGTGGGATCGACCTCGCACTTGCATAACACTATATTGCAAAACGATTCGTGCACTCGCGAGTATTATAATTTGCACATCATCAGCATACCACGACACTTCTTTCGGAGTAATTTCAAACAGTTGCTCATCCGGGAAGGAATCATGAACTGGAATGAGAAAAGACTCGATAAAAATGCGAGAAAGATGGTCGGCGACAACATTGTCAGATCCCTTTTTATCTCTAATCTCCAAATCGAATTATTGCAACAAGAGGATCCACCTAATTAAACGGGGCTTTGTTTCCCGTTTAGCCAGGAAATGCCTTAGAGCGGCATGGTCAAAGTAAATAATTACCTTGGACCCAAAAGATAAGAGCGGAATTTGTCCAAGGCAAAAACAACTGCTAGCAACTCTTTTTCCGTAGTTGTGTAATTTACTTGAGTATCCAATAGAGTTTTGCTAGCATAGTAAATAGCGTGAGGGAGCTTGTCCTCACACTGACCCAAAACTGCACTGATAGCGTAGTCAGATGCATCACACATTATTTCAAATGGGAGAGACCAATTAGGGGTCTTCATGATAGGGGCTGAGGATAAAAGTGACCGAAGTGTCTCGAATGCCTTCAGACACGCTTCATCAAAATTGAAAGGAGTCTCCTTGGCAAGAAGATTGCACAAGGGTCTTGAAATTTTGCTAAAATCTTTAATGAAGCGGCGATAAAAACCGGCATGTCCAAGAGACGAGTGAATTTGCCTCACCGTAGTAGGTGGTGAAAGTTTAGAAATTAGCTCCACTTTCGCTCTGTCGACCTCAAGTCCTCTTTTGGACACTATGTGTCCCAATACTATTCCTTCTTGAACCATGAAATGGCTCTTCTCCCAACTCAAAATTAAATTTGTCTCCTTGCATCGTTTAAGAACACGAGAAAGGTTATGGAGACATTCATTGACTGAGGGTCCAAAGACAGAAATCGTCCATGAACACCTCCAAAAAATTTTCACCATGTCCGAGAAAATAGACATCATGCACCTTTGAAAAGTGGTGGGCGCATTACACAACCCGAAGGGCATGCGTCTATATGCAAAAGTACCAAAGGGACAGGTGAAAGTCGTCTTCTCTTGATCCTGAGGATCAACGGCCACTTGATTATATCCTGAATATCCATCCTGGAAGCAATAGTAACTCTAGCCGGTAAGACGTTCTAGGCTTTGATCAATAAATGGCAGTGGGAAATGATCCTTCCTAATTATTGAGTTGAGTTTCAGGTAGTCTATGCAAACACGCCACCCCATGGTCGTGCGTTGAGGAATTAAATCACCTACCGTATTCTCAACTACGGTGATACCAGATTTCTTGGATACCACCTGAATGGGACTAACCCACTTACTGTTTGAGATAGGGTAAATGATGCCCGCAGCAATTTCACTACTTCTTCCATGACCACGTTCTTCATTTTAGGATTCAATCGACGTTGTGCCTCACGAGAGGGCTTAGCGTTATCCTCCAAATGAATGCGATGCATGCAAATGGAAGGGTCAATCCCTTTTAAGTCCCCAACACTCCAACCAATAGCCTCTTTGTGTTCCTTCAAAACATCCAATAAACTGCTCTCTTGGTCTTTCTGTAAATCCGCAGCAATGATGACCGGGAGAGTGTCATTTAATCCTAAGTAAGCATACTTGAGTTTTGCTGGAAGCGGTTTTAGCTCAAGTTTTGGCGGGGTGATGAGGGAAGAAACTGGAGGAAAGCCTGATGTAAAGGGTAAGGGCTCCTTTGGTACTCTACAGGGTGGAAAGTCCATTGCGGCTGCAATGTCAAGAAGGGAATTAACCTCGTCAACATATTGCTCCGTGCTGAAGTCCTTAACTTTGAAGTGAGATAGGCAAACCTCCAATGGGTCACTTGTCAAAAGGTGGGGGAGTGTGTCTTCAATTGTTTCTTCAATCTTATCCACAAAGAAACACTCCTCCGTATCCAATGGATGCTGAAAAGCATTGAAGATGTTTAACTTCACTTTCATGTTCCCAAAAGTTACTTCCATCTCCCTGGTCCTGCAATTGATGCAATTGCAGCATAGGTCCACATGGTTGACACGTGTATGGCCAAGATGTTATTTGACCAAAAGATGAGATCCCTTTAAATAGGAAAAGGTATACTACTAGAGGAGGACTTCTTCTCTCTGGTCTCTTTCTCTCTCTCTCTCTCTCTCTCTCTCTCTCTCTCTCTCTCTCTCTCTCTCTCTCTCTCTCTCTCTCTCTCTCTCTCTCTCTCTCTCTCTCTCTCTCTCTGACATGAGCTCTCCATGAGAGCTTCGATTCACAGGTTCTCCCCTTAGAAGGAGAACTATGGTTCTCTCTAGAACCCCACTTTATTTCCCTCACTCTATATAAGCATGCTAACTTAAGCATCAGAGGGTCGTCGGCTCCGGCCGGGGATATTCTGATGACTTCTTTATTTTGTAGATATGCCCATTTCATGCTAGGGGAGCCTACTCTCAGTTCAACCGCACAGTGACTGTTAGGGTCGTTGGCTCATAGAAGGAGACGACCTAAAAATTGTACTAACAATGTTGAACATGGAATTGAGGTGAACAATGTTTTGGCTTTCGTGTATGTACAAGAATATTCTTGTTTTTTTAAGGATTATGGAATTTTTTTTTTTTTTGGTTATCATTCTAGCTTTGGTTTGGTTGTGAAGTGTATTTGCATTAATAGATAAAACTTGATGGAGCAAGTAAATTATTAAATATTCCAGTCAGTTTATGAGAAACCGACCAGAAATAGAGACGATTTGGGACAAACCGACCCCAACCCGAATTCTAGACGGATATAGGCCAACAGTTTTCAACCGACTGCAAATAACCGACTAGACCACATTCTAGGACTGTGCCGGTGCTTGTGATGGTTCTGGTGCTTGTGCCGGTGCCAATTTCGTGGCGGTGACGATGACGGTTTCAATGCCTGTGCCGGTGACGGTGCTTGTGTCGGTGACAATGTATGTGCCAGCGTCAACGCCAATTTTGAAGTTAGTGCTTGTGTCGGTGACGGTACCTGTGCTGGTGTTGGTGCCTGTGCCTGTTGCTGTGCCTGTTCTAGTGCCTATGCCGATACCAGTTTGGTTCCTAGCTCGGTGCTTGTGCCGGGTCCAGTTTTGGTGCTGGTGTCGGTGCCTATGTGGGTGCCGTTTTTGGTGCCAGTGCCTGTGCCAATGTGAATGCAGTGGCGGAGCCAGGATTTTATTTAAGAGGGGTCAAGATTAAAAAAATAAAGTTGCACAAAAATTGAATAAAAATATGAAAAAATATAACTAACGAAATAAATAATCAATTCAACAAAATTTAATTATTGTTTAAAACATGTAAATGTAACTTACAATTTATCTTATCACGCTTAGCTTTAATTTATTCCGTTGGAGCTCAATAGAATCATTATCATTTTCCATAATCTTTAAGTAATTACAGTTATATATTTCATACAATTAAAATATATATATATATTGAAACTACATATTGAAACTTTTGCAAGAAAGAGAAATTGTCAAAAATGACTGATTTTTTGCTCTGTTTTAAACAATCTTTTCACTAGAAACCTCTTCAAAAATTAACTAAAGAGTTGATTTAAAAAAACGCTTAAGACACAAAAAAAAAAAAAAAAAAAAAACAAAAAAAAAAAAAGCGGTGGACAGAAGTACAAAAAAGAAGAAGTAACGCTTCACTCTCACGCTAAAGGTTAAAATCCAAGCTTCAACGTCACTGTGTGGTTCTCAAGGTTTAATGAAACGGAGCATTTTTCTCAAGATTCAAAGTTTTAAAATCAGCAACTCAAGATTGCTTAGAACGCACCGTTTTATATCATCTTCTTCGTGAGTCTTAACCTAACTTTCTAAATCTCTGAAACTGATCACAAACAGAAAAAGTATGAACTTGAAATGTCATCTGCTACTTGCCCCTACCAATAATTTCTATGGCATTATGCCCCCAATGAGTGGTTGAGGGTGGGTAAAAGGGTATTCAAAAAAATTCTACCAGCTATAAGGTAAATTTTGGAGGGTTGAGAGGGGGCAAATGCCCCCTCTCGACCTCCCTCCCTCCGCCCCTAGGTGAATGTAACAGTTTCAGTGCCTATGCCGATGACAGTGTAACATCCATAGTTTGTTAGGACTAGGTTTGTCAACTACTTCTTTTGAAAGCGCAAAGAATCATAAGGTCTGCTAGAGCAGTTAATTAAATGCAATGCATGAATAATATAACAAAAAAAGTGTCGATTAAGATTTGCCACTTGGTTTTCAAACGCCAAGTTTGACATTTATTACATACTGAAAATTCATACTAAATAAGCCTAAATCCTGAAACTTGTGTCGAAGCACTTATTGACAAGAAATAAAGTAATATGCAAATGGGGTGAACTTAATAGTTAACCCTATCCCCATTCTGGCCTCCTAATAAGGCGTGCTCACCACCTGAAAACAAAAATAAAATTGAACGAGCAAAAAAGGCTCAATAAGTATATCCTCCAATCATAAATAGTTAAGTGAAATTCGTTTTCTTTAAAAGCATTTCACTCAAAATGCGGAATCTCTTGTAAACACTTCAAATAACATTTATTATAAAATACTATATAATTAAAGAGAAAATCCTCTTTTCTATCCAAAACCAATTTTTCTAACAAAACTACGTTTAAGACATTTCTTTCATTTGGAATCTGTAACTTCAAGGGTTAGATACAACACTTCTCTTAATAGAGCCCATGCACACTGTTATGCCCAGTGTACTAGGGTTGCGGGGTCTTTGTTACCATGGCTACATGTGTGGTAGTAGGCGTGCTCTCTGGCCAGCCGATTAACTTATTGGTGCACTCAGCTTGGCAAATAAATGATGGATTACCACCTTCTAGCAGAGCCTCTTTCAGTGGTTGCGCCTCCATCCTAGCATCGGTAATGAGCTCTTTCTTCTCTAGCTTCTCTTGGGCCAAAACTATCTCCTCCATACACGTGCCATCATCTTATAAAACTTTTCTCATCTCTTTTATTTCTCTTGGTATCTTTGGGCGACGTGTAAGAGGGTTTTTACATCTTGTACTTTTCCGATTTATCATTTTCAACAAGAAATTCTTTCCCGATTCTTGAACTTTCAAAAAAAAAAGAATTACTATAATTAGAAAACTATTTGATAGACAAGAACTTTCTAACAACAAATAGATTTATATCGTAAACAGCTTTTCATTTAAAGAGAAAGTTCTTCAAGAACATTTATGTAAGCAAGGTAAATTCATAAAAACATGATTAAAATAAGTATTCATTCATAACACATGAGGTTCTAAAAGACAGTTAAATAAACAACATGTCCTAAAATGACTTTAGAAGGGGTAAGGAATCTACTTACCTCATCATGACTGTAGTTAAAAGAAATTCTTCAACAGCTAACTAGTCAACTGAATAAAGGTTCAGATGTATTACTACTCTCATACTCCATACTAAAATAAAATCTTACTATTATGGGTTCGGCTTATTTTTCAAATCTTGAGTTTGAATCCTTTTAAAACAAAAACAACCGAAACACCAATACATCACTGCTCAAGTAACGTCCCTGGGACAAGAAAAGAGTAACATGAAAGAAGAAGAAGAAAAAAATAATAATAAAAGGGCTGGTGCAGATACACATATGGCCGAATCCCGAATGTGGCTATGGCAGCTTGGTGAGAGAAAACCCAAAAAGAAAACCTTGTTTCTCTCAAGTAGGCAGCACGTGTTGGTTGGTAGGATTTAAAAGAAAAGGCACTCTTTTGTTTCTTAAGAATCAGGAAGGAGGAAAAGAAATATACAAGACCAAAAAAAATAGGGAATAACTTCAGTTCGGACTCGGCAGAAACCAAGCTTTTTATGCCCTCTAATAGAAAACAGACACATCAGCATATTACACCAAATGAAATTATGCAGCACACACATGATTAAAACCTCACTTTCTCAAATCAATCGACAAGCAAAGCTCACTTTCCTGTTCAATCTGCAAAGCCCCCCTTTCCCGTTCAATCTGCAAGCACCCGGCATGGGCGTTGAAGGCGTTTTCCGGCCTAGGCAATGCCAACAGCGCAGCATTCGGTTTGGACTGGCTGTGGCGGCGTGTTCCGACCCGGGCTGTGGCGGTGTGGTCCGGAACGGGAGTTAACAACATGTTCCAGCCTGGGCGGTGCCGGCAGCGTTCGGCCTGATTATGGTGGTGCAGATTTGGGGCTGGTGGCGGTAGTGTGATTTGGGGGTGCGGATTTGGGCAGTGCCACGGTGGGGCTACGGATTTGGGGCAGAGTGGTCTGGCCAGGGTGGTGGCAACGTGGTCCCGCACAGGCGGTATTGGAGTGGTCCAGCATGGGCGTTGCCGGCATTTTTTGGTCTAGGCAGTGCCTACAGTGTCCGACCCGGGCGATGTTGCAGATCTTCCGGTGGGGCGGCGATGGTGCAGATCTTCCAGTTGGGGCAGCAATGGAGCGAAATTTTCTGGTTTCAACGTGGCAGATCTTCAACGTCCACCGATCGTGATTTGGGGGTTTTTTTGTTTTTTAGGAGGAAAAAATTGGAAGATGTGAGATAATTCGGTACATTAGCAACATTTCAATTTTTTGGGTTTATTGTTTTTAGCTGACGTGTCGATTGGTTATTGGTGGGCAAAAAACTCATGTTTTCTGCCATGACCAGACAGAAGGGGCTCTCAAAAAAATATAGAAATGATTTTTTCATTCTTTTAATCATCTCTTGCCCATTTCCATATAAAGATGTGTGCAAATTTACTATTGAATTATGAGATCATATTTGTGGTCTCATAATACAATGGTGAATTTGAACATCTTCTGTATGAAGATGGGCAAGAGATGGATGTGTAGCATCTCTAAAAAAAAAATATGACTACATGTGATTCATGGTGGTTCTTACAAAAATGCTTGACTTTATAGATCTTTGTTTATAATATATCGTTATCTAGTACGATACTTTATACAAGAAGCCAACCCAAGCATTTTTTATTGTTAAACAATCGCATAAGAAAACTAAAGAGATGAAGGATAGGGTAGTATGAAGCAATACCTATAGAACTTGAGAGAGAGAGAGAGAGAGGGAGAGAGAGAGAGAGAGAGAGAGAGAGAGAGAGAGAGAGAGAGAGAGAGAGAGAGAGAGAGAGAGGCAGCCGACGTTCCAATGGGGAATGAAAGAGGCCAGGTATGTGATTTGGAGAGAAACGTGGGCTATTAGGGTTTGTTTTATTCTCTTTAATATAAGGAATAGAAAAACCTAGCTGATGTTTGGGTAGTAAAAAAATAACTTCACGGTTTTTTTTTTAAATAGATCAATCAACTTTAAATTAAATAAATCATTATCATTAATATTCTTATTCTCATTAAAAATTTGTTTATTTAATTATTATTAAACTCTTAGCTTTGATCCATTCTCATTACTAGTCAAAGTCCACCCTTTCCTAGAATATGGACTATTTATTAATTTACTATTCTGTCCCTAGAAGAGAATCAGATTGTTACAAGTGCCTTTGCATGTACCGGTGTCGGTGCCTGTGCCTGTGCAGGTGCCGTTTCCGGTGCTAGTGCTTGTGCCTTTTTCGATGCTGGTGACGGTGATGCTTCCTGTGCCGATGTTGGTTCTGGTTCCGCTGCCTGTGCCGGTGCCTTTGTCTGTGACAGTTTTAATGCCTATGCCGATGACGGTGCCTTTGCTTGTGCCTGTGCCTGTGCCGGTTCCGGTTCCGGTGCCGATTTCGGTGTCGGTGACAATGCATGTGTCTGTGCCTGTGCCGGTGTCGGTTTCAATGCTGGTGTATGTGCCTTTGTTGGTTCTAGTGCTTGTGCCTATGCTAGTGCCAGTTTTGGTTCCGATGCCAGTCTCGGTGCCAGTGCCTGCACTGGTGCCGGTGACAGTTTCACTGCCAATACGGGTGACGGTGATGGTGCCTGTGCCGGTGCCGCTTCCAGTTCTAGTTCCAGTTTCGATGCTGGTGCCCTTGCCAATGACGGTCATGGTTTTAATGCCTATGTTGGTGCCAATGACGGTGCCTATGTCGGTGCTAGTCTTGGTGTCGGTGACGATGCCTATACTTGTGCCTATGCCGGTTTCGGTGCTGTTGCTTGTGTCAGTGCTGGTTTTGGGGCCTGTGCCAGTGCCTGCACAAGTGACGTTGACAATTTTAATGGCTATGCCGATGATGATGCATGTGGCATTGCTGGTGACGGTGACGGTTTTAGTGCCTTTGCTTGTGCCAGTGATGGTTCTAGTGCCTGTGCCGTTGCTAGTCTTGGTGTCAGTGACGATGCCTATGCCAGTTTCGATGTTGTTGCCTGTGTCGGTGCCGGTTTCGGGGCCTATGCCGGTGACTGAGCAGTTGTTGTTAACAAGTTTAATGTCTATGCCAGTGAAGATGATGGTGCATGTGCCAGTGCCGGTGCCGGTTCCGTTGCCAGTTTCGGTGCTGGGGACGTTCACAGTTTTAGTGCCTATGACGGTGACGGTGCCTTTGCCTTGGCCAGTGTTGGTGACGATGCATGTTTCGATTTTGGTGTTGTTGCCTGTGTCGGTGCCGGTTCCGGGGCCTGTGCCGGTGCCTGTGCATGTGGCATCGACATTCTCAACGGTTTTGCCGGTGACGATGATGGTGCATGTGCTTGTGACGATTTTAGTGCCTATGCCGGTGCCTTTGCCTATGTCGGGGCCAGTCTTAGTGTTGGTCACAATGCCTGTGCCAGTTTCGGTGCTATCGCCTGTGTCAGTGCCAGTTCCAGGAGCTGTGCCGGTGGCTGGGCAAGTGACTTTGTCAATTTTAATGTCTATGCCGATGACGGTGATGATGCATGTGTCTGTGCCGATGCCGGTAACGTTGCCAGTTTTAGTGCTAGTGATAGTTTTAGTGCCTATGTCAGTGACGCTGCCTTTGCTTGTGCCGGTGATAGTGCCTGTGCCTGTTTTGGTTTTGGTGCTGGTGCCTGTGCTCGTGACGGCAACAGTTTCAATTCCTATGCCGGTGACAGTGCCTTTACCTGTGTCGGTGACGGTGATGGTGCTTATGCTTGTGTCGGTTTCGGTTCCTGTTCCGTTGCCAGTTTCGGTGCCGATGCCGTTACTTGTGCCGATGCCAGTTTCAGTGCCTGTGACGGTTTTAGTGCCTGGGCTGGTGACAATGTCTGTGCCTATACTTGTGCCCGTTCCGTTGCTAGTTTCGGTGCTTGTGCCAGTGACAGTGACAATGACGGTTTCAGTGCCTATGCCGGTGACGTTGCCCCTTCCTACGCCGGTGACGGTGACAGTCATGGTGCCAGTGCCAGTGAGGTTGCTCGTGCCTTTGCTGGTGACGATGACACTTCTATTGCCTATGCCGGTTATGTTGCCTTTGCCTGTACCGGTGGCGGTGAGGGTAAGAGTGCCGGTTCCTGTGCCGGTACCTGTGCCGGTTCCAGTTTCGGTGCTTGTTCCATTGCTTGTTTCGTTGTTGGTGCCTGTGCCGTTGATGGTGATGGTTTCAATGGCATTGCCGATGACGGTGCCGTTGCCTGAGCCGGTGACGCTGAGGGTGACGGTGCCGGTGCCGGTGGCGGTGCCATTGTCATTGCCGGTGATGGTGATGATTTCAGTGCCTATGCCGATGACAGTGCCTGAGCCTGTGCCGGTGACAGAGACGGTGAGGGTGCCAGTGCCGGTGGCAGTCCCATTGCCGGCGATGGTACCTATGCTAGTGCCAGTTTCGGTGCTGGTTCCGGTGCCTGTGCAGGTTCCGATTCTTGTTCCTATGCCAGTGCCCGTGCCGGTTTTGGTGCCTGTTCTTGTGCCGGTTCCAATTCCTATCCCGGTGCCTGTGCTGGTGTCAGTTCTGATGCCAGTTTCGTTGCTGGTGGTGGTGGCCAATACTAGTGCATGGGGGTCCCATGCTTTAGAAGTTGCAACAACAATAATAATTTCAATTTAGAATAATGAAGACTTACAAATTAAAATTGGGAGAGTTTAATTTCAATAAGAATGGGGTAAAATGCTTGTTTTAAACTCTCCAATTACATGCTGAGACATCAACATTTCAAAGATAGCAAACAAGTACTTAGAATTACACATAAATAACAAGTTAGAATGATCGAAGATGCATGCACTTACCAAAAAAGAGACACATGCATGTGAACCCAAAAAAAAGGGTGATGGGGTTGACATGCGCAAAGGCAGCAAAAAGATCGGTCTTCTCGGAAGGTATGCTAGCCACCGGGGTTGGCAATTTATTGTCGCAATACCAGTATCTGGCTTCCACTTCAGTGATATTACCAGTATCAGAGGAAGCCATTAAAGGGAATGTGAGGCCGTAGACTCTTGCCTGCTATAGCTATGAGAATATATTGAGCTATTGCTTGGAGCTTTGAGAAGAGAGTGCAAGCGTATATATAGGCTTTCCTTTTACCCTTTTGGAGTAATTTACTTGCTTTACTAGCTAGTAAATTATCTGATATGATGCATTAATCTGTGGTAAAATTGATAACATGACTCGATCGGGACGCGTATTAATCTGTGGCTGGCGTCAAGCTTCCACGTGTGCATGAGACGAAATAATAATAAGGGCTTTAGACCGTGATGCATGCATTCTAATTGATATGGACTCCCGTACGTGTGAACAATATAGCAAGATTCCATATCATTAATTTCTTTTCATTATTTTTTTTTCTGAAATTATTATTATTATTATTATTTTGAATAAAATCAATTTTCATTCATAAGATCAAAGATCATAGAAAGGGAGAAAATTGCTTCCTAATTACAATACCATAAATACAATGTGGAAATCTTCAATTCAAACTTTATTTATGACATGCTTGACTACTTCTTTTGCTAAATCATGAGCAGCTGAGATAGTCTATGGGAGGTGCTCAAAAATTATGTATTAATTTATTTAGTAAATTTTCAAGGCGTTACAAAAATACACTTTACGCTCTGCCGAAGTTGTACCCATTTGTTGATTTGGCTTACAATGTTTAAAAAATTGTAATCCACCCCCAACCAAGTTTCAATTTTCTCTAATGTTGCCTTTTCGTTAGGCAAATCCGTCTTCTTGGACGGTAAGTGTATCACGTGTGCCACACGTGGTCAGTAAGCTGCAGTTATCCTGATATTACCCTCAATCTCACTCCTTATAATTCTCTAAAATGCCCTTGCAATAACATGTGTTTCTTCCTTCCCTCTTAAATTATTGAGACGAGACAAAAACCATATCTCTTAAGTCCGACAAACAAAAGGTTCTACACACGTGGTCAGTAAGTTGCAGTTATCCTGATAGTACCCCCAATCCCACTCCTCATAATTCTCTAAAGGGATTTGATTCTTGTACAACACAAATACAACAACTGCACAACAACTGCACAACAACCTCTCACATGATGGTGGGCTCCAATATGTGGGACCTACCTTCATGTGAGGGATTGTTGTATAGTTGTTGTATTGGTGTTGTAAATCTAACATTTTCCTTCTCTAAAATGCCCTTGCAATAACATGTGTGTTTCTTCCTTCCCTCTTAAATTATTGAGACAAGACAAAAACCTTATCTCTTAAGTCCGACAAACAAAAAGTTCTACATACGTGGTCAGTAAGCTGCAGTTATCCTGATATTACCCCGAATCCCACTCCTCATAATTCTCTAAAATGCCCTTGCAATAACATGTGTGTTTCTTCCTTCCCTATTAAATTATTGAGCCAAGACAAAAACCTTATCTCTTAAGTCCGACAAACAAAAGGTCTACGCACGTGGTCAGTAAGCTGCAGTTATCCTGATATTACCCCCAATCCCACTCCTCATAATTCTCTAAAATGCCCTTACAATAACATGTGTGTTTCTTCCTTCCCTCTTAAATTATTGAGACAAGACAAAAACCTTATCTCTTAAGTCCGACAAACAAAAGGTTCTACGCACGTGGTCAGTAAGCTGCAGTTATCTTGATATTACCCACAATCCCACTCCTCATAATTCTCTAAAATGCCCTTGCAATAACATGTGTGTTTCTTCCTTCCCTCTTAAATTATTGAGACAAGACAAAAACCTTATCTCTTAAGTCCGACAAACAAAAGGTTCTACACACGTGGTCAGTAAGCTACAATTATCCTGATATTACCCCCAATCCCACTCCTCATAATTCTCTAAAATGCCAATACAATAACATGTGTGTTTCTTCCTTTTCTCTTAAATTATTGAGACAAGACAAAAACCTTAATTCTTAAGGCCGACAAACAAAAGGTTCTACACACGTGGTGAGTAAGCTACAGTTATCCTAATATTACCCCCAATCCCACTCCTCATAATTCTCTAAAATGCCCCTGCAATAACATGTGTGTTTCTTCCTTCCCTCTTAAATTATTGAGACAAGACAAAAACCTTATCTCTTAAGTCTGACAAACAAAAAGTTCTACACACATGATCAGTACACTGCAGTTATCCTGATATTACCCCCAATCCCACTCCTCATAATTCTCTAAAATGCCCTTGCAATAACATGTGTGTTTCTTCCTTCCCTCTTAAATTATTGAGACAAGACAAAAACCTTATCTCTTAAGTCTGACAAACAAAAAGTTCTACACACATGATCAGTACACTGCAGTTATCCTGATATTACCCCCAATCCCACTCCTCATAATTCTCTAAAATGCCCTTGCAATAACATGTGTGTTTCTTCCTTCCCTCTTAAATTATTGAGACAAGACAAAAACCTTATCTCTTAAGTCCGACAAACAAAAGGTTCTACGCACGTGGTCAATAAGCTGCAGTTATCCTGATATTAACCCCAATCCCACTCCTCATAATTCTCAAAAATGCCCTTGCAATAACATGTGTGTTTCTTCCTTCCCTCTAAAATTATTGAGACAAGACAAAAACCTTATCTCTTAAGTTCAACAAACAAAAGGTTCTACGCACGTGGTCAGTAAGCTGCAGTTATCCTGATATTACCTAGGGTTGGCAATTCGTGCATTCGGGTCGGGTTCATGTCAACCAGACCGACCCGATTACATAAAAGGGTTCGACACGAACCCGACCCGATTATTAATCGAGTTGTGACACGCGACCCGAACACGACCCAATAAACACGACTAATAATCGTGTAACTCGTTAACCCGACACGACACGACCCGACACCAATTTCATAGTATGGTTGCTATATGATATGAGGGCCTTTCGTCCTTTTCACTTCTCAATCCATACACGGCCAACATCAAAATACCATCCAAAATCACCACCTAGTTTCAATCGGCTAACATCAACCCAAAACCCATAAATTCAATCAAAAATCAATTCTTGCACCACTGCTTAGCCAACACACACACACACATTCAAAATTTCATACCACAACAGCGTAACTCCATACCCATGGTCAGCCAAAACAGGGGAGATCACACCCCACACCAAACCGTCCGAACACACCAAAAACCAACAAGAAATTCATATTAATTACATACCCATAAATCCATAATCAAACAACACAAAAATACTCCAGAATTTATCACTCAATCAATTACAAGAAATTACCCTTAAGAGTTTCTGAGAAACCCATCGAAAATCATCAAAGGGGTAGTTTTCTGTTGAGTCGCCGGAAATCACTTCAAATGGCCAGAAATCACCTTCTACTTCGCCGGCGTTGATCCACCGGAAGATCAGGTCCTGGTTTCCTCGGCGTCGACAGTCACGGTCTTCTCCCGTGGGTATAAGAGAAAGAAAAGGATAGCTGAGGAGGAAAGTAAAGAAATGATAGAAAAGAAGGATGGGTTGGAGAAAAGGGTGGTGACTCTGCAACTTTTGCCTGAGAGAAGAGAATGAAATGAGTCGCCGGAGAGTGGGTCTCGGTGTAACTTTGACTGAACCTCTCCTTGTTTCATCTCTCTCTCTTCCGCTCGGTCCCTCTCTCTGTGTCTCTCTCGCGTTCTCTCCCTCTCATGTGAGAATCGTGATTCGTGAGATTGTGATTTGTGAGTTCACAGAACAGAATCAGTGAATAACAAATGAAATGGGCTGCTTTTCGTAACTTTCGTTTCGGGTTAACCAGGTTAGAATAGTTTCGTTTTTTTTTTTTTTTTAGAAATAATCGAGTCATAATCGTGTCTGGCGGGTTGACCCGCCAGACACGATTGTACCCGATTATGACCCAAACCCGATTATATAAAACCCAAACCCTATTTTCCCGTGTCATGTTCGTGTCGAGTTCGCGGGTCGTGTCAAAAATTGCCAACCCTAATATTACCCCCAATCCCACTCCTCATAATTCTCTAAAATGCCCTTGCAATAACATGTGTGTTTCTTCCTTTCCTCTTAAATTATTGAGACAAGACAAAAACCTTATCTCTTAAGTCCGACAAACAAAAGGTTCTACACACGTGGTTAGTAAGCTACAGTTATCCTGATATTACCCCCAATCCCACTCCTCATAATTCTCTAAAATGCCCTTGCAATAACATGTGTGTTTCTTCCTTCCCTCTTAAGTTATTGAGACAAGACAAAAACCTTATCTCTTAACTCCGACAAACAAAAAGTTCTACACACGTGGTCAGTAAGCTGCAATTATCCTGATATTACCCCCAATCCCAATCCTCATAATTCTCTAAAATGCCCTTGCAATAACATGTGTGTTTCTTCCTTCCCTCTTAAATTATTAAGACAAGACAAAAACCTTATCTCTTAAGTCCGACAAACAAAAGGTTCTACGCACGTGGTCAGAAAGCTGCAGTTATCCTGATATTACCCCAAATCCCACTCCTCATAATTCTCTAAAATACCCTTGCAATAACGTGTGTGTTTCTTCCTTCCCTCTTAAATTATTGAGACAAGACAAAAACCTTATCTCTTAAGTCCGACAAACAAAAAGTTCTACACATGTGGTCAGTAAGCTACAGTTATCCTGATATTACCCCCAATCCCACTCCTCATAATTCTCTAAAATACCCTTGCAATAACATGTGTGTTTCTTCCTTCCCTCTTAAATTATTGAGACAAGACAAAAACCTTATCTCTTAAGTCCGACAAACAAAAAGTTCTACACACGTGGTCAGTAAGCTGCAGTTATCCTGATATTACCTACAATCACACTCCTCATAATTCTCTAAAATGCCCTTACAATAACATGTGTGTTTCTTCCTTCCCTCTTAAATTATTGAGACAAGACAAAAACCTTATCTCTTAAGTCCGACAAACAAAAAGTTCTACACACGTGGTCAGTAAGCTGCAGTTATCCTGATATTACCCTCAATCCCACTCCTCATAATTCTCTAAAATGCCCTTGCAATAACATGTGTGTTTCTTCCTTCCCTCTTAAATTATTGAGACAAGACAAAAACCTTATCTCTTGAGTCCGACAAACAAAAGGTTCTATGCACATGGTCAGTAAGCTGCAGTTATCTTGATATTACCTACAATCTCACTCCTCATAATTCTCTAAAATGCCATTGCAATAACATGTGTGTTTCTCCCTTCCCTCTTAAATTATTAAGACAAGACAAAAACCTTATCTCTTAAGTCCGACAAACAAAAAGTTCTACCCACGTGGTCAGTAAGCTGCAGTTATCTTGATATTACCCCCAATCCCACTCCTCATAATTCTCTAAAATGCCCTTGCAATAACATGTGTGTTTCTTTCATCCCTCTTAAATTATTGAGACAAGACAAAAACCTTATCTCTTAAGTCCGACAAACAAAAGGTTCTACGCACATGGTCAGTAAGCTGCAGTTATCCAGATATTACCCCCAATCCCACTCCTCATAATTCGCTAAAATGCCCTTGCAATAACATGTGTGTTTCTTTCCTTCCCTCTTAAATTATTTAGACAAGACAAAAACCTTAACTCTTAAGTCCGACAAACAAAAAGTTCTACACACGTGGTCAGTAAGCTGCAGTTATCCTGATATTACCCACAATCTCACTCCTCATAATTCTCTAAAATGCCCATGCAATAACATGTGTGTTTCTTCCTTCCCTCTTAAATTATTGAGACAAGACAAAAACCTTATCTCTTAAGTCCGACAAACAAAAAGTTCTACACTCTCTTGTCTTCAAGAAGTCCAAAACATAGCCCTTTCTCAACCGAAAGCAAATCGAAAGGAGAAAGTGTTCGTGTTAAAAGGGGAACCTTCCTTCATCTGTTGATTAGGGTGACGAGGTAACCAATTTATTTATTTTGTGAAAAAAACATCTTTTTCAAATTAGGATTGCTTGGAAATTTGGTATTTTGGGTTGATTTTCCTTAGATCGTAAAATATTTTGTCTTATGTTCTTGGGATAAAGCCCTAAGGGCTACATTGCTTATATTCACTTGATTTTTTACAATACATAATACTCATATTTATAGGAGAATTGAGGTAAATAAGTATGGTAATCGAATCAATGTGATTTGATTAGTATCAAATCCGATTACAATCAATCAATCAAATCTCTATAATGGAAATCCTATAATATAAGGTATTCAAATATACTCAAACAGCTAGCCCCCTAAAACTCAAGGTAGAAGAATTTAGAAGCTTAAGTTTGACTCAGACGATGGCAGTCGGAAACTCGCTGGAGTTGGTGGCAGCCGATGGCAATATAAAAGTACCTGACCTTATTATTTTTTGGTCGTTCTTTCTATTTTTTTTTTTTCATCAAAATCTCCATAGGAGTTTGACAATGATACACAATCTCGCAAAACATGTAGTGCTTGAACAAAATCCAATAAAAGCTAGGCTCTCTTAGAATTAGAATTTGGTGTGGTACCTGACCGTACGTATTATTGCTCCTTATCCGGATCAATGGGTCGGTTCTGCCTCATCTTCTTGTGCAACGACTTATTTTTTTGGTGTGGATCTCTCAAATGACGAATCAGGCAACCTTTACGCACAAGACGTATTTCTGAACCCTCTCAAGTAGAAACTCGATGATCTGGCGAGAGAGAGAGAGAGCATAAGTGTAGACTGAGATTTGAGTCCAGGCCTGAATCTCCAACAAAGTATAAACGTGCTAGCTAGCAACTCCAACAAATATGAGAAATTACAAAGACTCCTCCCTTTTTCTTTTTTTTTGAGTCGAGACAGAAAGAAGTATGAATCTGTTTTTGAACGAGCGATTTTTTTTTTTTTTTTTTTTAAACAAACAGAATTAAAGGGGTTTCGTGATATTGAATTCAATCTGAAACAAAAGATAAGAAAGAAAAAAAAAAAATTAGGGTCGTATAGTTAGTGTTAGCCAATAACTCTGATACAATGAAAAAAATTAATAATGAGATTAGAAAATAAATAAATAAATAGCGAAATAGATAATAATAATAAAAAAAAAAAGATAAGAAATTTACGTGATTCAGCCTATGACCTATACGAATAAGCTCTAAAAATTATATTGTTACTTTTATTCACTAAATAAATATGATAATCAAATCAAATCAATTTAATATGATTCAATTACTATCCAATCTGAATACAATCAACCAATCAAAACTCTATAATTAATAGATTCAAATTCCATAATATAGGGTAATCAAACAGTTTACTCATTCAATGATTCAAACCAGCCCGACTATTTAAGCAGTCATTAATTAATACTCACATCTAGAACAAATCTGAACAGTGTCGACTTTCGAGGATCAATAATCAGAGCAAAAGATAAAGCAAGGAAGGTGGGCGGTGGGACGTGTTGAGCTGGATTCACCGTGAAGATGGTGGTCGCCCGGTGGGGGCCTAGATATAATGATCGATTTAGTTTTGATGATCGTGGTTTTTGGATTTGTTTTTGATTTTTGGCAAACGTGCGCTATATGCATTAGTTTTTGTCTTAACTTCTTCAAAAAAAAATATTAAATTTCCAAAGCTGCCTTTTCCAAAAATTAAATACATGACACACAAAATTACATCTTAAAACATATTATAAATAAATAATAATAAAAAAAATTTCTGAAAACAATTATGCTACCGAATTATAAAAAATAAAATTAGACTTAAACTTAGAAAAATATGTTCCTAGCGCTATGAATTGATTTGCATACTCTTTAATTTTTTCGTCTCATAATCTTCAAAAAGTACATTATTAGCCAATTATAAAATTAGCAAAAATTAAAAATGTCTTTATAATATAAGAAAGACATCAGACATGTATATACCCCTGTCTATATTTTAGAAAGGCTTAATTCCTTGCTTAATTATGTTAGAAAGGCTTCCATGCAGCTTAAAATCCCAATCATGTTGTATTGTCACCATCGAACGTTCGGCCTTTGAGGATCGAAGGTTTGGTCCTCTATGATAGCAACTATAACCCTAAAATTCAACCCACAAAACCCTAATCTCATGCAATATCCCATCTCCTAATCATTATAGAAGCCCCACAACACATAATTCATCATTCACACATAAATTAATCGAGGGGGAAAATGCACTTTTCTGCCTAGAGTTGTACCTATCTATTGATTTGGCCTGCAATGTTTAGAAATTTACAACTACCCTAACCAAGTTTCAAATTTTTGCAATGTTGCCTTTCTGTTAGGCAGATCCGTCTTCTTGGACGGTAAGTGTATCACGTGCGCCGCACATGGTCAGTAAGCTGTCGTTATCCCGATATTACCCCCAACCTCACTCCTCATAATTCCCCAAAATGCCCTTGCCAATAATATGCGTGTTTCTTCCTTCCCTCTTAAATTATTGAGACAGACAAAAACCTTATCTCTTAAGTCAAACAAACAGAAGGTTCTACACTCCCTTATTCTCGAGAAGTCCAAAGTCCAAAACACATTTCTTAACCCGAAGAAAAATGAAAGAAGAAAGTGTTCGTGTTAAAAGGGGAAACCATCCTTCATCTGCTGATTAGGGTGACGAGGTAGCTGATTTAATTTTTGGTGTGGAGGTTTTTTTTTTTTTTTTTTTTTTTTTTGTGAAAAAGATATCTTTTTTAAATTAGGGTTGCTAAGAAATTTGGTATTTTGGGTTGATGTTTCTTAGATCGTAAAATATGTTGTCTTGTGTTCTTAAAATCTTGCCTCTTTTTTTTTTTTTTTTTTTTTGGGTAGATTATTGGTTGATTGTGCTGCATTGCATGTTCCTTTCATGTTGGATCGTAGTTTGCGACGTTGTTGTTTGTGACGTTGGTGCTTAAGGATAAGAGTTTTATAATATTGAGAAAATGCTTTCACATGTGCTTTGGCTGCTTTTATTGATTGATGGTTAGAGTTGGGTCCATGTGAATTTCAATAATATTAGTGTTTCCCACGTAAATTCGTTCTTTCTGTGTGATGATCCAATGTCATTTTATGTTTTGTGATCAAACCTTTTTGCACACTTTTCACATGAATTTTTTTTTTTTTTTTTTTGTTTATCGCGTCTGAAACAGTCCTGTGCTTTAAAAAATATGTCTTATTAACTTATCTTTAAAAGACATTTATTTTTATTTTTATTTAAAAAAAAAAAAAGAATGATAATGGAAGTAAATGGGGGTATTTTGCTAATTGAATTACAGGATGGTTTTTGAAAAAAACTTCATAATGAGATACGAAAATAAATAAATAGCAGAATAGAAAGAAAAATGAGACAAAAAATTTATAAAGCCGTAAGAGTTACATTGTTGCTTTTATTCACATAATGTTTTTATAATACATGAAACTCTTATTTATAGGAGAATTAAGATAAAAAAAAATCAATGTGATTTGAGAGCATTGATATGATTATTATCAAATTTAATTACCATCGATCATTCAAATTTCTATAAATAATAAAATCAAATCCCATTATATAGGATAATATATTCTAACGGTTTCCTCGTACAAACCAGCCCGCCTACTTGATATAGAAAAACAAAAAAGGAAATGAAACTCAAATGATCACATAAACAGCTGTCGACTTTGGAAGATCAATAATCCGAGCAAAAGAAAAAGCAAGGAAGACCATCAAGTGGTGGTGGGGACCTATATATATATAACGATGGACTTGCTTTTGATTTTTAGAGTAACTATTGTAGGCCATTTCACTATGAAAAGTTATCCATCATTGTGGGGTGGGAAATAACTATTTCTACTGTAACAATGACGCAACCAAATAGCAGAATAGTTATTTCATCTCTAAGTCTACGTCTGCATATGAAATGTGCCAAGGCCCAAAAAAATAAGGCAAGGCATACTAAATAAGATAGTTGCTAAGGGACAAAAATTGAAAGAAAAGAAAACATGAATATAACTAATATCAAAAAAAAAAAAAAATTGCATTCCCCTTTTTCCTTTGTACATATTAATCCAATATTTATTGAGTAATGTTATATATATTCTCACATTTTCATTCCAATTTTATTAGAATGAAATGCATTTTCTTTTATTCTATTTTAAAATTATCTAGGCATGGACTAGTCAGTAGTTTTCTCTGTCTAGTTGTCTGAACTCTAAATTCTTGCTGGTCCACAGCTGGTGCATGCCATGATGGCGGACAAGACCAGCCAGAGCCTTGGGAAACACAACAAGTCTGAGAGTATATATAGATGAGACGGTTACACATGAGAATATAAATATTCGTGCTGCAAATTATCCTCTCTTTTTGGGAGATGATATTTGTTAGGGAAAACAACAAACTGTTGATGTTATATATGTAGGAAATTCCGGACTTGATTGGTAACTAATCGGGTTGTGGAATATTTATATGTTGCGTAGTAAAAAGTGATTGACGTGATATAAAATTTGAGAATGTTTTATAAAAAAGTAAAAAAAAAAAAATTTGTAATGAATTTTTTTATTTGAATAATAATAAAAAAATAATTAGTGTGATATAAAAAGTGTAAAAAAATTAAAATATTTTTAATTTGATATTTAAAAATAAAAAAAATAAAAAAATAAAAGGAGAATAATAATGAGTTGACAAACTAGCCCGATTCTCGACCCATACAAAATTGTTAAGTTTGTACAAATCCATTTATGGTTGTAAATCCTTGGATTCCCTGCCCGAGAACGACTTGCAGTTAATGTCTTGGAATCTAATTTTACAGTTAATGTATCCAGCTGGTCCATTGTCATTAAAAAATAAATAAATCATAAATTAGCATTTTCATTCATGTTTGCTTGTATTTAGCCACCTCATTTTTAAGCATCTATTAGCCAGTTTGTTAAGCATCTATTAAGAACCTAACTTTACAATAATGTGTTTTGATTTTTAGAGTAATTATATTCTCTTAATATAATTATTAAATAATATTGTTATATATTTTTTTACCACACCAGTATTATTATTGATTAATATTATTTATATTGTATTAATTCGAATGGCTTAAGGATTATAAACAATAAATTGCTTAATTATTTTTTGGGCGTTACAGCGCGGCCTGGTGAGGCGGCTGGCCGCGTGGCGACGCGGCCAAACCTGCCAGATTTGGCCGCACGGCCTAGTGAGGACGCTGGCCGCGCATCAGCGGCCAAATCTGGCCGTTGGTGATCTGGCCGCCACCAACGGCTAGATCTAGCTAGTTTGGCCGTGTGGCTTGGTGAGGCCACTGGCCACGCACCAATGGCTTGGTCTAGCTTGTGATGATTCCAGCTGATCTGGCTGGTATGGCTGGATATTGGCGATCTGGCCGTGCACCAACGACGGTGGTGACGATTCCGGCTGCTAGTCATGCAGTGTTCAACAGTGGCTGGAGAGGTGGGTCGGTGGGTTTGTGGGTTGCTAGAGGAGTGATCTAGTGTGCTCAACTCTTTTCTATTTAGTGCATTTTGCTGAGTTGTTAAACCCTTATTGGTGGCTGTAAAAGCCTGTTTTACAGGTACGTCCAGTTTGAAGGTTTTCCCATCATCAAATAGTCATCCTATAAAAATATTTTATCCACTTGATTAAAATTGTAAAGACATTTAAAGCTAGTACTCCAAAATAACATTTAAGTCACTACGTACAATTCACCATAATTATATCAGTCACTGTGTAATATTTACACTATTAAACATATTTCCCAAAGTCAGAAAAATACACATTCAAGCTATAGATCATAAGCAAAATTCAGCAAAATATACATTTAGGTTATAGATCATAAGGATTTTTCAATATTAACGTTTCACCAATGTTCTTCACAAAATAAGCAATATCTCGCTAAGCTCCAAAATTCTCAATTTTTTCTCATGTGGCTAATATCAAGAGTCTTTAATACCTTTGAAAAAGTGTAATATAATATCGTGAACAACCTCAATAAGTAAAAGTAATTAATCAATTGAGTGATGTCGAGCCATTACCAGTTGGAATTTTGTACATAACTTAATAAAACAGTTTCCAATACTTTTCAAAACAAGATATGAAATATTACATTTTGTAGCATTCAATAACCATGAGAATGAATTGTACACATGGGTAATCATTCTTATTGTGAGCAATAAAATAAGGTAATGATTTAAAATATATTTAAACCATCTCTCAATGTCATACACTCGTTGTTAAACGTTTTCGCCTCGTTTGACTGGGTTGTCCGGTCCTCATATTGGGACTGAAACCTCTCCTCGGGCAAGAATAAGCGGCCCTCTTTGGAGCCTCTAGCTACGGGTCTGCCCGTATTAATTTCTTGAGAGACTTATCTATGACTGATTACCCTGTTGCTTCCCCTCTAAAGCACACATGGGTTGTGCGATCCCAAAATTTGGGATCAAACTCTCGACGTCCTCTTACAAGGACTAGCATTAGTACCGAGCTTATAAATCACACTATGCCACATAGAGTTTCAAATAATAATTAAGGTGCTCACAGTAAAAATTAATCATTCATAAATCATATATAAAGTGTCAATTTCCACTCCTTGAAAATTCAATATCAGATTTCATCAAAAGGTTATCATCTATCACATTGGTTAGCCAATGACTTTCTAGATCAAACTATGTAATTCACATTTATAAAATTCACTATAAATCTCATTATGGCACCACTATATATGTCAAATATCATATGATGCATCATCATTATCAAAATATAGCTCGACTCACTATTTACATGATTCCTTCAAAATTTTATTTCTTTTTAAAAATTCACAATAGTAAGAAAATTATTTTTATTTTAAGAGTCATTGAATTTAGGCTTATTATTTTCATAAAATCTTGATTAATCAGTTCTACTTACCTTAAGCTCATGCACTACTACCATAAGGATTACCATGCATCAGCCCGTGTCACTCGCTCCTAAAAGTAAAATAATTAAATATCAATACCTAAAAAAAAAAAAAAAAAATCCATATTCCTTAAGCTATAAAATTCCAAAAGATATTTATCCACTTTTATCTTTTCTCTAGCATCCTAAGTCATTCTTTTCTACCTTCCATGCATATAACAAATTGAAGACCCCATTCTTTATCTTTTTCACTTTAAACCCATTCTCTTCTTACACACTTTTGTTTTGTTTTTTTTTTTTGGTTTTTTTTTGTTTTTTTTTTTTGTTTTTTTTTTTCTAGCTCCTTGTCTCTCTAACTTTTCCTCTCTCCATTTCTCTAGCTTCTTTCTTCTAAATAATTTTCTTAATTTCTCTCTCTGTGTTTTATCCTCTATTCCTTCTCTTTCTTTTCTTTTTTCTTTTCATTCCACTTTAAATATTTAAGCTCTATTTGTTCTCTCCTTTCTTCTCTGTCAGACCCCAAACCACTTTTCAAATGAAACCAAAACTCCCAACAAATCAAACATATCTATCTTCAAAATCATTCCGGGAATTCCACGAGAACCTCCATTCTTTAACTGAAATCAAATCTGAAGTTTAAACCAAATTCGGCCAAGACAGAACAAAGCCAAATCCGAAAATCACAAAATCAAACCCATTATCGGTTGGAGCTCAAAACAAAAAGAAAATCAAACTCGTCACCCAATCCAGAATTTTTTTTTTTTTATTTTATTTTATTTTTTTATGTTCGGGGAAACATTGTGTGGACCAGAATTCTAAGACCTTAAAAGCCCAACTTAAATTGGAACTGCTAGCGTGGTTTATGGATTTTTTTAATTTTTCTTCAACCACAATTACGGATTTAGGGGCCCACAATTACGGATTTAATTTTTCATTTTAGGCTTCGACGATACAATTGTATGATTTTTTTTTTTTTTTTTTTTTTGTGAAATGATCAAAACATTCCTTTTTTCCCCATCTCTTATAAAAAGAAAAAAAAATTAATCACCTTCGGTGTTGAAAAACAGAGCTTCTCTCTCTGCCTCCAATCTAGAGATTGAAGAAATTCTCCACCAAAGTAATTGAAATCAGGTGGTAAAGACAGAACGGGAAGCAGGAAACTAAAAGAATCATGAAACGTGGTGTGGAAAGGGAGAGCCACAACGTCTACAACTCGCGAAGAAAGAATTTTAGGAAAAAGTGACGCTGACGGGTAACAATAATAGCATACGTAGAAGAAGAAGAAGAAGAAGCGGAGGAGGAGGAGGAGGGTGACGTCGTGATACAAAGGCATATGGCATGATGATAATGCAGAAGAAACAGAGCATGATTCTGAGGATAAAGTAGCAGTTCAAAATATTTCAAATCTTCGATCTTATCCTACCACACGGCATCTTGATTTGTAGCACCTTTGTTTTTTAAATATCTGATGTACTTTGTTGAATTTTTGAATTCCCTGATGTTAATCATGATGAACTGTAAAGTATATATAGTCGAATGCAGTTGAGTTTAGCCAAGAAGATACAAGGTAATGCTAGATAGTTGGCACATTCTGTCTCTCTTTAGTCCATTTATTTGTGTTTAATAACGGGCACATTTTAAACTATTAGATGTAAAGAAGGGTTAGTATTTAACAATATGAGATTCTCAGATTTTTAAGAATATGAGGGGATCCTGATCCTTAAATCTTCATTCACAGTACCATAACGACATGAATGCATTCTTCTTCTTAAGATTGTACAAACGGTGTAGTTAAAACTGCCCCAAAACCGCTAATCGCTAACAGCATAATCGCATAATCGTTTTTGTAAGGGGTTAGCAGTTTTAGTGGTGGGACGTCTACCTATATATATATATATATATATATTATTTATTTGTTGTTTATTCTACACAGGATTTTTGGCGACAGTGGTTGTATGCTTTGATTTCAATTTAAATGTTTTGGATTTGTAATTTTGTTAGGAGGAGTGCTTAAGCACCTTCTAGAGGGATATAGAAAAGGTGCTTTAAGCCTTTCTCTTTGGTTAGATGTTAGACGTTAGTTATCAAGTTATATATATATATTTACGTTAGTTTGCAGATGTGGGAGTTGCAGAGAGCAAATTAATTTCTACTTTTTTTTTTTTCTTTAAGTCCCACGAAATTGCGGTTTTTTTTTTTTTTTTTTTGTTTTTCTTTTATGGCCCTAAAAGGAAGCAAAAAAAAATACTAAACATAGTCCAAAATAATCTAAAATAAGCCTTAAAAAGAAACCCAAAACATTAATATGGGCCCAGATGACCCATATATAAAAAACGGTTATAATCGTGCGGTTTATGTCCCAAATAACTACTAATCGCCTAAGGAATTGGTTGTGTAATACATGTCGTATGAAAATACAACACATCTGATTATTGGCCTTACAACACACCATATTTCATAATTGGCCTTATTGTACATAATACAAGTTTCTTAAGACGACATATCTGATTACAGCCCTTATTGTAGATTATACAAGCTTCTAAATTGGGCCGCAGTTATAAAGACAAAATCAAGACACATGTTTGATGTTGGCCAAGGTGAAGGTCACTACGATGAGGCTGATAGTTATCATGAGCACAAACCTTTCAGCATTAACGTTATAGAAGAGCTTATAAAAAAAAACCGTTATAGAAGACGTTGGTCTTGATTTTGGGAATGATGACATTGGTTGTGCACGTACTAATGTACCGGCCAACGACGTACTACAATAAAAGTACATAAACATCTACTTAAACTCTTCAAATGTGTCCATATATAGGGTATTAAAAATGGTGCAGTTAATTCTATTCGTATCACTATTTTTTCAATGTCCATGCTGTATATTTTATCTTTCATTGGATCGGGCCTATTTTAATGTTATTGCAGGTAGACATAGCCCCCAAAACAAAATCGAAGATAGAACTACTACCTAGGGCGCTTAGAGAGAGCACACCGAGAGCCTGGCCGGTAGTAGGGTCGGACGACACAACACGACGACACAACACAGGATTCCGAAGAGACACAACCTCACGAAAAATTGTATGTCCCTTCCCTATACGTCCGACTCGATTTGCTTCATGACATTACTCCGAGCGAATACACAAATCAAATTGAGGACATTCTTGGTACATCGGTGCTTCAACCCCCACCTGGTTATCAATAGTCAGGAGAACCATGCAATACAATGCAGACTGTACGTCCAAAAGGGTTCGTGGAGCTTCAAAACATCAGAAAATCAAACCATGTTCCTCGCACCATTCCAATACTGCCCCGCAGCCGTAGGTGTTACGTCATGGGCAAGTCCGCACAATTGGTAAGCACATATTGTATATTATACGATAGCCAGCAACTTTAATAATCTTATATTGATTTACTACCCGTCAAGTATAACAATCCTTGTTTTTTATTGCAAATAAAAAAAATCTTATATATTTATTTGAATTTATAAAATTTAAGTTCCTCCTTCAATTTGAATTAAATAAATAATACGTAAAATTTGAATGGAGGAAAGTTAATTACTCAGTCCATATATGTATTATTTTTTAGATTTATTTAATTTGTGTGACATAATTTCCCTACCGGTGCCCCTTTCCCTCTCTTTTGGGAAATCGGTGATTTTCTCAACAAGAAATATTTAGAGAGTTTGTTATTTAGTGGATTGAAAAAATGGCTCTCTAAATCCTTTAAAGTGAATTTTTAAAGAAACTTTACAGAGCTCACTAGAAATGCTCTCAGAGAGGGACTAAGTGCAGCATTGTCGTATTTTTGGGGATTCATTACAATACTGTATAATGTCAGCAAGAGGCTTTATGGTGACTTGCTTCATCAAGATACCATACAATGGCTACAGTAGCGGAGCTAGGATTTTAGTTTAGAGGGGTCAAGATTAAAAAAATAAAGTTGCACAAAAATTGAATAAAAATATGAAAAAATATAACTAACGAAATAAATAATCAATTCAACAAAATTTAATTATTGTTTTTTTAAAATATGTAAATGTAACTTACAATTTATCTTATCACGCTTAGCTTTAATTTATTTCGTTGGAGCTCAATAGAATCATTATCGTTTTCCTTAATCTTTAAGTATATATATATAAGCTTGCATAGACATTTTTATTATTTAAAAATAAATCAGTGTAAAAATTTAACTACATATTGAAACTTTTGCAAGAAAGAGAAATTGGCAAAAATGACTGATTTTTTGCTCTGTTCTAAACAATCTTTTCACTAGACACCTCTTCAAAAATTAACTAAAGAGTTCATTTAAATTGTTAAATGGCTTGAAGTTTAGAAATTTGACTGGCTCGAAACAGCAAATCGCAAATCTAGAGACTGAAATCGCCGTGGCACTAGTAAGTCTGGTATATTCTTGAAATTGTGTTAAACTACGTGAATTGTGAAATTGCAACACAGTTTAGGTTTTTTGACTTTTTGTATATCTTAATCATGAAACACAAGTCAAAAAAATGCTGAAGATAAGACCGAAAAAAATTTGAAATCCTATGTACATGTAACATCTTCAATGATTAGCTTATATGAAGCCCAGACACCATCGTCATAAATTAAAATTAAAAAGAAAAAAAAAATATTGCAACTCCCGGCCAGTTTTCCCAAACACCAGGAAAATTACTACTCACGCTGAAATTTTAATAAAACGGAGCGTTCAGTGTTCTCAACTTTGAACACAAGTAAAAAAAAAAGTAACGCTGAAGGTTAAAATCCAAGCTTCAACGTCACTGTGTGGTTCTCAAGGTTTAATGAAACGGAGCATTTTTCTCAAGATTCAAAGTTTTAAAATCAGCAACTCAAGATTGCTTAGAACGCACCGTTTTATATCATCTTCTTCGTGAGTCTTAACCTAACTTTCTAAATCTCTGGAACTGATCACAAACAGCAAAAGTCTGAACTTGAAATGTCATCTGCTGCTTGCCCCTACCAATAATTTCTATGGCATTATGCCCCCAATGAGTGGTTGAGGGTGGGTAAAAGCGTATTCAAAAAAATTCTACCAGCTGTAAGGTAAATTTTGGAGGGTTGAGAGGGGGCAAATGCCCCCTCTCGACCTCCCTCCCTCCCTCCCTCCGCCCCTGGGTGAATGTGACAGTTTCAGTGCCTATGCCGATGATAGTGTAACATCCATAATCTGTTAGGATTAGGTTTGTCAACTACTTCTCTCAGAGGCACAAAGAATCATAAGGCCGGTCTGCTAGAGCAGTCAATTAAATGCGATGCATGAATAATATAACAAAAAAAGTGTCAATTAAGATTTGCCACTTGGTTTTCAAACGCCAAGTTTGACATTTATTACATAATGAAAATTCATACTAAATAAGCCTAAATCCTGAAACTTGTGTCGAAGCACTTATTGACAAGAAATAAAGTAATATGCAAATGGGGTGAACTTAATAGTTAACCCTATCCCCATTCTGGCCTCCTAATAAGGCGTACCTGAAAACAAAAATAAAATTGAACGAGCAAAAAAGGCTCAATAAGTATATCCTCCAATCATAAATAGTTGAGTGAAATTCATTTTCTTTAAAAGCATTTCACTCAAAATGTGGAATCTCTTGTAAACACTTCAAATAACATTTATTATAAAATACTATATAATTAAAGAGAAAATCCTCTTTTCTATCCAAAACCAATTTTTCTAACAAAACTACGTTTAAGACATTTCTTTCATTTGGAATTTGTAACTTCGAGGGTTATATCCAACACTTCACATATTAGAGCCCATGCACACTGTTATGCCCAGTGTACTAGAGTTGCACGGTCTTTGTTACCATGGCTACACATGTGGTAGTAGGCGTGCTCTCTGGCCAGCCGATTAACTTATTGGTGCACTCAGCTTGGCAAATAAATGATGGATTACCACCTTCTAGCAGAGCCTCTTTCAGTGGTTGCGCCTCCATCCTAGCATCGGTACTGAGCTCTTTCTTCTCTAGCTTCTCTTGGGCCAAAACTATCTCCTCCATACACGTGCCATCATCTTATAAAACTTTTCTCATCTCTTTTATTTTTCTTGGTATCTTTGGGCGACGTGTAAGAGGATTTTTAGATCTTGTACTTTTCCGATTTATCATTTTCTACAAGAAATTCTTTCCCGATTCTTGAACTTTCAAAAAATAGAGATTTACTATAATTAGAAAACTATTTGATAGACAAGAACTTTCTAACAACAAATAGATTTATATCGTAAACAGCTTTTCATTTAAAGAGAAAGTTCTTCAAGAACATTTATGTAAGCAAGGTAAATTCATAAAAACATGATTAAAATAAGTATTCATTCATAACACATGAGGTTCTAAAAGACAGTTAAATAAATAACATGTCCTAAAATGACTTTAGAAGGGGTAAGGAATCTACTTACCTCATCATGACTGTAGTTAAAAGAAATTCTTCGACAGCTAGCTAGTCACCTGAATAAAGGTTCAGATGTATTACTACTCTCATACTCCATACAAAAATAAAATCTTACTATTATGGGTTCGGCTTATTTTTCAAATCTTGAGTTTGAATCCTTTTAAAACAAAAACAACCGAAACACCAATACATCACTGCTCAAGTAACGTCCCTGGGACAAGAAAAGAGTAACATGAAAGAAGAAGAAGAAAAAAATAATAATAAAAGGGCTGGTGCAGATACACATATGGCTGAATCCCGAATGTGGCTATGGCAGCTTGGTGAGAGAAAACCCAAAAAGAAAACCTTGTTTCTCTCAAGTAGGCAGCACATGTTGGTTGGTAGGATTTAAAAGAAAAGGCACTCTTTTGTTTCTTAAGAATCAGGAAGGAGGAAAAGAAATATACAAGACCAAAAAAAATAGGGAATAACTTCGGTTCGGACTCGGCAGAAACCAAGCCTTTTATGCCCTCTAATAGAAAACAGACACATCAGCATATTACACCAAATGAAATTATGCAGCACACACATGATTAAAACCTCACTTTCTCAAATCAATCAACAAGCAAAGCTCACTTTCCCGTTCAATCTGCAAAGCCCCCCTTTCCCGTTCAATCTGCAAGCACCCGGCATGGGCGTTGAAGGCGTTTCTCAGCCTGGGCAATTCCGACAGCGCAGCATTCGGTTTGGACTGGCTGTGGCGGCGTGTTTCGACCCGGGCTGTGGCGGCGTGGTCCGGCACGGGCGTTGACAACATGTTCCAGCCTGGGCGGTGCCGGCAGCGTTCGGCCTGATTATGGTGGTGCAGATTTGGGGCTGGTGGCAGTGGTGTGATTTGGGGGTGCGGATTTGGGCAGTGCCACGGTGGGGCTACGGATTAGGGGCAGAGTGGTCTGGCCTGGGTGGTGGCAACGTGGTCCCGCACGGGCGGTATTGGAGTGGTCCGGCATGGACGTTGGCGGCGTTTTCCGGTCTGGGTAGTGCCGACAGCATCCGACCCGGGTGATGTTGCAGATCTTCCGGTGGGGCGGTGATGGTGCAGATCTTCCAGTTGGGGCAGCAATGGAGTGAAATTTTCAGGTTTCTTCAACGTCCACCGATAGTGATTTGGGGTTTTTTTTTGTTTTTTAGAAGGAAAAAATTGGAAGATGTGAGATAATTTGGTACATTAGCAACATTTCAATTTTTTGGGTTTTATTGTTTTTAGCTGACGTGTCGATTGGTTATTGGTGGGAAAAAAACTCATGTTTTCTTCCATGACCAGACAGAAGGGGCTCTCAAAAAAATATAGAAATGATTGTTTTCATTCTTTTAATCATCTCTTGCCCATTTCCATATAAAGATGTGTGCAAATTTACTATTGAATTATGAGATCATATTTGTGGTCTCATAATACAATGGTGAATTTGAACATCTTTTGTATGAAGATGGGCAAGAGATGGATGTATAGCATCTCTAAAAAAAAATATGACTACACGTGATTCATGGTGGTTCTTACAAAAAGGCTTGACTTTATAGATCTTTGTTTATAATATATCGTTATCTAGTACGATACTTTATACAAGAAGCCAACCCAACCATTTTTTATTGTTAAACAATCACATAAGAAGACTAAAGAGATGAAGGATAGGGTAGTATGAAGCAATACCTATAGAACTTGAGAGGGAGAGAGAGAGAGAGAGAGAGAGAGAGAGAGAGAGGCAGCCGACGTTCCAATGGGGAGAGAAAGAGGCCAGGTATGCGATTTGGAGAGAAACGTGTGCGAGGGAAAAAGAAAGAAATAAAGACGACTATGGGCTATTAGGGTTTGTTTTATTCTCTTTAATATAAGGAATAGAAAAACCTAGCTGATGTTTGGGTAGTAAAAAAATAACTTCACGGTTTTTTTTTTTTTTAAATAGATCAATCAACTTTAAATTAAATAAATCATTATCATTAATATTCTTATTCTCATTAAAAATTTGTTTATTTAATTATTATTAAACTCTTAGCTTTGATCCATTCTCATTACTAGTCAAAGTCCACCCTTTCCTAGAATCTGGACTATTTATTAATTTATTATTCTGTTCCTAGAAGAGAATCACATTGTTACAAGTGCCTTTGCATGTGCCGGTGTCGGTGCCTGTGCCTGTGTAGGTGCCGTTTCCGGTGCTAGTGCTTGTGCCTTTTTCGATGCTGGTGACAGTGATGCTGCCTGTGCCGATGTTGGTTCTGGTTCCGTTGCCTGTGTCGGTGCCTTTGTCTGTGACAGTTTTAATGCCTATGCCGATGACAGTGCCTTTGCCTGTGCCTGTGCCTGTGCCGGTTCCGGTTCCGATGCCGGTGCCAATTTCGGTGTCGGTGACGATGCATGTGCCTGTGCCGGCGTCGGTTTCAATGCTGGTGTATGTGCCTTTGTTGGTTCTAGTGCTTGTGCCTATGCTAGTGCCAGTTTTGGTTCCGATGCCAGTCTCGGTGCCAGTGCTTGCACTGGTGTCGGTGACAGTTTCAGTGCCAATGCGGGTGACGGTGATGGTGCCTGTGCCGGTGCCGCTTCCAGTTCTAGTTCCAGTTTCGATGCTGGTGCCCTTGCCAATGACGGTCACGGTTTTAATGCCTATACTGGTGCCGATGACGGTGCCTATGTCAGTGCCTGTGTCGGTGCTAGTCTCGGTGTCGGTGGCGATGCCTATACTTGTGCCTATGCCGGTTTCGGTGTTGTTGCCTGTGTCAGTACTGGTTATGGGGCCTGTGCCAGTGCCTGCACAAGTGACGTTGACAATTTTAATGGCTATGCCGATGATGATACATGTGGCATTGCTGGTGACGGTGACGGTTTTAGTGCCTTTGCTTGTGCCAGTGATGGTTCTAGTGCCTGTGCCGGTGCTAGTCTTGGTGTCAGTGACGATGCCTATGCCAGATTCGATGTTGTTGCCTGTGTCGGTGCCGGTTTCGGGGCCTATGCCGGTGACTGAGCAGTTGTTGTTAACAAGTTTAATGTCTATGCCAGTGGCGATGATGGTACATGTGCCAGTGCCGGTGCCGGTTCCGTTGCCAGTTTCGGTGCTAGGGACGTTGACGGTTTTAGTGCCTATGCCGGTGAAGGTGCCTTTGCCTTTGCCTGTGTTGGTGACGATGCATGTTCCGATTTTGGTGTTGTTGCCTATCTCGGTGCCGGTTCCGGGGCCTGTGCCGATTCCTGCGCATGTGGCATCGACATTCTCAACGGTTTTGCCGGTGACGATGATGGTGCATGTGCTTGTGACGATTTTAGTGCCTATGTCGGTGACGGTGCCTTTGCCTATGTCGGGGCCAGTCTCAGTGTTGGTCACGATGCCTGTGCCAGTTTCGGTGCTATCACCTGTGTCGGTGCCAGTTCCAGGAGCTGTGCCGGTGGCTGGGCAGGTGACTTTGTCAATTTTAATGTCTATGCCGATGACGGTGATGATGCATGTGTCTGTGCCGATGCCGGTAACGTTTCCAGTTTCAGTGCTAGTGACAGTTTTAGTGCCTATGTCAGTGACATTGCCTTTGCTTGTGCCGGTGATAGTGCCTGTGCCTGTTTTGGTTTTGGTGCTGGTGCCTGTGCTAGTGACGGCGACAGTTTCAATGCCTATGCCGGTGACAATGCCTTTGCCTGTTTCGGTGACGGTGATGGTGCTTATGCCTGTGTCGGTTCCGGTTCCGGTTCCGTTGCCAGTTTCGGTGTCGGTGCCTTTGCTTGTGCCGATGCCATTTTCAGTGCCTGTGACAGTTTTAGTGCCTGGACCGGTGACAATGTCTGTGCCTATACTTGTTCCCGTTCTGTTGCTAGTTTCGATGCTTGTGCCGGTGACAGTGACACTGACGGTTTCAGTGCCTATGCCGGTGACGTTGCCTCTACCTACGCCGGTGACGGTGACAGTCATGGTGCCAGTGCCAGTGAGGTTGCTCGTGCCTTTACTGGTGACGATGACACTTCTATTGCCTATGCCAGTTATGTTGCCTTTGCCTGTACCGGTGGCGGTGAGGGTAAGAGTGCCGGTGCCTGTGCCGGTTCCAGTTTCGGTGCCTGTTTCGTTGCTTGTTTCGTTGTTGGTGCCTGTGCCGTTGATGGTGATGGTTTCAATGGCTTTGCCGATGACGGTGCCGTTGCCTGAGCCGGTGACGCTGAGGGTGACGGTGCCGGTGCCGGTGGCGGTGCCATTGTCATTGCCGGTGATGGTGATGATTTCAGTGCCTATGCCGATGACAGTGCCTGAGCCTGTGCCGGTGACAGAGACGGTGAGGGTGCCGGTGCCGGTGGCAGTCCCATTGCCGGCGATGGTACCTATGCTAGTGCCAGTTTCGGTGCCGGTTCCGGTGCCTATGCCGGTGCCTGTGCTGGTGTCAGTTCCGGTGCCAGTTCCGTTGCTGGTGGTGGTGGCCAATACTAGTGTATGGGGGTCCCATGCTTTAGAAGTTGCGACAACAATAATAATTTCAATTTAGAATAATGAAGACTTACAAATTAAAATTGGGAGAGTTTAATTTCAATAAGAATGGGTAAAATGCTTGTTTTAAACTCTCCAATTACATGCTGAGACATCAACATTTCAAAGATAGCAAACAGACTCTAGAACACCTAATAATCACCTTAAAATACCAAAAATCTCCTCAAACTAGCTAGATGGGGGGTTGAACCACCCTCATAATTGTCTAGAGACTTTTGGAGGTTGTTTAACCAACCCCTGTGACGAAATACTCTTTTTTTTTTTTTTGCTTCGATTCATGCATGACAGACTCATGCCTTACAAGTAGTACTTAGAATTACACATAAATAACAAGTTAGAATGATCGAAGATGCATGCACTTACCAAAAAAGAGACACATGCATGTGAACCAAAAAAAAAGGGTGATGGAGTTGACATGCGCAAAGGCAGAAAAAAGATGGGTCTTCTTGGAAGGTATTCTGGCCACCGGGGTTGGCAATTTATTGTCGCAATACCAGTATCCGGCTTTCACTTCGGTAATATTAGCAGTATCAGAGGAAGCCATTAAAGGGAATGCGAGGCCGTAGACTCTTGCTTGCTATAGCTATGAGAATATATTGAGCTATTGCTTGGAGCTTTGAGAAGAGAGTGCATCGTATATATAGGCTTTCCTTTTACCCTTTTGGAGTAATTTACTTGCTTTACTAGCTAGCAAATTATCTGATATGATGCATTAATCTGTGGTAAAATTGATAACCTGACTCGATCGGGACGCGTATTATTCTGTGGCTGGCGTCAGGCTTCCACGTGCGCATGAGACAAAATAATAATAGGGGCTTTAGACCGTGATGCATGCATTGTAACTGATATGGATTCCCGTACGTGTGAACAATACAGCAAGATTCCATATCATTAATTTCTTTTCATTATTTTTTTTTTCTGAAATTATTATTATTATTATTTTGAATAAAATCACTTTTCATTAATAAGATCAAAGATCATAGAAAGGGAGAAAATTGTTTCCTAATTACAATACCATAAATACAATGTGGAAATCTTCAATTCAAACTTTATTTATGATATGCTTGACTACTTCTTTTGCCAAATCATGAGCAGTCGAGTTGGCATCCCTCTTCACTGTAGTCAAATACCTGAAGTATAAAAATAGTCAAATAATATGAAAAGTTAATTATTCAAATATCAGACATCTTGATTTTATACAAGACATATAGTTCATTTTGGACTGGGAAAATGTATGAAGTACTACAATTCGGCCTTATAAACTCATTTGGTAATATCTTAATGGTGAAAAATTAATTGAGTAACAAAATTTGAGCTGACGTGATAAATGTTATGTAGACTACCATATCAGTTTGCAAAGAATTTGTAGTAAAAACTATAGTACCCTCGCATCATTCTTTTGGATGGTATTCAACCCTATAAGTGGATTAAATGAGTAGTTAATTAATAAATTCTCTCAAGTATAAAATTCTCTCAAGTATAAAATTTACCTAAGAGAATTGGGGGGTAACTATTGGGAAGAATTTCGACCCTCTCGGGTTCTTGGCCCAACTCGAGAACCCGGCCCATTACATACACCCGACCAGGACCCAGCAATCCAGAGAACCCTTTGGGGGCCCAGTCCCGTCGTTTGGGCCCGGGCCGGTTGAACCGAATCGACCCGGGTGCACCATGACGCCAGCATCCGTGTACGTCCTGGGGGTACCCAGGATTTAAGGAACATGACACACGACCCTGAACAGGATCGTGGGTCGTGGCCACATCGACAATTTAGCACGCCATCCACGAAAGATCGTGCATCCGACATCAACTCTGCGAACCCGAGATATCTGCATAACTGAAGCCACGTTTTCATGTAACTGCCGATTCCCGTATATGCCAGGACACAGTAACTACACTTCAAAACTCTATAAATATCAAAGACCTTCCAGGGATTAAGGTACGCTAATTAATACCTAGTATTACTCTGTGCATTTATTCCCAGAACAGTACACTTACTTAATCATCGGAGTGGGATTGTTGGCATCCCCCGACGCAGTGTTATTTTGCAGGTATTTATCGACGAAGAGCATTTCAGCCTATTATTGATCGACACGTCATCAAACGGAAAACTGTTTTAACATGATTGATTCCCAAGTAAAAAAGAAACTTGATTTTGTGTGCATTGTGTGGTTTAAGTTAATTGGGTTTCCGAGCATAGATGGGAAATCAACGATGGTTGGTTTATTTTCTGCCTTGGCATCTTCTAGATCTGGGAATTAAGGCAGTACCGTTTTTGTGACTGGCTAAGGTGGAAAATCTAGTCAATATCACTTGGGTTGCTTAGTTTGCCCTTTTCTTTTAGCTATTTTGTTTGTTTGTACACGTTTGTGATGTGGGGTTGTTTTCAAAGTTTTAATACTTCCATTAACGGTGAAAAGCCATGGACCACATTTGGTTGATATGTCTCACATGAAATCTATGGCATTGGAATGGACGTCTCTCTGAACTTATTTATTATCCAACCTAACTCAGCATCTACTGGTGCAGAAAATGCCCCTTTTCGTACTGCAATCACCCAGCTGCATTTAATTTTTCTGCTCTGGTATATATGTATCCAATTTATCCATATTTCAAGATTCAGAGGCCTGTCCCAGTCTGGTTCCGTCTCTGATTACATTTTTTGGTTCCGTGCATGATCATAATCAATGTTTAAGACCATCGATCTTACATATATCACAAACGGATGAGGATCTCTTACAATTTTTTTTAAATTTAAAATTTTTAAATTAGCCGTTCCTTGCATTGAACTGTTTAAAAAAAAAAAAAAAAAATTGAGTATATTTTTATTGTATATTATCTTGATGTAGCAAGTCATCATAAAGCCTCTTCCTGACATTGTACAGTATTGTACAATCCCAACATTGTCTTGTTCAATCGTCCCATCCCTCCCCTAAAATGCAACGCAAAAGGTGAGCTTAGGGCTAGGCATCACGGGCGGCTTAACTCTTAGGCGGATTAGGCGGCCGCCTAAGACCTCCAATTTAATAAGGCCCCCAATTATTAAATATTAATAAAAAATAAATTTCATAAATTTTTTTTTTTAAGACCTTAATTATAGTCAATACTCTCTAATTAAGGCCCCAATTAATAAATATTAATGAAGATTTATTTCATAAAAAAAATATTTAAGACTAATTATAGTCAATATTATCTAATTAATGCCCCAAGTTATGGTAAAATGTAAATAAGTAATTAATAGTAGCTTTTGTCTACACGTAATTAATTAATAATTATGATAAATAAGTAATTATAGTCAATATTTTCTAATTAAGGCCCCAAATTATGATAAAATTGATAACATTAAATAAGGAAATCAAATAATAGCTTCTGTCCATACGCAACGTTAAAAAATATAGCATTTATGATTGGAGTCCAACGATTGGTATCCAACATTCAAAATAAAATAGAAAAAAAAATGTTAAGAATATGGAAAGTCTCTAAATATATATTTTATTCAATTACGAACTTCACTTTTTATAAGTTTCAATTTTTTCTCTCTATTTCTCTATTCAAGTCTTATTCAAATTTGAATTCTTTTCTTATTATCCAATTTCATTATTTTCCAATAACTCATTGTTTAAGTCCTTAAAATCATTCCATATATGATATGTGATAAAAAAATGTTAGTTATCAAAAATTCAATCAATAACTTACATTGATTTTAATAAATATTTTTACGCTAATTTTTCTTTCCTAATGTAGGTTGAAAGTGTTAAATAATCCTATCATAAAGATTAAAGTGAATTTGAAATAGTTCATTTGACAAATTAGGCTTTATTGTTCTATTTTTAAAATTTACTTTATATATTATAGTCATAACATAATTTTTTTATCAATTGAAAAGAAAATGTTAGAAAAACTTGAAAATAAAATGGATGAAAAGACCAATGGAGAGCTAGTAAGTAGCTGAGGTCTAGTTTTGTTTTGCAGAAGTTTGATATCAGGATAGAGGGGTTGTGCAGCTCCGATACAATTTTTACCGGAGTGTTTGGTTGTACGCACTCCATGTGTTTGTTTGTTTTAGTAGAAGGTGCATGCACATGCAGTTGATGGCAATGTAGCAATATCTGCAGTAAGCCAGGAGACTTCATTGATTTTAGAAATATATATATATATATATATTGCACAATATTTGTGGTAGTCTTTGTTGGAGTAGCATTTGACAAGAAAAGGTGCAAGGAACTTGGCTCGGCAGTGGTATGCGTTGTGGTGGCAGCAGGGGCCATGGCACAAGTAGTGTTCATGTCAATAACTGTCACTAGCTATGATTATACATGTTAAATCACTATTTGTTCTAAATGTTTAAACCGATAGAAAAAGATGAATTTAATCAATTAATTTATATTATAACACTCAATCTCATGTGTGAGTTCAAACTCTCCCTAATTAGGTGAGGTCCGACACGTAAAATATTTAATTGAAATGTGAGGTGAATGATGAAAACATAGTTCGAACTCAAAAACCTCTGCTTTAATACCAACGACCTCTGCTTTGATATGTACCATAGTATCTGAAAAAAATGGATAATGTCAAGGAAATTAAAAAGAAAAACAGAATAAAGATAAATAGACAAAGAGATATGATTTATAAAAATATGGATTTGAATTTCAAACTGATAGAGACATGTCAATGAAGATATATTGCCAAGCACGGCATTGCCACGAGATGTGCATGGCATGCATTAATTAGGCTTATAAATTAATGATAGGGACTCAACGTTGTGTGGACAATACAAAAGTCCATATCATTTTCAATGAATCTGCCATATTCCATGATAATAAATTCAGAGCATAAACTCTTACATCAGAGGATAAAATGCAGATAAACATAGCACAAAGCTATGAAATTACACAGGTATAGATTTGGACAAAAGTATCTTAACAATTAAAGAACAATCTATGACTTCAATTTTCGTTGACATATGACCAGATCTGCACTGAGTAAACTAGATCTAAGACTATATCGGAGCCATGCACCTTGTGGCTCCCAAAAAAAAAAAAAAAAAATTGCTTAAAAACACAATTTTTTATTTATAAAATAGACCTTCAAAAATTAATTTTCTCATCCAAAATTTATTACAGCCCCGTCCCCCCCCCCCCACCCCCAGTTGTGCTACAATAGTCGAGCTGAGGTCGAGATCAAGTTCCTTTTCAGGTAATTTCAAACGGACAATTTTTTTACCAGCATTTGTTTATCGATTTACTGCCTTCGGAATGTTTTATATATGCTCTATAACTAGAAGTTAATTGGACCGCACGTCCACAGAATAAGCCAAATTTTCTTGTTGGATCTCTTTATGCCATGCCATGACTGCAGATCGAATATTGCAGATGGATTTAACAATATATTTAAGGATAGGTAACGACATGTACAACATCGTGCGCATGGGCGGCTCAAGCAGTAGGGTTTTGATAATGATGCATTATAAATGATTGGGACTAATCAAAGACTACCTCTCATGCATATTGTAAATGGAATGGACCCTAGCTTGATTGAACAATACAGCAAAAGCCGATAATTAATGTATGTCCTCATGCAGAAGAGCAGGTTTTGATTGATATAGGGCCCCTTGGCACATAGCCAGACAGGCCAGTCACGTAGGTCTTTGGCACCCAAATTTGTCATCACCCTAAATTGTTCAAATATATAAAGGACATTTTTTTTATTAGTATTTTTGTCTTATTAATTATTTACCTTATTTTCCTTACAAATAGGTCGACTATTGTAGCACAATTGTTTACACAATTCGTGAATGACGAGAGGAGAAATACAATTGTTGAATTCTAGTTCGTCTACGCAAGAATAAAAGAAATCTAAAAAATATACCAAGTAACTTTTCTACATTCAAATTGATGCATATATACGATTATTAATTTTTTATTTTTCAAAAAAAAAATTCAAACGAAGCATTTAGATAAATTAAATACACGATCTATAGAATTAATCAAATAGTACTAAGGAAGTTTTGACAATGATGCATTATAAATGATTGGGACTCTTATTGCATATTGTAAATGGAATGGACCCAAGCTTGATTGAACAATACAGCAAATGCCCTTGTAATAACATGTGTGTTTCTTCCGTCCCTATTAAATTATTGAGACAAGACAAAAACCTTATCTCTTACGTCTGACAAACAAAAGGTTCTACACACGTGGTCAGTAACCTGCAATTATCCTGATATTACCCCAAATCCCACACCTCAAAATTCTCTAAAATGCTCTTGCAATTACTTGTGTGTTTCTTCCTTCCGTCTTAAATTATTGAGACAAGAAAAAAACCTTATCTCTTAAGTCCGACAAACAAAAGGTTCTACACACGTAGTCAGTAAGCTGCAGTTATCTAGATATTACCCCCAATCCCACTCCTCATAATTCTCTAAAATTCCCTTGCAATAACATGTGTGTTTCTTCCTTCCCTCTAAAATTATTGAGACAAGGAAAAAACCTTATCTCCTAAGTCCGACAAACAAAAGGTTCTACACACGTGGTCAGTAAGCTTCAGTTATCCAGATATTACCCCAATCTCACTCCTCATAATTCTCTAAAATGCCGTTACAATAACATGTGTGTTTCAACCTTCCCTCTTAAATTATTGAGACAAGACAAAAACCTTATCTCTTAAGTCCGACAAACAAAAGGTTCTACACACGTGGTCAGTAAGCTGCAGTTATCCAGATATTACCCACAATCCCACTCCTCAAAATTCTATAAAATGCCCTTGCAATAACATGTGTGTTTCTTCTTTCCCTCTTAAATTATTGAGACAAGACAAAAACCTTATCTCTTAAGTCCGACAAACAAAAGGTTCTACACAATTGGTCGGAAAGCTGCAGTTATCCTGATATTACCCTCAATCCCACTCCTCATAATTCTCAAAAATGCCCTTGCAATAACATGTGTGTTTTTTCCGCCCTCTTAAATTATTGAGACAAGACAAAAACCTTATCTCTTACGTCTGACAAACAAAAGGTTCTACACACGTGGTCAGTAATCTGCAGTTATCCTGATATTACCCCAAATCCCACACCTCAAAATTCTCTAAAATGCCCTTGCAATAACATGTGTGTTTCTTCCTTCCGTCTTAAATTATTGAGACAAGAAAAAAACCTTATCTCTTAAGTCCGACAAACAAAAGGTTCTACACACGTAGTCAGTAAGCTGCAGTTATCTAGATATTACCCCCAATCCCACTCCTCATAATTCTCTAAAATGCTCTTGCAATAACATGTGTGTTTCTTCCTTCCCTCTAAAATTATTGAGACAAGACAAAAACCTTATCTCTTAAGTCCGACAAACAAAAGGTTCTACACACGTGGTCAGTAAGCTGCAGTTATCCAGATATTACCCCAATCCCACTCCTCATAATTCTCTAAAATGCCGTTACAATAACATGTGTGTTTCATCCTTCCCTCTTAAATTATTGAGACAAGACAAAAACCTTATCTCTTAAGTCCGACAAACAAAAGGTTCTACACACGTGGTCAGTAAGCTGCAGTTATCCAGATATTACCCACAATCCCACTCCTCAAAATTCTCTAAAATGCCCTTGCAATAACATGTGTGTTTCTTCTTTCCCTCTTAAATTATTGAGACAAGACAAAAACCTTATCTCTTAAGTCCGACAAACAAAAGGTTCTAAACAATTGGTCGGAAAGCTGCAGTTATCCTGATATTACCCTCAATCCCACTCCTCATAATTCTCAAAAATGCCCTTGCAATAACATGTGTGTTTTTTCCGTCCCTCTTAAATTATTGAGACAAGACAAAAACCTTATCTCTTACGTCTGACAAACAAAAGGTTCTACACACGTGGTCAGTAATCTGCAGTTATCCTGATATTACCCCAAATCCCACACCTCAAAATTCTCTAAAATGCCCTTGCAATAACATGTGTGTTTCTTCCTTCCGTCTTAAATTATTGAGACAAGAAAAAAACCTTATCTCTTAAGTCCGACAAACAAAAGGTTCTACACACGTAGTCAGTAAGCTGCAGTTATCTAGATATTACCCCCAATCCCACTCCTCATAATTCTCTAAAATGCTCTTGCAATAACATGTGTGTTTCTTCCTTCCCTCTAAAATTATTGAGACAAGACAAAAACCTTATCTCTTAAGTCCGACAAACAAAAGGTTCTACACACGTGGTCAGTAAGCTGCAGTTATCCAGATATTACCCCAATCCCACTCCTCATAATTCTCTAAAATGCCGTTACAATAACATGTGTGTTTCATCCTTCCCTCTTAAATTATTGAGACAAGACAAAAACCTTATCTCTTAAGTCCGACAAACAAAAGGTTCTACACACGTGGTCAGTAAGCTGCAGTTATCCAGATATTACCAACAATCCCACTCCTCAAAATTCTCTAAAATGCCCTTGCAATAACATGTGTGTTTCTTCTTTCCCTCTTAAATTATTGAGACAAGACAAAAACCTTATCTCTTAAGTCCGACAAACAAAAGGTTCTACACAATTGGTCGGAAAGCTGCAGTTATCCTGATATTACCCTCAATCCCACTCCTCATAATTCTCAAAAATGCCCTTGTAATAACATGTGTGTTTTTTCCGTCCCTCTTAAATTATTGAGACAAGACAAAAACCTTATCTCTTACGTCTGACAAACAAAAGGTTCTACACACGTGGTCAGTAATCTGAAGTTATCCTGATATTACCCCAAATCCCACACCTCAAAATTCTCTAAAATGCCCTTGCAATAACATGTGTGTTTCTTCCTTCCGTCTTAAATTATTGAGACAAGAAAAAAACCTTATCTCTTAAGTCCGACAAACAAAAGGTTCTACACACGTAGTCAGTAAGCTGCAGTTATCTAGATATTACCCCCAATCCCACTCCTCATAATTCTCTAAAATGCTCTTGCAATAACATGTGTGTTTCTTCCTTCCCTCTAAAATTATTGAGACAAGACAAAAACCTTATCTCTTAAGTCCGACAAACAAAAGGTTCTACACACGTGGTCAGTAAGCTGCAGTTATTCAGATATTACCCCCAATCCCACTCCTCATAATTCTCTAAAATGCCCTTACAATAACATGTGTGTTTCATCATTCCCTCTTAAATTATTGAGACAAGACAAAAACCTTATCTCTTAAGTCCGACAAACAAAAGGTTCTACACACGTGGTCAGTAAGCTGCAGTTATCCAGATATTACCCCTAATCCCACACCTCAAAATTCTCTAAAATACCCTTGCAATAACATGTGTGTTTCTTCCTTCCGTCTTAAATTATTGAGACAAGAAAAAAACCATATCTCTCAAGTCCGACAAACAAAAGGTTCTACACACGTGGTCAGTAAGTTGCAGTTATCCTGATATTACCCCCAATCCCACTCCTCATAATTCTCTAAAATGCTTATGCAATAACATGTGTGTTTCTTATTTCCCTTTTAAATTACTGAGACAAGACAAAAACCTTATCTCTTAAGTCCGACAAACAAAAGGTTCTACACACGTGGTCAGTAAGCTGCAGTTATCCGGATATTACCATCAATCCCACTCCTCATAATTCTCTAAAATTCCCTTGCAATAACATGTGTGTTTCTTCCGTCCCTCTTAAATTATTGAGACAAGACAAAAACCTTATCTCTTAAGTCCGACAAACAAAAGGTTCTACACACGTGGTCTGTAAGCTGCAGTTATCCTGATATTACCCCCAATCCCACTTCTCATAATTCTCTAAAATGCCTTTACAATAACATGTGTGTTTCTTCCTTCCCTCTTAAATTATTGAGACAAGACAAAAACCTTATCTCTTAAGTCCGACAAAGAAAAGGTTCTACACACGTAGTCAGTAAGCTGCAGTTATCCAGATGTTACAGCCAATCCCACTCCTCAAAATTCTCAAAAATGCCATTGCAATAACATGTGTGTTTCTTCCTTCCCTCTTAAATTATTGAGACAAGACAAAAACCTTATATCTTAAGTCCGACAAACAAAAGGTTCTACACACGTGGTCAGTATGCTGCAGTTATCCTGATATTACCCCCAATCCAACTCCTCATAATTCTCTAAATTGACCTTGTAATAACATGTGTGTTTCTTCCGTCCCTCTTAAATTATTGAGACAAGACAAAAATCTTATCTCTTAAGTCCGACAAACAAAAGGTTCTACACACTTGGTCAGTAAGCTGCAGTTATCTTGATACTACCCCCATTCCCACTCCGCATAATTCTCTAAAATGCCCATGCAATAACATTTGTGTTTCTTCCTTCCCTCTTAAATTATTGGTACAAAACAAAAACCTTATCTCTTAAGTCCGACAAACAAAAGGTTCTACACGCGTGGTTAGTAAGTTGCAGTTATCCTGATATTACCCCAAATCCCACTCCTCATAATTCTCTAAAATTTCCTTACAATAACATGTGTGTTTCTTCCTTCCCTCTTAAATTATTGAGACAAGAAAAAAACCTTGTCTCTTAAGTCCGACAAACAAAAGGTTCTACACACGTGGTCAGTAAGCTGCAGTTATCCTGATATTACCCCCAATCCCAATCGCCATAATTCTCTAAAATGCCCTTGCAATAACATGTGTGTTTCTTCCTTCCCTCTTAAATTATTGAGACAAGACAAAAACCTTATCTCTTAAGTCCGACAAACAAAAGGTTCTACACACGTGGTCGGTAAGCTGCAGTTATCCTGATATTACCCCCAATCCCACTCATCATAATTCTCTAAAGTGCCCTTGCAATAACATGTGTGTTTCTTCCTTCCCTCTTAAATTATTGAGACAAGACAAAAACCTTATCTCTTAAGTCCAACAAACAAAAGGTTCTACACACGTGGTCAGTAAGCTGCAGTTATCCTGATATTATCCCCAATCCCACTCCTCATAATTCTCTAAAATTCCCTTGCAATAATATATGTGTTTCTTCCTTCCCTCTTAAATTATTGAGACAAGAAAAAAACCTTATATCTTAAGTGCGACAAACAAAAGGTTCTACACACGTGGTCAGTAAGCTGCAGTTATCTTGATATTACCTCCAATCCCACTCCTTATAATTCTCTAAAATGCCCTTGCAATAACAAGTGTGTTTCTTCCTTCTCTCTTAAATTATTGAGACAAAACAAAAACCTTATCTCTTAAGTTTGACAAACAAAAGGTTCTATACACGTGGTCAGTATGCTGCTGTTATCCTGATATTACCCACAATCCCACTCCTCATAATTCTCTAAAATGCTGTTGCAATAACATGTGTGTTTCTTCCTTCCCTCTTAAATTATTGAGACAAGACAAAAACCTTATCTCCTAAGTCCGACAAACAAAAGGTTCTACACACGTGGTCAGTAAGCTGCAGTTATCCTGATATTACCCCCAATCCCACTCCTCATAATTCTCTAATATGCCCTTACAATAACATGTGTGTTTCTTTCGTCCCTCTTAAATTATTGAGACAAGACAAAAACCTTATCTCTTAAGTCCGACAAACAAAAGGTTCTACACGCGTGGTCAGTAAGTTGCAGTTATCTTAATATTACCCCCAATCCCACTCATCATAATTCTCTAAAATGCCCTTGCAATAACATGTGTGTTTCTTCCTTCTCTCTTAAATTATTGAGACAAAACAAAAACCTTATCTCTTAAGTTTGACAAACAAAAGGTTCTATACACGTGGTCAATATGCTGCTGTTATCCTGATATTACCCCCAATCCCACTCCTCATAATTCTCTAAAATGCCCTTGCAATAACATGTCTGTTTCTTCCTTCCCTCTTAAATTATTGAGACAAGACAAAAACCTTATCTCTTAAGTCCGACAAACAAAAGGTTCTACACACGTGGTCAGTAAGCTGCAGTTATCCTGATATTACCCTCAATCCCACTCCTCATAATTCTCTAAAATGCCCTTGCAATAACATGTGTATTTCTTTCGTCCCTTTTAAATTATTGAGACAAGACAAAAACCTTATCTCTTAAGTCCGACAAACAAAAGGTTCTACACACGTGGTCAGTAAGCTGCAGTTATCCTGATATTACCCCCAATCCCACTCCTCATAATTCTCTAAAATGCCCTTGCAATAACATGTGTGTTTCTTCCTTCCCTCTAAAATTTTTGAGACAAGACAAAAACCTTATCTCTTAAGTCCGACAAACAAAAGGTTCTACACAGTGGTCAGTAAGCTGCAGTTATCCAGATATTACCCCCAATCCCATTCTTCATAATTCTCTAAAATGCTCTTGCAATAACATGTGTGTTTCTTCCTTCCCTCTTAAATTATTGAGACAAGACAAAAACCTTATCTCTTAAGTCCGACAAACAAAAGGTTCTACACACGTGGTCAGTAAGCTGCAGTTATCCTGATATTACCCCCAATCCCACTCCTCATAATTCTCTAAATTGCCCTTGCAATAACATGTGTGTTTCTTCCTTCCCTCTTAAATTATTGAGACAAGACAAATACCTTATCTCTTAAGTCCGACAAACAAAAGGTTCTACACTCTCATCTTCAAGAAGTCCAAAACATAGCCCTTTCTCAACCAAAAGCAAATCGAAAGGTGAAAGTGTTCGTGTTAAAAGGGGAACCTTCCTTCATCTGCTGATTAGGGTGACGAAGTAACCAATTTATTTATTTATTTATTTTTTTGTGAAAAAGACATCTTTTTCAAATTAGGATTGCTGGGAAATTTGGTATTTTGGGTTGATTTTGCTTAGATCGTAAAATATTTTGTCTTATGTTCTTAGGATAAAGCCCTAAGGGCTAGATTGCTTATATTCACTTGATTTTTTACAATAAATAATACTTATATTTATAGGAGAATTGAGGTAGATAAGTATGGTAATCGAATCAATGTGATTTGATTACTATCAAATCCGATTACAATCAATCAATCAAATCTCTATAATCAATACAATGAAATTCTATAATATAAGGTATTCAAATATACTCAAACAACTAGCCCCCCTAAAACTCAAGGTAGAAGAATTTAGAAGCTTAAGTTTGACTCAGACGATGGCGGTCGGAAACTCGCTGGAGTTGGTGGCAGCCGATGGCAATATAAAAGTATCTGACCATATTATTTTTTGGTCGTTCTTTCTATTTTTATTTTTTCATCAAAATCTCCATAGGAGTTTGACAATGATACACAATCTCGCAAAACATGTAGTGCTTGAACAAAATCCAATAAAAGCTAGGCACTCGCTGACCGTATTGTTGCTCCTTATCCGAATCAATGGGTCGGTTCTGCCTCATATTCTTGTGCAACGACTTACTTTTTTGGTGTGGATCTCTCAAATGACGAATCAGGCAACCTTTACGCACAAGACGCATTTCTGAACCCTCTCAAGTAGAAACTCGATGATCTGGCGAGAGAGAGAGAGCATAAGTGTAGACTGAGATTTGAGTCCAGGCCTGAATCTCCAACAAAGTATACACGTTGGGAAGAATTTCGACCCTCTCGGGTTCTTGGCCCAACTCGAGAACCCGGCCCATTACATACACCCGACCAGGGCCCAGCAATCCAGAAAACCCTTTGGGGGCCCATTCCCGTCGTTTGGGCCCAGACCGGTTGAACCGAATCGACCCGAGTGCACTGTGACGCCAGCATCCGTGTACGTCCTGGGGGTACCCGGGATTTAAGGAACATGACACACGACCCCGAACAGGATCGTGGGTCGTGGCCACATCGACAATTTAGCACGCCATCCACGAAAGATCGTGCATCCGGCATCAACTCTGCGAACCCGAGATATCCGCATAACCGAAGCCACGTTTTCATGTAACTGCCGATTCCCGTATATGCCAGGACATAGTAACTACACTTCAAAACTCTATAAATACCAAAGACCTTCCAGGGATTAAGGTACGCTAATTAATATCTAGTATTACTCTGTGCATTTATTCCCAGAACAGTACACTTACTTAAGCATCGGAGCGGGATTGTTGGCATCCCCCGACGCAGTGTTATTTTGCAGGTATTTATCGACGAAGAGCATTTCAGCCTATTATTGTTCGACACGTCATCAAACGGAAAACTGTTTTAACATGATTGATTCCCAAGTAAAAAAGAAACTTGATTTTGTGTGCATTGTGTGGTTTAAGTTAATTGGGTTTCCGAGTATAGATGGGAAATCAACGATGGTTGGTTTATTTTCTGCCTTGGCATCTTCTAGATCTGGGAATTAAGGCAGTACCGTTTTTGTGACTGGCTAAGGTGGAAAATCTAGTCAATATCACTCGGGTTGCTTAGTTTGCCCTTTTCTTTTAGCTATTTTGTTTGTTTGTACACGTTTGTGATGTGGGGTTGTTTTCAAAGTTTTAATACTTCCATTAACGGTGAAAAGCCATGGACCACATTTGGTTGATATGTCTCACATGAAATCTATGGCATTGGAATGGACGTCTCTCTGAACTTATTTATTATCCAACCTAACTCAGCATCTACTGGTGCACAAAATGCCCCTTTTCATACTGCAATCACCCAGCTGCATTTAATTTTTCTGCTCTGGTATGTATCCAATTTATCCATATTTCAAGATTCAGAGGCCTGTCCCGGCCAGTCTGGTTCCGTCTCTGATTACATTTTTTGGTTCCGTGCATGATCATAATCAATTTTTTAAGACCATCGGTCTTACATATATCACAAACGGATTAGGATTTTTTACAATTTTTTTTAAAATTTAAAATTTTTAAATTAGCCGTTCCTTGCATCGAATTGTTTAAAAAAGAAAAAAAAATTAAAAATGTAACATGTTACAAAGATAGTAAAAAAGAACTTTCCTCCTAAAAAACTTTTTTTTTTCTTTTTTGAAGAGACAAATCTTTTTTATAAACCAAAATATAATTTTTGGCTCAAAATTTTTTTACAACATAAAAAGCAAGAAACTGATGAAAATTTACTCAATTCTAATTAGTAACTGTTGAGGAATAAAACTGGCTCAATAGGAGAGGGTTGCCCACACCTTATAATCATGCCCAAGATCTTGTCCACAGGCAATGTGGGATTATTCCTCAACAGTAACATACTACATTTTTAATATGTGATATTTTTCAAACATGTAAATAACAATCTGAAATAATTAACATAATTTGAAAATTTATAACTTTTTTAAAATTGTAGAATATCGATCCTAATCCATAACCGATAACCGTGTTTTGTAATTAAATAACAATATAGTCTATAATACACCTAAAGTCAATCGTATAATATTTATTCCATAAATTCATCATGTTGAGGAGCAGGTTTTAAGGAATGTGCAGAACATCAAAATAAATTCTGGGGTAGAATTAAATAATAACATTTGTTAAAAAAGTGTGTGCAACACGTTAAGTGCGATGCATTGCATGGTTTCAATTAAATTAGAAGGGCCTGTCGGCTGTCTATTTGTGAACCGTACCTTTGTCGTGCATTTACGAATTACGATAAGCACATTCTTTGCATACAATTTCGAAATCAATGCATGCAACAAAAAACGTTGTCATTTTTTAATGGCAAAGTGGACTCAACTTGGCAATGATTCCTCTATAAATGCAACTAAATTATAACCTGGGAAATAAAAAATAAAATTATGAGGCAAACTTTTGACAACAAAAGTAAATAGACTAGGATAAAGATCTCCAGCAATTTTATTCTTCGAATTGTTAGTAATTTGAACAACAAATGTGAAAGAGTTTTTATAAAATTCATATGCACGAGCAAGGTCTCAAAAAATCCATTCACTTGTTTAAATAGGTGAATCCCATAAAAACTCTCTTATATTTGTTAACTGGATTGAGATATTGATTCATTCCAATCACCTTATGCATGTAATTCATTTTCTCTAATTTTTACCCGAATGGGATTTTTTGAAATTTTTGTCTAAATTTTAAGAAAGTTGGACAAATCAGAATGAAAGGGTGGGTGCAGAGTTCGAGTGCTCCGAACATGTAAGTCTTGCACTTCGGGCTACCCGAATCCCGCATTGCCCTCTCTCATTCTTTGATCGATTCAATAAAATTCCGATAGGAAATTAATCTAGGAGATCTTGAATAAGCCTCTTCACTTGGTCCCTATCTATATATTTTCACCTCTATGCTTATTATACTCTTATGTATCAATTAATTAATTAATGGCACCCAAAAGAATAGAACTACCATAATTATTAGATGGAGGTTCTAGACTTCATAATTATTACGAACTTTCAATCTAATTATGGGAAGCCAATGCATGCATAAAGGTTGTCTCTCTTTTCTTTTCTTTTTCTTTTTTTCAATTTTTGTTTGAGTGTATTGTTTGGACGTTGTGACTTTGGGATCAGACATAGAATCACAAAACACTACTCCCAGATCAAAGATCAGAAAGGGCTTATTTATTTGTGTATTTTTCCTACCGAAGTGGACCAATCTACTCCAGTAAGTCAAAAAAAAAAAAAAAAAAACCTTGTAGTGTCTCTTTGTTGGCCAAAAGTACTTCTAATTAACTCCCTCTTTTTAGTTTTGATTTCTTGGACTCATTTGAACATTATGTTTTCTTGACCCCATAACCATAAGTCCCTAGTCCTTTTAAACATGGCCTTGGCTTATAGAAAGAAAAGATGCCCCCTACAGTATAGGCTATAACAAGTTACTCCCAAATGGTGGAACTACTTTCAACAAACGAGAAGTATTTAAAATTTCAAAAGATTGATCATCTACAGCTTCTTCTTATGTAGATTCAATGTAGCTGTAGATTCAAAATGTAGTTAATAAAAATATAATTTTTAAAAATACAGTTAAGCGTTTGGTAAGATTATAAATGGTATGTTCTGCGATTTTAAAAACACTCAATTTTTAAAAATGATGTGTTTTTAAAAGTGCTTTCCCTTGTCTAGGTTTCAAACAACTTTTTTTTTTCAAACGCACTCCAAAATAAGATGTATTTCTAGATTTTGTTTAAAAATACGCATTTAGACCGTGAAATCATGGGTCCAAATGCATTCTAAAATGAACCATTCCATTGCATATTCAAATCCAACACCCTGTTTGATTAGGAAAAAAAAAAGTCAGACACCTTATTTGAGCATTGTTTCTCTAAAATCACCATGCCTCGGATAAATTCAAAAATTATAAACCTAAACTTGTTCTCAAGTACTTGGATTGTTGTTTCTTTGACAGTGTGGCTTTCTTGGACACAACTTCAACCGCAAATGCAACGGCTTTTTAGGCGGCTTAGGATAGTTTACAATTTTTTTTTTAAAAAAAATGCTACATATTAAAAAGGTGGTATATATGTTATTAACGAAAATTGAGTATATTTTTATTGTACATTATCTTGATGTAGCAAGTCATCATAAAGCCTCTTCCTGACATTGTACAGTATTGTACAATCCTAACATTGTCTTGTTCAATCGTCCCATCCCTCCCCTAAAATGCAACGCAAAAGGTGAGCTTAGGGCTAGGCATCACGGGCGGCTTAACTCTTAGGCGGATTAGGCGGCCGCCTAAGACCTCCAATTTAATAAGGCCCCCAATTATTAAATATTAATAAAAAAAAAATTTCATAAATTTTTTTTTAAGACCTTAATTATAGTCAATACTCTCTAATTAAGGCCCCAATTAATAAATATTAATGAAGATTTATTTCATAAAAAAAAAATATTTAAGACTAATTATAGTCAATATTATCTAATTAATGCCCCAAATTATGGTAAAATGTAAATAAGTAATTAATAGTAGCTTTTGTCTCCACGTAATTAATTAATAATTATGATAAATAAGTAATTATAGTCAATATTTTCTAATTAAGGCCCCAAATTATGATAAAATTGATAACATTAAATAAGGAAATCAAATAATAGCTTCTGTCCATACGCAACGTTAAAAAATATAGCATTTATGATTGGAGTCCAATGATTGGTATCCAACGTTCAAAATAAAATAGAAAAAAAAATAAATAAATGTTAAGAATATGGAAAGTCTCTAAATATATATTTTATTCAATTACGAACTTCACTTTTTATAAGTTTCAATTTTTCTCTCTATTTCTCTATTCAAGTCTTATTCAAATTTGAATTCTTTTCTTATTATCCAATTTCATTATTTTCCAATAGCTCATTGTTTAAGTCCTTAAAATCATTCCATATATGATATGTGATAAAAAAATGTTAGTTATCAAAAATTCAATCAATAACTTACATTGATTTTAATAAATATTTTTACGCTAATTTTTCTTTCCTAATGTAGGTTGAAAGTGTTAAATAATCCTATCATAAAGATTAAAGTGAATTTGAAATAGTTCATTTGACAAATTAGGCTTTATTGTTCTATTTTTAAAATTTACTTTATATATTATAGTCATAACATAATTTTTTATCAATTGAAAAGAAAATGTTAGAAAAACTTGAAAATAAAATGGATGAAAAGACCAATGGAGAGCTAGTAAGTAGCTGAGGTCTAGTTTTGTTTTGCAGAAGTTTGATATCAGGATAGAGGGGTTGTGCAGCTCCGATACAATTTTTACCGGAGTGTTTGGTTGTACGCACTCCATGTGTTTGTTTGTTTTAGTAGAAGGTGCATGCACATGCAGTTGATGGCAATGTAGCAATATCTGCAGTAAGCCAGGAGACTTCATTGATTTTAGAAATATATATATATATATATATTGCACAATATTTGTGGTAGTCTTTGTTGGAGTAGCATTTGACAAGAAAAGGTGCAAGGAACTTGGCTCGGCAGTGGTATGCGTTGTGGTGGCAGCAGGGGCCATGGCACAAGTAGTGTTCATGTCAATAACTGTCACTAGCTATGATTATACATGTTAAATCACTATTTGTTCTAAATGTTTAAACCGATAGAAAAAGATGAATTTAATCAATTAATTTATATTATAACACTCAATCTCATGTGTGAGTTCAAACTCTCCCTAATTAGGTGAGGTCCGACACGTAAAATATTTAATTGAAATGTGAGGTGAATGATGAAAACATAGTTCGAACTCAAAAACCTCTGCTTTAATACCAACGACCTCTGCTTTGATATGTACCATAGTATCTGAAAAAAATGGATAATGTCAAGGAAATTAAAAAGAAAAACAGAATAAAGATAAATAGACAAAGAGATATAATTTATAAAAATATGGATTTGAATTTCAAACTGATAGAGACATGTCAATGAAGATATATTGTCAAGCACGGCATTGCCACGAGATTTGCATGGCATGCATTAATTGGGCTTATAAATTAATGATAGGGACTCAACGTTGTGTGGACAATACAACAAAAGTCCATATCATTTTCAATGATTCAGTACTAAACAAGCTTTTGGTTGTTTCGGTTTTTTTTTTTTTTTTTTTTTAGTGTGAATCTGCCATATTCCATGATAATAAATTCAGAGCATAAAGCTCTTACATCAGAGGATAAAATGCAGATAAACATAGCACAAAGCTATGAAATTACACAGGTATAGATTTGGACAAAAGTATCTTAACAATTAAAGAACAATCTATGACTTCAATTTTCGTTGACACATGACCAGATCTGTACTGAGTAAACTAGATCTAAGGCTATATGTAAGACATGGATAGCCCAAATTCTTACCTCCTTAATTATTTTCCAGCCGTGCAGGGGCGGAGCCACCTTGTGGCTCCCAAAAAAAAAAAAAAAAATTGCTTAAAAACACAATTTTTTATTTTTTATTTTTATTTATAAAATAGACCTTCAAAAATTAATTTTCTCATCCAAAATTTTTTACAGCCCCGTCCCCCCACCACAATTGTGCTACAATAGTCGAGCTGATCGAGGTCGAGATCAAGTTCCTTTTCAAGTAATTTCAAACGGACAATTTTTTTACCAGCATTTGTTTATCGATTTACTGCCTTCGGAATGTTTTAATTGGACCGCACGTCCACAGAATAAGCCAAATTTTCTTGTTGGATCTCTTTATGCCATGACTGCAGATCGAATATTGCAGATGGATTTAACTATATATTTAAGGATAGGCAACGACATGTACAACATCGTGCTCATGGGCGGCTCAAGCAGTAGGGTTTTGATAATGATGCATTATAAATGATTGGGACTAATCAAAGACTACCTCTCATGCATATTGTAAATGGAATGGACCCTAGCTTGATTGAACAATACAGCAAAAGTCGATAATTAATGTATGTCCTCATGCAGAAGAGCAGGTTTTGATTGATATAGGGCCCCTTGGCACATAGCCAGACAGGCCAGTAGGTCTTTGGCACCCAAATTTGTCATCACCCTAAATTGTTCAAATATATATAGGACATTTTTTTTATTAGTATTTTTGTCTTATTAATTATTTACCTTATTTTCCTTACAAATAGATCGACTATTGTAGCACAATTGTTTACACAATTCGTGAATGACGAGAGGAGAAATACAATTGTTGAATTCTAGTTCGTCTACGCAAGAATAAAAGAAATCTAAAAATATACCAAGTAACTTTTCTAATTCAAATTGATGCATATATACGATTATTAATTTTTTGTTTTTCAAAAAAAAAAAAAAAATATTCAAACGATAGCATTTAGATAAATTAAATACACGATCTATATATAGAATTAATCAAATAGTAAGGAATTTTTGATAATGATGCATTATGAATGATTGGGACTCTTATTGCATAGTGTAAATGGAATGGACCCTAGCTAGCTTGTGTGAATTACAATACAACAAAAAAAGTCCATATAACATTTACTAAAGTTGTTCAAACGTCTTAATTCCTCCCTTCAACTGCATGATAATTACTGTATGTCCTCTTGCATGCAGAAGAGCTTTCGGTTCTTACAGGTCTTGATTGATAAGTACATCGATGATTTAATGTATGTCCTCATGCAGAAGAGCTTTCGGTTAATGTTACAGCTAGGTTTTGATTGATAAATACATGGATGATTGAATGAATCAAACGTAAATGTTATATGGACGTACTTTTGTTGTATTGTTCACACAAGCTAGCTAGGGTCCATTCCATTTACAATATGCAATAAGAGTCCCAATCATTCATAATGCATCATTATCAAAACTTCCTTACTATTTGATTAATTCTATAGATCGTGTATTTAATTTATCTAAATGCTATCGTTTGAATATTTTTTTTTTTTTGAAAAACAAAAAATTAATAATCGTATATATGCATCAATTTGAATGTAGAAAAGTTACTTGGTATATTTTTAGATTTCTTTTATTCTTGCGTAGACGAACTAGAATTCAACAATTGTATTTCTCCTCTCGTCATTCACGGGAGGAGTTATCTATTATTTATAACACATTAAGACTTTAAGAGATTACAAAGAGTTTGATTTTGAATGTAAATGTATCATATATCCTCTTTACATTAAGTCATTTTGAATTGCTTTGTTTTTCTTAATTAGATGTATGAGTAATTTTTGTATTGATCATGAACAATGATCAATACAAACACTCCAGCAAACAAATGCTACAACCAACAATTACAACCTCCAGTTCAAAGAAACCAGACTAACCAACTACCCCAAGCCAAACTCAATATACACTAGAGCTAAACAAAACCTGTACATACTATGGTGCAAATTATGAAGCACTAAAACTATAACTATCTGCAAATTGCAGCTAGCAGCCAAAAGAACAGCAATAGCAAACCTCAAAATAAATCATATGTGCTGATAAGTTGTTATTAGCAACAACCGTTGTCGGTCGTCACTAATGCCTTCCCACTACACACCGTGCAGAGAAAAAATTAAAGCCCGCAAAGTTATTCTCGACAACATGTTTGACATCGCTAATATGACTTCTTCTTTTTTTAATAACATTAGTGACGACTTTCCGCAACGACACATAAGTCATTGCTAAAAATCACTTATTAGCAATGACTCTCAAAAGTCGTAGCTTATAAGTGATTTTTAGCAACAACTTTTGTGTCGCTGCTAATAATATGGTCGCTAATGACCAAATTTCTTGTAGTGTATAAGAAGTTGGATTTGAACTCATCCTTTGGCAATGCCACAACATGTGCATCACGTGCAAGAGAAATTTGATCATCATGCATAATAAATGATATGGGCTCTTGCATTTTATCATTTGATCATGAGTAACTTTCATATTGTAAAGGAAAAACTTTACTTAATTACCGGCCATCATCTTTTATCATTTTTTATAATCATATTTTTAAACTTTAAAAAGTGTTAATTCAGAGTTACCATCATTCATAAGTTTGCAATATCAACATTCTCGTCCAAATTCAGCATTAAATTTTAAAATATTCTCTCTTTTTTGTTTTTGCTTTTAATTTTTAATCATTAAATTAATGTGTTTTTGTAATTTTATACACATCTTAGGGGCAGTTTGAGAATTTTAACGTTGAATTTAGACAACATATGTTTGACATTACAAACTTCTTAAAGATGGTAACCCTAAATTGATACTTTTTAAAGTTTAAGAATATGATTAGAAAAGTGATAAAAATTAGTAATGATAAGTGAAGTTTTCTCTCTTATAAATTATATCGACTGTGTGTGGACAATACAACAACATTTGCAATGCTTCATTGCTAAAGATGTACGTTGAATCATCTTCCTCCCTTAAATTGGTGTATAGCATTACTCCAAAAATAATATACCGAGTAACTTTCCTCCATTCAAATTTATGGTATTGTAATATTATTGATTTAATTGAAACGATGTCATCTAAATAAAGTAATACATGAATTATAGTACATGACAAATAAAAAATCGTAACTTTGACCGTAAAGTGATAGAGAGACAAATTTAAAACTTATGTAAAACTTAAACACCTTATTCTTAAAATTAAAAACTCAATAATTAAATTTAAATCAGATGAAAACTTAAGGATCAAATATAATTTTTTCCTAAATAAAAATATAAGTAACTCCAAAACACAATTTATAAGCATTAAATAAATAATTTAATTTAAAAAGTTTTACCTCGAACGAAATGATTGGTTTAATGAAGTAATTAACAACAGAATCAGACAACTTTATGCCATGACTGTTGGATTTAATGATAGATAAAGACAACATAATGGTTGGTGTCCTCGAAAAGGATTACGATCCATTCAAATTTTTTTAATAACTCTCCATTTTATCTAAGGATCAAAACATTTTTTTTGTTTATTTTCTTTTATGAATTGTGTTTTCCTTCCAAAAAAAATAAGGACTCTTCTTCTTCCTCACTCATGCCCATTCTTCTTCCTCGATCATATCATTTTCGGAAAAAAAAAAAAAAAAAAAAAAAAAAAAAAAAAAAACCGTACTGAACCTAGAATAATAATAACTGAAACCGCACGGCCTTCCTATTAGGAGATAGCTTCTTCTTCTTCACGCCAGAAGAAGAAGCTTCCTTCATATCGGCGTTCGTTGTTTGGACTAGCCCTCCCTTCAGGTGCTGAAAAAAATTTAACGAAAAATAAATGTTAAATCTGGATAATTATGTTTCATCCTAGTTTCAAATGCATGATGACTCGGTTTGTTAAGTTTTTTTTTCTCAAAGTAATGCGATTGAAGTCTCAAGAGCTATCATTTTTTTTTTCTTTCCCAGTTTTATACAGGCCCAAATAAACGCAGTCTGAAACAAATAAAACTGTTCTCCTTTTTTTGAAATGGTTTCTTTAGCGTTTCTAATTTGTTAGTCATTTTCTGATCAAGTGAAAACCTGAGAAAAATAATTTGAAGGCGATCAAAACATGCATTTGGATTAGTGTTACAACGCTGTGAATGTCGTCAGATGGAGTGTAGAGTAACTGTATGATATAATATTTCATGATTGTTGTATGGATTTGATGTTGGTTCTTTTGTTTTAGGCTACCCATGTCTCTGATCTAGTCTTAGATCTAGTCTGTTCGGCGAAAATCTACTCATAAGTCAACAAAAGTTGAAGTCATAGATTATTCTTTAATTGTTAAGATGCTTTTGTCCAAATCTATAGCTGTGTAATTTCATAGCTTTGTGTTATGTTTATATGCATTTTATGCTCTGATGTAAGAGCTTTTATGCTCTGAATATATTATCAATGAAATATAGCATATTCACACTAAAAAAAAAACATATATATAAAATAGGCACAAATTAGTCATGGAAAAATGACTTTAATGCACGTGCCATTCACATGTGACCTTTTCTATCCGAATTAACATGCAGTGAGCCAAATCTAACACGAGGTAAGTTGAAATATTTAGTAGTTCGTAGGTTTGAGTTGCAATGAGTTGTAATGTATATGGAGGTGTAAGTACAATTGGAGGGATAAAGTCCTATATATTTGAATTGCAAAGTACGTACAACATAGAGGATTTAAACCTCATATAAAACTCATAGAGACATGTCAAAATAGACTGTATAGGCACTCCGATGAACGCATGCATGGCTAACATACTCATCCTTTTACATTGATGTCGCCACTAATGATCAATTTTTTTGTAGTGATGATATAAGTGAGGCTTATGATCATGATACATTGTAAATGAGATGGACTCTAATTGTGTGAACAATAAAAAACGCTCTCCCCTCTCTCCTAAAGAGGAAGAACGTGCGGCTTCTCTTAAGAAGAAGAAGAACAGCATCGTAGCCATTCTTCCTCCTCCCATTTCCTTGTCATTCTCCCTATTCCTCCCCGGTACGTAGCAGTGCTCGGTATCTTCTCTGTAGGCTTTTTCGGTTTCCATTTTGATGGTTTTGTGTTAGATCTAGATATAGTTTTTTCACGCTCAGATCTACTTGTCTCGGCCGGTTTTTCTATTTCTCATCACTTATGCGCTGATCAACCATTGAGTTTCACGTGCTAGAGCGTGTCTATAATGTCATGCTTCTCCACTAGTGCTGTTTCTAGTGGGGATTTGTTTGTTTTTAATTTTTTATTTGTTTTTTTTTGTTCTTGTTGTCCTGGCCTTTGGGTCGATGATATATGTTGTCTCCTGATCTTTAGGGTTGAATAGGAATAGATTGGTGTGGCGGACTATCTCTCGTAGCCGAAAAAATAAAGTTGGTGAAAATTTGGACTATCCATGTCTTAGATCTAGTCTACTCAGAACAGATCTGTTCCTTAACTGGAGTAGTACATGGGTTACGAGAAGGTGAAGTCATATATAGTTTTTCAATTGTAAGATTTTTTGTCTAAATCTATGACTTCGTAATTTCATAGCGTTGTGCTATGTTTATTTGAGCTTTATGCTCTTGATGTAAGAGGTTTATGCTCTTGATTTGTTATCAATGAAATATGAAAGATTCCCTTAAAAAAAAGAAAAAAATTGTGTGAACGTCTTCCTCCTAAAGATTTACGATTAATGCTTCATTAATTGTACAAGGAAAGTCCATAGCATTTACAATCTATGTATAACGAAAGTCCATAACATTTACAATTAAGGGTTAAACACTTTCTCAATACCTATGGTTTACACAAAAAACAAATGGCTATCTCGGTTTCAAAAAGTATCATAGGTGGTACTTGTGGTGAACCATAATACCCATTTAGTACTTTCGTTTGTATACAGTCAAAAAAAATTAACGGAGCGCCAAATCACCACCACTAAATAGATAACACGTGTCCAGTGTGCCAAGTAAGAAGGCCAAATCATCAGGTCCTTATGGTTTGGTTGCCACGTCAGATATAGAAATTAATAAATTAATAATAAAAAATAATTTTTTTTTAAAACTATGGGGGTGGCCGAACCACCCCTATGGTCCATGGGTGTGGTTCGGTAACCCCCAGCTTGCAAAAGGGGGTAGCCAAAACCACCCCCAAAAGCCGATGGGGGTGGCCAGCCACCCCCGTTTGGGCCTGGGGTGGTTTTCGCCACCCCAGACCGGCCGGTGTGGGGGTGGCCGAACCACCCCCAAGGCCCTTGGGGGTGGCCAAACCACCGCCAAGGCCCTTGGGGGTGGTTCGACCACCCCCAACTTGCAAAGGGGTGGCCAACCACCCCCGTTTGGGCCTGGGGTGGTTTCGGCCACCTCATACCAACCGGTATACCACAAAAAATAAGCACTATACTGGCACTTATTTATCGGCGTTTATATTAAAATACCGACGTTTGTTTTGTTACCGACACCTGATTTCAGGCACATATTGCACAAACGCCTGAACAGATGTGCCGGTAAAGGTAATTTTTTTATTGTAGTGATAAGGGAGTGGCCGAACCACCCCCAAGGCCCTTCGGGGTGGTTTGGCCACCCCTAACTTGTAAAAGGGGGTGGTCGAGCCACCCCAATGGCCTTGGGGGCGGTTCGGCTAGCCCCAGACCGGTTAGTCTGGGGTGGCTAAAACCACCCGAGGCCCAAACGGGGGTGGCTGGCCACCCACATTGGTTCTTGAAGGTGGTTTCGGCCACCCCTTTTTGCAAGCTGGGGGTGGTTCAGCCACCCCCTAGCCGGCCATAGGGGGTGGCTCCCTTGGCCAAAATGGTGGTGGCCAGCCTCCCCATAGTTTTTTTAAAAACTAGTTTGTTTGTTTTTTTGTTTTTTTTTTTTTAAGTTTTATGATTATTATGATTATTTTATTAATTTTTATATCTGACGTGGCAACTAAACCAAAAGGACCTGATGATTTGACCTTCTTACCTAGCACACTGGACACGTGTCGTCTATTTAGTGGTGGTGATGTGGTGCTCCGTTCATTTTTTTGATGGTATGCAGACGGAAGTATTAAATGAATATTATGGATCACCACATGTATTACCTGTGATACTTTTTGAAACCAAGGTAGCCATTTGTCTTTTGTCTAAACCACAAGTACTGAAAAAGTGTTTAACCCTACCATTAATGCTTCATTACTAAAGATGTTCAAACGACGTCTTCCTCCTAAGTGCTTTTGATTGTTAAATATATACATGGATGATTGAATGATCGAGCCCACCGGTAGGGAACTTCCTTCAATTCTTTTTGTTTTTTTATTCAATGCGGGAAGAGGGGGAAAGGGGCACTGGTAGGGAACTTATGATGCACACTAATTAAAGAAATCTCAAAAATAATACATCTACGACCAAGTAACTTTCCTCCATTCAAATTTAAGGTATTGTACGTATTATTTATTTAATTCAAATTTAAGGTATTTTATTATTTATTTAATTCAAACAATATCATCTAACTAAGGTAAATACATGATCAGCTATAGAATTAATCAAAAAGGAAGTCATATTTTTAAACAATATACATATTGATTTCACTAGATTGAAACAAGTTTAATTTAATGACAGCCAAAAACCGTCATTATCTGAGTATTTCTTGGATCATAAAACGTAACGCATGTATAAAAATATGGATTTGAATTTCAATAAAAATATATTGTCAAGCACGGCATTACCACAAGATAGAAATTAATGATTAAGAATATGAGATTCACTCCACTTGAATGATTCGACTTAAGGTTGTTGATCTGACCTAGGCGTCTTTATAAATAGTTGAATACTAGTAAAGTGGATCAGTTGGTAGAATATGTAGATCCATCGTCTCGTGGTATTGTGTGAATTGCCTTAGTATAACCATCTCTCACACATTTTGGAACTTTACTAAAAGGAATTGGTTGGATAGTTGATTCTTAGATTAGAATTAGATGGTTAGACTTAGTGATATTTGAGGCGCAAAATACGAATTTTGCATAGTGCGCACACCATTTGTCGAATACTTCCATGGAAACAGCAAAATTATAGATTTTTTTTCTTTCTTTTATAAATAGATTTTTTTTTTTTTTTTTTTAAGAATCTAAGCAAAATTATAGGGAATCTTTCTACGCTAGCTGCTTCTAATTAAAACAAGAATGCACTGAGAACAGCAAAAAATAAAAAAAACTATATTATACATTGAAGATTAGATGTTTATACACATAATACAAATTGACAGGTTAGAAAGGGTTCAAGCCGCAGCGGCGGAAAGAGAGATATACCATATGTGTGTCGATAGTCAACATTTGAAGTTTCTCTTTTTCACCACTAAGAATAGCCCAATTAGATTACATCTTTATTGAATTACTTTTTTTTTTTTTTTTTTTTGAGTGGCTTTATTGAATGAATTGTGTAAACAATTGCATGTGCTACAATAGTCGATCTATTTATAAGGAAAATATGGTAAATAATTAATAAGAAAACAAAATACTAATATAAAAAATGTCCCATATATTTTAACAATTTAGCTAGGGTGATGACAAATTTGGGTGCCAAAGACCTACTGGCCTGTCTGGCCATGTGCCAAGGGGCCCTATATAGGAAAAACCATCCTACAGAAATGCCCAAAAAGGATAGGAAAAACAGATAAGAAAAAAAAATAATACTAATCGACCGAGCTGAGGTCGAGCTCAAGTTCTTTTTCAAGTAATTTCAAACGGACAATTTTTTTACCAGCATTAATTTGTTTATCCACAGAATAAGCCAAATTTTCTTGTTGGACCTCTTTATGCCATGACTGCAGAATGCTGATGGAATTAAGAATTTAAGGATAGGTAACGACAACATCGTACGCATGGGAGGCTCAAGCCATAGGGTTTTGATAATGATGCATTAATATAAATGATTGGGACTCTTATTGCATGTATGAGATGGACTAATCAAAGAGTACCTCTCATATTGTAAATGGAATGGACCCTAGCTAGCTAGCTCGTGTGAACAATACAGCGAAAACCCATATAACATTTACTAAAGTTGTTCAAACGTCTTCCTCCCTTCAACTGCATGATAGTTAATGTATGTCCTAATGCAGAAGAGCTCTCGGTTGTTACAGGTTTTGATTGATATATAAATACATGGATGATTGAATGAATCAAACGTACAGTTCTAATATAAAATAAATCTAAAAAATGTATCAAACAACGTTCCTCCATTAATATTGATGGTATAATTTGTATTATTGATTTTCGAAAAAACTTCACTTAATTCGCTGAACTTTTATTACATTTGCAATTACCTCCTTAAACTTTAAAAAACTCTCAATTTTGTGTATGCGGCCATCTTTTAATTTTTTTTTTTTTCCAATTTCACCCGTCCGCAAGGATTTTTCAGTAAATCCTAACGGAGAAGGTGTCAAAATTTTCAAAATACTCATATTATTTTTAGGGAAACAAAGAAAAAAAAATTGTCAATGTCTCCCAATGACGACAATTCAATGTGCTCATTGGGGGGGGTGCAATTTTATTTTTTTTTTAGTTTTTTTAATTGTTTTTTAATATTTCTATTTTTCATATTTTTAAAATTTTAATTATTTATGATGCATATGACATATGTCAATTTTTTATTGATTTGACGTATAATTCCGTTAGTTTAATTGATGGAGGTACTATTTTCGTATTTAGTCATAAACGATTACCATCTAAGATTCAAAATGAAACTTAGGTAAAAAAAATAAAGTTCTTAAAACTCAAGTATTAAAAAGGCATTAACCAAAAAAACTAAAAGAACAATAAAAATAAATAAAAACCATCCAATGGTGGTCTGGCCACCACCCCCAACACCTAGGGTGGCCAAACCACCCAAGGTCTTTCTTTTTTTTTTAGTCAAATTTATTTTTAGTTTTTATTTAATTTTGAAGTTTTAATTTTTAATTTTGGTTTTTGATGCTTTTTTTTTAGTTAGAACCGTTTCTTTTTTTAAAAAAAAATATATATATATATATATATATATATATATATTAATTTTGATTTTTTTCCCTGTTGAAACTATTATATATTTTTTTTTTCCTTGACGGTTTCAGTGCCTGTGCCGATGACGGTGCTTGTGTCGATTACGGTGCCAGTTCTGGGGCCGGTTCTAGTGACTGTGCCAGTGCCGGAGCCAATTTCGATGTCAGTGTTTGTGCCGATGACGATGCCTGTGCTGGTGTTGGTGCTTGTGCCTGTTTCGGTGCCTGTGCCGGTACCAATTCGGTTCCTATCTCGGTGCCTATGCCAGTTTCGATGCCGGTGAATGTGACAATTTCAGTGCCTATCCCGGTGACAGTGTAACAACTCAAGTCCGTTAGAGTTAGGTTTGTCAACTACTTCTCTCATATGTGCAGAGAATCATAAGGTCTGCTAGAGCAATTAATTAAATGCGGAAATAAATGCATGAATAATATAAAAGAAATATTGTCAATTAAAATTTGCCACTTTCGAACGCCAAGTCTGACATTTATTACATTTTGAAAATTCATACTAAATAAGCCTAAGTCTTGAAACTTGTGCTAAAGCACTTATTGATAAGAAATAAAGTAATATGCAAATGGAATGAACTTAATAGTTAACCATATCCCTATTCTGGCCTCTTAATACAGTGTGCTCGCCACCCGAAAACAAAAGTAAAACTAAATGAGCAAAAATGGCTCAATAAGTATATTCCCAAACTATAAATAGTTGGGTTAAATTTATTTTCTTCAAAAACCTTTCACTCAAAATATGGAATCTCTTGTAAACACTTCAAATAACATTCATTATAAAATACTACATAGTTATATAAAGAGAAAATCCTCTTTTCTATCCAAAACCAATTTTTCTGACAAAACTACGTTAAAGACATTTCTTTCATTTGGAATTTGTAAGTTCAAGGGTTATATCCAACACTTCTCATAATAGGGTCCATGTACCCTGTTACGCCCCGTGTATTAGGGTTGCGCGGTCTTTGTTGTCATGGCTATGCATGCGGCCACAGGCGTGCTCTTTGGTCAGCCGATTAACTTATTGGTGCACTCAGCTGGTAAATAAATGATGGATTACCACCTTCTGGCAGAGCCACTTTCAGTGGTTGTGCCTCCATCCTAGCATCGGTACTGAGCTCTTTCTTCTTTGGTTTCTCTTGGGCTAAAACTATCTCCTTCATACACGTGCTCTCATTTTATAAAACTTATCTCATCTCTTTTATTTCTCTTAGTATCTTTGGGCGACGAGTAGGCAGGTTTTTACATCTTGTACTTTTCCAATTTATCATTTTCTATGAGAAATTTTTTCCTGATTCTTGAACTTTCAAAAAATAGAGATTTACTATAATTAGAAAACTATTTGATAGACAAGAACTTTCTAACAACAAATAGATTTATATCGTAAACAGCTTTTCATTTAAAGAGAAAGTTCTTCAAGAAAATTTATGTAAGCAAGGTAAATTCATAAAAACATGATTAAAATAAATATTCATTCATAACACATGAGGTGCTAAAAGACAGTTAAATTAAATAACATGTCGAAAAATGACTATAGAAGGGGTAGGAAATCTACTTACCTCATGATTGTAGTTAAAAGAAATTCTTTGATAGCTAGCTAGTCACTTAAATAAAGGTTCAGATGTATTACTACTCTCATACTCCATACTAAAATAAAATCTTATTATTATGGGTTCGGCTTATTTTTCAAATCTTGAGTTTGAATCCTTTTAAAACAAAAACAACCGAAACACCAATACATCATTGCTCAAGTAACGTCCTTGGGACATGAAAAGAGTAACATGAAAGAAGAAGAAAAAATAATAATAAAAGGGCTGGTGCAGATACACACATGCAATGACGGAGAGGTGGGGGGGGGGGGGGCATGGCCCGGTGCCCCCTACCGGGCCCCCCCAACTCTTGAGAAAAAAAATAATAAGGTCAAATAAAAAAAATAAAAAAAAAAAGGTTTTTTTGGCCTATTGGCCCGTGATAAGAAATTTTTGTGGCTCGATCCTTGGTCTCTTCCCTTTTATCATCTCTTTAACTAGTTTCATCTCATTTGGAACGATAGTTTCATTATCAAAAAATTTTCTTTTAATATTTCACGGGTAGCAACGGACATGCATGTCTGAGAATGCTAACAATGGAAGGAATTTTACAAAGTTGTAGAGATTTTGTTCAAAGTAAATGAAAATGGTTTAGTAAATCAGTGTATTGGAAGAAGACAGATGTGGATTTGAGGAATCGCACGCCTGACAAAGTTCAATTTCCTAAGGATGTGTGGCCAAAGATAACATGAAATGGAGATTCATTTCAATATAGCTAGATGGCATTAGAAAAGTCTAGAAGCTATGTATTTCATTTGTTGTGTTGCGTTTAGCATAATTTGTTTTGTGTAGAATATAGTGTGTTTTGTATAACAATTAGTGGGCTATTGTGTTAGTTAGAGTGGGTTGTTCTAACAAAATGAATAAGAAAATGTTAGTTTTAAGAGCCATGTCATTCAAGTAAAGTTTTGCGAGAACGTCGAGAAACACATAATTCATCTAACTCAAATTTCTCAAATTTAGTACAGAAACTGAGATTTTTATTTTTTATTTTTTTTCTTTCAAAAAACGCTTTTCAATTTTGCTTATTAATTTTTAATTTAAAGGGAATAATAAAAATATCAAAACTGGGTTATGTTTAATTTACTTAAAATTTGCCTTAATATATTTTCATACTTTAACCCTTACTTAAGAAAAAAATCTATTTGGCCCCCTCCCATTAAAATGTCTAGCTCCGTCCCTGGTCTTCGTCGTCTTGGGGGTAGGGGGGGTTCTGTTTTGACCAAGCTCAAATTTGGATTTCAAATTTTTTATTTATTTTAAAAGGTGTGGCTAACAATGCATGATCTGGTTAGACACACTTGATTACTATTTAGAGTGATGTATAGCATTACTCTAAAAATAATATACCAAGTTATAACTTTCCTCCAATCAAATTTATGGTATTGTAATATTATTGATTAAATTGAAACGATATCACTTAAATAAAGTAATACATGATCAGCTATAGAATTAATCAAAGAGGGAGTTCTACTTTTAAGGGAAAACTTTAGAAAACTCCATAACTTCAACGCGTTTTTAAATGACTCATTTAAAGTTTAAAAACTTTCAATTTAGACTACTAAACTTCTAATCTTTTTTTAATTCCCCCTCTATTAGGATTTTCCATTAATCCTTTCAAAAATTTTAAAATAGCCCTTTTTTTTAAAATATATATATATATATATATATATATATATATATATAAGGAAAAGTAGATATACTCTCCTCAAATTACCACATCATTGTCAATGTGCCCCCCAAACCACCAATTGTTTTAATGCCCCCCCCCCCAAAAAAAAAAACTACCAAAACATATCAGTGTCCCTCCCAATGACAAAAATGCTATTCATAAAATTATAAAAAATATGTTAAAATTATAAAATAAAAAACTAAAAACTTTAAAAAACTATTTTTTTTTAAACAAAAAGAAAAAGTCTAAAAATAAGAAGAAGAAAAAATGAAAAAAAAAAAAAAATACCACCCCCTTTATTTATTTATTTTTTAATTTCTAGTTTTTTTTAGTTTTTTTAATTTCTTAAATTTAAATTTTTAAAGTTTTAATTTTTGTTTTGTTTTTAAGTTTTTAATGTTTTTTGTTGGCCTTACGAGGGATATTGACATTTTTGGTAGTTTTGGGGATATATTGACACAATTGGTAGTTTAGGGGGGCTATTGACAATGGAGTAATAGTTTGAGGGGAATATGTGTACTTTTCCCAAAGATATATATATATATATATATATATATATATATATAAAAAAAAAATTCAAAGATTCAAGCATAGGTATTTTTATAAATTCCGTTAAATCCAAGCCAACGCCTAAATGCTCGCAAATTTTTTCTCTTTTTTTTTTTTTTTTTTTAACCTAAAAAAATGATGGATATTTTGGAAATTTTGGCACCCCTCCATTAGGATTTCGAAAAATTGAAAAAAATTAGAAGTGCCGCAATAGCCTAAATTGAGAGTTTTTAAACTTTAGGGGGTCCTTTCCAAACACGTGGAAGTTCAGAGAAATTTTCAAAAGTTTTCCCTATTTTTAAAATAAGTATTCTATAATGGATTTGAATTTCAAACTCATAGAGACATGTCAATAAAGATATATTGTACAAGCACGGCATTAACACAAGATGTGCATGGCATGCATTACTTAGGCTTATAAATGATAGGGACGCTTGTGTTAGAACAATAAATTATGTGGCAACATCAATAACTCTCCTGTATGTGGATGCTTAGAAGGATTCTTACCCAAGTCTCCAAAAGATCGGGGCTCAGTAGATTGGTATGATGGCTGTGTTGGAAGGACTTCTTTGAAATGCGATAATGGAGATGGATTCCGGAAGCACACGGCGGTGAAATTGCCTGACACATCTTCTTCCTGGTATAACAAGAGCATGAACCTAAAGGAATGTGAAGGAATTTGTTTGCAAAACTGCTCCTGTACAGCATATGCAAGTTTAGATGTCAGTGGGGAAGGAAGCGGCTGCGTGCTTTGGTTTGGTAGCCTAGTTGATATAAGAGAACTCGCTGTGGATGGGCAAGACCTCTATATAAGGATGGCCATTTCAGAACTGAGTACGATTTCACTTCTATTTTTCTCTTGGGATTTTGCAGATTTTTTCTTTTCTTTTATTTTAAACTAGAGGACATATGGACAGCAATATTTGTTGGTTAATTTTCAATTGACAAAAGTAGACTTATTATATGTTTGTTCAGACTTTTTCTTGCATGTTTGCTAAGGTGATGGGGGATAACCAACATTGATAGACACTAGATAGTATCTTTCAAAGCTTGCTTAATAAGCTGATCATACAACAACGACCTAGACAATTTGTAATGCCAAGGAAACTTGGAATTGGTGGTTGTGGTGGTGTTGAGCTCAACTGCTTCATCCACCTCATCTGCACCCATTTGCCCCCTCTAGACTATGTTGAAAATAAAGTAAGTCTCTTTCTTTTCCTCGTCAAACTCATAGCTATGGCGAAATATAATGCATGTATAATATGACGAGTTATTCTCAAAGTCGCCTAACTCTATTTTGATCTTTCAGCTAATCTTGAGAAAAAAGAGGCACTCCAGCAAGAAGAAACAAGTAGGAATAATGGTTGGTTCAGCAATACTAGTGGTGGGAATGATGATAGTTGGACTATCATCATACATGTGGAAGAAGAAACTCAGAAATCAAGGTAGATTTGTAAGAAATTGACTCTGATAATAATTGATTCATGATAGTATTTCACGGAGAACATATTTGGGGGTGGGGGTAAGTAATTTGCTTTTTTGAAAGAGCTGTCCAAGATTTTTCATGCTCATGCATTTCTTGTTATTTCAGAAATGACAAAAAGAAGTCAAAGGAAGGATTGTGAAAATGAAGTTGGGAAGGAAGATATGGAGTTACCGATATTTGATCTTGCAACCATAGTTACTGCCACAGATAATTTTTCAAACTACAACAAGTTGGGAGAAGGTGGCTTTGGACCTGTGTACAAGGTAAATAATAACATAACTAGGTGAGTTATATTTTATTATTTTCTAAAATTATATATCGACTATTTAATTTTCAGGGTACATTGCCAGAGGGGAGAGAAATAGCTGTGAAGAGGCTTTCAAAGAATTCTGGACAAGGATTGAAGGAGTTCAAAAATGAAGTTATTTTGATTGCGAAACTTCAACACCGTAATCTTGTAAAGATTCTCGGTTGTTGCATTCAAGAAAATGAAATCATATTAATCTATGAATACATGCCCAACAAAAGCTTGGACTCCTTTATTTTTGGTTTGAACCTTGACCTTGACTTGATTTAGAACATTCATGTGTAGTCTTATCGTCTTTCATTGATGAAATTGTTTATTGAGAATTTAGCAAGGAATGTACTAACTGAATTTGAAATTGGATAGATCAAGCAAATAGTAAATTACTGGATTGGCAAAAGCGCATCGACATTATTCGTGGTGTTGCTAAAGGGCTTCTCTATCTTCATGAAGACTCTAGATTGAGAATTATCCATAGAGATCTCAAAGTTAGCAATATTCTTCTAGATAACAATATGAATCCAAAAATTTCGGACTTTGGCCTGGCTAGATCATTTGGGGGAGATCAAATTGATTCCAAGACCGACAGGATTATTGGAACATTGTAAGTATGCTTAAACTTCTTTTATAGATTAAGTTTAGTAGTTTTTAACTTATTTTTCTTTGCAATGATATTTGACAGTGGTTATATGTCTCCCGAGTATGCGGTGCATGGACGATACTCGATAAAATCTGACGTATTTAGCTTTGGAGTTTTAGTATTAGAGACAATGAGTGGAAAGAAGAACAAGGGATTTTGTCATCCAGACCACCACCTGAATCTTCTTGGACATGTAATCATAAATAGTGGCAAATCTTACTAATTTACCCTCCCTTTTTTTCTTTTTTCTTTTGAAGGAAACATGTTATTAACAATACAGTTCATAATAGTACATACGGTCACATGATGCCCTTGTTATTCTTTTGCTCTTTTGATAGTCATGTGTGAATTTGAAGACATGCAATTCGACTCACAAAAATTTGGTTTTCATTTCATTCAGGCATGGAAACTTTGGATTGAAGACAAGCCAATGGAGCTGATCCATGAATTGATAGGTGACTTGTGCACTCTATCTAATGTATTACGACACATTCATGTAGGGTTGTTATGTGTGCAACAAAAACCAGAAGATAGACCAAACATGTCATCTGTGGTTCAAATGTTGAGCAGTGAGAGTTCATTGCCTAAGCCAAGGCAACCAGGTTTCTTTTCAGATTCACATGAAGCAGATCCTTCATCTAGCAAGCATGCATCTTGTTTATCAAACGGAATCACCATCTCATTGTTGGAAGCACGATAAATATCATCAAATTGAGAGGAAAAATGTTGGGTTTTTCTTTCTTCTTCTTTTTCAATGAATTTATGTAATAATAGTTTCAGCTTATTTAGTTGAACAAAAATGGGTAGGAAGCTGTTACTCTTTAGGACAGAAGGGTCAACTAAGCTCTGTTCATACCAAGTATATATTATTTATACTCACTGATATGCTGTTCTCCCAACATCTTCATTGGACTCTTCCTACCTCTTGGATTTCTGCCGATTCGAGGTTCATATTCTAATATAACCAATGGTTTTTCTGTCCATCTCCCTCCCACTGCTTTTCACTTACATTGTTTGGCCTAGCACTTTCACCCACAATTGGGTCACTCAGAACTTGACTCTTCGTGGGTTAATGGGAAGGTAATCTTACTGGAAGCATTGATGTTATATAATAAAACATTGAGGAATGTTAGAGCATCTTCTGGTATTCTCCTGGTATTCTCCTAGAATGGCATAGATGTAATTTTTTTTGATTAAAAAATTGCATCTATGCCATCCAAAAGGACATATATGTAATTTTTTAATTACATTTATGCCATTCTAGGAGAACATTAGGAGAACACCAGAAGATGTTCTAGCATTTCTCTAAAACATTGGGATTTGGGGGTCTGATTCTGATTGAATTCAAATGTGTTTTTTGGGTCAATTATCAAACTTCTTGGGCTTTAGGGCATAGCTTGAGTTTTAGGAATAAGAACTGGTCCTCCTCTTTTCTGACCCAGAAAGAGAAAACGTTTACAGGCCCTGTGCTAATTCGATGGCCCATAGGTTAATCTGTTCTTAAAATTAGGTAGCAAAATTGACTCATAATTTGATCTTGTCCTTTTTTGTTTTTAGGATTTGGCTTTGGTTTCCTAAAATGAATTAGGGCCCTAGAGTTGTAGTTTTTTCAACGGTTTAAATTTAAATCCACTTTCGGTCTCTTCCTTGCAAAAAACTTGAAATTAAATCTTAATATATAGTTGAAAAAGCTACAACTTAGATGCTTTAGTTTTTCATAGCACCTCAGCCAAATCAATTATATTTTTTATATAAAAATAACTTGAAATTAAATCTAGACCTCTGAGAAAACTACGACTTAGATGCTTGACTTTTTTTCACAACAACTAAGCTAAATCAATTATATATATATATATATATATAAAAGAAAGTACAAGAATAGAACAGATTGAAATCTACGCTATTAGATCTTGTCCTTTTTTGTTTTTATGATTTGTCTTAAGTTCTGTAACAAAAACTAGAGCACTGAAGTTAAGGGCAGAACCAGCTTTTACAACTTGGGGTTGTCAAATAATAAATAAATAGGAAGGCCAAAACTAAAACTAAAATAAAATAAAAATTAGAGGTAAAATTTTAATTTTAATATTTTTTTAGAACATTTTTGTTTTTTTAAAAACTTTGGGGCCCAAGCCCCTGAGTACCTCCGCCCCGGCTAAAGTTGTAATGTTTTTAACAATCTAAATTTAAATATACTATCCGATCTCTTTTTTATGAAAAACTTAAGATTAAATGTAACTGTTAAAAATACTAAAAAAAACTCAATAGTCTCGTAAGTGCCGATAGTTTTTATAATATATATATAGAAAAATGATAGATGTACAATATCGGTACAATAACTTCACAACACTCTTTCACATGGGGTGGCCCCTTGTGTGAGGCCCACCGCATATGAAAGAGTATTGTGAAATTATTTAACTGGTGTAGACGTGTAGTAGTGTAAAAATCCATCCTAATATATATATATATATATATATATATAGAAAAATGATAGATTTACAACACCACCACAACAACTGCACAACACTCCCTCACATGGGGTGGGGCCCAGTGTGTAGAGCCCACCCCCATGTGAGGAGATGTTGTGTAGTTGTTGTGGTGGTGTTGTGTATGAATCAAATCTCATATGTATATATATAAAAGAGAAAGTAGAAGGCGAACAAAAGACAGGTGTTCAAAAGAGTCTAGGAAGGTGGGTCCTCTATCTCCCGACACTTCTCCAAAGTCCAAACCACATAAATGAAAACATGGATATCCGTAAAGAAAGTAGAAAAACACAACTACCAAGAGGTACACCATTTAAGTCTCTGCACCCGCGGCCAAACAACACACGTGAAAATGGGATAAAAGCCAAATGTACGGACTACTCAACTCTACTCTGTGAACTCCAACCACGCCAACCTTTCAAACCAACCATTCGTACGTTGCACCTGTTTGTCCTTAAACAGACAAGTTTTTCCCCAACTTTTCTAACTCATTAATTATCCAGGGCCCTGAATATAATTTTTACACTTCTCTTGTCTATATTTTATACATTGTTTTTTTTAAAAAAATTAACTATTTAATTTGTGAAACTCACAAAAATATATACGTGGGTCTTACAAATTCAATAATTGATTTAAAAAAGTAACATACAAAAAAATATACAAAAGATGTGCATATAAAATGTTTCGAAGCCTATTTATAATGAAATGGCTAATGATTTTTGTACATCACCTTGATGTACACCAAAATTATATGAGACTTATATGCATGAATTTCACATCTAATGTGTCTTGGTGATGTACACCAAGATGATGTGCAAATAACACATCTCTAAGAAAATAGCATCTCCCCAATTTAAACATTAAGGTGATGTACAAATAACACACTATCTTTATTTAAAAAAAAAAAAAAAAAAAAAAAAAATCTCTCTTTTGTTTATTGTTTTTTTAAGCAAGCTCTCTTTTATTTTTATTAGTTATGTACTTAATCTCATGCCCGATGTACTGTTTACATCTTAGGTTGCATTGCTTTAAAAATAAAAAATTAAAAAAAAAATAGAAAAGGTAGGACGTGGCGATCAGAATGACTACTCTACCTAGGCATGACCATGGTAGCATCTGCTCGTGAAAACTGCACAAGAGAGGTCTAGACAGTGGAACTGCAGACGCTCACTCAGGTCCATAGAATCTCATAATAAGTAAACAAAGAAAAGTGCAGAGATTAAGGTGGTTCAATTTATGACTTACTTCCACATGTAAAAACCTTATAGGCTAGATGCTTTCTTGAATTCTTGATTTGAGTACAATGCTATATGGAAAATGATCGTTACACTTCACCTGCACAACTTGTGCACTCACACCAGACACAAGGAAGTGGGGCCCAGTGTGTGGGTCCCACTTCCTTGTGTCTGGTGTGAGTGCTGGAGTTGTGCAGCATGAGTGTAACAATCACTCCTCATGCTATATATATAAAGTCTTATACATATTTGAATACAAACAAATCCCTTAATTTAATGGTAATTAGACCATCAAGGATTTTTATCCTTACCATGCTCCCACAAGATGAACGTATGTTAAGGAGCATTGATCTTGGATATCAAATGGTTGAAAAATAGCTAATATGGTCAAAACTAGAACGACTATTATGACCTGAATTTGGACTTCAGCGACTCTGGCCGACATCGGTTACAATAATCGAGACTTGGACATCAACTTTTTTTTTTTTTTTTTATTTGTCGGCATCTGCTATTATAACCAAAATTTGGACATCGGAGAGTTTGGCCGGCATCAACAACTATAGGAGGAATTTGGCCAACTATGAGTTTCAAATAAGCCAAATAGAGACAACTTTTGTTTGTTTTTTTTTTTTTTTTTTTTTTCAATCGATTTTTATTGATTGTTTGTTTGTTTGTTTGGGGTTTTTTTTTTAGTCAAATAGTTAGCACGAGTCTAGGCTTTAATTAAAGATAAATGATATAAATACATCTCATACATATTTTATACACATTTCATTTTCAAATTCATTATTAAATTTATAGAATCCACATTGAGTCCCAAAAATTTAATGGTGAATTTAAAACTTAGTTGTATGAAGATGTACGTGTAAGGAATATCTATGTAGTGTGTATTACCCAAAGAATTGATGTGGAACCCATAGTTGCAAAAGCAGTAGCGGCATTACATGTTGTGATCTTCATCAAGGAGTTGAGTTTCCCTGATACAATTTTAGAAGGAGATGCATTGCAAATTATTCAGGAAATCAATTCCAGGAGACCTAATTTAAGCAAGATTAGTCACTTTGTGGAGAGTATCCAACAAGAATTGTGTCTATTGTGATCATCTACTATTGTACATGTTAAAAGGGAAACAATTCAGCAGCTCACGGACGAGCTCGAGAAGCTGCTACCCATGACATAGATATTATGATCGGAAGACATTCCACCAAATATCTATGGCATTATAATTAAGAAAATTTCTGTCCCTACGTGATCTTTTGGATCTGTCATTTTGAAGATTTTATAAGAAGATTATTTGTTAAAAAAAAAAAAAAAAAAAAAAAAAAGCATGAAACTTCTAGCAAATCACGTGTGGTTGCCTTTGACTTCTTCTTTTGTATTTAACCGATGACCCAAGCTTTCAAACAATACTTTCATAAATATTTTTGCCTAAACGATAAGAAACGCATGCACTTTCTTAAATTCGAATCGGTTTCATTAGGATATTATTGAGACCCAAACTAATATTAATCAAATTTGAAAATTCTCATTATAAAAATTGAACTTTTAATCTTAATACTTGGCCAACCACATGAAAATTAATTTAAGACTACTAAACCACCACCGATGAGAAAGGTATGGGAAAGTTGAATGGAGGAGAGAGGAGCAATTGCACAACTTAATAAGGCTTGTCTTCCTCTGTCAATTGCAATTGTAGTCCACTCAGAACCTATCGAAATTTATTGGAGTACATTTCAGACTAGAATGAGCCACATAAGTACATATTTATTGCCCGTGTCAGCTTTTGTATATCGGATGACAAGTAGGAATTTATATGGAAAAGTAGAAATTTTTTGTTTTGTAGTGAATTTTTTTATTTAAAAAATAATAAAAAATTGTTGATGTGATATAAAAAATAAAAAATGTAAGAATGTTTTGAATTGATGTTTTTTGGAAAAGATAAAAATAAGGGGAAGGGGGAGGGAGGGGGTTATTAAACGGATGAACTCCCTCTTTTGCTTTCTTTTCTCTTTTTCCGAAAGAAGGATGAGATTTTGAAGGAACTCATTCTAGAGAGAGTGTTCTAGCCTTCAAGTAAAGAGAAAAAGAAAACAACGAAAGAAGAATATATAAGAAGACAAGGCTTTTAGTTAATGGAAATCATCAAAATAAAAAATTATAGTCAAATGAGAGATGTAATAAAGGACTTGCTAGCCAATACTACAAAATTACAAAAAAAAAAAAAAAAAAAAAGTTTAGTATCATTTATGGCCCTAAAAAACAACGCTATTCAATTAGTGTTGTTTGAATAGTATTGCATGGTTTGTAAATGACGCTAAACATAGGGTCAGAAATCTAAAATAGAGTCGTTTAGTGTTCAAACGACACTATCCAAGTAATCAGTGACGGAACCAGAATTTTAGGTAAGGAGGTCAACATATATATATATATATATATATAATGAATAAAAAAAAAAACTAAAGCTAAACATTTTTTAACTAAATGTCTTTTTTGTAGATATGTTTTTCGAATATTGTCTCTATCACTAGGATGGTAATCATAAATTTTTTTCCTTGAGCAATGATCGGTTGGCAAATTTGCTAAATTTATCTCAATACGAGCTCGTTTAGAATTTGATTGTAGCTCGATCAATTGAATTATTATTCTCCATAATCTCAGGTAACTACAATTATATATTTTATATAATTAAAATATGAAACAAAAACTATATATATTCATAAACACTTAAATATAAAAACAATTATAAAAAAAGTAATTTAAATATAAAAGAACAATAAATTGAAAAGAACAATTCAAATATAAAAGCTTAAATCTTAATCAATATGGAAGTTTATTACATACCTGAAACTAAAAGGCTGAATTTTGTTTACAAATTAATTTGAACAGTTGAACTTTGAAGACTTATTTGAATGGTTGAATACTTTTTGTTTGAAGAAAATACCTAAGAACAAATTCAAATTCTTTTACTCTTCTACGTAGCTCTAAATAACAATAGAGATGTCCTTTGGATTTTGTTGGTAAAGAAGTCCCAAGTCCGAAAAAAAAATAAAAAAAAATGTTACCAATTCAGCTTGTCTTCTACCTTCGGCTTCATCCCTTCTTCAACCTCTCAGAACTCTGTAATTTTTTTTTACCTATTTACATGAATGAGAAACGTTTATGAGAAACAAAAAAAAAAAAAAAAAACCATGGCAAAAGGTGAGCAAGTTTGCTGTTTGATATCTCCTTTCCCTTTTCCTTCCCCTCCCCCCTTTCCTTTCCCTGACACAAGCTGACAGGACTAGCTTTTCGCAGGAGGCTGAACAAATTCAGCCACTTTTCAAGATGGGACGGCCTTTTATTTTTCCTATTTTACTCTTAACATGAAAAAAAATTCAGCAGCTTAAACTGTCATATACAGGAGTAGAATGGGTAAAAAAAAAGCCTGTTTTGTTTTACCCATTCTACCCCTGACAGGAAAAAAAAAATTGTGCAATAACGTAATGTATAGGGGTAAAATAGGAAAAAAACTTGTCCTTTCATGAAAAAGTTGGCTGAATTTTTTCAGCATTTCTGCCAAAAGTCTCTCCTGTCGGTACGCGTAAAAAAGGGGGAGAGAGAAGGGAAAGGGGAAGGTGATATCAAAATGTTGATGAGGGCATTCCATATGGAGAGCTTCTATATATCCTCTCCTCATCCCCTTATCACATTTTTATAATAATAAAATTGATTTTTATTAAAAAGTTGTCTCTGATATCACATCAGAGACAACTTTTTAATAAAAACCAAATTTTTAAAGAAAATGGGGTGACAAGGGGATGAGAGTCTCCTCTTTAGTATTTCCCTTTCATATATATATACACCCGGAGTTAGGAGATTTTTTAGGTGGGGGGAGGGGGGGGAGGGTTCGGGGAAGTCGGCAAACTCGGTGAGCTGGGCTTGGAGCTCGGTGATCTTAGCTCTGATTAGAGACCATTTCCCTTTGAAGGCCTCTACGTGTGGGATACCATCTAGGAGGGACGAGAGGAGGTGGTTCGAGACGCTAATAGGGTGGCTTTCTGGTGCTTTCATGGCTACCGAGCTCTGTTTTGAGCACACAGAGAAAGCCAGAAAAAGAAAGGGATACAAGAGTCAGTACTTTTGTAGGGTTTAGAAAGAGAAAGAGATATGTGCGTGTTGTCAGTTGTGCTTGGGAAACGAAGACGGAGCAGCAAGGAAATTGTGCAAAATGCCAAAAAAATAAAATAAAAAAAATTCCAAATATTATTGGATAGTAGATTCATATTTATCTACGTTAATAAGTAATTACTTATTTATAATTGATTCATATTTATTTATATTAAACAATAATTTTTATAACTCTAATCATTCAATACAAATTTTCATACTTTCAATTATTTTTTATTATCGTTTTTTTTAAAAAAAAATACTTTTATATAACTATCACCTAAATATAATTTTAAATACAATTTAAATTTTATTAATCATTCAAACATCTTTATTTGACTCAAAATTACATAATAAATTATAATTAAATTGAAATTTCAAAAAATTAAAGTGCCAAACATAACGTTCTTCTTCTTCTTCTATATAACTCCAAATTTACACTCGATCTCTCTCGCGCATCACATGCATGCATTTGCATGCCATTTCTCTTCCCGTAAATCTGGCCGGTGTCAATGGCCCTCAAGCTGTTGCAGTTTGAGCACAATGATTACAGAGCTGACAAACTCGGACGGATGTCTATCAATTTACGTGACTTCCCAGTTCCCAATATGTGGCCTGTATCACTTCTCCATCTTTCACGTAGTCCATATGAGTTGACATAAAAAGGCCACCACAAACACTTTCGCCATTTCTTCGACTTCTTGGACTGCAGGGGTACTCTCGATCGTTACGCCAGGAAAGATCCTTCATTCCTTCTTCTTCTTGGGTGGTCCTACTTGGGATCGAGTGGCTGTTAATCGTTTATCAAGTTTCCAACATTTTCTTACGAACGTATGTAAAAGTCACGCAGCAGAAGCGACTAATTATAAAAAGAAAAGAAATTGGACCATTTCAATCCTAGAAAGTTCACATGCTAAAAAATTAGCTTGGAAAACAAAGAAAATCCAGATTTTTGCTAATTTTCAAAATTCATTATTCAACTCCGATCCTCTTACATATAATCAACGCGTACTCTTTTTATAATTGTAAATACAATTTAAAAAGAGAGCTAGTATGGGTGTGTGATTTTTTTTTTATTGTTTAAAATTGTGAATACTGAAAAAAAAAATTAAAATTATATTTGGATGAATAAAATAATAAAATTGAAAAAAAGATGTTTGGAAAATAATTCGTGAGACTGATAAGGGGTCCAATCTCTTAAAGCCGAGACCACTATGAGCTCGTTCAACATGGCCTACCTGCATCAAACTAAATCATCATAATGGCATTTGCTATCGGGGAGTGATCCTTACACTCACACTACACAACAATGGCACAACACCAAGGCACAATGGAGTGGGGTTCATGTGTGGGCCCCACTTCATTGTGCCTTGATGTTGTGTCATTATTGTGTAGTGTGAGTGTTTTAATCATTTCTCTTTGCTATCATCCGACGGACAAAAGGCCCCCTTATCCCATTCCAGTTTAACCAATTCACAACGGCCAATGCAAACTAATACTTCAAATTTTGGGAAGAGAAACGATATTTTGCCACTTAAAGATATAAATATTGACTTTATTATTATTATTATTGTTTTTTATTTTTTATTTCCATTTATTTTTTTGAATTGTTTTTGAACTTTTTTTTTAAAAAAAAATAAAAAAAAATACAAAATCAGACCTCAATCTATTTACGTGATTTTGTATTTTTTATCTAATAAAAAAATAAGGAAATTAATAATTATGTCATAGTGGTAGTATACCATATCTATTTGGGAAAAAGCATGCTAGTGCCAAAAATTCATGTGATAGCTACATATTCACAATTCTCTACTCGGCACGTACAACTTGTGGCTTAAATCTAGCAACGGTCCAGATTTCACAACGAATCAAAAGTCAACACATCTATGGCACCGATCGATTGAAAATCTTTCAAAGCATCACCAGCTACAAAAACACTGTAACACACAATATTTCCTTATGTAGATTGTTTTGGATTTGGGAAAAGACAAAAAAATCACCTATTTTTTAACACACTGAGTCGGGTTGAGTAGCAAAATTCTGCTTTTAAATACAGGTTGGGTAAACCAGAATATAATTGAGTTAATTAGAAAATGGACCCAAACATATTTTTAAAAAACTATTAAAAAATAGTTGAATATAATTTGACACCCAAACAAGCCATTTAAAGGAAAAGAAATTACTAATTATTAGAATCAATCTAAATATGGGCAATTTCTCAACTATAAAAAGTTGGTAAGCTTAGAGAATAATGGAATTCCTCCTTAGTAATCTTAAGGAGATTTGATATGTATTTATAGGCAGCCATACAAACTTGTGGTATATACAATGATACAACCAAGTGCTAATCAACTACACTATCTTTACAATCATTATTTGCAGGGGATAATTGCATCATTGGTTATTGGGATTGGCCTAAATTACAAATCACTCTTTGTGGTACAGAAAGTTCATGGAGGGTTCTTATGGTAAACTATAATTACGAATCACTCCCTGAACTCATTTTTCGTCCACCAAGTAAACATATTACGTTAGTTTGCAACGTCACACCCAATACGAAATCGACACGTGTCCATAACAATACAAAAATTAAAAAAATTAAAAATATAAATAAATAAAACCTAAAAATTATTATTATTATTATTATTTTAAAAAAAATAGAAAATAGTGAATGGGTGGTTGCCAGTTTTGGGGGTGGCGCGCATATTTTTTTATTGTAAAAGATACGTGTCGATTTCCTATTGGGTTAACTTGGTGGACGGAAAACGAGTTCAGTGAATGATTCATAATTGTAATTCATCACAAGGACCCTTCATGACTTTTTGTACCATAGGGAGTGATTTCTAATTTATGCCAATCCCAAGGACAACGATGCAATTATCCCAATTTGCAAGAAGTTTATCTACATGAAGTGATAGTGTTTGATCTTGTATAGACTTCTGTGCAGAATTTTGTTGTGATTGGGAAATATCTTCAATACGTCTCCTTAAATTCAACGGTACATAAAGGATGAACATAGAGTATTTGGATTGCAATGTGATAAAATGAGTAGAGACAAGAGGCTTAGTGAAAATTTATGCGATCTGGTCTTTGCTTGAGAGAAAACAAACCTTTAATTTTCGTGTAGCAACTTTGTCATGAACAAAATGAAAATCTATCTCAGTATGCTTTGTTCATACATGGAAAACCGGATTAGCCGATAGATAAGTGGCTCTTATGTTATCACACCAAAGAGCAAGGCACAAAGGGTAGGGAACACCAAGTTCAGGAAGAAAAGAAGATAGCCATATGAGTTTAGTCCTAGTGGAAGCAAGCACGGTACTCAGCCTCAAAGTTCGACCTACAGACCATGCTTTGCTTCTTAGTAGACCAAGATATCAAATTGAAGCCAAAATAAATACAATAACCACCTATAGATTTCCTATCATAAGGGAGACTTGCCCAATTCGCATCAAAATATCCAGAGAGAGTCGTGTGAGGTGACCATTGAATAAGAAGACCATAAGGAACCATTTCCTTTAAATAGGGAAGAAGGTTTTTTAACTACAGCCTAATGAGTATATACCATATGCTCAATTAAATTGATCAGTGAATAGTTAATTTATTCATTACAAATTAGAATGTCATTCATAAAACATGGGATTTGGAGCATAATCTCCAACAGTGACCACGTTTCAATCCATTCTAACGGACCACCCTGACGGAGTGACCTTTTTGTCATAAAATGAAAATTTGGTGTATTTTAATTAATGTCACACTTAATAGTTCATGGGGCCAACTCGAACTCAAAAACAAGTGGTAGTTTAGACGGTTAAAATATATTTACCCTAATCTTCTTCTTTTTTTTTCTTTTTTATATATATATATATATATATATATATATATATATATATATATTTTAATTTTTCTAATTGAATAAGGAAAGGGTTACAGGGTAGGATCCTTCCCACTTCTGATTTGAAGGGAATGAGTGGACGATCCTATAAACAAAAAGGAGGCGGGCTCTCCAACAATAAACCTAAAACAAATTAAAACAGTGCTGAAATAATTATAAATTAAAGGAAGGAAATGGGTAAAACAAATGACCCGGTCTTCTCAAAGGACTACACAAGGTGGTTATAGAAACTAAAGGGGTACAAATTAAAGCAAACCTATTTGAACCCTCACTTGGGAACAACAAAAACCACTAGAAGAAGGCTGAAGTGATAGAAGCGTACTGTTAGAGTCTGAATTTGGGACTGCAGAAGAGAGCGGCACCAACAAAAAATCCAGTTACAAAAGTCTCCACTCAAAGATAAAACCACATAAGAACTGGGGGAAAGTAACCCAAACAACACAAAAGCAGCAAAACACATAGCTGCAAAAACACATAAGAAAACCACTAAAAAACCAAGCAACAAGCAAAAAAAAAAAAAAAAAGAACCCAAACTATAGCAGTACAGGTGGGAGGCACAATATTGAGGAGGCATAACACTGTCGAGTGCATGGGATTTTAGTATTACTCCAAACTGGAATCGACTATAGTCATCAACTATAGTTAAGAAATAATGATGACCATTCCTTGAACTAACCGAGAAAGGACCCCAGATATCACAATGAATAAGATCAAAAATAGAAGTTGAAACAGTAACACTATGGGGAAAAGATAAACGTTTCTGTTTAGCCAAATGGCAAATGGTACAAGGAGTTGACATCAAATCACATGAAATGTGAGGATTATTTGAATGTAAAAGTTGAAGCCTAGAGGGAGACAAATGTCCCAACCTATAGTGCCAAATGTCTGTGGATACATATTTAACAGTAGCGAAAAATTGAAAAGGTACAGGAAATTTACAAGAAAAAGAATCATCCTTTGAAAGCACAACATGATTTTCCAACAAGTAGAACAGTCAATTTGCTTCTCTACCCACTCCAATCTTCATCCATGTTTTTAGATTCTGTATGAAGCAGTAATTAGCAAAGAAAAGAAAGCAATAGTTAAAAGATCGGATTAACTTGCTAACTGAAAGAAGATTGAATGAAAAAGAAGGAACACATAAAACATTGGTAAGTGTTAAATGTGCTGAGATTCTGACAGTACCGATATGAGTAACAAGGGAAAATTGACCATTGGGCGGTTTAACTTTGGTAGAAATAGTAGATGTGATGGAAGTGAATAAAGAAATGGAGTTGATCATATGATCAGTGGCTCCAGTGTCGATTATCCAAGTATGAGGTGTAGAAACAATAGAAGTATGACAAGAAGAAAAAACTGAATGCTTAGGGTTTAAGTATAATGAGGTACAATGAGCAAAAGGATTACCTTCAGTTGAAGGGATCAAACGGTCAGAGGTAGTATTGGAAAGACTACCTGCTTGAAGGGCATATGAGGAAGAAGAAGCTTGCATATTATGCATGAATGCCATCATTTGCTGAACTTGAGCTTGAGAAAATGGCATACTTGAATTATTTGTAGTCTGAACTTGATTAGCAAATGAAGTCCCAACAAACTTGTCTTTAGTGAACTTGAACCCAGAAGGAAAACCATGAATTCGATAGCATTTCTCAATGGTATGCCCGGTCACACCACAGTGACTACAAATTGGTTTAGGCTTGCGGAAAGCCTGTTTAGCATTCTTAACATTGACAGCAGGAGAAGTAGATTTGCTTGTCATCAAAGCAGAACTCTCTCCAAACTGAGAAACTCTTGCAGATAACTCCTTTTGTCTCTCTTCTTGTAATACCAAAGAGAAGACCTTATTGATTGGGGGAAGTGGCTCAAGCAACATAATTTGGCCACGCATATTAGAAAAATGAATCATTTAAACCCATAAGAAAATGTTAAATGCATTCTTGATGATGAAAATCCATGATTGTTTTTGTACAATCACAAATACAGCGTCCGCAAGAACATTGAGGAATTGTTAGTTGTTAGTTGATAATGTAAACAGATTGTATAAAGATAGAGTCATGTACAGATTATTATTCATTCAATACAAGAGAAAAGCTTTCTCCTCTGTTTTCTCTGTTCTTCTTCCATATTTAATATGGTATCAGAGCAAAATCAATTCCCAAACATGGAAATCCATAGTTCTTCTTCTCTCAATTCCGCTGAATTCTCTGATTCTTTGTTTCTTCATCATGGAGATAGTCCGAGTTCCATCCTTGTTTCTCAACCTCTGACGGGTGAGAATTTCAATTCTTGGAGTCGATCGATGTTGATGGCTCTGAGTGCCAAGAACAAACTTTGTCTGATTGATGGTTCACTACGGAAACCTTTGGATTCATCAACAATTTTCAAGACTTGGACAAGATGCAATGACATGGTATTGAGTTGGATCATCAATTCGGTCTTGAAGGAGATTGCAGCAAGCATAATCTACATTGATAACGCTGAAGCTATGTGGAAAGACCTAAATGAACGATTTTCTCAAGGTAATGGCCCTCGAATTTTCTAGCTTCAGAAGTCAATCGCTGCCATTAATCAAGGATCCAACTCGGTAAGCTTATATTATACCCAGCTTAAGAGTGTTTGGGATGAGCTTTCAAATTACCGTCCAATTCCTCAGTGTTCTTGTGGACGCTATATTTGTGGTTATACTAAACCAATCATGGATTTTCATCATCAAGAATGCATTTAACATTTTCTTATGGGTTTAAATGATTCATTTTTCTAATATGCGTGGCCAAATTATGTTGCTTGAGCCACTTCCCCCAATCAATAAGGTCTTCTCTTTGGTATTACAAGAAGAGAGACAAAAGGAGTTATCTGCAAGAGTTTCTCAGTTTGGAGAGAGTTCTGCTTTGATGACAAGCAAATCTACTTCTCCTGCTGTCAATGTTAAGAATGCTAAACAGGCTTTCCGCAAGCCTAAACCAATTTGTAGTCACTGTGGTGTGACCGGGCATACCATTGAGAAATGCTATCGAATTCATGGTTTTCCTTCTGGGTTCAAGTTCACTAAAGACAAGTTTGTTGGGACTTCATTTGCTAATCAAGTTCAGACTACAAATAATTCAAGTATGCCATTTTCTCAAGCTCAAGTTCAGCAAATGATGGCATTCATGCATAATATGCAAGCTTCTTCTTCCTCATCTGCCCTTCAAGCAGGTAGTCTTTCCAATACTACCTCTGACCGTTTGATCCCTTCAACTGAAGGTAATCTTTTTGCTCATTGTACCTCATTATACTTAAACCCTAAGCATTCAGTTTTTTCTTCTTGTCATACTTCTATTGTTTCTACACCTCATACTTGGATAATCGACACTGGAGCCACTGATCATATGATCAACTCCATTTCTTTATTCACTTCCATCACATCTACTATTTCTACCAAAGTTAAACCGCCCAATGGTCAATTTGCCCTTGTTACTCATATCGATACTGTCAGAATCTCAGCACATTTAACACTTACCAATGTTTTATGTGTTCCTTCTTTTTCATTCAATCTTCTTTCAGTTAGCAAGTTAATCCGATCTTTTAACTATTGCTTTCTTTTCTTTGCTAATTACTGCTTCATACAGAATCTAAAAACATGGATGACGATTGGAGTGGGTAGAGAAGCAAATGGACTGTTCTACTTGTTGGAAAATCATGTTGTGCTTTCAAAGGATGATTCTTTTTCTTGTAAATTTTCTGTACCTTTTCAATTTTTCGCTACTGTTAAATATGTATCCACAGACATTTGGCACTATAGGTTGGGACATTTGTCTCCCTCTAGGCTTCAACTTTTACATTCAAATAATCCTCACATTTCATGTGATTTGATGTCAACTCCTTGTACCATTTGCCATTTGGCTAAACAGAAACGTTTATCTTTTCCCCATAGTGTTACTGTTTCAACTTCTATTTTTGATCTTATTCATTGTGATATCTGGGGTCCTTTCTCGGTTGGTTCAAGGAATGGTCATCATTATTTCTTAACTATAGTTGATGACTATAGTCGATTTACATGGATTCGTTTATTACAATCCAAAGACCAGACCCGAAATTACCTTCAATCTTTCATTAAATTTTTTGAAACTTAGTTTAATTCAAGAATCAAAGTCCTACGTTCAGATCAGAATTCAACATGAGTGATTTCTATTTTGCTAAGAGTATTCTACATCAACTTAGTTGTGTAGAATCTCCTCAGCAAAATTCTTTGGTTGAAAGAAAACATCAACACCTTCTTAATGTAGCTCGTTCCTTTAGATTTCAAGCTAGTCTTCCTCTTAAATTTTGGGGAGATTGTCTTTTGACGGCTACTTATCTCATTAATCGTATTCCTAACCCAAACCTATCCAACAATTCTCCTTTTGAATTACTTCATGGTCTGTCTCCTACATATGATCATCTTAGAGTTTTTGGATGCCTTTGTTATGCATCTACTATTTCTAGACACCGAACCAAATTTGATCCTAGAGCAAAACCTTGTGTCTTTCTTGGATATCCTTTTCAGCAAAAGGGTTACAAATTATTTGATATTCATACTCATTCTGTTTTTGTTTCCCGAGATGTGATTTTTCATGAATCAATCTTTCTTTTTGCTGATGGTCTTCTCAACACTTCTTCTGATGGTGTTTTTCTTTCTCATCTTGTTTCTTCTGATCATATTTCTTTTGTTCTGCCACATGCTGTTCCAGATTTTCCAGATATTTCTTTCATTCATTCTCTATCTACCTCCCCATCTGTACCTTCATCACAGCCTGCACCTCAATCATTACCTGAAACTCAAAATCAGCTTGTTCCTAGAAGATCATCTCATATGAAACAAAAACCAGGTTATCTACAGCAGTACCATTGTTAGCTTGCTTCTCAATCTTCTTCATTTTCTGATTCTGTGTAGTCGGATTCAGGTAATTTGTACTCCCTTTCTTCATCTCTTTGTTATGATCAATTGTCTTCTTGTTATAAAACCTACTGTTTGCAAGTTTCCTCCACCTATGAACCTTAATTTTTTCATCAAGCTAACAAATTTCAGCATTGACGTGATGCCATGAATGCTGAAATTGCTGCTCTTGAGGACAATCAGACTTGGATTATAACTCATTTGCCTCCTAATAAAGTTCCAATTGGATGTAAATGGGTTTATAAAGTGAAACTTAAAGCAGATGAGTCTATTGAACGTTATAAAGCCCGGTTAGTTGCCAAAGGATATACACAATGTGAGAGCTTAGACTATTATGAGACCTTCAGCCCGGTTGCCAAACTCACCATAGTGAGAGTTCTCCTTGCTCTTGTTACTTCTCACGGCTGGAACTTGCACCAGCTTGATGTTAATAACGCCTTTCTTCATGGTGAACTCAATGAGGAGGTTTATACGAAGTTACCACCGGGTTATGCTCTTAAGGGGGAGAACAAAGTGTGCAAACTCACTAAGTCATTGTATGGTCTCAACTCTCAAGCAAGCTTCACGGCAATGGTTTGCCAAATTCTCTACAACTTTACTTAATCATGGTTTTGTCCAGTCTAAATCTGATTATTCATTGTTTACTTGTTCTCAAGGCAGTACATTTGTTGTACTTCTTGTCTATGTGGACGACATTGTAATTGCTAGTAATAATGGTGATGCAATTACTCAGCTCATTTAGTTTCTGAATAATCAATTTAAGCTCAAAGATCTTGGTGCATTGAAGTTCTTCCTTGGTTTGGAAATTGCTCGAACATCAAAGGGCATTTCCCTTTGCCAAAGAAAGCACACCTTAGAAATATTGGAGGATAGTGGTTTACTTGCAGCAAAACCCTCCAAGTTTCCCATGGAAACTAGTATAAAATTGTCTCGCCATAATGGTGACCTTCTTACGAATCCAGCTAGTTATCGAAGGCTTGTTGGAAGACTTCTTTATCTTACTATCACTCGCTCGGACATTTCATATTCAGTCCAGATTCTAAGTCAATTCATGGATACCCCTCGGCAGCCCCACATGGATGCAGCTACTCGAGTTCTTAGATACTTGAAATCTTCTCCTGGCCAAGGTCTGTTTTATCCATCTACTTCAGCCTCACATTTAAAAGCTTTTTGTGATTCAGATTGGGCTGGATGCCCTGATACTCGACGCTTAATCACTGGTTTCTGTGTTTTTTTGGGAGATTCTTTGATTTTATGGAAGTCAAAGAAACAACATACAGTCTCCCATTCTTCTGCAGCGAGTACCATTCTATGGCTGCCACAACTTGTGAGATTACTTGGTTATTACACTTGCTTCATGATTTTCAGATTACTCATTCACAAGCAGCTTTATTGTTTTGTGATAGCCAAGCAGCACTCCACATTGCTGCTAATCCAGTTTTCCATGAAAGAACCAAGCATATCGAACTGGATTGCCACTTGGTCCGAGATAAGATTCAAGAAAATATCATTCGAACACTTCATGTGAAATCTCTACATCAACTAGCTGATATATTTACTAAAGCTCTCGGTTCTCATTCCTTTCATCATTTGTTGTCCAAGATGGACATTATTAACATTTTTAATGATGTTTCATCTTGAGGGAGAGTTTTAGTGTTACTCAAGACTGGTATGTTAGTTAAATATCAGCTGGCAAATCAGTTAAGATAGTTAAGCTAGTTGGTTAGTTGTTAGTTGATAATGTAAACAGATTGTAGTCGAGTAGTTCATTATTTCTGTATAAAGATAGAGTCCTGTACAGATTATTATTCATTCAATACAAGAGAAACGATTTCTCCTCTGTTTTCTCTGTTCTTCTTCTAGAGATACAATTGCCGGCACGTGGGTGGCGCGTCGACATTAGGCAGCGGCACAACGATTGGCTATAGGAAGTGAAGAGGTTGGGAGTGAGGACTAAAATTAATGGGCAGAATACTATTATTTTGGTGCCTGAATTTGGTTCCATGCATGTAATTCGATAGTCTCAATATATCCAAGGACTGCATATATATCTTTAAGGATATTGGAGGAATACATGTTTTTAAGAATATTGAATTGTTAACCCATCCATGGATGAATTCTGCCATTCAATGTGTACGTAACCAAGTGGTGAGTGGGACCAGGCTTGTAAAAATGGAGGGGCCAAATTGAAAACAAAAAATTTTGAGGGGACAAAACTAAAAATTAAAAAAATTAGGGGGTAAAATTTTATTTTATTTTTTGAAAAATTTTTATTTTGGAAAAAAAAATTTGGGGCTTGGGGGAGGGCCAGGGCCCCCCTGGCCCCTATGTAGGTCCGCTCCTGCAAGTAGTCCTAACTGATATGCTCTTCTCCCATCCTCCTTATTAGACTCTTCTTACCTAATGTCATGTGCAAAGCAGAGAGAACCACATATATAAGTAATTTTACTAAATGATCAATCCATGGATGAATACTGCCATTCAATGTGTAATCAAGTGGTCCTCACTGATATGCTCTTCTCCCATCCTCCTTATTGGACTCTTCTTACCTGGTGTCATGTGCAAAGCAAAGAAAGCCACATATATAAGTAATTTTGCTGAATGATCGATCCATGGATGAATTCTGCCATTCAATGTGTAACCAAATGGTCCTCACTGATATGCTCTTCTCCCAACCTCTTTATTGGACTCTTCCTACATGATATCATGTACAAAGCAGAGAGAGCCACATATATAAGTAATTTTGCTGAATGATCGATCCCCACTTATTAAATGCAACGATGGAAATCTGACTATATATTCTAAAGATGAAAGATATCCTAAAGGTGAAAAACTTAAATTATAAGACAAAAGAGATTAGGTGTAGAATATTTTCTTTAGTACTTTCAGGCCAAATAAATATATGTTAAAACTACGCTGCACCAATTTATTTTTTAGTTTTTTTAAAGAATCACCAAATTTATTTTTGTGATTTCAATCTTGGGCCCCATGATTGACTTTTGATTGGCTTTCCAGTCACATTACATAGGCCCTGCTTGAAAATAAGGGGAAATAAAAAGTATAAATAACCCCTCAAACTACTACTTAATTAAACTACAATAATAATAATAATAATAATAATAATGTCCTCTAAGACCAACAAAAAGACAAAAAATGATCCTAAACTTTTATCAATAAGATAAAAATGTCCTTATAAATTCGAAAAAGAAAAAAATTAAACTAAAAAATTAAAAATTAAATAAACGAAAAAAAATGAAAAATAATAATAAAAGAAATGAAATTTAAAAAGAAAAAAAACTGAAAATTATAAAATATATATAATTTTTTAAAAAAATGAAAAACATGTTTTTAATTTTTTTTGTTTTAATTTTATTAATTTTTTTTTTGTAATAATTAGAAGATTTTTTATAATTTAATAAAAGATATTTTTGTTATTAGGGAAACATTAACACTTTTTATTAGTTTAGAGAAGACATTAATACAAAGGGAATAACTTCAATAAGGACCTGGCATAAACCAGGTCTTTTCTGCCAACCAACAAAAAAGAGACACATCAGTATATCACACTAAATCACAGCAAATGAGGATAAAGCAGAAACATAGGATTTTGATCTCTGAACTCAACATATCAATCGATCGACCCCTTTCCTCATTGAAGAGAAAAGCCACCCCCAGCCACTGCCCACCACACCGAGGTGCTGCCCACACCACCGGCACCGCCCTCTACTTCGTCGAGCGCCGCTATGTGATGTAGATCTCCGACTCACACTTACAGTTCGGAAGAACACACATCAATTTGGTCATCCAAAAAATAACATCAAAGTCCAGCAACACTTACTAACCGAGGAAAAAAAAAACCATCCATCAACGATCCAAACAAGAAAAAGTGTCAAATATAGCAGATTTAAAGCATCCAAAAAGGGTTGAGCTATGTAGCAAGCGCTGTTGGGACAAGCTCGCAGCGATTAAGAAGAGAATTAGTTATGCGAGGGTGTGCGTGGAGGTGGAAGCATCAGAGGAATTCGTCAAGGATTTTTGTCTCCAATGTGAGTCTTTGGGCATTCCTTTGTTTCGTGTGTTGTTGCAAAACAACCAGTGTCCTCTGGTGAGTGGGTTCCAGATGGCAAGAAGGGCAAGGCGAAAGCTGGAAGAGAGGTTAGTGGTGGTGGAGGAACCATCAGTGGGGTTCGGGTGTTTTGGTCTTTTCTTCATTTGTTGAGAAGATCATAATCCTGTGTTTTGGTCTTATTTTCATTCAATGTGATATATTGATGTGTCAATTGTTTATTGGTGGGCATAAAGCCCTTGTTTTCTGCCTTAACCGGACAAAAGTTGCTCTCTAATACAAATTGGCATTTGGGAAGAAGTTAATAATAAAGTGGTAAACTGGTAATGTCGTAATTTAAGAGACATATGTATACTTTTCTCTGCGGGAACGAGAATCAGACTCCTCCTGCGTTCAAAATTTGTTGAAAAGGGAGATGGATTGGAAAAGACTTTTGACTTGTGAAAAAAGAAAAAAACCGAGAAGAAGGGTATAGAAGACTCCGAATAAGACCAGATAAACCATGAGAATAAGAACATATGTTAGAAAACCGAGAAGAAGGCTGCATAAATTTTGATTTCTATGCATATACAACATGCAGATAAACCATTAGAAAATCAATGGAAACCTTTACCCATCTTTTTGTCTACTCTTTCTTATTCTCCCTCTTAAGAACCTCCATTGCACCAGAGACTATTACTCCAAGTCAATCCATCAGAGACGACGGTGGCACTTTAGTTTCGTCTGGCGGGTCATTTCAATTGGGATTCTTCAGCCCAGGTAATTCTAAAAGTCGATATGTGGGAATATGGTACATGATATCTCCAGAGATAGTTGTATGGGTAGCCAACAGGGACGCTCCGCTTAACGATTCCTCAGGAATTCTTACAGTAACTGGTGATGGAGTTCTTGCGCTTCGTAATAGCACGAAAGGTATTGTTTGGTCATCTAATACGTCACGAACCACAGCAAATCCAGTTGTAAAACTCTTGGACACCGGGAATCTTGTTGTGAAAGATAGAAATGAGAACTTTTTGTGGCAGAGTTTTGATTATCCTTGTGACACACACCTACCGGAAATGAAGCTTGGATGGGATTTAGTTACTGGTTTAGATAGATTTTTATCATCTTGGAAGAGCATGGATGATCCTGCTCAAGGTGAGTATTTAATACGGATAGATCCTCGTGGGCTTCCGCAAATGGTTACTATGAAGGGAGATTCAATAAAGGCTAGAGCAGGGTCATGGAATGGCCGTACTTTTACGGGTAGTCACGTGTTAAGACCAAATCCAGTATATGAGTATGAATTCGTGTGGAATGAGAAGGAGGTTTATTTCGAGTACAAACTCCTAAAAGCTTCTGTTTTCTCAAGATATGTGGTTAACCCATCAGGCATTTCGCAACGATTCAATTGGGTGGATCGGACACACAGTTGGGAGCTTTACTCTACAGCACAGGGAGAAGAGTGCGACAATTATGCCGAATGCGGTGCATATGCTACTTGCAACATCAATAAATCTCCTGTATGTGCATGCTTGGAAGGATTCTTACCCAAGTCTCAAACAGATTGGGCTGCTGGGTGTGCTCGAAGGACTCCTTTGGAATGCAATGACACACATGGATTCCAGAAGCACACGCGGGTGAAATTGCCCGACACATCTTCTTCCTGGTTTAACAAGACCCTGACCCTCGAGGAATGCCAAGGATTGTGCTTGAAGAACTGCTCCTGCACAGCATATGCACCTTTAGATGTTAGGGAGGGAGGAAGCGGCTGTGTGCTTTGGTCTGGTAGCCTAGTTGACATAGAAGAATACCCTGAGGGTGGACTATACGGACAAGACCTCTATATAAAGATGGCTATTTCAGAATTGGGTACGATTTCACTTTTATTTTCCTCTTTGGATGTTGGTGATTTTTTTTTTCTTTTATTTAAAATAAGACACAAGGACAACTACATCCGTTGGCTTTCAATCGGCAAAAATGGGATTATTATATTTATATTAGCAATACATGGCAAAGGCTGGGCTTATTATATGTTTGTTTGAGGTGAAAAGAATCTTATAATATTAATTAAATAATTAAATTTATTATTTATTATTAGTTTTTAGTACAACTTTTTGAATACTCTTGAGTTCAAATTTTAATTTTACAGTTTATCTAATTTTAATAAATACTTTAGGTGTTAGACCTCATTTTTTAAAAGGAAATTTGACCTCATACGTTATAGGAGTGTTGGAATAATAATGAAGTAGTTAAATTCACAAATTTTTATCCGCTAAAGTTCTGACTTTGGATATATCTTTATAATTTACGTCTTATTTTAATTAAACATTCAGTGTTCACTTGTCATTTTCTAGTAACTTATACTTTTTGAATAAATTATAATTTAATTGGGAGTAACCAGCATTTATAGACACTAGATGATAGGGAAACTAGGAAGTGGCCGTGGTCGTGGTCGTGTTGAGCTCAACTGCTTTATCACTTCATCTGCACCCATTTCAAAAATTAAGAGTTCGACAAAAACTCATGTTCTTGGTCTTGCTGGTAAGAGGAATAAAATGAGTGATTTTTATTTACTAGAACAGAGCTTCCAGTAAAGTTGTTATTTTTACTATGCAATGCAGATGGAGTTTGTCATGTTTATGTCGATAAGTTGGTTAATATGTAGATAGGGCAAAACCCATTATTCATGATGCATATATAGATTATACAATGGTATTTTCAAACTTTCAATTTACTTTCCATATGATTCAATGTCTTTGTTTATTGTTCTGTTTTTAAATGTTTGTAATGGTTCCGGTTCTTATTATAGAATAATCTTCACTAAAATTTTTGATCTATCATAGTCTCTGCTGTTCTATTCGCATGAAACACTTCTTGAACGCAAAGATTTAGTACATAACTCGTCTAGACTATGTGCAAAACACATTATTCTCAAAAGTCACCTTACTCTGTATTGATCTTTCAGATCATCTTGAGAAAAAGAGGCACCCTAGCAAGAAGAAACTTGTAGCAATTATAGTGGGCTTAGCATTTCTAGTTGTGGGAATGACAACAGTTTCACTGGTCTCACACATATGGAAGAAGAAATTCAGAAATCAAGGTAAATTTCTAGATAAGAAATTTAAATAAGGTCTTTCACGGAGAAAATATTCGGGGGTAAGTATTTTGCTTTGGATAAAAGAACCATCCAAGATTTTTTCATGCCCATTCATCTCTTGTTATATTAGGAACGACAAAAACAAGTCAGAGAAAATATTCTGACAATGAAAGTGGGAAGGAAGATATGGAGTTACCGATATTTGATTTGGCAACCATAGCTAGTGCAACACATAATTTTTCAAACAACAACAAGCTAGGAGAAGGTGGCTTTGGTCCCGTGTACAAGGTAAATAACAACATAACTAGGAGAGCTATATTATTTATTTTCCAAACTATACCGAATATTTCATTTTTCAGGGTATATTGCCAGATGGGAGAGATATAGCTGTGAAGAGGCTTTCAAATAATTCTAGACAAGGATTGAACGAGTTGAAAAATGAAGTTATTTTGATTGCCAAACTCCAACATCGTAATCTTGTGAAGCTTTTTGGTTGCTGCATTCAAGAAAATGAAAACATGTTAATCTATGAATACATGCCCAACAAAAGCTTGGACTCTTTTATTTTCGGTTTGAACATTGACCTTGACTTGATTTAGTACATTCATGTTTAGTCTTATCCTTTTTCATTGATGAAATTGTTTGTTGAGAATTTAGCAAGGTACGTACTAACTGAATGTGAAATTGGATAGATCAAGCAAATAGTAAATTACTGGATTGGCAAAAGCGCATCAACATTATTCGTGGTGTTGCTAAGGGGATTCTCTATCTTCATGAAGACTCTAGACTAAGAATTATCCACAGAGATCTCAAAGCTAGCAATATACTTCTAGATAACAATATGAATCCAAAAATTTCGGATTTTGGCCTTGCTAGATTATTTGGGGGAGATCAAATTGATTCCGAGACCAATAGAATTATTGGAACATAGTAAGTATGTTTAAACCTTTTTTTTAAAAGCTTAAGTTAGCAATTTTTAACTTCTTTTTCTTTACAATGATATTTGGCAGTGGTTATATGTCTCCCGAGTATGCGATGGATGGTCGGTACTCAATAAAATCTGATGTATTTAGCTTTGGAGTTTTAGTATTAGAGACATTGAGTGGGAAGAAGAATAGAGGATTTTGTCATCCAGACCACCAGCATAATCTTCTTGGACATGTAAGCATAAAGAGTGGCAAATCCTACTAATTTACTTTCTTTTTTTTTTTTTTTTTTTTTTAAAGGAAACATTTTATTAACAATGTAGTTCTTGGAAGTACGTAGGATCACATGATGCCCCTGTTATTCTGTTGCTCTTTTAATAGTTATCGACCAATTTGAAGGCATGCAGTCCGACCCACAAAAATTTTGGTTTTCATTTCTTTCAGGCATGGAAACTATGGATTGAAGGGAGGCCAATAGAGTTGATTGATGAATTGGAAGGTGACTCATGCACTCTATCTAATGTATTACAACAAATTCATGTGGGTTTGTTATGTGTGCAACAAAAACCAGAAGATAGACCAAACATGTCGTTTGTTGTTCAAATGTTGAGCAGTGAGAGTTCATTACCTAAGCCAAGGCAGCCGGGTTTCTTTACAGATTCAGTTGAACCTGATCCTTCATCTAGCAAGCATGAAACTTGTTCAGCAAATGAAATCACGATTACATTGTTGGAAGCACGGTAAATATCATCAAAATGAGAGCAAAAATTGAGATTTTTTTTTTTTTAAAAAAAAAAAAAAAGAATTTATGTAATAATGGTTTCGGCTTATTTTGCTGAACAAAAAAGTTATGGAAGCTACTACTCTTTACGACAGAAGGGTCAAAAAGATAAATAGCTTTGGCTTAGTGTAAGGTTGCTCCTACTGGATTCATGTTGATTATTCATCTAATGGATTAGTCTTTTACAAGTTGGACTAATCATGTGTTTCAAAGTGTGTGTTCTTTTAATAATTTTAGAATCAATTCCTTCTGGCTTCTATATATAGAGCATTCTATAAATATATATATATAATTTGTCACCAGAAACACATGCAGTTAAAAGTTTCAATTGAAAGTTTTTATTAAGGATATGCCAAATCATGCTCTTGAGAAACCTCTCGGCCTTCTTTTACCGACAGATGATACGAGTCAGATTAGGGTAAGAGGTGGAGTAGGAATAAAATTTCACTCCATTAAGATTATATTAGTTAATATTAGGATTAGAGTTTATTTGAATTTGAATATTATAACTCTATGTGTTATCACTTTAAGCTTTATCTATTTGTATTTTTATTTAAAGGCAATTTGATTGTTAATGAGGATTATTGAGAATTGATATAGACTTTTATCTTGTAGTTTGTCTCCGGCCCTAATTGGAGTTCATTGTCAATACAATTTCCATTCCATTTTCACATTCCTCCATTGTTCATCCATTTCCTCATAAAGTACCATTAATTGGTATCAAAGCCATTGCAACCACCAACGCTAATGATGCGTTTGTGTATTGAATTTTTAAAATTAAAATTTAATTCTTATATGGTGTGTAAATTTTGAAGTTTGACTTTTTAGAAATTGTTGAATAAAATATGATTTGTTTTAAAAAAAAGCAAAATTAGAATCATATTCATTTTTTAAAATTCCAAAGCCAGTACATACCACCATCTACCGCCCAGTAAGCCAGATTCGCCACCATGGCTACAAACGAAGAGCGAATCCAAAAATTGGAAGCAAATATGCAGGAGCTTAAGGCTATTGTCAAGAAGCTCGTGACATCCCATAAATACTACGCCATCTCCATCAAAGGACTGGAACGTTCCTTGCACGAGTTTATGGAGAATTTGTCAAAAACCAATGGTGAAACTTCACGGAACAACTCAATGCATATTCCATCGCCAAAGTCCACCCAATTCTTGAAATCAGACGTACCACCGGTGTTTGCAACACCATCGCCTGACCACACCCACCCAAACTGTGACCCAAGACACAAACTAGTACACTGTACACACGCCACCCATCGACATAACCACCACTCCTCCCAAGCTCCAACCAATCGCAACACATTCACCTTTGAGCCATAACCCAACTCTCGCCCACCTAGAACAACTGAACCATCGCCGAAGCCCCACCCAAATCACCAGCCCGAAACCCATGACACCCACCGACACCAAAATCAACAGCAAACCCCAACCCCCCCCCCCCCCCCCCCCCCCCAGAACCACAGTTGTTGGCCAAACTAGCACAAATCCAGCCGCTCCATTGGAGAGCACTACCATGTGTGGAATTCCGCCGTCAAAGGCCGCTTCCCAAACCTCCAGTTTGGCCCCCTCAGCCACTAAGATTATGGTTCAGCCTTTCTTCTCAAAAGGTGTTCTTAAGAAGTCCATAGAAGAAAAGCAAAGCTGCAAAATTTTGCTCTTTTTCTTGTACCGGTAGTCTAGTAGCGTCAACGAAAAAGAAGGGAAAAGATAAGTGATAATAGCTTAAAAGTACTTATTTTTCCTATTAAAATAAGTATTATTATACCTTATTATGATTTAATTTTTGCATTTTATATTTAATTGTGAAATATTTTTTAAATATTAATCTTGAGCTTAAATGTTATATTCTTGTGAAGATTCTCGGTTGTTGCATTCAAGAAAATGAAATCATGTTAATCTATGAATACATGCCCAACAAAAGCTTGGACTCCTTTATTTTTGGTTTGAACCTTGACCTTGACTTGATTTAGAACATTAATGTTTAGTCTTATCCTCTTTCATTGATGAAATTGTTTGATGAGAATTTAGCAAGGTATATACTAACTGAATTTGAAATTGGAGAGATCAAGCAAAGAGTAAATTATTGGATTAGCAAAAGCGCATCGACATTATTCGTGGTGTTGCTAAAGGGCTTTTCTATCTTCATGAAGACTCTAGACTGAGAATCATCCATAGAGATCTCAAAGCTAGCAATATCCTTATAGATAACAATATGAATCCAAAAATTTCAGACTTTGACCTAGCTATATCATTTGGGGGAGATTAAATTGATTCCAAGACCGATAGGATTATTGGAACATAGTGAGTATGCTTAAATTTCTTTTATAGATTAAGTTCAGTAGTTTTTAACTTATTTTTCTTTGCAATGATATTTGGCAGTTGTTATATGACTCTCGAGTATGGACGATACTCAATAAAATCTAATGTATTTAGCTTTGGAGTTTTAGTATTATAGAGACAATGAGTGGGAAGAAGAATAAGAATTTTGTCATCTAGACCACCACCTGAATCTTTTTGGACATGTAATCATAAATAGTGACAAATCTTACTACTTTACCTTTTTTTTGAAGGAAACATCTTATTAACAATGCAATTCCTAATAGTACATATGGTCACATGATGCCCTTGTTATTCTTTTGCTCTTTTAATAGTCATGTGTGAACTTGAAGGCATGCAATTCGACTCACAAAAATTTGGTTTTCATTTCATTCATGCATGGAAACTTTGGATTGAAGACAGGCCAATAGAGATGATCGATGAATTGATAGAGATAAAGGAAAGATAGAAAACATAAATTTTAGGTGGTTTGCCTTATGACCTACATCTATACGTCAAAATCTTTTTTTTTTTTTTTTTTTTTTTGCTATATTTGATTGTATACAAGACTCTATTTATAGAGAAATAGTCTGAACGTTATAAATCGCTTTCCCTTTTACATTAACAACTATAAATTTAATTTATCATATTGTAACTCTTATCTCTTGAGTGCTTATAACTCTTATCTCAATACTTTAGTTGTAGATATGTCTCGGGCTATTGACAAGAATTAGTGATGTTTTGAGGTTCGAGCATTTAATTTATTTATTTTTTTAGAAAAATGTAGAATCAGTTTATGTGATTTACCTGATTTACAATTAATTTCATGCGATATGTGGTATCAAAATGAACTCAGAGATCCCTGACAAATGCCGTAAAACAATTTATTCATTATAGTCAAATTTCATTCACTGACTTAACAGATTTTGTTAGTATGACATTGATTTAAATAGGACATGTATCAAAACTTTATTAAATATTTTACATCACTTGATGAAATTTGACTGTAATGAATAAATTATCTTTTTTGCATACCTCATGAACCTTCATTTTTATAATATAAAGAACTAATTACAATTAGGTAAACCAAATGCACTGATTTTGCTTTATTATTATTATTATTTGTTTAACTTAGTTATGGATGGTGTATTTTGACTGGAAGCTTTTCTTTTTTTTGGGTCGGCCTGCGGTATGGGGACTGCTAAACCGAGCCATATCACTTTGTTAAAGGTCAAGCCCAATGCAAGTTTTGGTTTTGGACCTGATCAGCCAGCATAGATCAAGACATCAAGTAAAACTGATGCAATTGGGTTGGGTAATAACACATTAACACCATTTGTAGACTTTTTGTTCTTCACAGTTTTTCTATAAATTGGGTTTTAGATTTTTATTTTTTATTTTTTTTTGAAGTTAGTCTTAGTAAAAATAAAAAAGAATTTTTAAATGAAGTAAATAATTTTACAGAGTCTGATGTGCAGTGTTTTTAGGAAGTGGCAAGCTAAAATAAAAAAAGTGACTTTCTAGCTAAACATTAGCCAGTTTACTAGAAATGCTCGAATGAGCTAGCCAAAATACATTTTAATCAAATTTTGGTTAGCCTCTTCAAAACATAAGGAATACTAGTAGCAATTTCTCTATCTCATCCTATTTTAAATGTAAGAAAAACTTCTAAAAAGACTCCATATAACTTACTATTTTGGTATTCTCATTTTTGTTTGGACGGGACATTGTCCAAATCAAAATTTTATAAAGATATTGTCAATTGAGTGGTAGTTTGAGAGGGGTATGAAAAAGTTACCCATTAATTTAATACAAAAAGACTTTCTTTGTCCTGTAGCATTTCTTTGAAAGAATATCTAAATAGTGTAGAAAAATGATACCCGAAGCTATTCATTTTACCACTTTTTTTAATTTTGCATTCAATGTTTTAGAATTTTCAATTTACTCCAACCAAGTTTTGAAAATTTTAAATGGTGCCCATTCATTACTTAAGTCCATTTCTTCTGACAAAAATAGACATGTGTCACGCATGTTGGTTTTTAAAGACAAATGTCTTCAAATTACCCCTACAAAAAAAAAATTAAAACAATTAAAACAATTTTTTTAAAATTATATATATATAAAAGGGTTGGGGGTGGCCGTAACCACTCTTATATGCTATTTGAAGGTGGCTAAGCACCCCAATTTGGCCAAGGAGACCGCTCCCATATCATATGTCCGGAATGGGAGTGGTTTGCCACCCCATAGACTACGCATGTGGTTTCGATCATCCTTATTTTGCCACTTCAGGGTGGCTTAGGCAACCCTCAAAGGTTATGGGGATGGCTCGTCTGTCCCTATTTAACTTAGATGGTGGCTAAGCCACTCTTACTTGGAAGCCAACCCCATTTGGCCGGCTTGGGTGTGGTGAATCACCCCTATGACTTATGAGGTGGTTTCAGCTATCTCACCCTTTTTTTTTTTTATTCTTTTTTTTTTTTTTGTGAAAAATATATAGATATTTTGGGTAAATTCCTAAAAACTGTAATTGGGTTGATTTTCATGGAAGAATACAGACTTAAGTAACATATGGGCAATAGTAAAAAATTTCAAAAATTAATTCAAGTATATTTCAAATTTTTAAATATTATAGGCCAAATTAAAAAAGTGACGACACCTTAAGAGGAGAAAATGTATTTTTCCCTTAAAAAAAATATTAAAAACAAAAAACTGCTGCTATTACATTGTATTTGCCTCTTGGAAACGTGTACGCTGCCTTTGGCGAAACAATACTCCTCGCTGCCTCATTTTTAGACACTTTTATGTTCATGGTTTGAAGTGAAGGAGAAATTCCAAGCGAAGATCGGTTGAGTTCAAGTGGGTATTCTTGTACTACGAACTAGGTCGATTTGAGTTCACAGTTTCTTTGTATTTCTTGTGGTGTTGAGGGTTGAAGGAGAAATTTCAAGTACCAAGTGGGTATGTTTTAGAATTCAGTGACACGATCAGGGTCAATGGTGCCTTTTCTTTTTGCTTTCCTTGTTTCACTCTCTCGGATTCTGGTCATAGTGTTTCTGCGAAGGAAAAGTTGGTAGCTTTACTGGAAAATGTGTGAAATTTGCTTAGTTTAAGCTGAATATGGGTAGAGCTTGATATACTCCCTTTTGTAAGAACCGTATGAAATTTCGGTAATTAGAGCTGTATATGGAAAGTTTGAACTATGTCTAGAGTTTTGGATCTGCTTAATGTGTGAAACTTGTATGGAATTATCATAATTTGAGCTGAATTCGAATATTTTGAACTCTTATGTGCAGTTTGGATGTACTCTACTGTTGAAAAATGTTTGATATTTGTGTAATTTGAGCTGAATATGGAAAATTCAACTTCATCTAAAGTTTGGATCTGCTTCATTTGTGAAACTTTTATGAAATTTGCAGCATAATTTGAGCTGAATTTGAATGCTTTTAGATTTTCTGTGCAGTTTAGATATGCTTTATTGTTGAAAACAATATGGCATTTGGGTGTTGGATATGCAGTTTGAATCTGCTTCATTTTTGACAAGTCGGCATTGTTGTTGAAACTAATTGATTCATGATTTTGTTTACCTCAGTTCCATGCTCTGTTCGTTAATCAGTCAAAATTCAACTACTCTTTTAAATGTTGGGCCCCATCGTGACTTTATTAGTTCCAAGTCACATCACATAGGCCTGATTTTGCAAGGGGATAGGTCAGAGTTTTGATTACCCTTGTGATACATTCCTACCAGAAATGAAGCTTGGATGGAACTTAGTAACCGGTCTAGAAAGGTTTTTATCATCTTGGAAGAGCACGGATGATCCTGCTCAAGGTGCGTTTTCATTACGGCTAGATCTTCATGGGTATCTACAGTTTGTTACTATGGAGGGATCTAAAATAAAGGCTAGAGTAGGGTCATGGAATGGCATTCATCTTACAGGTCATGGGTTAAAATCAATCGATCCCCTATTGGAGTATGAATTCGTGTTGACTGAGAAGGAGGTCTATTACGGGTACAAAATCCTAAAAAGTTCCATTTTCTATAGATGTGTTAAACCCATTAGGCATTGCGCAACGATTCAGATGGATGGATCGGACACAGAGTTGGGAGCTTTTCTCTACATTCCAGGCAGATCGGTGCGATAATTATGCCTTATGCGGCACATATGCTACTTGCAATATCTATCACTCTCCTGTATGTGCATGTTTGGAAGGCTTCTTACCCAAGTCTCCAAAAGATTGGGATTCAACAGATTGGTCTGATGGGTGTGTTCGAAGGACTCCTTTGGAATGCAATAACGGAGATGGTTTCCTGAAGCGGACAGGGCTGAAATTGCCCGACACATCTTCTTCTTGGTTTAACAAGACCCTGACCCTCAAGGAATGCGAAGAATTGTGTTTGAAGAACTGCTCCTGCACAGCATATTCAAGTTTAGATGTCAAGGGGGGAGGAAGCGGTTGCTTGCTTTGGTTTGCTAGCCTTGTTGACATTAGAGGATTCATCGAGGGAGGGCAAGATCTCTATATAAGGATGGCCGCTTCGGAATTGGGTACGATTTCAATTTTATTTTTCTCTTTGAGTTTTGCTGAAATTTTTGGTCTTTTATTTTAAATAAAACATGCAAAATTATATCCGTTGGCAAAAGTACGTTTATTATACGTTTGTTCATTATTTAAGATGTGAAGGAGATGTTATGATACTAATTAAATGATTGAATTCATAATTTCTAACAAGTTTAAGTTTTTGGATAAGTAACAATTTAATGTGGTATCAAAGTATAATTCATGAAATCTGATTCTAGAGTTGATCACATTTTAATAAATATTTTACGTGTTAAGCCTTATTTACCTCACATTTCACTTGAATAATTCACATGTTAAGGCTAATGATTAAATTTATTATTTTTTATTCACGTAACATTTTAGAATAAGTGATGATTTAACTAGAGATAAATAACATCGAAAGACAGTAAATGATGTCTTTCCAAGCTTGCTTGATAAGTTGATCATACAATGACAAGCTAGACAAATTGTTATGCGAGGGAAACTATGAAGTGTTGACTTTGTTCGTGTTGAGCTCAATTGCTTTATCCAACTTATTTGCACCCATTTTTCGGTCTAGACGATGGGTAAGGCGAGTTATTCTCAAAGTCACCTGACTTTGTTTTGATCTTTTTCAGATCATCTTGAGAAAAAGAGGCACTCAAGCAAGAAGAAACTAATAGCATTTATAGTCGGGTCAGCATTTCTAGTTGTGGGAATGACAATAGTTGTATTTGTTATGTTTTGTTGTTTATAAATAGAAGCACTGGGCTTGAAGCATTTATCCATCACCGAAGAAAGAAAATAGCCAACCTGAAGGAAACACTCACAGAAGAAAAGAAAAAGAAAACTAAGGAGAGTTTACTCCTTTGTGTTGTCGTATAGCAAAAAGAAACAAGACAATTTCTTTGTTGTTTTCTTTTCTTGAGAGAAGGAGATCTGGGTGTATTGGGGCTCTGGGCTTTGAGTGATTTTCTCCCTGTAACTATTTTAATAGTGAATTTTTTCTGTGTCTCCTATAGTGGATGTACCTCAAATTGAGGGAACCACTTAAATCTTGGTGTCATTTGTTGGTTGGTTTATTCTTCGCTTGTCTTCTTAATTTTTCGCATCTCACGGGTCCTGGGAAATAGGACTTATTTCCTAACAAATGGTATCAGAGCCATTTTTTGGTTTGAGTGGGAGCGATGGCAGGAGAAGAAAGGAAGATTGGAATCGAAAAATTCAATGGCACAGATTTTGGGTACTGGAAAGTGCAAATTGAAGATATACCTTATGGGAAAGATCTCCATCAACCTCTTTTGGGAGAACAGCCTGATGACATCTATGATAACGAGTGGGCCCTGCTTGATCGTAAGGCCCTGGCAGTTATCAGGCTATCATTGTCAAAATCAGTGGCGCACAACGTTGTAAAGGAGAAGACCACAGCAGGTCTAATGGCGGCTTTGTCAAGCATGTACGAGAAGCCATCGGCCAACAACAAAGTGCACCTAATGAAGAAAATGTTCAACTTGAAGATGGTGGAAGGGGCTTCGGTGGCGCAACATTTCAATGAATTCAACACCATCACAAATCAACTATCCTCAGTGGAAATTGATTTTGATGATGAGATTCGCGCGTTGATCGTCTTGGCGTCTTTGCCAAATAGCTGGGAAGCTGTAAGAATGGCTGTGAGTAACTCTGCAGGTAAGAGTAAACTTAGCTATGAAGATGTCAGGGATTTGGTTCTTGGTGAGGAGGTCTGCATGAAGGATGCAAACCTCTGGTTCTGGTGCAGCCTTAAACCTTGAAGAAATGGGCAGAGGTCAAGAAAGGAACTCTGGGAGAGGCAGATCTAAATCCAAAAAGGCCAGGAGCAAATCCAAGTTTGGGTGACAACCTGAATGTTGGGATTGTGGCAAGACATGCCACTTCAAGAAGAATTGCAGAAAACTAAAGAAGAAGAAGGCTGACGATGACTCTGCAAACGTCGTGATGACAGAAGAAGTGCATGATGCTCTACTTCTCTCTATTGATAGTCCTCTTGACTCCTGGGTTTTGGACTCAGGGACTTCTTTTCATACCACAGCGATCCGTGAAATTCTCGAAAACTATATTTCAAGAGATTTTGGGAAGGTGTACCTGGCGGACGGATCGGCACTGGACATTGTGGGCATAGGTTATGTTCGCATAAGAGTCCACAATGACTCGGTATGGAAGCTACAAAAAGTCAGGCATGTCCCAGAGCTAAAGAAAAACTTGATCTCAGTGGGGCAACTTGATGATGAAGGACACTCCATTAACTTTCATGGCGGTAAGTGGAAGGTCAGCATTGGAGCCAGGATTTTGGTTCAAGGATACAAAACAGGTACTCTCTATATGACCAAAAATATTAGAGATATAGCTGCTGTTGTAGATGCTAGTGTCAATTTCAAAATTTTGGCATCTAAGGCTTGGGCATATGAGCGAGAAAGGGATGAAGGTACTATTGTCTAAAGGTAAACTACCAGCACTGAAGTCAGTTGAGTCTGACATATGTGAAGGCTGCATCCTAGGGAAGCAGAAGAAGGTAAGTTTCGTAAAAATTGGCAGAACACCTAAGCTAGAGAAGCTGGACCCAGTACACACGGATCTGTGGGGTCCCTCTCCAGTGGCATCTCTTGGAGGCTCGCAGTACTATATTACATTCATTGATGACTCAAGCAGAAAGGTATGGGTTTATTTCTTAAAACTTAAATCTAATGTATTTGAAGTTTTTAAGAAGTGGAAGGTCATGGTAGAGACAGAAACTTGTCTCAAATTAAAGTGTTTAAGATCAGACAATGGGGGAGAATATGAAGATGGGAGTTTCAAACAGTTTTGTGCGGTGAACGGGATTAGGATGGAGAAAACTATTCCTGGAACGCCACAGCAGAATGGCTTGGCTGAGCGCATGAACAGAACTCTCAATGAGCATGCAAGAAGTATGAGACTGCATGCTGGGCTACCGAAAACTTTCTGGGCTGATGCAGTAAGCACTGCTGCTTACTTGATAAACAGAGGACCTTCAGTTCCTTTGGGCCATAGACTACCTGAAGAAGTCTGGAGTGGAAAGGAGGTAAATCTTTCCCACTTAAAAGTTTTTGGTTGTGTTTCATATGTCTATGTTGAATCTGATGCTCGTAGCAAACTAGATGCTAAGTCTAGAAAATGTTATTTCATTGGCTATGGGGATGAGGCATTTGGGTATAGGTTTTGGGATGATCAAAACCGGAAGATCATTAGAAGTAGGAATGTTACTTTTAATGAGAATGTTATGTATAAAAATGATTCTAGTGCAGAGCCTGCAAGTATAGAATCTGAGGCTAAAAAGCTTGAATTTATCAACCTAGATGAAATTCCTAAAGTCGGAATTCAAAGAAGGAATTCAGAAACTGAAGAGGATCTAGAAGTTGAAGATACAACAGATCAATAAACTGAACAGGGTACACCGACAGTGGCTGTTAGAAGGTCTCTCAGAAATATTAGACCTCCACAGCGTTACTCACCCTCCCTGTTTCATATTTTATTGACTGATGGCGGTGAGCCAGAGACGTTTGTTGAAGCGTTGCAGGTTGAAGATTCAATCAAGTGGTAGTTAGCAATGAAAGATGAGATGGACTCATTATTGACTAACCAGACCTGGGAGCTGACAGAATTGCCAGCAGGTAAAAAGGTTTTACACAACAAATGGGTGTTCAGAATAAAGGGTGAACATGATAGTAGCAATCGCTACAAGGCAAGATTGGTGGTCAAGGGATTCCAGCAGAAAGAAGGAATTGACTACACAGACATATTCTCTCCGGTGGTGAAGATGACAACCATCAGAATTGTGCTAAGCATTGTGGCAGCGGAGGACTTACATCTGGAGCAGTTAGATGTAAAGACGGCATTCTTTCATGGTGAGTTGGTGGAAGAAATCTATATGAAGCAACCACAAGGATTCACAGTGCAAGGGAATGAGAGTTTAGTGTGCAAACTGAGAAGAAGCTTGTATGGCCTGAAACAAGCTCCGAGACAATGGTACAAGAAGTTTGACAGCTTCATATGTAATACTGGGTTTACAAGGTGCAATGCAGATCATTGCTGCTATGTCAAGAGTTTTAAAAGCTCTTACATTATTCTACTCTTGTCCATAGATGACATACTTACTGCAGGAGGTAGTATGGAAGAAATCAACAAATTAAAGAACCAGCTGTCAAAGTAGTTTGCAATGAAGGATTTGGGTGTTGCCAAACAAATCCTTGGGGTGAGAATCATCAGGGACAGGGCCAATAGTACACTGAAGATTTCACAGGCAGAATATGTGGAAGAAGATTCTCAGTAGATTTAACATGGATGAAGCTAAATCAGTGAGCACACCCTTGGGGAGTCACTTCAAACTAACCAAGGATCAGACACCGAAGATGGATCAAGAGAAAGCATACATGAACAAGGTACCTTACGTCTCAGCTATCGGAAGTCTGATGTATGCAATGGTCTATACTAGACCTGATATTGCACATGCAGTGGGAGTTGTGAGTAGATACATGAGTAATCCAGGGAAGCAGCATTGGGAGGCAGTCAAGTGAATTTTACGATATCTGAGAGGAACTTCAGATATGTCCCTTTGCTTCACAGATGCAGATTTAAAGCTGCAAGGTTACGTGGATGCTGATCTAGCAGGTGATGTTGATAGCAGGAAAAGTACTACAGGGTTTGTATATACCCTAGGTGGTACAGCTGTGTGTTGGGCTCAAAGTTGCAGAAAATTGTTGTTATTTCCACAACAGAAGCTGAATATGTAGCCATAACAGAAGCCGGGAAGGAGATGGTTTGGCTACAGTGTTTTTTGGATGAGTTGGGAAAGAAGAATGAGAAGGGCATTCTACACAGTGATAGTCAGAGTGCTATTTTTCTTGCAAAGAACCCGGCGTATCATTCAAGAACAAAGCACATTTGGTTAATGTATCACTTCATTTGATTTCTTCTTGAAAGTGGACAATTATTACTTGAGAAGATTTGTGGAATTGAGAATCCGGCAGACATGCTGACAAAATGTGTATCTATTGAGAAACTGAAGTTGTGTGCAACTTTAGTTGGTCTTAGAGCATGAGGATAGGTGAATGAGACATCTTGAGAAAATTCGAGACTTGATGAAATTCAAGTCAAGGGGGAGATTGTTATGTTTGACTTGATTTTAACAAGTCATTGGTGGGCCCTCTTTTGTTTATATGGTGTAGAAGAAGCAAACTGCCACGTTGCTTTTCTTGAACATGAAGTAAAACTTGTTACTTCTTGGAGAAGGATTGACGCGAGTCACTTGCTGGAGCCCCCATGAACTACCAAAAAATGCGCGATGCCCCCATGAACTACCAACTCGACCAAAATAGAGCATTCAACTACCAAAGATAACCATTTTCCCCCCTTCCGTCAGTCACACTCCGTTTTACCCTCATTTTCTTTCTCTTTTCCCCTTATGAACTACCACCATCTTCCTCTTTTCCCCCCATGAACTACCATCATCTTCCAACATGCCCTCATATAAAACGGCACATGACCCGTTGACCGTTTGTTTTAACCCCTTTGACTGACGGAAGGGGGGAAAATGGTTGTCTTTGGTAGTTGAATGCTCTATTTTGGTCGAGTTGGTAGTTCATAGAGGCATTGCGCATTTTTTGGTAGTTCATGGGGGAAAAAGGTAATTACCCATTGATTTTATGTTGCTTTTTTAAATTTTGTTGTTAAGGCGAATTGTACTGAATGCTTAGAAAAAATAATTGTTATTAACACACCAACGTTAAAAGTGACAAAATGATATTGTAAATTTTATAATACGAATAATGAAGTAAAAAGTGGACGGTCAATTTGTAATCGTTGGTTTCCTATCAGGGACGGAGCCAGAAGTTTTTATGGGCAGGGGCCAATGGCTAAAAAAATTTTTGGTAGGGGCCAGTAAGTTAAATTTTAATTTTTTTTCAAATTTTTTTTTTTTTTCACCTTAAAATTTTTTTTAAAGAAAATTTGGGGGGGCCATGGCCCCTGCCAGCCCCCCCTCCCTCCGTCCCTGTTTCCCATGCAAAACCATATTCATAGTACAGTAAAATATATCAAAAAAAAGGCAAAAAAAAATGTGCGCATATTTCACATGCAAAACCACAAAAAAACTATAAAAAAACAACACAACAATATATATACAAACCCAACAAAATTAGTAGCATTGCATGGGGAAAAAAACTGTCCAGTATTAATTGCTAAATCCACGTTTATTATTAAAAAATATTAAAACAAATAGGAACATATTTTAAACAAATACATTTAAATGTACCACGTTTATTATAGTAAAAAAATAAATGACAAAAATAAGGGAAAATTACTCACAATTTATGCTCCTTATATTTGTTGTGGTGTAATTTATGCTTCTTAAGGATTTTGTACCTGCATTGTTGGAAAAAAAAAATTAATAAAACAAAAGAAAAACACAAGTCAGAGAGAGAGAGATGCAGAGAGAGAGAGACAGACAGACAGACAGAGAGATATTTAGAGAGAGAGAGCGACAGATATAGAGAGAGATAGAGACAGAGAGAGAGAGAGGGAGAGAGAGGGAGACTTTGTTATAATGGCTGGTACTGTTTGAGTTAGAGATGATGAAATAGCCGGTCGGAGTTAAGGGACGGTACTGTTTGGGTTTGAGAGAGAGAGAGTGAGCTGGCCGGAGGTGCTTTGACGGAGAGGGAGCTGGCCGGACGCGCGGAGGTCGGTGAGGTGGCCGGTGACGTTGACGGAGAGGGGGAGAAAGAGTGAGGGTGAGAGAGAGACAGTAAGAGTAAGAGAGAGAGAGATATAATCGATGGGTAGCTTCCAGAGGAAGCTACCCATTTAAAAAAAAAATTAAAAACAAAATATATATATTTTAAAGAAATGACCAGGTGGCGCGCGGGAATTGTCCCGCACTGTGCACCTGGCCAAATGTTGGCCACGAGGCACGTGGCCACGTGGCCAATTAGGAACGTGTACTAATATACACGTCTCCAATTGTAAAACTGATTTTTAATTTTTTAATAAAAAGTAAAAATTATACATATAAATATATAAACCCTAACCCGACCCTAAGTGTACGTATATACTATACTATATATGTACATAAACCCTAACCCTAGGTATATTTAATATATATGTACATAAACCCTAACCCTAAGTGTATGTACTATATATAGCTATAAACCCTAACCGTAAGTGTATGTACTATATATGTATATAAACCCTAACCCTAGGTGTATGTATTATATATGTACATAAACCCTAAGTGTATATACTATATATAACTATAAACTCTAACCCTAAGTGTATGTACTATATATAGCCAGAAATAATAAACGTAAGTGTATGTACTATATATAGCCATAAATTCTAACCCTAAGTGTATGTACTATATATAGCTATAAACTCTAACCGTAAGTGTATGTACTATATATGTACATAAACCCTAACCCTAGGTGTATGTATTATATATGTACATAAACCCTAACCCTAGGTATATTTAATATATATGTACATAAACCCTAACCCTAAGTATATGTACTATATATAGCTATAAACATTAACCCTAAGTGTATGTACTATATATAACTATAAACCCTAACCGTAAGTGTATGTACTATATATGTACATGATCGTCTAACCCTAGGTATATGTACTATATATGTACATAAACTCTAACCCTAAGTGTATGTACTATATATAGCTATAAACCCTAACCCAAAGTGTATGTACTATATATATCTATAAACCCTAACCATAAGTGTATGTACTATATATAGTCATAAACCCTAACCCTAAATGCATATACTTGATATAGCCATAAACTCTAATCCTAAGTGTATATGGCTATATATATATATATATATATCATTTTTATTCCCCTTTTTTTTGTTGAAAAATTTAATATTGTATTTATAAAACCCACATATAGTACATAAATTCAATGATCGATTTACACATCTCTTGTACAAACATGGATAATAGATGTGTAAGAGAATGAAATTAAACATTTCTCTTTAAAAAATGAGAAAAATCAACATTTGGCTTTTTAATTTTTAATTTTGTAATTGTTTGAGGAGATTCTCTTTTTAACTTGATTGAATAAAATTCGACTTAAACGCCGTAAAAAACTATAAGATATACGCTATAGTTTTTTTTTCATTTTTCCAACTGTTTAGATTTAATATCACAATCTTTCTCATACAAATTTAGGGTAAATATACTGTAGTTTTTTGTAACAGCACATAAGCCAAATTCATTCGAATTTCTATAATATCGGAACAATCTAATTATAATCAATCTAGGATTTAATGTTATATTTAAAAGTGTACAATAATAACACGTGAAAATTATATTGACATTATTATTCATAAAATGTAAAATCAATTAAATTATAACCTATAGCCCTAAGTGTATATATTATATATACCTATAAACCCTAAAACCCCTAACCCTAAGTGTATATACTATATATAGCGATAAACCCTAACCATAAGTATATATATTATATATAGCTATAAACCCTAGCCTTAAGTGTATATACTATATATATCGATAAACCCTAACCTTAAGTATATATACTATATAGCTATATAGTTATAAATCCTAACACTAAGTGTATATACTATATATAGCCATAAACCCTAACCCTAAGTGTATGTATTATATATAGCCATTGACCTAATTAAGTGTATATATTATATATAGCTATAAACCCTAAGTGTAAATATTATATATAGCTATAAACCTTAATCCTAAGTGTATATACTAATTATATCGATAAACCCTAACCCTAAGTATATATACTATATATAGCTATAAACTCTAACCCTAAGTGTATATACTATATATAGCTATAAACTCTAACCCTAAATGTATGTACTATATATAGCCATAAACCCTAAGTGTATGTTTTATATATAGTCATAAACCCTAAGTGTATGTACTATATATAGCCATAAACCTTAAGTGTATGTACTATATATAGCCATAAACCCTAAGTGTATGTACTATATAAGGGACTAAACCATAAGTATTTAATTTATTATATAGCACGGAACCCTCAAAATAATTGCATTTACTATATATAGCCATAAATAGCAAGGTTAGGGTATATATATACAAGTTATTATAAATGTATATAGTTTCTAAATCGTTTACATGCATGCATATCTATATATATAGTATTAATTATGGGTTTTTTTAACTTTGTTATGTTTTAAATTTTTTTTTTTGTTTCTAAACGTAGATTGTGTACAAAACTAAACCCTAATTTGAACTATTTGGTTTAATTATATATATATATATATAGCACCAAATTTGGTTTAATTATGCATATAGTACAATATGTAAATTAGGTTAGGGTTTACGTACTTATCAGTATACCATATATATATAAATAAGGAACCTAAAAAACATAAACTTCAAGTATAGAATTTACATATAGCATATAGCTTTAAAACCTAACCTTATGTGTATATGCTATGTACACCGTAATTTCACAAATTTATATAGTTAATAAGATAATGAGTTTTTTTTTTTTTTTTTTAAAAAAAATGAACACAAAACAAATTTTTTTTTTAATATATATTTGGAAAAAAAATAACAGTTGGCCACGTGTAAAAATACACGCGTCCAATTGGACACGTGTATTATTACACGTGTCTATCTGGACACGTGTAGTAATACATGTGTCCAATTGGACACGTGTATTAAATACACGCGTCTATTTGGACGCGTGTATTTAGTACACTTGTCTAATTGGGGTGTTTATACAATTAACCACACTATCAAAAAGACAAGTGGTTAATCGGACGCGTGTTTACAGTAATCAGTACTGTAGACACGCGTCCAATTGTAGAGTCGTTTTTTGTAGTGAGTTTTCGTCCTCGAAAGAAGTCAACGAAGTCGCCGGATGCCATTCGTTCAAAAAAGACTTGGAGAAAGGGCGAGAGAAGTAGGCTTGCAACCTGATCAGGCATGTTTTCGATCTTCTTTGCAAATCCAAGGAAATGAAGGAAGATGAATGGAGGAAACGGCAGGTAGAGCAAACAGAGATTGCAATGGAAGAAAGAGCAGAGCAGAGCAGAATGAGATAATTAATGCAAAGCAAAGAAGGTATACAGGAAACAGCCAATGGGAGCGATGGACCCACACGGCTGCTCAGGTAAAGAAGAAAGAAGAGAAAGAGTGATGGACCCAACGCAACAGGGACTCTGCTTTAGTGTTTTTGTCCATTGAATGTGGTGGACTCCACACCACTTGATTGAATCAAAATAATCAAATAAAATGGAAAGCAGGAGGAAATCTTTTTCCTTGCGTTTCTTTGTTTTTTTATATATACGATATGACGATATCACCACAAATAATTGAAATTGTCCTGTGTCTACAGTCTACACAGCTCATGGACTACTAATTAAGTATCAGGAAGTTAAGACATTGGTTGACGGAGGAGAAAATCATCATAAGATTTAAAGATTATTTTTTTTAAATAGGGTCAGTTTAAGAATAAAAACAAACATACACAATATTTGAAGATTATTTTTAAAATAATATATTTTACTCTCCGTACAAGAATCTTACTTTGTCTCTAAGATTACGGTTATATTTTGTACTTTTATTTACTTTTTTTTTTCTCTAAGTATTCTGCTTGAAAATTATTCAAACTTTCCCTATATAAATGCATATCTGTATTATAATTTCTTCATCCTAAATTTATTTTTTAATTTATTTTTAATTTATAATTTCTACTGCTTCTATATGTCCTAAAAACAATCTTAATTCTGTCTCGTTGGTCCATTGAAGGTGGCCAAGAGTGGTGGACTCCGCACCACGTGAATTGATTGGATTAAAATAATCAAAGAAATGAAGAGAATCTTTGTCCGAGAATGATGGCAAGGAATTTTTTTTTTTATTTAGACATTGTGCTATAGTGAATAACTTTCTTGCTATTCGTATTAGAAATGAAGAGGAAAACGGAAATTAAAATGTTCTTAAGGTGAGTTCTAAAGTCAATTTTCTTAAGAAATTGTTTGTCTTCACCAAATCTGATGAATTGGTATATAAAGGGTTACATCTAATATTTATTTCTTCAAGATACAATAGAATTCAAAAAATACCTATGTAGTTTGGCTGTATTTTGCACAAATTTGAACACTCAAATTTTCTACCATAGCAATTAGAAAGAGACTCGAATTTTAAGGTACAGAAGGCTTTGAGAAAATTTTTACCTGTAATTAAACTAGATTGTAGTAGATTGTTTATAGTTGTTAAAATAGCAGTTTTTTTTTTTTTTTTTTTATGTCTATCCACTAACAGGCATTTAACAGTAACATACACTTAATTTTGACTGTTAAATTAAATTATTATAATTATAACCGTTAGATTGTAATTGTTAATAACAATCCCTTAATATCAGATATATTAACTTTAACAAATGAGGAAATTAATTGTGCATGTGGACGTGAAAACAACTGTTAACAGAAATATTACATCATCTTATTTGAGAGGAAGAACCAAAGGTACCTCCTCCAATAATTTCATTATCTCAGACAATCCATTGGACCTAAATGATATAACAAATGCCACAAAAAAAATTAAAAAATAAAAATAAAAAACTGAAAATCTGCTAAATAAATGACCTGATCCAATAACTTCTTAACCCAAGAATTAAGAAAAAGGCCATCCAAAAAATTGTCAATTTTTGTAGCACACCAGTACTCCTCCAAGCCTTTCCAAGTCTCAGGCAAACTTGTTCAATTCTTCAAAAATTTCTAGCAACTTTTCCCTGTATCTCATTCTCACTAAGCAAAGTCTTGAGATTTGAAATGGTCAAATTACACAGAAAATCAGCAATTTAATCAACTTTTAATTAGGTTCGGGAAGAGGAGACGAGAACTACTCATTAATAAAAGGAATTGCATTTTACCAGTATTAATATTCATGCATTGGGGCTTGAAAACACAAATAAAAGGAATTAATGAAAATTCCTTATGATCTTCATTTGGCACCACAAAACAACTTCAAAACCACATTATTCATTGACATGAACAAAGTCCTTAATGTTATAATTAGCCCATAATCCAGTTGATCGATCAAAACCATACTGAATTACTGATCCATGAGATGAAAAAAAAAAAATTTAATGTTTAAGAGGTAGCTTATTCACTCTGTCTATAGCCACACACCAGAAAACACTAATTAAGAAAGCCAAAGAAGACTGCTAATAAGTTTTTTGGTAATGTGAAAAATGAGTTTAACTTTTTTTTTTTTTTTGAGAGAAAAGGAGAAGAAATGGATACAATAACTAAATCATATCAATACATATGTTACAATTTTCCAATAAAAAAAGTCCTATACTTGTTAAAAATAAAAGAAACTAATGGGCTTGAATTTAGCCAATATAAGAGAGACCCAATTTGAGAAAAATTGAACCAAATATGTAGAAAATGGATTAACCTTCAGGCGTTCATGCCTCTTAGGATCATAGACTCTATTTACCTCTTGTAATTGTGACCCAAGCCCTTTGATCTTCTTGGCTCTCTCTGCTTTAGTAGTGTTTTGAACGCGTGATTGAATCAGAGTAATCAAAGAAAATGGAAAGCAGGAAACTTTTTGTTATGACAAATCAATTCAGCCACTTTAACTGCCACTGTTTGTGGGAAGTATGTCGCTTTGAAGTTACAAAAAGGATGGGAAAAGGAGGCAGGGGGTTTATGCATCAAATCATATTAGTAAAGGTTGAACATTTTTGAAGGGTTTGATTATGCATGAGAAACAACAGGAAAACAGAGGGCAAACCAAGAAAGGATAAAATAAAGTGATAAAAAAGTCGAAACTCAAAAAATGTAGAAATTAAACGGAAATTTGTTAGATAATGACCACCAACTAGTAATGCCATTGAAGGCCGGTGAGTAGAGCACAAGTCTTTAATTGTATGGAAATGAGTTAATGAAAAATGAATAAACGGGTTAATTCGGATCGACTCAAATTAACTTGAACTCAATTAGATAAAATTCTAATCCGTTAATTTTGTATTGAGTTCATATCAAATTCACGAACCACCTAAAAATCTTATGCCATCCATAAGGTACTTGGATTTTGTGAAAATACTGACTTGGTATCTCCGTTTATTTTTTCGTCCAAATTTTAACGGACTACCACGTGTCAACTAATGAGAGTCGTTGACACGTGGCACAATATATAAAAAAAATAAAGAAAAAATAAAGAAAAAATCTTTAAAAATTAATTAAAAAATTAAAATTAAAAAAGGGGTGACTCACGACCTGGGATGGGGGTGGTTCGGCCACTCTCATGTGGCCTTTAGAAAAAAAAAAAAAAAAAAAAAAAAAAAAAAATTTGAAAAACATCCCCCATTTTGCCAAAAAGGGTGGCTCAGCCATCCTTTTATTTTTTAAGTTTTTACTATTTTTATTTTTTAAAGTTTTATTAATTTTTAAAGATTTTTATTTTTATTTTTTTTATAGTGACATGTGTCAACTCTTATTGGTTAACACTTGACAGTCCTTTAAAATTTGGACTGAAAAATAGGGAGAGGTATTAAGTCAGTCTTTTCTCAAAACTCAAGTACCATCTCTGAAGCAAAATGAAACTAAAGTACCAAAAAAATAAAGTTTTTAAACAAAAGATACTATATATGTTTTTAACACGTAATTTTAAATAAAACTTTTGAAATGTAACGATTAAGAGTGCTTTGAAAATGTAAAAAGTTGAGTTTTCAAATTGCAATCAAATGGATGTGTTTTTAAAAATACACAATTTTAAAGGATAAACTACAATTTTACTAAACGCTCAACTACATTTATAAAAATCTCATTTTAAATCGATATTTTTAAATCCAATTTTTTAAAATCACAAATCTAAATAGGGTAATAGTCTTTTAATTCCGTTGGTGCTTTGAATGTGGCCAAATGTGGTGAATCCTACACCACGTGATTGAATCCGCTGAGAGTAATCAAAGAAAATGGAAAGGAGGAAAATTATGTTTTAACGCCTCCATTATTGGGAAGGAAAAACTTGGGACGTGACCATCAAGGCTAGGTATATATGTTTTTATTTTATTTTATTTTATTTTTTTTGAGTTATTATGTTATTATGTTACAATTCATTCTTTCCATGCTTATCGTGACTAATTTCTACGATTACCTTTTGATCGTCAATTTAGTCGGCTAACCATCGGAGAAGAATCTTTTCCTTCCTTTTCTTTCTATTTCTTTTCTTTTTTCTTTTTTCTTTTCTTTTTCAGCATATTCTCAAAACGTAATCTCTGCACACCAGCCAGGAAAATATTTGAAATACGACAGCTTTTATCATACTCTTCACACATGAAGAATGAAGTTGCAGGGGCAAAAACATGTGTTTTTTTTTAAAAAAAAAAAATTAAAAAAGCAGAGGGGGCAATCAGAGTGATTGCTATTCTACCGGGGCGTGACTCAGACAGCTGGCAAAACGGGCTGGTGTGCCGGGTTGGGGTTGACCCGCCAACCTGTTAGGGTCCATTCAAACCCGACACGTTTAGCTAAACAGGTCAAATGTTTAAATCCTAATAATACTAAATCAAATACAAATTCTAATTGATAAAGCTAATCTTCAAAAAATACTAAGTGCTATTTGCTTTGCTGTTCAAACTGGCAACACATTCTTGGGGTCATTGATGTAAAATTAGACATTCCTACGATGACAGATTCTGACTGTAAATTAATTTTATTTCTGAATACTGTTCCTATTGTTAAAGCATTCTCAGGATCTTCATACAGTGTGGATGAACAAGAGCTTGCAACTTCTGTAAAGGAGGAGGTAATATTCCCATAGAGAAAATGCTAGATTTTCCTATTATTATCAATTGATTGATGTACCGGATTACCAGGGGAAAAGGAGAGACTGCCCCTTCTTCTTGGTTCTATCATAACGAGGGCTTAATCTGTTGCATTGCATGGAGTATGAATCAAGGCTGGCAGAGAGAGATGCAATGAGATTAAAAGAGAAAATAAAAATGAGAGATCGAGCTATATAAAGCACAACGATTATTGTCCTACTTAAGTAAATTGTTCACGTGGTTGGGTTGTGACTGAAATAAATAAATAAAAAAAGTTGTGTTGTTTAAAGTTATTTGTAAGAATAGCTTGTGAGAATTACTCGATCATATAATAATATAATGCGGTGATGCTTCTTATAAATCTAGAAAATTTATGTATCATTTGGCTACGTACTCTACTTTTTTAATTTGTTATTATAACTTATAACCACTAATCCTTGAACCTTTAATTTGCTCTTGAGAATAAAAGGATAAAATACCCAGGAACTAACTCACCAATTCAACAGTACCCTCGAACGGGAAAAAAAAAAAAATACAATATTTCAATTTCTGCACTACATTAATTTCCTTATCTTTAAAAAGAATTTGAGGTGGCAAAATGGGTTGGCACTTCAGGATTGGATTGACCCGCCAACTCATTAAGGCCAGTTTGAACCCAACATGATTAGCTAAACGGGTTGACACATGAAACTTGAACACGGTACGTTTATTAGCCGGTTAAACCAATACAACATGCTTAACCCGTGTCTCGGGTTGACACGACCCAAATAACCCAATTGTTTTGCTTTAGGAATTTTTTAGCATACCCTCCCTCGTGCGTTGCCCTGTTGGGCGACATTGGCAAACATGCATGTAAACATGGTTAAAAAGGAGAGCTCTATCCAAGAAACAATTCCAAGAGGGCCTTTCACTAGGAGTACTGGTCTTTTCCATGATGCCAGATCAGAATTCTCCATATTCCTAAGAACAAAAAATGGTTAATTTTTTTTTTTTGCTACATCATTCTCATGGTATATATGTACGTGAAAATCAAATGACAGGAAACAATTAAAAATATCAACAACATGAAAAATAGAACCCCGTACCTTTCAGTATCATAATCCACAGTTTTCTTTCCCAAATGAAGGTATAGATAGATAGCCCAAAGTGGGTATGAACAGGATGGGGAATGTGTAAGTAAGCATATATATATATATATATTTGCACCTATATCACGAAAATAGGAAAAAACTTAATAACTTGGTTAATTTCACAAATAGGGGAGGTTCAAGAATTATACTGAGTTTTGCACCTATATCCAGGTAATTTGTTTTGGTGAGTTTTGAAATTGACTGAGCAAAGCTAGAGAGAGATGCGGGTGATGGGTTTTGGTTGGGATGAATTTCAGTAGAGATTGGGGGAGTGGTTTCAGTGGAGGAGGGGGAGGAAACCAGTGGTGCGGCCATTGTGTTTGAGAAAAGACTTCAAAGAGGAAGAAACAGAATGCTTGGGAAAAAAAAGTAATGCAAACATTTTGAAAAGTAAGTTTAAAATGATATATAACTTCCAACACACCCAAATCATCAACATTTGCTCATGCATTCCTGGAAAACAAAAAAGGAGTGCATGATCCGACTCCTAGTCATGATGTATTAGTACAACTTGTATCTAGACAAATGAATTATTTATATAGTAGCATATTCAAAGCTAAACTAATCACTTTCTGACTCTCAATCGGTGAAATATTGAAATAAGCAACATTTTCAATTTTCATGTAAAAAATACTAACAAATTCCTCATGATCTTTGCAAGCTTTAAGGGAAGTTTTCCATTTTCTTTGTCTCTAATGAAAATTTTGGTCAAAGTTTGAATGTTGAACAAGGAGGGCTTGTCAGGAAATATATTTTATCTCTCAGAATTCGTGAGATGCGAAAAATAATAAGATATTAAAAAATGAATCATACAAGACACCAATATTTAAGTGATTCGGCTTAACAAGCCTACATCTGCTGGCGAAGACGACCCAAAAGAAATTCACTATCAAAAAATAGAGTATAAAATAGTAAAGAAAAAAAAAATTACTCAAAACTCAAAGCTCCAAAACACCCAAATCTCACTATCACATAATAGAGATTATTCTCCAAAAGAAAATATAAAAAACAGAAATACAAACTCTAAGACCAAAACCCACACAAGGACTTATAAAACCAGCGGGGCCCACCTACTTGAAAGAGGGTGAAAGTCATACCATGTCAAGGGTAAGCTTCCACCTCTTAGAGAACTTCAAAGGGTCCCTAGCTGACAAGCGATATAAGATTTCCATTTCTGTTAATGATATGAACAAATAAGTGTTAGTAATAAAATGAACTATCATATCAATATACAGAAGACAAAATTATGGACATGTAGCACCTAGCTTAAGCAAAGAGAGACAACCTCTTTATCTTCTTTCTTTTTGGATATCAATATATTACCACAACACGTTTGCAGTTTCCTAAGGGAAACTAAGGAAAGAGACAGTACATAGTTTGAACTAATGGAACAAGACAGTACATGGTTTCCTAAGAAATATTCAGATAATATCATTGTATTTAAAATATTGCAAGAAAAACTAACAGCAAAACAAAGGAAGCACCATTGGAAACGAACCTGCATTGTTTAATGAACAGATAATCTGACGACAATTTTGCATCAGAAACTGCAACAGTTGGCGCAGTGCAAGCTGGATAGTAGGCACCCTGTCGTTTTAGTTACCAAAAATCATCAGCTATCCTAACAGGGATCATGCAGTAGCCACAAAAAATCCTCTGCTTCCAACGATTACCTTTTCCCACATAGCAGCTATCAGAAGAAAAGGTAGTGATTGGTAATTCAAAGCCTACACTTCAACTAGCAAATCTAAAAGCTCCATCTTCTATACTCTGTCAATTAAATATTTTCCATACAATTAACCAATCAAAGCGGAAAACAATTAGACAAAGACAAACCAAAGAGAAACTTGTAAGAGAGAAAAAACGTTAGAAAAAGGCAGGTACCTAAGTGGGGATTCCTACAATAAATTTAGCTCATTCAATCAATTTGTCATCAATCATTATTTGATGGACATGACCAATCTTGCACTATTCTCTTCCTTTTTTGCTATGACACTATTTCTTTAACAAAAGACGCTTATCCATAGAATAGAAACGGAGGCAGGCAGCGCCTCTTCTGGCATACACTAGAGCATAGGGCAGTTATAAATCCGTTATTCTACCAGAGACGTCAGTTGTTAAAGCCCTTTCTTGTCCAAAAATTTCATGTTTGGAAAATTAGAGATTTTAAGAACGATGAACGGTGAAGTAATGGAAGAACTTCCAAGTAGTTAAGAGTACTCTGTTTAATAAAAATAATAATTACCCCATGATCCAATTGGAAGCTGCACTGGTCCCTGCTAAATCAGATTGATATAAATGTTACAATTTTTCAATAAAAAATAAAAATCATACAAACTTTATTAAAAAGAAAAACAATTCATGGGCATGAATTTGACGAATGTAAACGGGACCATGTTTGTGAAAATCTGAACCTAGTATTAGATGTTGGAAATTTTAGCTTACCTTCTAGCATTCATGGAGAACATACAACATGTTCTATATATCTATCTTTGTGTCTTGTACTCTTAATCTGAGCTCTTCAATCTTTTATATTCTGTTGACTGAAAATTTTCCATACAATTAATATTAGATAAAACCCAAATTACTGATAAAACGAAGAGAAATGTATCAGATTATGAAAATATTAGAAAGCCATATGTATGAAAGAATTTGAGACAGTTATTACAAGAAGCAAGAGGATCATATTCATAATTAGCTGATTGAAAAGAGCAATTACCTAAGTGTAAAAGCTAAACATATTGTTGTAGCCTTTTAGCTCATCCAATATATTCACCCCATCAATCAGTATGTGATCGATGTTAGGAATCTCTTGCCGTTCTTTTCCCTTCTTGCTTTGCCATTGCTTCTTCAACAAAGAGCATTTATTGATCCTTACATAAGAAAGGGAGGCAAGCAACCCCTCTTACTAAGAGGAAAATCCTCAATGGGAAGGAGATTGGCCGACAACAGCAACAGATTTTCAATTCTAAACATATAACACTAGTTACTGACAATGGAAGGTGACCCTACAAAAGAACCCACAAGGAATTGAGGAAAATATCTTATATTAGAAATCCATATATATTAAAGAATATAGGAAAGTCATTACGAGAAGGAAGAGAAACATATTTACAATTACCTAAGTGAATATGTTGTTGTTGCCTTCGAGATGATGTGCAGGTATTATAACAGAAAATTGGACACTTCCGAGGATTTTGGCTCATTCAATAAATTCTTTATTATCAATCAATATGTGATCGATGTTCGGAATCTTTCGCCGTTCTTTTCCTTGGGAAGGGACTCTAGTGCGTCAAATCCTCCAATTTCGAGCTTTCGCAATTTAGTTGGCAATTCCTTTAACAGAACCTCGTTACAATCTCTTAGCTGCAATTCGCATACAACTGGAGCCCTTGGGAGTGAAGCTACCAACTGAGGACATTCATGAATCTCAAATTTTGCTAAAGAAGGAAGATGGACGGGTAGCCCTCCTTTTAACTTAGGACAATGATCAATATAAAGCTCTTCAAGTTGAGGAAAAGCTCCTTCTTCATTCTCGGCACCAAAAGATGACCATTCCTCCCAATTTAACATTTGCCAGAACCTTAGAATTTTAAGGGCTCCAAATGGTTTAACTGTTGAAGAATCACTGCCATAAAACTCATGATCCACTTTAACAATTCGTTCAAACCCAAAAACACAAAGGTCCTGCAAACAGGGTAGCTGCCCAAGAGGTGGCAAGTTATGACAATGTCTGCAGTTTTTTAGGCAAAGGGACACTATATTAGAGAATGAATGATGTCCAACCCAATCTGGAAGCCTTTCACCGCCATATTTATTGATAGTGAGACTTTTCAAGTTACTATGGGGCCGAAGATTGTCAAGTAAAGATATTTGACATTCTGAAATATTAGCATCCAACGATTTCCATTCCAACACCAACTCCTCAAGGTACTTCCTATCTTTCAAGCATGCTTTCAAAGCATCCGTAGGAGATATAACGTTTTGGAGCTCTAAAATAGAAAGCTTTCCTCGAAGATTTGCTAGATTCCCCAACTCTTCAATGGAAGCCCCGCTATGTTTGCTGACGATAAATTTAGTTAATGTTTGTAGACATTTTAGTCTACCTAGCTGCATTGGCATCTCCTTTATGGCAGTTCCGTTGATATCAAGATGACGTAAGTTACTGAGTTTTCGCATCTCTCTTGGCAATACAAGAAGATCTTTACAATCTGATAAATTCAATGTTTGCAAATTGCACAACTTACATATGGAATCAGACAACCTTTTAATTGCAGTGGAAGAAAGGTTCAAATAACGTAGATGCTTAATTTTGTCAATTGATTCAGGCAACTCAGTCATATTTTGATAGTGAGATAGAGAAAGCACCTGCAAGCATCTTAGCTTTGGCAATAAATCAAGTGGTACTCTTTTAGTTAAGAAGAAGTCATTGTAGCCCGGTGACAACTTCAATGGTAGAAATGTGTGCAATCGAGTAGTCTCGTAAAGAGACTCAAATTTCTTACAGTTATCATATCTGCTTCTGACATATGAAAAATGGCGAGTCTTGTCCATAATTTCCTTAGAATCGTCAACCCCCAATCTAAAGGTAAATTGTCTAGACACAAATTTTGACATGTCGTTGATAAGATCATGCATTACAAAACCTAATTTATTGCCACTTGATTGTTCCAACAATGATCTTGATGCCAAAACAAGGAAGTAATATTCACCAACCTCTTCCATTCTCTTGTTTGTAGTTTCTTTTAAGAAACCTTCTGCCATCCATAATAAGACTATTTCATCTTTTTTAAAAACATAGTCTTTTGGGAATATTGAACAATAAGCAAAGCATCGTTTGATATTTGAAGGGAGATATTTATATCTTAGCATTAGTGCTGGAAGAATATTGTTGGTCTTATCATCAATTGGCAAATCCCATTGTTCGCTTTTCAATATCTTCTCCCATTCATCAACATTTGGTTTAGATCGCAAGAGAACCCCAATTGTCTTGGCCGCTAAAGGTAGACCTTTACACTTTTTCACAATTTGTCTGCCTATTACTTGTAGCTTTGGATGTGCATCAGAGTTATAGCCGTGGAATGCATGTTTTGCAAATAGTGACCAACAATCTTCTTCCAGTAACGTCTTTAGATGATGAGTTGGAATGGTGCGCATCATTGATGCAACACCTTCATTGCGTGTTGTTACAATGACCGTACTTCCGTGTGCCCCGAAATTAAATGGATTGCTTAAGACTTCCCAATCAACGTAATTCTCATTCCATAAATCATCTAAAACAAGTAGGAATTTTTTACCCATCAACTTCTCTTGTAGCGTAACTTGAAGCAGATTTAAATTCTTACTATCAGCATTAGTAGACGAACCTATTTCCTCTAGAATTGTTTTCGTTAGCTTTAACATGTCAAACTCATCCGAAACACAAACCCATGCCTTAAGGTCGAAATGCTTCTTCACCCTCTCGTCCTTGTATACAAGCTGAGCAAGGGTGGTCTTGCCAATTCCTCCCATGCCGACTATTGGAATCACACATGGATTTTCATTGCCTGTTGCATCATCTAAGAGCAATTTGCTTATTATTTTTTCCTTATCATTGTCCCTACCAAAAATACCAGATTCTTGGACCAAAGAAGTCGTGGGCAATCTTTTTGATGATTCTCCTCCAACACTTTCTCTCAGACCCATATGCTCTTTTTGTTTCGCTAGAAATTCCAATCTTTCGTGTACATCTTTAATCTTTGGTTCTATCTTCTTGAAAAAGGAAGAAGTAGAGATTCGGGTTCGTACCTTACTTGCAGCAGTTTGAAATTCAGCATCCACCTCGAGTCGCAAGGCTTTAGTAGCAATCTCATCCAAGATGTCGTCTGCATGATACACAGCATCTTTCAGGTCATCGAGCCACTTGGTCACATCTGTTTTTGTACCTTGCTTCTCCTCCGCATCTTCGAGCACTGCATTCACGGACCGCAACGTTGTCTCCAACTTTTCTAAGAGTCCATCGGTAACTTTTCGCCCCAAAAAGAAGTCAGTGAACTTGCGAGACGCCATTCTGTCAAATAACACTTGGAGGAAGGCGGAGAGAAACGCTCCTCCCACTAAGGCCTCAGCCATGTTTTCTCTGGTTTGTAATGGAAGAAATGAAAGGAAATGAAGGGAGGTGATTGCAAAGTGCAGAGCAAAGGGAGATAATTGGAAGCTATGTTTTGCTTTTTACACCAAACAGTCAGACGGGAGTAATAATGGACAAAGAAGAAAGAAGACAAGACCAATTAAGTCCAACGCAACTGGGACATCACCAAAAGTCTTAGTTTCATTATAACCGAAACTGATATTAGTTGTAGTGGGTGAGCTTTAATTTGGATTGCGTTGGTCCATTGAAATTTGAATGTGGTGGACTCCACACGTGATTGAATCTAAAAATTCAAAGAAAATGGAAAGAAAATGTATAATACCAGAAGTCTTGCTTTTCTTGGGTTTTGAATATATATGATTCAGGATTTTATTGCTTTGGTTGTGATTTCTAAAAAATTTATTGTTTTATTATGAATAATAATGCCCTTAAATAACGATGGATACAAATTTTTGCAAAACACTTAAAACTATTTTCACATTTATATCACATTTAGAAAGAAAGAAAAAAACACCAAAAAATACCTCCAAGAATATATTAACTAACAGAGTCTTTAAATCTACTAAAGATTTCCTTAAATCGTTGAAAATTTGAAACTATATGAAACTAGAACATTTAATTGAAAGATGCCATTTTGGCAAATGAGACTTGAGGAAGGCAGAGAGAAACACTCCTCCCACTAATTAAGGCCTCACCCATGTTGTCATGTTTGCAATAGAAGAATAAAAGGAAACAAAGGAAGATGAATGAAGCCAATGGCAAAAGCTCAATTAGAGTGCAAGCAATCTTACCAAATACTTAATACCTCAATCTCATATTAAGAAGATGAGTAGTAAAGATTTAGTATTCATTGAGTAGATGAATTATAATGACCCAAGAAAAGCGTTAGTCACATTTGTATTAAAATTTTAAATTTTAAATTTTAAAAAAAAAAGTAAAAAAGTTTTGTTTTATAATAAATTTTTTTATTTAAATAATAAAAAAAATATAATTAATATAATATAAAAAATATAATAAGTTAGAATTTTTTAAATTTTTTTTTTTTTTTAGAAGTAAAAATATAAGTAGGGAAGTGTGTGTTGATTATGATATTAGTTTCGGGTTGATCCTAATTGCATGGAAATGAATGAAAGAAGAATTACCCATGTTTGATTTCCGTTTGTCTTGTATTATTACTCATATATATATATATATATATATATGATTCAGGATTTTGTTGGTTTGGATGTGATTTCTAAAAATTGATTGTTTTATTATGAATAATAATGTCCCTAAATAAAGATTCAAGGTCATAATTCAGTTAAATTATAACAAGATGATATTAATTTGACAAATGGACTCCTTATTTTAGATTTATTACGTTAAATATTTCAAAATAAAAATATCAACAAAACCATCCAAAATACAAAACATGAAAGATAAAGAGTAATTCCCCGCATATATTAACAAACAGTCTTTAAATCTACTAAAAGATTTCCTTAAATCAATTGAAACAACATGAAATTAGAACATTTAATTGAGAGATGCCATTCCATCAAATAACACTCCAAGAGGAGATTGTGTGGCCAATTGTGCTGGACTCACAATCTGATTTTTATTATTATTATTTAGAGGAATCAAAGAAAAAGCAAAGTAAATGATATCTTCACAAATAATTGAAATTATGTTGTGTCTAAAGCCATTGCCATAAGCATGGTCTTCTTTTTCTTTCCTAACACAGTAAGGAAAGATTCTAAAGCCGTTTCATTTCCATCACCTATAACAGCATTCATAGCAATTAATTTAAATTTGTTTTTATTCCCAATATGTAAGGAAAATGTCAAAAAAAAAAAAAACTATAAAAACAGGCGTACAACAGCTTCCTTACATGTTCCTTAAACACTAGGAATGCTACAGTTCTACTATGTAACATACCCTATACATATTAAAAATAAAAAATAAAAAACACTATCTCTCCTCTCCTTTCTACTCTTCTCCCAGTTATGACATGGGCAAGAATTTGCCGGTTGAAAAGTATTGATAAAATAATAAAGAATGAAAAAGTATAAAGAAAAAGTAAATAAAAAATATTTAATTAATATAAATAAAAAATAAAAAATAAAAGGATAAATGGAAGCTATTGTGGTGTGTGTTTTGATAGGGGAAGTAAAAAATAGTTTTGTTCCTATATTTAAGAAAAAATGTTGGATAACTGCTGAGAATGCTCTAAAAGAAGAAACAGGAAAAACATTAAACAAATAAACCAAAAAAAAAAAGTAAAAGAAAGTAAAGATTAAACAAATAGAGATAATATCACGTGTCGCCACTAGACTCAATACCTATTCATAAGAAAATAATTTGGTGACTGATGTTAAAATATTAATTAAATTATTAAATTTATATTTTTCTATTATTTGCCTCATATTTTAATAAAATATTTAACATGTTAGACCTCACCCATTAAAAAAAGTTTAAGCTCGATCAAAACATTTTGAAACGTGCTTTCGTGTCTCCTCTTGGAATAGGATCCACCAGTTAGTTATAAAATAACGGGCAAAATTGGTTATTTCAATTTTTGGGACTATTTTGCCCATTATTTTATAGCTAACCAGCTCTTCTCCGTTTCATTTAAAGCATTCCTAGTGAGCTCTCTAAATTTTCACTAAATTTTAGCTCAAAAATATACTTTTTTGATTTTATCTATCACTTTTAAAAGGCTTCATTTTCAAACTCTCTAAATATTTCTCTATTTTAAAAAAATATTATTTTTTATTAATTTTGAAAGCAACCACTTTAACTACCAAGAAAAATTACTTCAAAATGAGTCAAATAAATTTTATACAGGAAAAGATATTCACAAAATAAATCTATTAACTCAAGTATAAACCGTCAATATTTCCCTTCATTAAAATTTTTTTTTAAAAAAAAAAAAAGAAAAAAAGAAAAAAAAGAAAAGACGAACAACACTTGAACAGGAGCAAAAGGAAGACAACACTTTTTCCCTCTCTCGTCCCTGCCGTGCCATGGACTCCACACCACGTGATTGTTTCAGCGCCATGTGATGTAGTCCACCAACTAGCAATGCCATGGAAGGTGAGTATGACCAAAAGTCTTTGCGGGGCAGGGCAGGGCACGTTGTAGGAAAACTTTGGTCCTTGATAAAGCATTGATATTAGTTTCTTTTTATCTTAATTCTATGGAAATCATGAGTTAAGGAAAAATATGATAATTAAGATCAATTTAAAATTAGCTTAGTATGGACCGGACCCAAGACCCCGTCAACATGAGGCCTGCTTCAGCTAAGGCCCGGAAAATGGGCCCAATAGCCTAACTGAAGCCCATAATCACAACAGCCCAAGAGAGGCCCATGAAACCTATATCTCCCAACAAACACGCATGAGACTCCTCCCATGCGGGGGAGCTCTCTTTCCTTACACCTCTTCCTCCCTCAAGGCGACGGGGGACCTTTGGTCCTTCGAACTGAAGGTCTATTGCTAACTCGTGCTTCATTTGGTAGGAGGAGGAGCCTCCCAGTCCGCACGTGACCGATTCTGGACCTAACAGAAATTATATTAGTTTCGGTTGATCCTAATTCTACGGAAATGAATGAGAAAAACAAAAAAAAAAAAATGCCTTACAAAATACATTAACTAACTAACTAAGCCTTTAAATCTACTAAAGATTCCCTTAAATAGATTGAAACTATATGAAATTGAAACATTTGACTGAGAGATGTCGTTCTGTCAGAAACACTCCTCCCACTAAGGCCTCACCCATGTTTTATTGTTTGCAATATTAAATGAAATAAAAGGAAATGAAGGAAGACCAATGAAGCCACCAGGAAAGCTAAGTCAGAGTGCATGCTATTGTTGGCTTTTACACAAAAGATGTATTCACGTTAAAAAGATGAGTAGCTTCCATAAAGTAGATGGATTATAAACACTCATAGAAAAATGGGTAGCAAAGATTTGGTGTTCATTGTGTAGATGAATTATAACGACCCAAGAAAAATATATTATCCACATTTGCGCTATCATTTTAAAGTGATTAGTCAAGTTATAATGTGAAACTTGCCCCTCATGAATGTCTTTATAATTCATCTCACAATATATAGGCTAATCATCATGAGACTTGAATTTTACAATATGATATCATGACAAATAATTGAAATTATCCCGTGTCCAATATAGTCCAATTGCTTAAAGAATGAAACAGCAATGTTTCACTTCCCATCACTTTCATCACCAAGGGCACGACCGACCTTTCACCATCAAATTCTCAGTCAGTCAAGATTCCATTGACTCCAAAAGTCTCCCAAGGACTTGGATGGATATAGAGTCTCCCAAGCAAAGATATACGACTAAAGTTTCTGTCAATTTTTCCTTCTAATGTTTTGCTAGTTTTATCCATCAGATCCCATATATATATATATATGAAGAAAGCAGGTACAACGGATGCTATTTTGGAAATTGCAGAGGTATTAACAAACAACAGAGTCTTATTTTCTCTTTTGTTATTTTTGGACTAATTTTCTCTTTTGTTATTTTTGGAAATTGCAGAGGTAACAAAAAGAGCAAAACCGAAGATCGGGAACCTTATATTATGAAGCCATTAGAGGAACTTACAATTTGGCCCATTGAACGCTGAAGAGGTCAGTGTGCTAATAATTTCCAATACCAAGAAAAATCTGCATTGAATATACCTCGAAATGTTCTTACTTGAAATATTGTAGCCATTTGCGTCCCAAGCCAAGACTTCCATCTCACTCAAGAACATCATCTCACAATGATAACAAACATTTAGATAAGAGATAACAAAATTAGTGAAAACCAAAGTTCTAATTTGGCTTGTGATGCAGAAACGAGCATTTATCAATAAAAGGAATTGCACCTTATTGTTTACTAGCCTATAACCGGGGATATGTGTGGGTTTCTTTCATTGTATATTATATATTAGCCTATAATGTGCTATTATATGTTGTATTAGATTAGATTAGAAAACATCATTACAAAAGCACATATTGTATACAAAACAATAGATATTTATTGATAAAAGAGTATGAATAGTTAGTCAAATAGGGATATAAACAACCCTGAACTTCAGGGCTCTCTAGACTGAATTCTATGTATGTACATACTATAATATGACATACATAAATTTTATGTTTATCAAAGCTAAAGACATCAAATTCAAGGAAAACTGCCCATCTATTGCATACTCTGGAGGCATATAGCCAATATATGCAATCAACAAAAAGAATTTACACTGGCATATAGCCACCCACAGCTATCATCCATGGATTACATTCTCTTAGTTCATCATCCATGATAGATCTTGAGATACAACCAATAAAGAAATCAAAAAACAAAAAGGAAACATACAATTTACCAAGTCTGTAAGCATGATGTTTGAACCTCTAGAAAAAGAGAGTGCAAAAAGCTTTGAATTAGATATGAAAATGTTAAGTCATTCGGTCACAATGCTAGATACGAGGTTCAACTACTAAACAAATTGATTCTTTTTAGAAATTATGCCTATGGATTCTATCAGCTAAGGCCTTGGCTTTCAGTCCTACTCCCTCAGCTAAGGCCTTGGCTTTCAGTCTCACTCCCTCTCTCCCACCCTCTGCTAGTAGTAGCGCGTGTAGGCCCGTCCCGCTAGCTTTCAACTTCATATCGCCATATTCTCTCTTCCTCTTTTCTTCGTATAGCTAGGGCTTGTTTCTTTTAGAGGTGCTTTCTTCAGAGCTTTCATCAGTGCTTTTCTGGGGTCAGTCTTTTTTTTCGTTTTCATATTCGGGCTAGAGCTTTCATCGAAACTCTTTCACAAAACAGTTTGGATCCACCTAGTTATAAATGTAGGCACAATTAATTATCTAAGGAAGAACAGTACAATACACCAGGTCAAGTAAACTTTGCAAGTGAAATTAAGTTCACCTTCATAAGTGTATTTAATTGAGGCCGTATGCACAGGACAATTGAAAGCAAGCATGCAACCCTTCTTAATAAAACATTATGTGGTTGTTAATATATGTAAGATTCACTTACCCCTTGAAAATTAACCAAGCAGCTTTTGATCAATCAACTGAAGTCATGTCCTTTTTCATCCGCTCATTCTGAAAAAATGGCGCATATTTGAAAGGTCATATCAAATTAGATTTGGAGATGAATATAAGGAATATAAAGTGTTTGATTAATCTAACCTACTCAGAATTTTGTGACTAATCATGCAAGGGAATATTGAATGAAATATCCACCATTCATTTTCAAAAGGTAACTCTACTGACCTCATACCATAGAGTCGGTCTCTATTTTACTCCCTATTCTTTGTCGTTTTCCTAATAACAGTAGTACCATGACAAAACAGGCACCCTGAATGAGGATGCCAATGCCAAAACAACCATGATAGATGGCCATCATAGTGTAATATTAGTCCATAACATGCAAAACAATCAGAATTTGCTAAAATACAGAAAAACAAAGCTATAGAAAAATCCAGCCCTGAAAATGAAAATTACACATGACTAGTCCAATAGAATTGGATGCTTGTAATCTGGGGAGCATCACATTGAGGTCATCTTTGAATTTCAGCATGACGAGAAGATTGATTTCGAATGCTTTTGGATATACAAATTCGTGGTATAGTTGGATATGTGGAAAATCTGGTTTTGACCCACCTGGATTAAGAGACCGCCATTCATTTTCAAGAGGTATATGTCCATCCTACGGAGCTCATACTATATGTATTGAAAATAATATATGTTTTGGTAAGTGGGGGAAAGATAATATATAAAATAAAAAATAGTTCTTTGCAAGCACTTTTTGGTTCTGGTTGATAATGACAGATGGTATATTGATTATATGCATGAGTCTGCATACTGCAAGTAGGAAACATGCTTTAGTTCACAGAGGTAGCATAAGGAGCATCTCCCCATGATCTCTTTCATTATTGGTCATAGGACAACCAGATGGCAGATGGGTGTTATTTGTTTCTGTTTAAGTCTCCTCCCACCTTTTTTGATTATTTTGTTCTCCTCAAATAATTGATCTTCAACGACATAGTTGATGAAATGACAGTGGAGATGAGCATATAAAATTCAACCTAAAACCCAATTTTACTCGGAACAGCCTTACCACCAACATAGTTGATGAACTGACAATAAAGATATAACCTAGCAGCATGCACAGGTCATCTAGCATTTGAATGCGCTGCAATTGTATCTTTCTAGTTACATGAATGTGGATAAGTATCTTAGAAAGAGCACAATTACATAGCTTAGTGCCCTCTACTCTTCATGAAGAGAAATCTATCTAGCAGTTCAAGAATCGTGTCATGTCGCACTGCTAGGTTATATCTAGAAAACTATACTGTCCAAACTAATAAAGGTTGCAATTTTTCCCTTCAAGAAATATCTACTCCTATGACTTCAACACCTCAACTTAAAAGGGGCTCACCGATTAGCTCTTCTCTCAAGACTTTTAATCGAACAGCTTAGCCTCACAGAATTAATTTTCCAATCAATAAAATAGCTAGCACTTTCCACACATTTCCTCATCCAAGCTTTTATCAATTGTTTAAAAAAACGTGAAAACCCTAATTTAACCCAACGTCATGTTGAGGCAAAGATCCCTACACACCCGGAAAATTGGTCTAGACTTGCAGCCCCATGATTTGTAATTAAAATCACAATTCTACGCAGTGCATCACAGAATATACTTTAGCTCATGTAATGCACTTGCCAAATCTCATATTAGTATCAACATCACAACCAAAAATAAATCTTATGCCATAAAATCCAATATTAACCAAAACCTAATCGTAACCCTGAACCCTAATTGACACAGATTAAACAACAAAAACCGAATAATATGAAGAACCAAAGCACCACCATTCCAATTCCAAAACTGAATAATATGAAGCACTATAGTCTCACCATTCCAATTCCAAAACAACTGCCCCTTCCAGAAGCTTCAAACCCAAAGCCCTGGCCTAGCCCTAACTCTAACAATCCAAACTGAACCCAAACATATCCTCGAAAAGATTTTAGATGACCTTTATTACATCGTCTTGGAAGTGACCATGTACTTCATTCCAAAAAAAAAAGACTTTGCATCAAATCAAATAGAATTTTATAGATAGTAGTAACCAAAATAAGATAGGATCGATGAAAGCAATAAACCTGAATAGATGCCTTTCTCTACTTGCATTGACATTCACTATAATAGCATGAGCCCTAAATTTAAAAGTCAGCCTATATTTTTTTAGCATAAATAAAAAAAATAAAATTTAAATTCACCTTCATAGCCAATTTTGTAGCTTAGGAATTTTGTCCATCAATCGAGCCTTGTACCGACAAATTTCCGCGTTCATCGAAGGTGAAGATGCCCTGCTTTTCTCCTAGAAGCCTTCTCAGACTTCTGCATATTCAATTGAATCAAAAATAAAATAAATTAAGATTCCCAATCTTCCCGATGTTAGGAACCTTATATTTATATTTCCTTAATAAGTTGTATTAGTATATTTTTATTTTATTTCCTTAATAGGCTAAACCCTAGATTTTCTTACCTAAATAAGTCATGCTTTATTCTATAAATTCAATGGAGATGCCATAAGGCAATTAAGTGAAGAAAAAACATAATTTTGCCTAAGGTAATTGGAGGTTGATCCCCTCAAAGTGATCAATTGGAGGTTCGATTCCCTCGAAACTATCGATTTATCCCTTTCTCCTTTTATCTTCTGATTTATATCGATAGAAACCCTTGGGTTCCTATCATTTGGTATCAAAGTCAAGTTGGATTTTCCTGTGTTTTTTTCTTTTTCTTATTTTCCGTTTAGCCCATTTAAAAAATTATGAATAAAATAAAACTAAAAAAAAAAACTCAACCAAAGTTGATCGTGTTTGAACGTTGGGGGTTGTTGTGTCGTGTGCAATGCAAAGATGAACCTACGAGGTGGTTCGCACAAGGTGATGGACCACTAGTGTTGATTGTGGTCATTGTGTGCAATGGGTGAGTGGCGTTGTTCTAGTGGTTGACAGTGGATCTCTACGCCTAGAGTGGAGCGCTTGGGGTCTGTCCGGGAAGGTGGCAACAATAGTTTACGCACAATGGTGAGAGGGTTGACCGATCTATGGTATCCATGGGTGATGTGGGCTGACGATGGCCATGTGTAGGTGGCCGTGCGAAAAACAGAAGCCATTCATCATGGCTAGGCTATGGTAGTTAGGTGCCGCGCAGGGTGGTGCGGCGAGGACCGATGCCTATACACAGTGGCACAAGGAGGAGGGTTGTGGGTGAGTTATGAATATAATATCCTAGTTTAGGTATTAAATTTGCATATATTTGGTTATGGGATTTAGATAATCCTTATCCCAGTTTAATGTAATATAAGAATATCATATTCTTAGTAAGGGCCCCAAAGAATAAATAAATAAAAAAGAGAGGGAAAAAAATTGCTCCACTTGAGTCACGAATTAGCTTGAAATGTATCGAGCAACTAAAAGAATTGAATGATGACTCCATTAAATGAGCCATTGACCGATCCCTAGACCGTCAAGGGATGAGAGTGAGTTTTGGGACAGTCGAACCACGAAGAGAGCATGAATACCGAGTTTTGGGATGGTCAAGATCCCTCTGGCTAGGTATTACGAGCATAATATTATTTTCAATTTCATCAGATGCCAGAAATAACAAAAGTGGAGATAGCAGCTGATAATCTTGAAGGGAAGGCATAACAGTGGATTTACGTGTTCGTAGCATGCAATGGAGAGCCAACTTGAAAGGAATTTGTGAAAGGACTCCTTTGATTTGGTCCAACATATGAAAATATGGATGGTAAGCAAGCAAAAATTCGACAAACATCAAAAGTTGAGGAATACATAAATTGTTTTGAGCAGTTATCTTGTCAAGCTCATAATTGGTCTGATGTACTGTTAGTGAATACATTCATTGAAGGACTCTGGCCAGAAATCCAACGAGAAGTCAAGGCTCGACAACCCAGAACCATGATAGCTGCAATTTCACTTACAAGGAGAGAAGAGAAGAGATTCGGTGAGCAAAACTATCAAAAAATGAAACTGATAGATAAACCGACTAGTAAAGGTAGTTCATAATATGTCCTAACTTGCAAAACGCATACCATGCAAGAGTCGTCAATTCAGACAAAGGTAATAGTTTCGAAGCTGGAATTCATTCCATCAAAATTTTCAGATGTCTCCGATATTGATAATTGTTCAATACTGAGGAGAACGTGAATCCCATGATGGACGGGGATAAAATGGTATCCTTAGTGAGTGTTGGGTGCACAATGGATGAAAAACTAGTTGAGATATTGTCTCAACAATCTGACGAAGAATCATCTTATAATCAGATTTGGCAATGATTTATTGGAAAGGAATTGATACAGCAAAGTCCAATGACTACAAAGAAGTGTTTGCTCCAAATTGTGACGGTCCACTACCTGTCTCAGAAGAGTGATGTTGATTCAAAATTTTACTATGATTCTCCAAATAGAAAGTGCAATATTAAAAACTATCCTTGGGTTCCTCTTCTATCACGCTTCACTCCTAAGACACTGCATTTAATGAAGACATGGTAGCTGCCATGGGATCAAGGATGGGATTGGAGACATGTTTCATTAATAATCAAACTTGTGGGTAAGGTTGTTTTTAAGGGTGGGAGAATGTTAGGAACCTTATACTTATATTTCCTTAATAAGTTGTATTAGTTTATTTTGATTTTATTTCCTTAATAGGCTAAACCCTAGATTTTCTTACCTAAATAAGTCATGTTTTATTCTATAAATTCAATGTAGATGCCATATGGAAATTAAGTGAAGAAAAACATAATTTTGCCCAAGGCAATTGGAAGTGATCAATTGGAGGTTCGATTCCCTCGAAGCAATCGATTTATCCCTTTTTCCTTTTATTTTATGATTTTCGAGGGGTTTCTATCACCCAAGAACCAAAAAGCGCCTAAGATTCAAAATTGAAAAAGACTGAGAGAGGAGGATCGAAAACCCACCCAAGAGAGACAGATAAAATGTTGTGGTCCCCTAGCTTGTAACCACAAGTTTGAAGTGAAGAGCTATTACTATACTTTACAATCTGGAGGGTCTTCCATTTTCCCTTGGAAGAGTATTTGAAAGGTGAAGGCTCCACCCCGTATTGCTTTCTTCACTTGGAAAATAGCTTTGGGTAAACTCCTTACAATTGATAATCTTCAGAGGCAAGTTCTTACCCTTGTCAATTGTTGTTTTCTTTGCAAGATGAGCGCGGAGACAGTAAACCACCTCTCATTCATTGTGAGTTTACTAGTGAGATATAACACCTAGTTCTTATCATATTTGGAGTCTCGTGGGTCATGCCTAGCAACATTCTATAGCTACTTCATTGTTGGAAGATGCAAGGGTAGAATCAATCCAAATAGGCCATGTGGAAAGCCATCCCTACTTTACTTATGTGGAGAATTTGAAGAAAAAGAAATCAACGTCTTTTCAAAGACCACAAGTCTAATATGTTAAAACTAAAATGCTCCTTTTTGAGTTCTCTCTTAGATTGGGCTGTTTCTTTTGTTCCTAATTTCCCTTCCTCTTGTCTTGTAGATCTTGTTAACTTTTTTGATTTTCAAAACCATTAGGGTGGTTGTTTCTCTTTGCATAATTATCGTGTACTCGAGCTTTTTTTTTTTTCTCATCAATAAATTATTATTCATCAAAAAAGAAAAAAGAAAAGAGGAGATCAAACAAGAACAGAATCTCATACTTGACAAAGATTTAGAGAGGCGAGTGAAGGAATCGTCGTCTAAAAATTGAAATTCTGTCACTCGTGAAAATTGTAGCAAATCGTATGTGAACATGAAATAGTACAAAGTGAGAGAGTGAGAAAGATTTGAGAGAGTGTTAAAGAGAGAATTAATGAACGGCCATGTGGTGTAGCTTTGTTTTCCACTCTCCTAAAACCATAGGACACTTAAAACGTGTGTTTTCACTGAAACACTTAAAAGTGCATTTTGCTGTCATTCAAATACTTTAATCGCATGCCACATCATAAACAGCCACATCACATGTCATCATTTTAGACTGCCACTTGTTGCAATTTTAGCCTATTCGCTTAAGGATTCAGCTTTTATATACACGAGCATGTAACCCGTGCAATGCACGGATTGTTTTTAATTTTTTTTATTATTATTTTCAGATTTAAATTTACAAAAAAATAACAAAAATAATATACTTAACAATAACCAACCTTTTTCTAAATTGTTAAACAAATTAGACCATGATAAATTATTTGCGTATAACATATATTGTTTCCCAAATCTTAATTTGGTATGAGACTAAGAAATCATTAAATGATTTTAGATATGTCTATTTCAATTCTAACATACCAAATTATTTTAAAGGGATGGTATAATTAACTTCATGAAGAACTGCCAAGAGTTTAGCATGGTGCTGGATAAGAATTTCAGGCGAATAAGACTTCAATAGAAATAAGTCTTCTAGGTCTATTAGGTTGGGTTTATGAACATCGCCAAACCTTAAGATTTTGGGAACTAAATAACTTTGAGAGGAATCAGACTATGAAAGTGTAAAGACTCTAATTTTTTCCTAAATAAAGATCAAATTCTATGTATTTTTACTTTTTAAACAATAATAAAATATAATTTATGTAGTTTATTTTTATCTATCGCCATCATTTCCCTAAATTCAGTGTAAATTTTACAGGAAAAATGAAAAATAAGCAAGTTGAATTAAAAATAATACATAAATTAAAAGAGAAAATAAGGATAAAAAATGTAAATAGAAGAACATAACCACGGGAAATAAAGACAAACCACCAAAAAATGGAAAAATGCTAATACAATAAAAAAGAATTGTATTTTTTGTATACTTTTATGGTTCTAATGAAACCTTGAATGCTAATTTTGTTAAGCACCTAAACAATTTGCATTACACAAAGTAAAAAGGAAAAACTACTCAATAAAAAGTGTAAACTAAAAAATCATCATACCTCGTACAAAAAACAATCATAAGAAACTCTCTGTTACCATCATTTTTCGGGATTTGGTGTAAAATTTACAAAAGGTAAAATAAGCAATTTGAATGAAAAATAATATATGTATTACATAAAAAAATAAGGACAAAAAGTGGAAACAGAAGAAAAGAATCATAGAAAATATAGACAAAAAAATGAAAAATACTAATATAATAGAATAGAGTTATCTTTTATGTATACTTTTATGGTTCATATGAAACCTTAAAAGTCAATATTATCTATCAATAAACAAAGTGATTTAAATTTACAGTTTACGATTTAAATTCACAGTTTACTTAACGGACTCTTCTTATCAAAAAATAAAATAATAAAATAAAAACAAAAATAAGGACAAAGGATGGAACCGTAAGAATTATATTTTTTGTATATGTTTTCCGGTTTGAATGAAATTGATAAGTATAGGAAGAAGTCCCGCCAAAATGATATATATATATATATATTTTCTCTCAACCTTCCTTCACATATATATCATAAAAGAAAATACTTTTAGCACAAAAATCAACAAATGAAAACAATATACTCATATTATAAAAATAATTGTCTTTTCATTTTTTTTTGTATGTTTTCTCCGATTCCAATGAATTCATAGCCTCATAGGTATAGTAAGAAGTTATATCTAATAGAGATTTTTTTTTTTCCGACCATCCTTTGCATATATAACGTTTCAAAAAAAAAAAAACTACTTTAAGAACAAAAATAAAAATAATATATAAATTAGAACAGAAAATAAGGACAAAATATGAAAACGTACAACATACAAAAACTGGAAAAATACTTCTATAATAGAAAAAGAATTGTATTTTTTGTATAAAAAATTAGAACATAAAATAAGGGAAAAAAAAAATGAAAACGGATGACCAACTCAAATAATAGAAAAAGAATATATATATATATATATATTATTATATTTCTTATACCGATGGTGCAGAATATTTGTGAAAACATGCGTTCTATTCGGGTCAAACAAAATTTTCAAGTAGTGTTTAGAAACGGCTATTATTTTGTTGTTTGCACGTACGGACCCTTCTGCACATGGTTTCTAGATGGTAGAAAAACGAATTCCAAGGGGAATTAGAATTGAAGAAACAGAGTGGAAATACGTACTTGTTGAGAAGGCGCATCTGGGTTTGTTGCAGGGGAAAAGGTTTTATAAGAATTTCATGAAGAGGTAGAGTTCGAAAGAGAGAGGGAGATGGGTTTTCTAATGCAAGCAGGTTTGTGGGATTGCAAGAAGGAGAAAATGATTAACTAACGGTTATTTATTGTTTGCAGTTTTTGGAAGCGGTTGAAAAAAAAAAAAAAACTGTTTTTACACAAAAATAAGATACAGTTATTTTATAGGGAGAAAAACTGTTTTTACACAGAAATACGTACATTTGTTAGTTTAATGGAATGCCACTTGTCTGAATATTATGCTTTTACACAAAAATAGGTGCACTTGTCATTTTAATGGAATGCCACTTGTCTTAATATTATGCATTCCTCTGAATGATTCCTCTATTATATATATATATGTGCATATGGTTATGATATGATATATGACTAGTGTTAATATTTATGTTCATGTATTGGGGCTTGGAAAATACATATAAAAGGGAGTTTCATTGCAAAGCTAAAAAATTTTTAAAAAAAAAAAATACATATATATATATATATCTAACGAAACAAAAAGGTGGGGAAAAGGAAAGGGAGAAGCTGCATTTGTACTAAATGGAAGAGACAAGTATATATCATTGCATTTTAAAATATTGAAAGAAAACTACCAGCAAAGTGCTCAACAGAGACAGTAGAACACAAATACAGCAGGGGAGGACAAAAGAGTTAAGACTATTTCTTCATTTTTAAGATAAAAGAAGTCCTTTTAGCTTTTTCCTTTTTTCATTCTCTTTCAATTGAAAAGCAATGAAAAGAAACTTTTTCAATGATTTCAATATATTCTAAGTAATATATTTGCACTCAAAAAAGAGAGAGAAAAAAAAATGCATCAAAGAAACATAAGAGAAGGCTGAGGATAAAGAAAGGAAGCACCAGGCAAACGCACCTATACTGTTTAATCAACAGATAATTGTCAACCTCTAATACCCAGATGCAGTTTCTCAGCATCTTTCCTGTCCATTGCTTATGAGGAGTTTCAGGTCCAGCTTTGCAAGGAACTCGGTTCTGAATATAAACTGCAGTTTTCAAGGCTTCTCACAAGAATTCCTCAGGCAGCGAGGAATGGCTCGCCTATTCAGCCACAAAGACCTTTTTTCAAAAGGATTCAAGTTTCCATCCCACATCTGCAGAATGAATCTGAGACAACAACCTGGAGTACAGGTCTTGGCTTGTCTTGTTGACCCAAAGCTGGTGTTGGAAGTTTGGAACTGCTTCTAATCCTGACTTTCCAACTGGAGTTTACATTGGCAATGCGAATGACTTAATCACAAAAATCTGAAAATTGAAGGAATCAGAAAATGCACTAGCATCGGTTGACAGTGCAAGTTGGATAGTAGGCATCCTGCCATTTTTGTACCATAAATCATCAGCCACCCTAACAGGGATCATACAATAGTCACAAAAAGTCCTCTACTTCCAATGATTACCTTTTCCCACATAACAGCCGTCAGAAGAAAAGATACTGATTGGTAATTCAAAGACTACACTTGAGCCTTGATTTAGCACCACAAAACAAGTTCTACAGGTAGCCACTAGATTTTCAGTACCTATTCATAAGAAAATAACTAAATTTTATAATCAAAAAATGGATAACAACGCATTCATAGTAGATTAAAACAGAAAATCCACACACGTGAGCATCAGATGATGTGAGGAGTGGCACATCAGATTCTACGTGCAAGCCTCTGCTTTGTATATTCATAACCAAACTCTTCCATCTTCTAAATGCTGTCAATTAAAATTTTTCCATACAATTAACCAATCAAAAAGGAAACTAATTCGACAGAGATAAAACAATGATACACTTATAACAGAGTAAGAGTAGGCACTAGAAAAAGGCAGGTACCTGAGTGGAGAATGCTACTACTGTTAGCTCATTCAATTAATTCGTCATCAATCATTAACAGATGGACATGAGCAATCTTGCGCCATTCTTTTCCCTTTTTCCTACGATACTTTTTCTTTAACAAAGGACATTTTCTGACCAATAGAACAGAAACGGAGGCAGGCAACCCCTCTTCTGGCATGTACTCGAGCTTAGGGCAATTATAGATCCGCAATTCTTCAAGAGATGTGAGTTGTTGATGCCCCTTCTTGTCCAAAGATCTCATATTAGGAAAATTAGAGATTTGAAGAACAGCCAGATGGGGAGAAAGCAATCCCACCTCTGAAAAGGACTCTACATCTCCCTTTTCGCCACAAATGGACAAATTTCTAAGAGAGGGAAGCTTTTGGAAACCCCATCCAGTCCAGCTGGTAACTAGTTTGTCACAATCCATGATAGAAATTGACTTCAGATTGGAAGGCAAGCCCCCTTCTGGAAATGACTCGACTTTTGGACAATGTACTATTTGAAATTCCTCAAGAGATAGAAGGAGGATGTCCATCCTGTCTGGCAGTGACCTCAAACTCTCACAATTCCAAACCCAAAACAATATGAGGTTGGGAGCACACAATCCGCCTTTTGGAAAAGATACAAAACAAGGGCAATCTATGATTCGTATTTGCATGGTCATTAAATCATGTTCATATTGTTCTGAAACTGTCAAAGATTCCAAATTCCTACACCCAAAGATATAGATATCACAGAGCATTGGGAATAAGTCCAATGGGACGGACTTGAGAGAATCATTAATATCGTATAAGTACAATTTTTTAAGGGATGAAAAGATTGGGTACATTGGGAGCTCTAAAATCCCACAATTCATGATGATAAGGAATTTTAATGTAGATGCTAGATCACCCTTGGAAAGGGACACAAACGAGGAACAATCACTGACTTCTAACTCTTGAAGAGAACTACTGGGGCCCATCATTATGTTGGCTTGGGAATCTAGTGTATCAAATCCTCCAACTTTGAGAACCTGTATTCTAGTTGGCAATTCCTTTAACAATACCTCATTACAACGTGTTAGATTCAATTGACATATAGCAGGAGCCCTCGGGAGTGAAGTCACCAGTAGTGGACATCCCCTGATCTCAAGTTTGGCTAAAGAAGGAAGATGGATGGGAAACTTTCCCGTTAGCTTGGGACAATCATGAATATAAAGCTCTTGGAGCTGAGGAAAAGCTCCACCTTCAATTTCAGTGCCAAAGGAAAACCATTCCTCCCACTTCAACATCAACTCGAACCTTAGAACTTTCAATGCTTTAAATGGCCTAATTGAAGATGAACCACTACCATAAAATCCAGGATCCACTCTAACAATTGCATCAAACTCAACAATAGAGAGGTCCTGCAAAGAGGATAGTTGTCCAAGCGATGGCAAGCTGCAACAATATTTACACTTGTTTAGATGAAGAGATACCATATTAAAGAATGAATCATGCCCTACCCAATCTGGAAAACTTTGACCGCCATAGTTGTTGATAGTGAGACTTTTCAAATTTGAATGAGGCTGGAGCTTGTCAAGTATAGTTCTTTGACTTTCTAAAATATCAATATCAGCTTCCCATTCCAACACCAACTCATCAACATGCTTCTTGTCCTTCAAGCCTGCATCTGAGGCATCTGTAGAAGAGACAACATTTTGGAGGTTCAAAATAGCAAGTTTTCCTCGAAGATTAGTAAGCTTTCCCAACTCTCCAATGCAAGACCCATTACGGCTACCGATAATAAATTTTGTCAACGTTTGGAGACATTTAAGTCTACCCAATTGTATCGGCATCTCCATTATGTCAGTTCCACTAATATCAAGATGTCGTAGATTAATGAGTTTTCGCATATCCTTTGGCAATCCAACAAGACTGTAACAACATGATAAGTTGAGTGTTTGCAAATTGATCAACTTACACATGGAATCAGGTAACCTTTTAACTGCAGTAAAAGAAATGTCCAAATAACGTAGTTGTTTAATTTTGCCAATTGAATCAGGGACGTTAGCCATATTCTCATAATGAGACAAAGAGAGTACCCGTAAACATCTTAGCTTCAGCAATAGATCATTCGGTACCTTTTTGGATAAATTGTTGTCCACTATTGAGAATTCTAATGGCAAGAAGGTGCGCAACCGCTTAACCTCGTAAAGAGCCTCAAACTTCTTAACATTATCAAATCTTGTTCTGAAATACGACAAGTGACGAGTCTTGTTCGCAATTCCGTAAAAACTGTCACCCTCCAGCCTAAAGATAAATTGTCCAGACACAAACTTGGCTAAGTCATTAACAAGATCGTGCATTACAAAACATGATTTATCACCACTTGATTGTTGAAACAATGATCTTGATACAAGATCAAGAAAGTAATCATTACCAACTTCTTCCATTGTTTTGTTTTGGGGTTCTTGCAAGAAACCTTCAGCCATCCACAGTAAAACTAATCGATCTTTTTCAAATGCGTAACCCTTTGGGAATATTGAACAATAAGCAAAACATCGCTTTAGATGTGAGGGTAGATATTTGTAGCTTAATCTTAATGCAGGAAGAATGTTTGTCTTCTCAATTGGCAAATCCCATATTTCACTATTCAGTATCTTGTCCCATTCTTCAACATCTAATTTTGACCACAAGAGAGCCCCAATCGTTTTGGCGGCTAAAGGTAGGCCTTCACACTTCTTCACAATTTGTCTGCCAACTGCCTCTAGCTCAGGATGTGCCTTAAAGTCAACATTGTGAAAAGCATGGTCTGAAAATATTGACCAGCAATCATCTTCTGATAATTTATTCAGAAAATGAGTCCCACAAGAGCGTACTACGGATGCAACATCATTATCACGCGTTGTTACAATGACCCTACTTCCTTGTGTCCCAAATTTAAAGGGATTGATTAAGACTTCCCAATCACTATAATTCTTATTCCATACATCATCTAAAACAAGTAGGAATTTTTTCCCCATCAACCTCTCCTTCAGTGTAACTTGAAGCCGATTCAGATCCTTAATATCACAGGTTGACGCTGTTACTGCCTCTAGAATTGTTCTCGTCACCCTGAACACGTCAAAATCGTCTGAAACACATACCCATGCCTCAAGGTCGAAATGCTCCTTCACCCTGTTGTCGTTGTATACAAGCTGAGCAACCGTTGTCTTGCCAATCCCCCCCATGCCCACTATGCCAACCACACACATCCCACTGCCTCTTCCGTCATCCGAGAGCAACAAGTCAATTACTGCCTCCTTATCACAATCCCTACCAAAAATACAAGATTCTTCAACCAAAGAAGTCGTGGGAAGTCTTCCTGAAGATTTCCCTCCAAGCCCTTCTGTTAGACCTAAGACATCCTTTTGTTTCGCCAGATATTCTAATCGGTCAAGAACGCCTTCCATCCTCGGTTGTATCTCCTTGGCAAAAGGATTAAGAAGATCAGAGACCGAGTTTCGTACCTTTATTGCAGCGGCTCGAGATTCAGCAGCCAGCTCGCGTCTCTGGATTTCCGTATCAATCTCAGCCAACATGTCTTCTGCATCAAAAACAGCGTCTTTCAGCTCATCAAGCCACTCTTTCACAGCAGGCTTCGTGAGTTCCTTGTCCTCCGCGTCCTCCAGCACCGCATTCACAGACAGCAATGCTATCTTCAGCTTTCTTAAGGGCCCATCGGCGAGTTTTTGTCCCCAAAAGAAGTCAAGGACCTCTCGAGTCATTTTTCCAAATAACTCCTCCAACACAACAGAGAGAAGCGCTCCTCCCACAACATCGGCCATGTTTTCTTCTTTGCAGCGGAAAAACAATCGAAGGAAACGAACACAAGTGATCTGTAGATTCAAAATCAAGAAAGGTCATTTGGGGATATGAAGAAATGCATGTTTTCTTCTTCTTCTTTTTTTCTTTTTTTCTTTTTTTTTTTCTTTTTTTTAAGGTAAATGTATATTTTCTTAACTTATCAAGGAAATACATCTGTTTTCCATTTTCGGATACACCTAAAGTTTTTGGACCAAGATCTTCTTCATGAAATGGGACGTATATAATAGTTTATATATATATATATATATATATATATATATATATATATATATATATATATATATATATGTGCGTGTGTTCCCTATGTATACATTATAATTTTATTTAACATTTTAAAATAACCTGACACCATTTATTCCGAGGTGGAATAAAATAATCTGTTAAACCATAATGATCATTTATGTAATACGTCTCATTCTTCTACTCCTTTTTTGAAGTCGATAACTACTCACGGCTATGACCTTAACACCAAAGGGGTTTGATTCTTACACTTCACCGATACAATAATTGCACAACACCCCCTCACATGAGAGTGAGCCACACACACTAAATTGCACCTCATGTGAGGGGGTATTGTGTATTTTATTGTGGTGGTGTTGTAAATCCATCATTTTTCAACACCAAATAAGAATTCAAACCAATGTTTTATTTCTGTTCTAATTAATCTCGATTGGTCGTTATAAATATATTGATTTTTAAATTAATACTTTTGTAACCGTAACAAAAGAATAAATATTAATAAAATTAGCAAACAAAACAATAATTATCAAATGAAATGAAAATGATGTTATTACGTATGCCAATGTAACATTTTCAATGATTTTTAGTAACTCATAATTCAGCAACCCTATTTTATTAAGTTTTCATCTCTCTCGTCTTTCTCTCCTCTAGAGCCTCTCCCCTGTGAGCATAGTTTTCACCAAGACGGGGTGGCCTCGCGCCTCCCCCTCCCGGTGATGATTTTCCTCTTGCTCCTCGGGAGTCAAAGTATTTTTTGTTCCTCCTGAATTTGTCTAGTTGGGGTTAATTTTTCTTCAAACCTCTAGAATTGTGGAGCTTTTGTTCCCTCCCGGCTAGATCTGGTGGTAGCTGATTTTTCCTTAGCCTTTTTGGACTATGGTGACTTGTTATTTGTATTTCTTTGTTTTTTCTTTTGTTTTTGCAGGACTATTCATCTCAAGATGTCTTATTTGAAGGAGTGGCCGAGCCAACGTGTCGTCGGCGGAGTGATTTTTGGCCAGTTTTTTTCACTATTCTCTTTGATTTTGGAAGTCAAATCTACACTTCTCTGTCGACTTCTGACTGACATGCGCCCCCCAGCCACGTTCATCGTCGTCTTCTGCCCCTGCCGCCGCAAGCTTCGGTTGTGTCGGTTGTCGTTGATCGGCGCGTGGCTCCCACGCGCCTAGGAGCTCTGCTCTGTGGTGCACGTGAGGGCCACGCTCCTCCTTTTTTCAAGCCGTTCTTGGCGGCAACAGTTATACAGCGGCGGATCTCCGTTTAGGTGGTCCCAGTGATGGCGCGTGTTCCTCACGCACCGCTGTCCCGCATCTTGGCCTTTTCTCCCACTGTCGGCAGTTTGTATTTGGTGTTTTTTACCTGTGTTTTTTGTATTTTTCTCTTGTTTCTCTAGTCTCAGCTTGCTTGTGTTTTGATCAAATTTTATGGGAATATCTGTTGGCTAATTGCTAGATTAACCATATTTCTTTATAGAATGAGCATTATTGTAAGAGAGGTTCAAGTGTCCTTCTTGTAAAATTTGTATTTTTGCTTAGGCAGTTGTTTTACTAAAGTTAGATCCTTCTGGCTTAGAGAATTGGGGATCATGTCCCTTACTTTCAAGTTATAAGCCTATGAGCTGTTTGCAGTATTAATGATAACACATGCTATTTTGTTCTAAAAAAAAAAAAAGGCAACCCTATTTTATTTCCCTTGGTTCTGTACATATCCATAATTGTCCTTCAAATGACTTATTCGCCCACAGATAAATCATCAACCAGAATATAATTTCTCTTTGCGAGCCTTCTTTAAGGCATCTTGTTGCTTTGGAATATAATTCGTGGAAATCTTTCTTTATTCTTTTTTTTTTTTTTTCCCCTTTTTTGCCCTTTAGAGAGGGAGAATAGATCTTTTAGCGACCAAACTAGTGGACCAATGCAGTGACCAATGTAAATTCCATAAAAAAAAGGTTGGTGGCTATTGGAAAACACGAAACTACTAATCTTAATTATTATATATATATAGGAGTATACTCTCTATTTGACAAGCAATTTTATATGTATATTAAGTGACATTTAAAATTATTATTAAGCGTGTGATTGATTAAATTGTGATTTTGATCAAATAATAATTTTAAAAGACACATTATTTTCTTATGGACACTTAATGTACATGTAAAATTACTTCTATTTGAAACTCTTGTTCCTATCTTCAACAAGAACCAAAATAATTATGAAAAAAGTATAAATTTTTACTTTAATTATTATTTTTCTTATACAGATTCTAACAAATTTTTTATTCTACTCTTTATTTTTTTTAAATATTATGTTGTATGAAAAATAGTGTGAAAGAAAGAGTGAGATAAATAAATAATAAAAAACTATTCGTAATGTGAATGATAAATAAATTATTCTGCGGAAGACAATAAAATTATAATAGTCAAATTTAACTATTATCAGCCATTTGCTTATTCTATTGAGGATACTCTTAATTCGAACTAGTATATATATAAGGATAGAAATTTTTAGTTTGTAGGAAATTTTCTTCAACCCACATATGAAAATTACATGTGTCCTTTAAGTGTGTGAGAAGCACATTCATGTTTTTTTATTAATGATATTAAAAAGGCATGTGAAAAACATATATTATTAAAACAACATGTATTCCTTAAATGTCAAGAGATATATGTCAATCTTATATATATATATATATATATATATATATATATATATATAAAAAGCTGAAGATCAAGAGAATAATAAAGACCTAGCTTGCATGCATGAAGGGTCTGGATAGAAATGAAGAAGCTACCGCACATCGTGGGTCATACAGCATGCATGAATGATATCGCCCAAGCCTTCGCTGGCCACCTTGGTGAAGTTGCAATCGCTTCAATTTCCATTGTCAACACGTACTCTATGGCCTATGGGGAAGAGAATCTGACATATTTGACTCTGTGTATCTGTTTGTGCTTGGCTCTTCCATCTCTACTCATCGAACTTCCTCACAAAAATCCTCTGATCTGCCTGGAGAAAGATGGAGTGGAACAGAGGGTCAAGAAGGTAGACCAAGGTGAAAGGATGCTTGAATGAATATATATATATATATACTAGCTAGAGATATATACCACATATATATACCAGTATTATTGCAGGTCTATCATCGTCGGCTTCAATTTTCGCCTCCTGGTAATTGAACGAATCGATCTCTCTGACTCTCTGTGTGTGAATTTTGACGGTCGTTTGTCCCACACCGACACAATAGAAGCGTAATCCCACCTCCAATATCTATAAAACGGGTCAGAGGAGTCGGAGATCTTTCCATTACTCTTATCTCAATTGGGTAAAATAAGGGGGATAGTAGGGTAATTAAGCAGGGGACGGGAAGTCGGAAACGTCTGGTATCTTCTTTTGCCTCCCTTTTGATTAAAATAAAAGTTTTTAATAGAAAACGTCTTTTGATGTGTTATCAGAAAATACTTTTTGATTAATAATTTTTATTTAGTGTTAACAAATCATTTTTCCAAAAAAAAGCCACGGACTGCGTGTCATGCGGGAATAGTTAAAATAACTACTAAAATATAATTTTTAAAAAAATATAAATTTTTATACAAATTTTAATTTAGTTACGAAAAAAGAGAAGAGAGAAAAAAAAAATTAAAATAGAATAGTTTTAAATAAACTTATTTTTCTATATACAAAACAGAGAGAGTGAAAAAAGAAAAGGAAGAAAAAAAATATTATAATAAAACAATTTTAATTGAACAGAGCTTGCTCAAGCTCTATCGCATAATGGCTTGTTTGGATGTGCGATTTTTCAAAAAATTGCAAATGCTAAGAGAATTTTTTTTTAAAAAATTATATTTTGATAGTTTATAAAATTTGAGACAAAATTATTAAATGTTGAATAAAATATGAATATAATTTAAATTCTAAAAAACAGTATTTAAAAAATACTTGAAAAATCAAGGATACCCAAAATATCACTTTTTTATATTTTAACTACTAATTTTTTACAATAAGCTTCAGCAAGATTATTTATTTTACTCTCTACTTTATTTAAATATTAACGTCCCCTACCCTGATTTATTTTCCAGCCCAAGTCTCCTTTCCCCTCTCTCACTCTTGCTCACCACCTTAGAACCGGAAACTGCAAAGATGAATTGACTTTGGCGAGTGTTAGTGTTGAAGAGCTGGAGGTCGGAGAAAGAGAGACGCTGAGGGACAATTTGGTTTGATGGATATTGATTTTGAGTGTGATTTTCGGATTGGTATCGATTTTGGGTACGATTTTTGTATGGGTGTCGATTTTTGAAGTGTTTGTTAAAGATACTATTAGATGAACCAATTTTAAATTATTATCATAAAATAGATATTATTCTATTCCTTCCTAGTCATATGCCATTAACTAAATGCATCAATGCTATGTCGTATCATATACCATTAAATAAAGGTAGTGCATGGAATAAGGATCGATTAGGATTCTTTGTCCAAAGTGTATATGGGTGGAGTCTGATGACCCGGTAGAAGTAAGGTGCATGGGAGAGGGTGGAGAGGATGCAACCAAGAGCATGATGAGGGAGATGAGGGAGAAGATAAGGAGGATGAGGTTAACTCGTGTATTTTTCTTACGACACGTGAGATACACGAGTTTTTTTAATATATTTTAACAGACTCTTACATGGTTAACTTCTCTCTTCTTTTAACAAATTTAATAACACTTCCAGCGGTTGTTTATTTTTTTTAACTACTTAAAATATATATTTTTTTATTTTATCTATTAGTTCTTCAATGCAAATTTCATTAGATTATTTATCACACTTTTTATTTTTGTAAAATATTATTTTTTATTGGGACAGTTGAGAGAGAATGAGAGAGAGAAAGGAAAAAAGAGGAGAAAAAATAATAAAATAAAAAAAACTAAAATGTTCTACAATGAATGTTCATTGTGGCAAAATGAATGAACGTGTTCTATTTTAAAGCATCTAACGGAGAGATATGTTAAGGTTATAAATCGATTGTAATAAATGTTTATTTGATTTCTTTAAATCAATAAATTTAGATGATTTGATTAACATATATGAAGGGATTTGTTAACCCTAATCTAAGAAATATGTTTGTGTTTGAAATTATTCAATTCACATGTAAAGCTCTACAAATAGAGCTTTGTACTCAAATCAAATATCAATGAAAAATGTAGTCTATAAAGTTTTAACATGTGAATATGAGCTATAGGCCGAACCATGTATTTTAATCTCTATCTTTTTCATCTCTTTCTTTTATCTATTTAATTTATCATCTGATTCTATAGGATAAAGTTGCAATCAATCTGCCAGATATGCTCTAACAAATGAAATTCTTTTCTCTTTCAAACATACAAGTGGAGTTCAAGAGTCTCAACTGTTCGTTTCTCATCTCTCTTTCATCAAGAAAATACATGATTCACATGGGCGGAGCTACGTTGGCCCCAAGCCACCATGTTTTTCTTAAAAAATATTTAAAAATTAAAATTTTACTTCTAAAATTTTTACTTTTTAGTTTTGGCTCTCAATTTTTTTTTTTTTAATTTTGCTCCACCCAAATTCCAAATGCTAGCTCCGCCCCGCGCGCATGAGAACGCTAAATTTAGGAATTTGCTAAAACAATCTCAAGTACAAATGAAAACTTGTACAGTACGTTGTGCTTGCTGAAGCCTGAGGCTTATGATCTGGTTTTGTTTGGTTTCTCAACTCACGAAAATGAGAAATTGATGTTTGGTTTCTAGCCTCCTTCATTGTCCTGCGTTTTCTGGGCTATCAAGTGGAGCAGAAGCTTTCTCAGCAACCAAATAGAGCCGATCAAGCTTAAGAGTTCCTAATTGTTCATTTGGCGGGATTAGCTTAAATTTTTGGAAAAAAAAAATAGTAATTTAACGTAATGTCAGAGTCGGAACTCATAAATTCAAATCATGATTTTACAATCTACCTCTTATTTTAGTTAAATATTTCACGTGTTGAATTTCACTTGTTAATCAAAAATTTGAATCCACACATGAAAAGAAATTAGAATATTTAATTAAATAATTAAATTATTTGAGATAAATAATGTTTTAACGCATAACCACTATCATAAGAGAAGATGCTGAACCGTAATCACTAGTCTTTTGGTCCCACAAATAATTGAAATTAATTATCTACTTCAATTATGTTCAGCTGTTTGCTGATTGCTTGCATGTATTTGTTTCGGTTGTTGAATGAAAGTAATCTAATTCATAAAATAATAAATTTTTATTTTTAAAAAAATGAAAAAGATAATAATTAAAATGATCGTGTGTCCAAAAGCCATTGAGGAGGCCACGCCCTAACAATTAGGATTACCATAATATAGTCTTAATCTTCTTTCTTAAGCACCATAACTAAAGAGCCCACATTGGACCACCCTAGGAGAGAGGGAGTCTCGTTTTTCTTCGTATTGAGTGAGAAAGTTTCGGAGGGTTGTTTTTCTCCGAGGGAGGGAGGCCTCATGCCCCCTCCTCCCGGTGATGTTTTCTCCCTCTAGTTCCTTTGGGAGCTAGAGTGGTTTTGTTTGTGTCCCCTGGCTTGTCCCAGTGGGAGTTTTATTCCTCCCGACTAGTTTCCGGTGGAGGCTGTTGTTCTCCTAGCTGTTGGGGCTATGGAGTTTTGTTTATTTGTCTCTTTGGTTGTTGTTTTCTTCTTCTTTTCTTGGTTTTGTCAGCGACAATTCGTTTAAGTCGTCCAAGGGATTGATCTTTGTTCGTGTGGTCTCCAGCATTCTTTCGTGTTAGATCTACTTGGTTTCGCTGGAGTTCTTGTGACGCGACTCTCCCCATGGTGCTCGTCGTCAGTCTCTGATCCCGTCGCCTCATCCTCCGGCGGTGTCGAACCTTCACGCTCGGAGCGTGGCTTACACGTGCCGAGGTTGTTGCTTGCTCGTATGGGCCACGCGCCTTTTTCTGGCCGTCTGGATGGTGCTTTTCGGGAAGAGATGTTTTCTGGTTGCAACAGGGGAGGCCCGGGTGCGATGCGTTTTGGTTTTCATTTGATGGTCAGAGAGGATCCTCTGTTTGCCAGCTTTGCGTTTTGTTACTGTTTTCTGTACATTCTTGCTTCCTTTCACAGCTGACTTGTGTAATGGGCTAAAATTTACATGGGCATTTTGGTGGCTTTGTTAGCTAGACCAGGCCCTTTCATTTTAGGTGGTTTGTTCCTTATTGTTTAAAGAGGGTCAAATATTTGTTCTTGTATTTTTAGCTTGTTGCATTAGTAGCTGCTTTAAGTCAGGTTTGTTCCTGGCTTTGTGTTTAGGGATTCTTCATCTCTACTCACTACCTTGGCCCTTTGGGCCTCTGTTATAGATTTGGGACTCTGTTTTTGCCTTCGGGTGTTGTATTTGCCTTTGGGCGATTTGCTTTTAATGAATGTTCCCGTTCAAAATAAAATAAAATAAAAAACTAAAGAGCCCACGTCACATTGATAATAAAGTTGTTTCATTTCCCATCAGGCCATCACCTAAAGGAAAAAAAAAGAGAGAAAAAAAATAGTAAATCGAACAAGAAAAGAAGGAACAAGGTAATTTCATGTACATTGCTTTAGAAAAAGAGAAATATCAGGAAAAAGAACAAGAAAAAAAAAATCTAACAAGAAAAGAAGGATCAATTTGATGCTGATGTTGCTGCTCTCCACCAACCTCCTTCGCTTTTGCTGATCTTTGACGATAGTTTGGTTGCCATCGATGGTGTATTCTAGGTTTATTTTCTGCTTTTATGTCTTTAATTGATTTGTTTGTTTTTGGAATTTTTTGTTGCTACTTTCTTTTGTTTACCCTTATTTTGGTGTTTAGGTTATTGGGACTCAATATACATCACATATCACATTTACTGGTAACCCCGTTTCTTGACATCCGTGTCACGAACTAAATGGCTCACATTTTCCTCGCGTTCTTACATTCTTAGGTTTAAATTTTGGGTTGTCTAGCCCTTATTGTTGTAATTTTTCTTTTCTGTTGTAATTTTTTTTTCATATAAAAAATAATAATTAATTTCATGGACATTAATGCTAGCCCTTCACCATTAAATTCTCAACCAATATTTGCGAAAGTGGGGATCTTGATTGGACGTGAAGCATAGTTCTATTAATCTTTACTGCAAATTCATCTATGTTACAGTGTGCAATTGATAAAATAATTAAGTAAAAAAAATCAGATGATTAGTTCTTTTTAATTATTTTATTAATTGATAAATAAATTAAAACATCAGTTTGTAAATGACTTTGTAATAAAAATTATAATATCTTAAATTTTTTTTTAAAAAAATTTTATTTGAGAGGCTAAAGAACCAAGGACACGCTTAATTCAAGGCGGAATTCATGACCGGGCATACCTAATCCAATAGAAGGTAACTCATTCAAAGAAGCTTTTAGATTTTATTTTTGAAGAAAAAGTTGTTTAGTATATTATTATATGACTATCATACAATTGAGATATATAATATGACAGTGAAAATCAGTTCTTGATTTTTCTTTTTACAAGCCATTGATGATCTAAATGAGTATTTTCACTGCCACGTCATTTTAATTGTATAAAAGTTTATTAGATTACATTGCTCTTTTTAAAAGCGTATTCTAATAGATCCACATTTGAGAAGATGTTTTCCATAGAAAACACCTGCTTATTTTGAAAAAATCCAAACAAATGTAGAGTCTTATAAAACATTAAAACATTTAAAATGTTTAAAAATTAAAAGAGAGAGAGAGAGAGAGAGAGAGAGAGAGAGAGAGAGAAAGTGACCAAGGCGGCAAGGCCATTCCTATATCACATGATTCTTCTTTATAAAAATCACGTGTTAGCATGTGATTGGAGCTAAAAGTTGTCGGCATTTAATACCCTTCAATCACATGTTGACACGTGTCAAAAGTTATATAAAAAAGTTTATGTCTAACATTTTTCTATATAGATATTTACATCCAAAATGTTTGTCAAAAAAGGAGGAGGTGCATTACGATCATCTTTAACGGGATTTGATTCCAGTGAGCAAGTTATAAATTAGGCCAACCATAAAGATCGATTTGTCAATTAGGCTAACATCATGGTCCGATGATGCATTTCTCCCTTAAAAAGTAATTGATGTGATATATAAAGTGAAAAAAAAAAAAAGAAAAAAAAAAAAAAAGAGAGAGAAGAAATTGTTAAAAAGTGATTGATGTAATATAAAAATTGGAATGCTTTAAAGTTCACTATTTTTTTTTAAAAAAAAAAAAATGAGAGTGTTTGCCAAACATGCAAGTTTCGCAAGCAAAGCTGTTCTACAAAAGTTTCTGATAACTTTTATGTCATGAGATTTGAAATGTGTGATCAAACAAATTCAATATTTTAACTGCATCAGCCTAAGGTACAAAAGGATATTGGGAACAATTGTCCTGTATATTGGCCAATTTTAATCTTTAACTATTGAGATTTGTATATAAATCTAAAATAGAGTAAAAGCGAAATAGTAGCGGAAGCAAGACAGAAAGAAAAAAAAAAAGACAAATAATTTTTGTAGTTCGGTCTATGATCTACGTCTACAAGATAAAGCTCAAATGGCTACATTGTGCTTATTAACTTGTTTAAATACTAATATGGTAATCAAATCCCAATGATTTGATTGCAATTAACCGGTAAATAGAGAATATTACAATATCAGCCAAATATGAAATATATTTTTCATATATTCTAACCTTAACAGTTGCAAAATCAAATTTTCACACGGCTGGACCGGTTGATATGATTTAACAAATGAAATTCTTTTCTCTTTCAAACATACAAGAGGAGTTCAAGAGTCTCAACTTCATCTCTCATCTCCCTTTCACCAAGAAAATACATGATTTGCCTAGGTAGGGGCGGAGCTGTGTTAGGGCATGAGCTCCCCAAGCCACCATGTTTTTCCTTAAAAAAAAAAAAAAAAAAAAACAATAAAATTTAAAATTTTACTCTTAAAATTTTCATTTTCTTTTTTAGATTTGCCTTCCAATTTTTTTTATTTTTATTTTTTCTAATTTTGCCTCCACCCAAATTCCAAATGCTAGCTCAACCCCGGCTCCTGGGAATGCTAGATTTAGGAATTTGCAAAAGTAATCTTAAGTAAAAATGAAAACTTGTACAGTACGTTGTGCTTGCTGAAGTCTGAGGCTTATGATCTAGTTTTGTTTGGTTTCTAAGCTCACGAAAATGAGAAATTGATGTTTGATTTCTAGCCTCCTTCATTGTCCTGCATTTTCTGGGCAATCAAGTGGAGCAGAAGCTTTCTCAGCAACCAAATAAAGCTGATCAAGCTTAAGAGCTCCTAATTGTTCATTTGGCGGGATTAGCTTAAATTTTTGGAAAAAAATAGTAGTTTAACGTAGTATTAGAGTTAGAGGTCATAAATTTAAATCATGATTTTACAATCCATCTCTCATTTCAGTTAAATATTTTACGTGTTGAATTTTATTTTTTAAGCAAAAATTTGAATTCACACATGAAAAAAAAAATTAAAATATTAATTAAATTATTAAATTATTTGAGATAAATGATGTTTTAACGCATAATAACTATCATAAGAGAAGATGCTGAATGGTAATCACTAGTCTTTTGGTACCACAAATAATTGGAATTAATTATCTAATTCAATTATGTTCAGTTGTTTGCTGATTGCTTGCATGTATTTGTTTCGGTTGTTAAATGAAAGTAATCTAATTCATAAAATAAGAAATTTTTATTTTTAAAAAAAGGAAAAAGATAATTAAGATTACCATAATATAGTCTTAATTTTCTTTCTTAAGCACCATAACTAAAGAGCCCACGTCACATGATAATGAAGTTGTTTCATTTCCCATCACCTAAAGGAAAAAGAGAGAGAGAGAGAGAGAGAGAGAGAGAGAGAGAGAGTAAGAAAAAGAAAAAGAGTAAATCGAACAAGAAAAGAAGGAACAAAGTAATTCATCCAAAAAAAAAAAAAAAAAAGGAACAAAGTGATTTCATGTACATTGCTTTAGAAAAAGAAAAATAACAGGAAAAAGAAAAAGAAAAAGAAAAAGAAAAAGAAAAAGAAAAAATTCAAAAAAGATAAGAAGGATCAATTTGATGCTGATTTTGTTGCTCTCCGCCAACCTCTTTCGCTTTTGCCGATCTTTGACGGTGGTTTGGTCGCCATGAATTGTGTTTTTCGGGTTTATTTTTTGCTTCTATGTCTTTTTATTTATATATTTGTTTTTTGGATTTTTTGTTGCAACTTCCTTTTGTTTACTCTTATTTTGATGTTTGGGTCTTTTGAAACTCAATATACATCACATATCACCTTTATTGATGACCTCGGTTCTTGACATTTGTGCCACGAACCAAATGGCTCACATCTTTAGAAACATTGTCCTCGTGTTCTTACATTCTTAAGCTTAAATTTTGGGTTGCTTAGCCCTTATTGTTGTAATTTTTTTTATTTTGTAATTTTTTTTTCATGTATCTATAAAAAAAAAAATTAATTAATAAATTTAATGGACATTGCTAGCCTTTCACCGTTAAATTCTCAATCAATATTTGCGTAAGTGGGGATCTTGATTGGACGTGAAGCATAGTTTTATTAATCTTTACAGCAAATTCATCTATGTTACGGTGTATAATTGATAAAACAATTAAGTAAAAAAAATCAGATGATTAGTTCTTTTTAATTATTTTATTAATTAATAAATAAATTGAAACACCAGTTTGTAAATGACTTTATAATAAAAATTATAATATCTTAAATATTTTTTCTATTATTTTTATTTGAGAGGCAAAAGAACCAAGGACACTCTTAATTCAAGGCGGAATTCATGAGCGGACATACTTAATCCAATAGGATAGGAGGTAACTCATTCAAAGAAGCATTTGATTTTATTTTTGAAGAAAAAGTTATTTAGTATATTATTATATGACTACCATACAATTTGAATAATGTGACAGTGAAAATCAGCTTTTGATTTTTGTTTTTACAATCCATTGCTGATCTAAAAATGTATTTTCACTATCACGTCATTTCAATTGTATAAAAGTTTATTAGATAACATTGCTCTTTTTAGAAGTATATTCTAATAGATCCACATTTGAGAAGATATTTTCTATAAAATACACCTGCTTATTTTGAAAAAATCCAAATAAATGTAGAGTCTTATAAAACATTTAAAATGTTTAAAAATTAAGAGAGAGAGAGAGCGCGAGTCTAACCAAGGTGGCAAGACCATTCTTATATAAGGTGATTCTTCTTTATAAAAATCATGTGTTAGCATGTGATTGGGGCTAAAAGTTGTCAGCACTTAACTCCCTTCAATCACATGTTGACACGTGCCAAAAGTTATACAAAAAAGTTTATGTCTAACATTTCTCTATATAGATATTTACATCCAAAATGTTTGTCAAAAAATGAGGTGCATTACAATCATCTTTAATTTAATAAAATCTAATTTTAGTGAGTGATTTATAAAATAGGCCAACCATAGGATCGCTTTGTCAATTAGGCTAACCTCATGGACTGATGGTGCATTTTTCCCTTAAAAAGTAATTAATGTGATATATAAAGTGAACAAAAAAATATTAAAAAGTGATTGATGTAATATAAAAATTGAAATGTATTAAAGTTCACCTTTTAAGGAAAAAAATGAGAGCGTTTGCCAAACAAGCCAAGTTTCGCAAGCAGAGCTGTTCTAACTTTTATGTCATGAGATTTGAAATGTGTGATCAAACAAATTCAATATTTTAACTGCATCAGCCTAAGTTACAAAAGGATATTGGGAACAATTGTCCCGTATGTTGGCCAACTTTAATCTTTAACTGTTGAGATTTTGTATAAATTTAAAATAGAGTAAAAGTATAATAGTAGCGGAAGTAAGAGAAAAGAGACAAATAATTTACGTAGTTCGGTCTATGACCTACTTTCACAGGATAAAGCCTAAAGAGCTATATTGTGCTCATTAACTTTTTGGTTTACAATATAAAGGTTCATATTTGTAGCGTTTAGAGTAAATACTAATATGGTATGATTTGATTAAAATTAACTCGTAAATAGATAATATTACAATATCAACCAAATATGGAATATACAGAAAATATAATATATTTTTCATATATTTTAACATTAACTATTGCAAAATCAAATTTTTACAAGGCCGAAACGGTTGATAGGTCACATGCAAGACTAGAAAACGACCACCATAATGGCGCCAGTTCTGGCCGATAGATTGCTTCCAATGATTAAATTAGTAGAGCATTCATAGGGAGAAAATGAAGTCTTCTCTTATTCTAGGATAATCCACCTTCTTTATCTTAAGATTCTTTGTTTAACTGCCATCAAATGGGCTCGTGATTGTGGAGACTCCAAGACTTTTTAGCCTTTGTAATGAGTAGGCCTTTAGGTATCACCAGTTGTAATAAGACATCTGAAGCTAAGGCCTTCCCTCCGTCGCTGCCCAATATCAAAGCCCCCTCTTGCCTCCTGGTATATATGCTCATATTGCATAGAAACGAGCATTCATTAATAAAAACAAATGGAAGGGTACACCAAAAGTATGTAGTTTCCTTTAAAATATTCAGATATATCATTGTATTAGAAATATTGAAAGAAAGCTGCCTGCAGAATGCTTAACAGTGAAAATGAAGCACAACAACAGCAGAGGAGGAAAACAGAGCTCAACCTTTCCTTCAATTTTAAGGTAAAGAAAATTCCTTAGTTTTGCACATTCTCTTTCAATTAAAAACAATCGAAAGAACTGGCATCTACAAGACTATGATCAACTGAGATTATCCTAACCATTACTCATGACTCCACTCAAGAAATGAGACGGCATAATATCTAAGAAACCTCTATAATCAACAAAATAAATATATTTAACTGAGTAATAGAATGAAGAAGTCCCTTTTCACCCCATTTGGAAAGAATGGAAGATAACTGACACAGTTGAACATCCCAATGCCCCCTTGATGAATGAATGACAAGCAACATACATAGGTGAAGAATACTAATTATGAGAAAAAGATCGTGTTTTAGGAAGCCTTCAAAAGCAAGAATGTACTTAGAACTTTTTTTTTTTTTTTTTTTTTTTTTTAACATGCACAGAAAATTCCCCCCCAACTTGTCCCTATTTCTAACCATTTTCTGACAATACTTCAATTGTTTTTCTTGGAAGGCGGAGGGGGATAAAAAAATTAAAAATTAAAAACAAATAGAAACGCTGAGGATAAAGAAAGGAAGAACCTTGGGAAACTCACCTGAATTGCTTAGTCAAAACTTTTTTAAGACATAAAATATAAAAGAAGGCATTTTAATTTATTTTTTTTCATTGTTAACACGTGGTATCTTTAATATATAGCATTTTTTTACATCATTTCGATATAAAAAATGGCTTAATTTTTTTAAAAAAAAAAATTAAAAATTAAAAATTTCTTTAAAATTGTAAGAGATCATGATCCTTTGATTTTGTTTGATTTCTAAGCTCACGACAATGAGAAATTGATGTTTGAAGTCGTAGCCGCCTTCATTGTCCTGCGTTTTCTGGGCAATCAAGTGACTGGAGCAGAAGCTTTCTCACCCGCCAAATAGAGCTGATCAAGCTCAAGAGTTCCTAATTAATTTTTCATTTGGCGGGACTAGTTTAAATTTTTGGAATAAATAGTAGTTTAACGTAGTATCAAAGTCAGATGTCATAAATTCAAATCATGATTTTACAATCCATCTCTCATTTCAATTAAATATTTCACATGTTGAATCTCATTTGTTAAGCAAAGTTTGAATTCACACATATGAAAATAATAATATATTAAATTATTTGAGATAAGTGATGTTTTTATTTAACGCATAGAAACTATCGTAAGAGAAGACACTGAATGATAATCACTAGTCTTTCGGTACCCATTCATCAGAAAATAACTAAATGAATATGATATCACCACAAATAATTGAAATTATCTAATTCACCATTAAATTCTCAATCAATATTTGCGTAAGTGGGGATCTTGATTGGACGTGAAGCATAGTTCTATTAATCTTTATTGCAAATCCATCTATGTTACATTTATAATTGATAAAAGATTCTTAGTTTTTTTTTAAAAAAATATTTTATTAATTATGAATTGAAATATCAATGTGTAAATGACTATGTAATAAAAATTGTATTATCCTATGTATTTTTCTATTATTTTTATTTGAGAGGCAAAGAGCCAAGGACACAATTAATTCAAGTCGGGGTTCATGACTGGACATACTTAGGATGCGTTTGGGATTGCGATTTCGTAGACAATAAGTGCGATTTTAAACCAAATCACAAAACATAAATCGTTTGAGAACTGCGTTTTTAAAAATTTCGATTTGAAAACGCAAAAAATCTACTTTTTCAAATCGCAGGTAAGATCGTGTTTTTTTAAAAACGCAGGATTTTAAAGGCTAATTTGCGATTTTAAACGTTAAACTGCGATTTTGCCAAACGCTTAACTGCGTTTTTAAAAATCATTTTTTTTCAAATCGCACATTTTAAAATCGTGATTTTAAATCGCATTTTTTGAAATCGCAAACCCAAACGGACCCTTAATCTAATAGAAGGCAACGCATTCAAAGAAACATTTGATTTTATTTGAAGAAAAAGTTATTTAGTAGATTACTATATTACTATCATACAATTGAAATAACGTGACAGTAAAAACTAGCTCTTGATTTTTAATTTTACAAGTCTCTGCTGATCGAAAGGCGAATTTTTACTGCTACGTCATTCTAGTTGTATGACAGTCGTATAACAATCTATTAGATAACATTAGCTCATAACCAGCGCTATGCGCTGGATTCTCCATTATAATTTAATTTCATAATTTAAACGCATTTTAATTGTATTTTTTTATTTTAGGTTAAAAAATGCTTGTAAAAAAATAATAATAATAATTTATCACACATCTTTCAATAAAAAGACAATAAAGGTTAAGACCCTTAATTTTATTTTAACCCAAAAAAAGTAAATTTTTTTAAATATTTGTTTACATAGGTGTAGTTTATAAACGAAAATAAGTTAAAAAATAAATTAAATAATAGCAAAAAAAAAATCTAAATTCCCAAATATTATAGCATAGGTGCTGTAGTTTTTTCAATATTCAAGATGGTGTTGTAATTTTATACAGCAACTAAGCCAAATCCTACAAAATAAAACAAAATTTTTCACTTAACATTTAATGCAATCAAATAAATCATCTCACATACATGTTAAAATCTCTGTTCTCATATTAATAGTTTAAAATGAAAAGAAGTATAATTAAAGAAAAAAAAAAAAAAAAAGAGCAAGAAGAACACCTATAGATTATGATTATCAAAGCATTAATAAAAACAATTACCAGGAGCCTATAATATTATTGGTGTGATACATATTACATTTCGATACAAATAAAACCCATATAATTCTGAACTTTCTAAAAAAAATACATAGCAAACTAAACAAAATGGCTAAAAATCGAGTAAATCATACAAACGAAAACAAAAATATTCCATAAAACATTCAAATGAACTAAAAAATAAGACACTTAATTTTAGTTTAATCCATATAAATTAAAACATGTTAAAATCTTTGTGCCCATATGAATATTTTATAACGAATAAGAAGTACAAAGAAAAAAAAATAGCAAGAAGAAAACTTGGTTTAATCTAATTATCAAAGCATTAATAAAAAAAAAATTAGCAGGAATCTATGATATTGTTAGTGTAATACCTATTATATTTAAATACAAATAAAACCCAAGTAATATAAACATTTTAAAAAAATACTAAACAAAAGATGTTTCTACGAATACAAAATAAACAAAATCTTTCACTAAACATTTAACGCAATCAAATAAATCATCACGTCATGTTCAATGCTTAATATATCTTTGGTGTTTCAAAAGTATTTATATTCCTTTTATGGCACAACATTAAATAAATTTTTGCCTTGTTTTGCTTTCACAAGCATAAAAACACTTTCAAAAAATGGCTAAAAATGGAGTAAATCACATAAACGAACAAAAAAAAAAAATCCGAAAAACATAAGAGTCTTTATTTAGGCTAATTCATATTTATTAAAACATGTTTAAATATTTGTTCCCATAGGTATACATGGTTTAAAATGAAAAATATCAAGAAGAATACATTGTTTAATCTAAATATTAAAACATTAATGCAAAATTGTAGGAATCTTTGTGTGATACCTATTATATTTCAATACAAATAAAACACAAATAATTTTGAACGTTAGGAAAAAAAATATAGAAAAAAAAAACATTTTTTATGAAAATTTATTCCCATAGGTAGACATGGTTGAAAGCGGAAAGTATAAAGAAAAAAAAAATAGCAAGAAGAATATTTAGATTCTAATTATAAAAATGCATAAAACATGAAGTCCTTCAACCTCCAAAAAAAAAAAAAAATTATGTACTTCAACACTAAGTTATTCTCTTGAATGTCACTGCTGGATGCTCTTAATTTCATAATTCAAGATGTTTTAAACCCTAAAGAGAGAGGTATAAATAACCAATCTAAGAAAGTAATATGACTTTTGAGCTTGCTTGTACGGTTTCTTTAGAACTAATGCATACAATACCTATATCGTCAGTTATGGGTAATCAATATAGTACGTTATTAGTTTTAAATTTTGTCTCTTTATAATTTTGGAAAGTAGTAAATTCTGAAACTATAATATTGTACATTCAAATTTTGAACTTAATGAAATTTCATATAAGGAAAATTTTTGAAATAAGATTTTGGAGAAAAAAAAAGAAAATTGACCACTTAGAATTAATGCATGTTTTTAATTTTATTTTTTAAAAAAATATCACAACTTAATGCGACTACAATAACACTTAATGATATAATGCGAAAAAGTCCTTATTTTGATCTCATGAAGATTAATACCCATGATCTTTTTTATTAAAGCACAATAAATTTATTAAAATCATGACAAAACCGGTTCAACCTTAAAATTCACCCGTTTTTTTTTTTTTTAACTTAAAAAGTCGATTCAGTGTTTAAAAATTAGGGATAATTGCACCGTTGGTCCCTGTGGTATGCCATAATTATTTTTCACTCCTTGTGGTTTAAAAAGTTCATGGGAGGTCCTTGTGGTAAGCAATAATTACAAATCGATCACTGGCGTCAAATTCCGATAGAATTTTTGACTGATTATGTTAAATGCCACGTCAGTGCCACGTTAGACCAATAAGAATGCGAAACGTGTCCATATTAATAAAAAAATATTAATAAATAAAAAAATAAACTTATTTTTTGAAAAAAAAATTAAAATTAGAATTCAAAAAAAAAAAGCAAGGGGTGGCTGGGCCACCCCCAGCCACTGGGGAAGCCGCGGCCACCCCCAGAGGTGGCCTGGCGGCCACCGATTGCTTTTTTATTTTTATTTTTGTTTTTATTTTTTTGAATTTTAATTTTAATTTTTTTTAAAAAAATAAGTATATTTATTTATTTTTTAATAATTTTTTTTATTAAGATGGACAGAATCTGTCAAAAATTTTAACGAAATTTGACGCTAATGATCGATTTGTAATTATTGTTTATCACAAGGACCTTCCATGAACTTTTTAAACTATAGGGAGTGAAAAACAATTATGGCATACCACAGAGACCAACGGTGCAATTATCCCTAAAAATTATGGATTCACGCTACATGTCATAATTTTCCATTACACAAAGAACATTGTATAAATATATAAATCACATAAAATTTTACTAGAAAAAAAAAAAAGAACCATAATTTTTTTTTTTTTTTTAACATATACACACAAGAGGGGGAGAAGGGAATCGAACTAGTAAATTCAAACATTGGGGACAAAAAAAAAAAACCATAATTTTAGTTTTAATCCATATAAATTAAAACATTTAAAATATTATCATATGTGTAGTTTAAAATGGAAATAAGTATAAAGATAAAAAAAAAAAAAAAATAGCAAGAGAAAAACTTGGATTTTGATTATCAAAAAACATTAATAGTAGGATCAAAAGTAGTTTTATATATAATATTGTTAGTGTGATACGTACCTATTATGTTTCAATAAAAATAAAATCCATATAATTATGAGCATTAAAAAAAAAAAAAAGCATTTCAAATTTAATGCTTAATTAACTCTTTAGTGTTTTAAAAGCATTTTTATTCCTTTTGTGCACAATAATCAAATAAAATTTTGCCTTTTTGGCTTTCAAAAGCATAATATTACTTCCCAAAAATAAGTGAAAATCGTGTAAATCACATAAAAGAAAAACAAATATATCATAAAACACTCAAATGAATTAAAACATAAGACCCTTATTTTTTAGTTTAATTCATATAAATTAAAACATGTTAAAATCTGTGTTCCCATAGGTGTAGTTTATAATGAAAATAAGTATGAAGAAGAAAAATAGCAAGAGAAAAACAATGATTTTGTTTATCAAAGCATAAAATAGAAAATTAGCATAAATTTTTTATGTTGTCGATATCATACTTATTATACTTCAATCATATATAATTCTGAACATTCGAAAAAGCAAATGAACGAACAAAAAAAAAAAAAAAAATCTCATAAACATTCAAATGAAGAATTGCTCAACCAAAAATTTCACAAACAAAATGGAAACATATTTAGATTTCAACCAAAAATATAAAATACTAAATAAACACATGTCTCCACAAAAGAGTCATATTTGTATCATTAATTGAGAGAGAGAGACTACTTGTATCATTAATGGAGAGAGATATATATTAAATAGACGGATTCAATTTTATTTAAAAAATCGGTTCAGTACTTAAAGGACCGGTTTAATCACTAAAAAGTATGGGTTCATGCTACGTGTCACTATTCTATGTCATTCTAAAGAAAAACTTGGCTTCTATATATATATATGATTACTTTTTTTTTAAAATGTATTCTAATAGATCCACATTTGAGAATACGTTTTCTATAAAATACACCTGCTTATTTTGAAAAAATCCAAACAAATCTAGGGTCTTACTTATAAAACATTAAAAATGTTTAAAAAATTAGAGAGAGAGGGAGAGAGCTTGACCAAGGTGGCAAGGCAATTCCTATATCACGTGATTATTCTTTATAAAAATCACGTGTTAGCATGTGATTGGAGTTAAAAGTTGTCAGCATTTAACACCCCAATCACATATTGACATGTGTTAAAAGTTATATAAAAAAGTTTCTATCTGACATTTTTTTTTTCTATATAAACATTTGCATCTAGAATGTTTGTCAAAAAAATGAGGTGCATTACGATCATCTTTAACGGAATCTGATTCCAGTGAGCGATTTATAAATTAGGTCAACTATAGAAACCTCTAAATTCACTTTGATACGACAGGGATTGATTTGTCAATTAGGCTAATCACAGGGACTGATGCATTTTTTTCTTAAAAAGTAATTGATGTAATATAAAAAATGAAAAAAAAAATGTTAAAAATTGATTGATGTGATATAAAAAGTGGAATGTTTTAAAGTTTAACATTTTTAAGGAAAAAATGATAGTGTTTGCCAAACAGGCCAAGTTTCGCAAGCAAAGCTGTTCTACAAAAGTTTATGATAACTTTTATGTCATGAGATTTGAAATGTGTGATCAAACAAATTCAATATTTTAACTGCATCAGCCTAAGGTACAAAAGGGTATTGGGAGCAATTGTCCAGCCTGTTTTGGCCAACTTTAATCTTAACTATTGCAAAATCAAATTTTCACACGGCCGGACTGGTTGATGTGTCACATGCAAGACAAGAAAACGACCACCATAATGACGCCAGTTCGGGGCCGGTGGAGTGCCTCCAATGGTTAAGTCAGTAGAGCATTCATAGGGAGAAAATGAACTCTTCTCTAATTTAAGGATAATCCACATTCTTTATCTTAAGACTCTTTGTTTAACTGCCATATGATGGGCTCGTGATTCTGGAGACTCCAAAGCTTTTTGGTCTTTGTAATGAGTAGGCCTTTAGGTGTCAATTGGGCCCCAAGTTTACTTATGGTATCACCAGCTGTAATAAGACATCTGAGGCCAAGGCCTTCCCCCTCCGTCATTGCCCAATATCAAAGCCCCCTCCTGCCTCTTGGTATGCTCATACTGCATAGAAACAAGCATTCATTAATAATAAAAAAAGAGAAATGCTATATTTAATTAAACTTTTATAAATAGAGCCTTATTAAGATGATGTGGAGCTTATTCATTGGTATCCGTAACATTTCTTTTTATTAATTCTTTAATTCATCTTCAATAAATAAGCTTCACATCAATTAGTAAGGCTCTCTTTGTAAAAGTTTAAGTACATGTAGGATTTCTCAAAAACAAATGGAAGGGTACACCAAAAGTATGTAGTTTCCTTTAAAATATTCAGATATATCATTGTATTAGAAATATTGAAAGGAAGCTGCCATCATAATGCTTGACAGTGACAATGAAGCACAACAACAGCAGAGGAGGAAAACAGAGCTCAACCTTTCCTTCAATTTGAAGGTAAAGAAAATTCCTTAGTTTTGCACATTCTCTTTCAATTAAAAACAATCGAAAGAACTGGTATCTACAAGCCTATGATCAACTGAGATTATCCTAACCATCACTCATGACTCCACTCAAGAAATGAGACAGCATAATATCTAAGAAACCTCTCAAATCAACAAAATAAATCTAGGAAAGAATGGAAGATAACTGACACAGTTGAACCTCCCAATGCCCCCTTGATGAATGAATGATAAGCAACATACATAGGTGAAGAATACTAATTATGAGAAAAAGATCGTTATAGGAAGCCTTCAAAAGCAAGAATGCACTTAGAACCTTTTTTTTTTTTTTTTTTTTAACATGCACAGAAAATTTCCCCCCAACTTGTCCCTTTTTTCTAACTATTTTCTGACAATACTTCAATTGTTTTTCTTGGAAGGGGGAGGGGGGAGAGACAAAAAAAATAAAAAAATAAAAAAGGAATAGAAACGCTGAGGATAAAGAAAGGAAGAACCTTTGGAAACTCACCTGAATTGTTTAGTCAACAGATAATGTCACCCGTTAATACACCAGCTATAGTTTCTCATCTCAAAAATTTGATAATTGAAAGCATCAGAACCACACTAACTTCAGAATGGACTGGATAGTAGGCACCCTACAATTTGTTACCACAAACCATCAGCCACTTTAACAGGTATCATATAGTAGCCACAAAAAATCCTATGCTGCCACTGATTACCTTGTCCCGCACGGCAGCTATCAGAAGAAAAGAAACTGAATGGTAATTCAGATCCACACTTTCGAAGAAAATAACAACTCCAAAATTTCCCGGAATCTTGATTTGGCACTACACATCAAGTTCAGCAGGTCATCACTAGTCTTTCAGTACCTATTCATCAGAAAATAACTAAATGTTTGAACCAAAAAATAAATAACAATGCAATCATAGCAGATTGAAACAGAAAATCCACATACATGTGCATTATATGATGTAAGGCAGATTCTATACGCCCGCATCTGCTTTGTGCAGTCATAATCGTGCTCTTAGATCTTCTAAATTCTGTTGATCAAATATTTTCCATACAATTAATCAAACAAAAAAGAATACAAATAGACAGTGATAAAACAAAGAGAAACCTATAAGAGGGGGGAAATGTTAGAAAAAAGTATATACCTAAGGGGAGATTCTTGCAAGACTTTTAGCTCATTCAATCAATTCATCATCAATCATTATTAGGTGGACATGAGAAATCTTGCGCCATTCTTTGCCTTTTTTCCTGTGACATTGTTTCTTTACCAAAGGACAATTGCTGATCAGTAAAACAGAAACAGAGGCAGGCAAACCCTCTTCTGGCATGTACTTGAGAATATGGCAGTTGTATATCCGCAATTCTTTAAGAGAGGCAAGGTGTTGAAGCCCTTTCTTATCCAAAGATTTCATATTTGGAAAATTCATTATTTGAAGAACAGTTAGATTGGTGGGCAGCAATCCCACCTCCGGAAAGGACTCTACCTCTCCCGTTTCGCCACAAATAAGCAAATTTTTAAGGAAGGGGAGCTTTTGTAAACCCCATCCCATTCGTCCGGCAACAAGGTTGTCACAATCGATGATGGAAATCGATTTCAGATTAGAAGGCAAGCCCCCCTCAGGAAACGACTCAACTTCTGCACAATGGACTATATGCAATTCCTCAAGGGATGGAAGGAGTACGTGCATCTTATCAGGCAGTGACCTCAATTGTCCACAATTCCAGACCCAAAGCAATGTAAGTTTGGAGGCACGTAATCCTCCTTTTGGAAAAGATACAAAATAAGGGCAATCTATGATTCGCATGTGCAAGATCATTAAATCAAGTTCATGTTGTTTTGAAATTGTAAGAGATTCCAAATTCCCACACCTAAAGATATGGATATCACAAAGGTTTGGGAATAAGTCCAATGGGAAGGACCTCAGAGAATCATAAGAATTTTCCAAGTACAATTTTTTAAGGGATGAAAAGATCTGGTGCATTGGAAGCTCTAACCTCTGACAGTTTATGATGGAAAGGGATTTTAATGTAGATGGTAGATCAACCTTGGAAAGCGAAACAAGTGAGGAACAGTTAGAGATTTCTAACTCCTGAAGAGAACAGCTGGACTCCATTTGCATGGCTAGGGAATCTAGCGCCTCAAATCCTCCAACTTTGAGAACCTGTATTCCAGTCGGCAATTCCTTTAACAGGTCCTCATTACAACATGTTAGATTCAATTGACATATAGCAGTTGCCTTTGGGAGTAAAGCCCCTAGCAACGGACATTTCCTGATCCCAAGTTTAGCTAAAGAAGGAAGATGGATGGGCAACACTCCTGACAGCTTAGGGCAGTCATATATATAAAGCTCTTGAAGAAGAGGGAAAGCTCCACTTTCACTTTCCGCACCAAAAGAAAACCATTTCTCCCACTTCAACACTCGCTCAAACCTTAGAACTTTTAGGGCTCCAAATGGCTTCATTGAAGAATTGTTGCCATAAAACTCACGACCCACCGTAACAACTTCATCAAACTTAATAACAGAAAGGTCTTGCAAAGAGGGCAGATGCCCAAGTGGTGGCAAGCTGTAGCAATATTTACAGTCATATAGATGAAAAGATGCTATATTAGAAAATGAAGGATGCCCTACCCAATTTGGAAAACTTTTACTTCTATAATATTTGATAGTAAGACTTTTCAAATTTGGATGAGGCTGGAGACTGTCAAGTATAGTTCTTTGACTTTCTAAAATATCAATATCAGCTTTCCATTCCAACACCAACTCCTCAATGTGCTTCTTGTCCTTCAAGCCTGCATCCAAAGCATCTGTAGAAGAGACAACATTTTGAAGGTTCAAAATAGCAAGATTTCCTCGAAGATTTGTAAGTTTTCCCAACTCTCCAATACAGGACCCACTAGTTTTGCTGATGATAAATGTAGTCAATGTTTGGAGACATTTTAGTCTACCCAATTGTATTGGCATCTCCATTATGCCAGTTCCAGTAATATCAAGATGCCGTAAATTAATGAGTTTTCGCATATCCATGGGCAATCCAACAAGATTGTCACAACATGATAAGTTGAGTGTTTGCAAATTGATCAAGTTACATATGGAATAAGGTAACCTTTTAACTGCAGTGAAAGAAAGGTCCAAATAACGTAACTGTTTAATTTTACCAATTGAATCAGGCAAGTAAGTCACATTCTCATAGTGAGACAAAGAGAGTACCCGTAAATATCTTAGCTTTGGCAATAAATCATGTGGAACTTTTTTAGTTAAATTATTGTCCATTATGGAAAATTCAAATGGCAGGAAGGTGCGCAACCGCTTAACCTTGTAAAGAGCCTCAAACTTCTTAAAGTTATCAAATCTTGTTCTGAAATACGATAAGTGACGAGTCTTATTCACAATTCCGTCAAAACTGTCACCCTCCAGCCTAAAGCTAAATTGCCCAGATACAAAGTTTGCCAAGTCGTTGACAAGATCATGCATTACAAAAGCTGATTTATTGTCGCATGATTGTTGGAATAATGATCTTGATACAAGATCATGAAAGTAATCTTCACCAACTTCTTCCATTGTTCTGTTTATGGGATGTTGAAGGAAACCTTCTGCCATCCATAATATGACTAAGAGATCTTTTTTAAATGCAAAACCCTTTGGGAATATTGAACAATAAGCAAAGCATCGCTTCAAATGTGAGGGAAGATAGTTGTAGCTTAATCTTAAACTAGGAAGAATGTTGGTCTTGTCTATTGGTGAATCCCATAATTTGCTCTTCAATATCTTCTCCCACTCATCAACATCTAATTTAGATCGCAAGAGACCCCCAATTGTCTTGAGAGCTAAAGGTAGACCTTCACACTTTTTCACAATTTGTCTACCTATTACGTCTAGCTCTGAACGTGCATTGGAGTTACCATCGAGGCATGAATGTTTTGCAAATATTGACCAGCAATCTTCTTCTAGTAACCTGTTGAGATGATGAGTTGGAACAGTGCGCATCACCGATGCAACACCGTCATTGCGTGTTGTTACAATGATTGTACTTCCTCGTTCCCCATATTTAAATGGACTACTTAAGACCTCCCAATCAACAAAATTCTCATCCCATACATCATCTAAAACAAGTAGTAATTTCTTCCCCATCAACTTCTCCTGTAGTGTAATTTGAAGCCAATTTAGATTCTTACTATCAGCATTAGTAGGCGAACTTACTTCCTCTAGAATTGTTTTAGTTACCCTGAACATGTCAAATTCATCCGAAACACAAACCCATGCTTGAAGATCAAAATACTCCTTCACCCTCTTGTCCTTGTATACAATCTGAGCAAGGGTGGTCTTGCCAATTCCCGCCATGCCGACTATGGGAATCACACAAAGATTTTCATCGCCAGTTGCATCTTCTGAGAGCAACAAGCTTATTATTTTTTCCTTATCATCATTCCTACCAAAAATATCAGATTCTTCGACCAAAGAAGTCGTGGGCAATCTTTTTGACGATTCTCCTCCAACACCCTCTTTGAGACCTAGAACATCCCTTTGTCTTGCTAGATATTCTAGTTTGTCAAGTACTTCTTTTATCTTGGGCTCTATCTGCTTGACAAAATGACCAAGAGAAGTAGAAATGGAGTTTCGTACCTTATTTGCAGTGGTTCGAAATTCAGCATCCGACTCACGTTGCAAGAGTTCAGTGTCTATCTCGCCCAAGACGTCCTCTGCATCATAGACAACATCTTTCAACTCATCGATCCACGCTTTCACAGCAGGCCTTGTAAGTTGTTTTTCCTCCGCGTCTTCAAGCAGTGCATTCGCGGACAGCAAAGCTATCTTCAACTTGTGTAAGAGTCCCTCGTTGAGCTTTCGTCCCCAGAAGAAATCAACGAAGTCGCCGGATGCCAATCTTTCAAAAAAGATTTGGAGCAAGGGAGAGAGAAGCAGGCTTGCAACATCAGCCATGTTTTCGATCTTCTTTGCAAATCCGAAGGAAGATGAATATTGGAGCAAACGGCAGAGCAAAAGGAGATTGCAATGGAAGAAACAGTAGAGCAAAATGAGAAAGTTTTATATCAATCAAAATAGTGGTTTCCTGTCTCTCTCTGCTTTGTCCATTGAATGTGGGGGACTCCACACCACATCATAATTGCAGTGCACGCTATGGTTTGCTTCTAATCTACTCCTGCACAATTGCTTCTAATTTACTCCTGCACAAGAGTTGTCCAGGAACCAACAGACATGGGCGGATCCCATGTGGGACTTACGTGATAAAACCCATCATGTCTCTTTACTTCCAATCATGTCTCTTAATTGACAATGGATTACGTAAATTTTTATCTATTCTAGATAACCAAAACTCATTTTTGCTAGTTTAGATATGGGTTTTAAAAGATATCTTCCCTCCAATTATCTAAATTTCTCACTATTTTATTAAAATTAGCATTTTTATTTTTATTTTTTTTGGGTTAAAAATCCATGTCCCGCATCTGCATCTCCACACTGCCACGCATCTCCATCTCCATCTCCACGATTCAGCCAACAACCGAAAATCAACCAACGACGTTGCATCTCCAAAGCTGATTGAGAAAGCATTACTAGAATGAGAAACGAAATCCTTGAGAATCTCTTGCAAAAGCTTGGGCTTCACAGAAGAACCAGCCCTTTGTTGAATATACCCAACATCTTCTCTTCTCTTCCTTGGTCCAAAAATGTTTTTTCTCCACACACAAATCAGCCAACAATTCACACTCGAGACACCCAACCAGACCCACCGCACCGGAACCCAGAGTGAGCATCGTTTAGATAACTCAATGCAATGTGTTTTCAACATTTTGTTTAGTTACTTTAGCTTTAAAGTTGTAAATAGATAATTTATTGTGAGTCCTCACCAAACACGACATTTACCAAACATACCTACTATCTCTCTTTTTTTCTTCTTTTTTTTTTTTTTTTTTTTTTGGTCTTGAAATTTTAATTTTACATCACATTTAAGTACTTTTTTAAATCAAAACTAAAAGGAGTCAAAGCTAATTTTCAAACTCAATTTGTACCGGTCAACCTCTTAAATCATTTTAACGATAGAAAAATTACAATTTTGCCTCTTAAATTATTAGTCATTTTACAAATAATTTTTTGAACTACTAATTCTTAGATTCCGGCCCTCTAAATTATCAATGCCTTTGAAAAATGCTCATTTTGGTAAAATATATCAATAATAATCATATCACGTGTCATTTTTCAATTAAAAATTAAAATAATAATAAAAAAAAACTATTTTTTTTAAAAAAATAAATGAAGAAATTTGGTGTTTGGGGGTATATGTAATTTTTTAATTTTAATTTTTATTATTTTTTAATTGGAAAATGACACGTGAAAGGGGTATTATGGGCATATTTTTGCCAAAATATGCATTTTTCAAGCATTTTGGTAATTTGGAGGGTCAGAATTTAAGAATTGGTATTTGGTAGTTCGAGAGGCTATCCGTAAAACGGCTAGTAGTTTGGGAGCTAAATTATAATTTTCCCTTAACGTTATTTAGAGCATTTTTAACAGCCTTTCTAAAATAGTTTTTTGGTAAAAACACACAAAATCACTCCCAGCAACCTTTCTACTATAACCAACAAATTTGGTGAGTGAATAGTACTTACCATTATTGGTGAGTACTGTTAGCTCACCAAATCCTTAAAAAACTATAAAAATTTGATCATTTCTCTCTCTTCACTTTCTTTTCTTTTATTTATTTCTTTCTCGCACACAACTCTGTTACGTTCTCCAATGTTTTAGGCTAAAAGTTTTTTTTTTTTCCTCTTAAACACAATATTTTCACACTTTAGACATCCAGTTCCGTACAAATTTCTTGTTCACATATTCCAACAAGTTTTGTGGAATTGAAGGAGGATGTTTGGGTAACATTTTATTTTTGATTATTTTTTTAAAACAGGTTTGGGTAGGTTTTTTAAATTCAAATTCTACTTAAGTTTTATCAAACTTTTTTCAATTTTGTCTTTGGTTCATTAAATCATCCAAACATAATTTTAAAAAATAAATTTTATGGGTATTCACAATTTTAAATATAGTAAAGAACAAGATAATATAATACAAATTTTAAAATCTATGACCATTAGAATAAGACAAATATTCAAAAATATGACCATTAAAAAAAGGCAAACATTCAAAAAAGATTAAATAGAGAGTGAATAAAGAAATCTAAAACAATATTATTTAAATTGAATAGTGATAATGAATAGTTAAAATTGTGAGGCTGCTGAGAATACATTAAAAAAGTAGCTCACTAGAATAAAGAAAAGTAGTTTTTACCGATCGCCAATAGTTTTATAAAACTATATACCTAAATTATAATTCACCTACCCTATTTTATTTCCCTTATTTTGTACTTTATGCTTTACCTGAGTGTACTACATCTTTTTTTATTTTTTTATTTATTATTCTTTCCATAACTTGCATAGGCAAAAGTATGACAAGGCATCACCAACAACATTCTGTCATGGGGTTATGCTTTGTCATATGCCATTTCTTTAAAGGCAGTGGAATAAGGACTGGGATTCTAAATTTTTTTGCCCAAAGTGGAGGAAATTGTAGGGTCGATCTATGTGAGAGGGGCTTCCCTACACAAACAACTTGTTCAGACTCTCTGTTCGGGTAGAAAGGCCCTATTAGACCCTCCTGAAAAATTGTTGGAATTTTCAATTATAAGAAATTCTGATCCAAGTAATAGATGTTGAAAGTTTATTCAAATTCTTATTCTCAATTAATTATTTTATAAATTTACTTAGAGTAGGAGAAAAGAATTTCCTTATGTTATATGTAATTAATATTTTTTGTTCATTACTAAAAATTAAAAATATGAATAACTTGGTATTTCTTACTAACAATGAGGAATAGGAATTTACAATCTATAAATAAATGCTATTTCTAAAGATTTAATAATTTCAAAATATCCCAATAAGATTTTAACCCAAGTTGACTATTTTCAATAAAGGGAATAGTTTGAAAAATTGAGACTTTTTGAATGTATTCGGGTTTAATCCTGGGAAAATTTGAGATAAATTCTTAATTCAATGCGTCGTTAGGAAAATTTGGCCTTTTTTGAAAAATATGAAAGTCCGAAAAAAAAATTAAATATAACCAATAGGAAAATATAACTTTTTAAAAATATGATTGTTAAAATAACAAATATTTAAAAATATGACCGTTAAAAAAAGACAAATATTTATAAATATATATGTTATTAGAGAAAAAAAAAATCTTTAGAAATGAATATTTAAATAAAGTAGTTAAAATGAATAGTAAAAATAATGAAACTACTTATAGTTGAATTAAAGAAAAATAACTTTTAATTATTTTAAATATAAAATTTGACGAGTGTAATAAGAATGATCGCTTGGATCTCAATCCCAAATATAGGTCCGTCCAACATATTTGGCCACCGAACATTTTTTTTATTTTTTATTTTATTATTATTATTTTGTATTTTATTTTTGATTGTCAAATTTCTTTCCTATCGTCTTCGTCAATGAACATAAATTTTGACGTCATAAATACTGATCTTTTTTTAAAAAGAAATTGATTTGAAGTTTGAACAGTTAAAACTTGAAGGCTTGATTTGAATTGTTGAATGCTTAAAGTTTAAAAGAAATAATGTAAGAAGACATCACAAATTCTTCCATTTGTTTCCTTTGTCAAATAGCACTCGATGACTCGATGGAATAGAAGGAAAAATAAAATAAAATTTTCGGCCTAAATTTTAAACCACGTTGTATCAATATAAATTCAGAAATCATTGTGATTGGTTTAATTTACAAATTGATCACTAGAGTCAAATTTCATTAATTTTTTTGACAAATTCAATTAAATGCCACGAAAGCGTCACATCAGTGCTAATAAGATGGCAACACGTGTCCATCCTAATAAAAAAAAAATATATAAATATACTGAAAAATAAATAAATAAAACTTATTTTTTTAAAATTAATTTTTTTTTTTTTTTTAAAAAAAGAAAAAGGCAAAGAGGTGGCTGCCCAGCCAATGGGGGTGGCTGAGGGTGGCGCCCAACCACCCCGAATTGCGTTTTGGGGTGGCCTAAAGGCCACCCTCGGCCACTAGGGGTGGCAGCCACCCATTTGCCTTTTTTTTTTCAAAGTTTTATATATATACTATTAAGATGGACACATGTCGTCATCTTATTAGTGCTGATGTGGCGCTTACGTGGTGTTTAACAGAATTTGATTATAGGGATCGATTTGTAAATTAAGCCAACCACAAGGATATCTTAATTCATGTTGAAATCACAGGAAATGATTTGTAATTTAGGCCAACAACAGAGACCAATGGTGTAATTATCCATAAAATTTCACTTCATGACTGGTGTTAACTCGAAGTAGCTAAGGAATTCTCACCAGACTTTTTTTTTTTTTGTAAGTCTCACCAGATTTTTATTTGTTATATTATTGCTTATCTTAAAAGCCTAAGATGATATAAATAAATAAATGTAATTATTTAATTAACACTTTAACATTTTCTTCACGTGTAAACTCAAACTCGCTTTTAATAACTGAAATTCAACTCATAAAATATTTAATTAAGATGAGAAACGTAAGAAATTGGTTAACATTATCTAATTACAATCTTTTCCATGCTACCACCAAATGTCTCTCGTCTTCTGTCTCCTTTGGTGAAGCCCCTGCTGTGTTTGCATTTCCAAACTGGATTGTTGTTTTTGTTATTTTATTTAGTTTTTTACTTTATTTGTAGTGCACTTTATTGTGCTTTTTTTTGTAGTTATATGGGTCGCTTTTAACTTTGTGTTTGAAAGCATTTCAACGGCGGGTCTTTTATTCTCTCTTCCTTTCAAATAAAAAATGACAAGATTGGAGATCTACCCTCGTAACCTTTTTTTAATTGGCTTAAAAAAAATAAAAAATAAAAAATAAAAAAACTTGATAATAGTATATGGTTTAAGCCTCTATTAATTAGAATACTCGAAGTGAATTATGTAAAACCCATTTTTAGCTAGAATAAATAATAAAAGTGATAAAAAAAGATTATATTAGCTTATGTATTCAAACTCTAAACTAGAGTTTTGATATATTGATGAATAGTATAACTTCATCCTTATTTTAAGTTTAATTGGTTGGAAAGAATAAACGAAGATAAATAAAGAATAAAAAAAAAATTAAAAATTAAAAATTAAAAATATATAATCAGATGTATAATGTATTTTTAAATTAAATAAATTTTGCCCAGCTCTAAATAAATCCTACCGTGTCATTTTTTGGCTTCAGGCCATCTCCAACAGACATGCTATTTTAACTAAAATGGTTAAATTTAACTATTTTGGCTCTTTTTTGCTTTCTAGCAGAATAGCCAGAGTAAAAATTTTCATCTAACATTGAACAGTGAATAGGCAGAGTTGCCTATTCACTGTTCACACAAGGCAAAATATTTTATTGATATTTTCTCTCTCCCCCATATCCCTCTTTGTCTCTCTATCCCTCTCCATCGATCTCTCTCCGTCATCCCCAACGAACAGTGGACAAGGAAAAGGCCAATAGCTTCGTCGCCCCGGACGCACCTCCGACCTCTCTCAACCTCGCCCTCTCCGCCAGCGAGGCGTTCTGACCGTTCTCCAGCTTACTCGGCACTGTCGACGAGTCGATCGACGCGAATGGGACCGTGGAGGGGACTCACCAGCTCGCTTTCTAGCTCGTAACCGCACCACTGACAAGGGACCTTTGACTGCACTAGCCACCAACGACCGGTTATGGGTCTTGGGTGTGGGTGGGCAAGGGTGGTTTGGTTGTTGGATTGATGGGGTTGGCCGGTTGTTGGGGATGGGGACAGAAGAGATCTACCGGTTATGGGTCTTAGGTGTGGGTGGGCAAGGGTGTTTTGGTTGTGGGTTTGATTGGGTTGGCCGGTTGTTGGGGATGGGGATGGAAGAGATCGACCGGTTATAGGTCTTGGGTGTGGGTGGGCAAGGGTGGTTTGGTTGTGGGTTTGATGGGGTTGGCCGGTTGTTGGGGATGGGGATGGAAGAGAAAGAAAGAAAATAAAATAATTAAAAAAAGATTGAAAAATAATATTTTAAGGAAATGAAGAGTAGAATAAAGAGTATTGTTAGAGTGTTTTTAACTGTTGGAATAGCTAAAGTAAATATTTATAATTTTTAAGTAGCTACTTTAACTTTATCGGCCGAAAATGGCCTCACAAATAGGAAAAAAAAAAACCTCTAAAGTCGTGCGGTACCAACCTTGCTTGTACCTTCATACAAGAAATCAAGCAATGCGTACGCCGACAGTCGCTTTTACTTGTAACTTTTACTTTCACTTTCACAAATCAAAGGTTTTTTTGAAGTACACAAATCAGAGTTAAAGTAGGTGCAGATTCCAAATAAAAAGAATAAAAAAAATGGGTCCAGTTTTAAAAAGAGCAACTCTATTATTATTTATTATTTATTTTTAAAATTATTATTTAATCAAAATTCATTAATATCAATCATAAATTTAATAGTAATTTTAAAAATTACATTATTATTAAAAGAACACAAAAAAAAAACTTATAATATTACTTGTTTTAAAGTTGTGCCTCGCCGCCTTGTTAAAACAGTGTATTTTGAAAAAAACAAAAATAAAGGCTCGCATCATTCATATGAACGAGTGACCAAAAAAAAAATAAGCAGCATTGGGTGGACAAATTTGACCCCTCATGAGTTGGTGAGGGTGAGCAACTGGGCATATAGAAGAATTCCATCAAGAATAAGGAAATTTTTTGAAAGGTGAGCGAGGCATTTGACCTCTCGACCTCTTCCTCGGCCAATAAATTCAAAGGCTAATAACTCGATTTTGTAAAATATTTGTGTGATATGTAGTAATACTTTTATTTAAATTTAAGAATAGTTCTTTTTTACTTTATTAGTATCCATTTTTCCACTTTTATCAAAACTGTGCTTCACTTTGAACCAAAATAAAAAATAAAAAAGACTCATAAAACAATAGAAGTTTTTAATTCCCTTCTCTCTTTTCCATTTGAGTTTCACATTGCTTTCTCAATTATTTCTTTCAAATCCAGATTCTCTTTCAACGGAGGAATTTTAATTTTTCACACCGCTCAGCTCATTTTGCCATCTTTTATCTTTTTTCTTTGTTGTACTCAATAAGTCTAAATTAAGAAGAGATCTGGCTAGAAAAAGTTAGCTTTATTATATGACTCTTATACTACAGGTCCCCACAAAGTGACGTAGCAGTTTATGTGACATTATTGTGTCAGTCACTAAAATATGGACCGACATTTATCAAATTTATAAATTGACGTGTGACAATCAACACAACACTTACGACATAAGTTACTAAAACATGGACTCGCACATGGTAGTACGTCCATGAGACATAAAATATGAATTACCACGGAGTTTGTAAGAAATTGTAATAAAAACATTATTATTAAAATGACACAAAAGAGACTTTTATTTTATTTTAAGAATCGTTCTTTTTTACTTCTTTAGACTTTAGTATCCATTTTTCCGCTTTTATTGAAACTGTGCTTCACTTTAAACCAAAATAAAAAATAGAAAAGACTCATAAAACAATTGAAGTTTTTAATTCCCTTCTCTTTTGAGTTTCACATTGCTTTCTCAGTTATTCTTTCAAATCCAGATTCTCTTTGAATGGAGGAATTTTGATTTTTCACACCGCTCAGTTCATTTTGCCATCTTATATCTTTGATTATTTTTTAAAAACATGTTTGGGTAGGTTTTTTAAATTCAAATTCTACTTAAGTTTTATCAAATTTTTTTCAATTTTGTCTCTAGTTCTTTAAACCATCCAAACATAATTTTAAAAAAAAAATTCTCGGTATTCGCAATTTTAAATATAGTAAAGAATAATATAATATAATACAAGTTTTTAAAAATATGACTATTAGAATAAGACAAATATTCAAAAATATGACTGTTAGAAAAAAAAACAAACATTCAAAAAAGATTAAATAGAGAGAGAGAATAAAAAAAATAAAAAAAAATATTATTTAAATAAAATAGTTATAGTAAATAGTTAAAATTATAAAACTGCTGAGGATGCATTAAAAAAAGTAGTTCACTAGAATAAAGAAAAGTAGTTTTTACCAATCCCCATAGTTTTATAAAACTATATACCTAAATTATAATTCACCTACCCTATTTTATTTCCCTTATTTTGTACTTTATGCTTTACCTGAGTGTACTACATCTTTCTTCTTTCTTTTTTTCTTTTTTTTGTTGTTTATTTATTTATTTTTCTTTCCATAACTTGCATAGGCAAAAAAGTATGACAAGGCATCACCAGCAACATTCTGTCATAGGGTTATGCTTTGTCATATGCCATTTCTTTAAAGGCAGTGGAATAAGGACTGGGATTATTTTTTTGCCCAAAGTGGAGGAAATTGTAGGGTCGATCTATGTGAGAGGGCTTCCCTACACAAACAACTTGTTCAGACTCCCTGTTCGGGTAGAAAGGCCCAATTAGATCCTCTTGAAAAATTGTTGGAATTTTTAATTGTAAGAAATTCTGATCCAAGTAATAGATGTTGAAAGTTTATCAAATTCTTATTCTCAATTAAATATTTTTATAAATTTACTTAGAGTAGGAGAAAGAAATTTCCTTATGTTATATGTAATTAATTTTTTTGCTCATTACTAAAAATTAAAAATATGAATAATTTGGTATTTCTTACTAACAATGAGGAATAGGAATTTACAATCTATAAATAAATGCTATTTCTAAAGATTTAATAATTTCAAAATATCCCAATAAGATTTTAACCCAGGTTGACTATTCCAATAAAAGGAATAGTTTGACAAATTGAGACTTTTTGAATGTATTCAGGTTTAATCCTGGGAAAATTTGAGATAAATTATTAAGTCAATGCGTCGTTAGGAAAATTTGGCCTTTTTTGAAAAATATTATAGTTGGAAGAAGAAAAAAAAACCAAAATTTTAAAATATAAGCAATAGGAAAATATAAATTTTTAAAAATATGATCATTAAAATAAAATAAATATTTAAAAATATGACCGTTAGAAAAAAGACAAATATTTATAAATATATATGTTATAAGAGAAAAAAATTAAAAAAAAAAAAATTTAGAAATGAATATTTAAATGAAGTAATTGAAGTGAATAGTAAAAATAATGAGGCACGCCGACTTGGGAGGGAAGCCAAAAGCTTCCTTCCCTCCTTTTCCCTGTACCTTTCACCCCCTTCCTTGCAACCCTATCTTTCTCTCCTTCTACTCTATCCCCTCATCTAACCAGCCACCAGAATCTCTTGAGAGTTTTCTCTCGTGTTCATCAACCCACCAAAGCTTTCGCCTCTTTTGAGGTTACTATCATGCCGAAGTGTTTTCTGGTTCTTTATCTTCTTGCTCTTCTCTCAACACGTAGCTCACCGGTTTATCCCGTCTCCTTCCACTATGTTTTGTGTGTTTTTTGGGTCGAAATCTTAGGATCTAGATCTACACTTTCCGGCCAATTTTTGCACTACACGCGCCTCACCAGTGGCTTCGCCAGTGTCCTCCGAGTCCACCGAAGATCGTCGTGCTCCCCACCTCTGCCCCCTCCTCGGAGCGTTTACTGCACGCGCCACCAAAGGTGGCTCCCACTCCTCACCACACCGAGCCTATGTTGTTGTTTATTTTTCTGTTTTTGTGTTGTTGTGTTTTATTTTGAACTTTTATATTGTAACCTCTATCTGTTTATCCCTGTATTTGTGTTTGAGTTTTTTGAACTCTTTATACATCTTTTACCACCTTAACTGGTGGCCTCGATTTTTGACATCCGTGTCACGAATCATTGAGCCCGCTTCTTCGGAAGCATTGCTTCCACGTACTTTCGTTCTTAGTTTAGTTTTCTGCTGCCCAAGCTTTGTGTTGTTTGTAAGATTCTCCACTTCTTTTTTCTTTTGGATTAAAAGTGGAAAGGATCCTCCTTGTAACCATTTTCCTCAATCAATTAGAAAAAAAAAAATAATAATAATAAATTTTAATTATTTTGAATATAAAATTTGACGAGTGTAATAGAAATGATCGCTTGGATCTCAATCCCAAATATATAGGTCCGTCCAACATATTTGGCCACCAAACACTTTTTTTATTTATTTTATTTTTTTATTATTATTTTGTATATTAGTTTTGATTGTCAAATTTCTTTCCTATCGTCTTCGTCAATGAACATAAATTTTGACGTCATAAATACTGATCTTTTTTTTTTAAAAAAAAAAAGAAAAAAGAAATTGATTTGAAGTTTGAACAGTTAAAACTAGAAGGCTTGATTTGAATTGTTAAATGCTTAAGGTTAAAAAGAAATACTGTAAGAAGACATCACAAATTCTTCTAATTGTTTCCTATGTCAAATAGCACTCTGTGACTCGATTGAATAGAAGGAAAAGTAAAATAAAATCTCGGCCTAAATTACAAACTATTCATCATGGTATCAATATAAATTCAGAAATTATTATGGTTGGCTTAATTTACAAATCGATCATTAGAATCAGATTCTGTTAAAATTTTTGACAGATTCCGTTAAACGCCACGTAAGCGCTATATCAGTACTAATAAGATGGCGACACCATGTCCATCGTAATAATAAAAAAAATAAATATACTAAAAAAAAAAATAGAACTTAATTTTTTTAAAAAAATTAATTAATTTTTTTTTTTAAAAAAAAAGAGCAAAGGGGTGGCCGAGGGTGGCACCCGGCCACCCCGAATTGCGTTTTGGGGTGGCCTTGGGCCACTAGGGGTGGCAGCCACCCCTTTGCTTTTCTCTCCTTTTTTTTTTTTTTTTAAAAAGTTTTTTTAATATATATATATTTTTTCTATTAAAATGGATACGTGTCGCCATTTTATTAGCGTTGATGTGGTGCTTACGTGGTGTTTAATGGAATTTGACTATAGAGATCGATTTGTAAATTAAGTCAACCACAAGGAAGTAATTTGTAATTTAGGCCAATCATAGAGACCAATTGTGCAATTATCCCTAAAATTTCACTTGGTGACCGGTGTCAACTCAAAGTAGCTAAATTCTCACCATATATATATATATATTTTTTTTTTTTGGTAAGTCTCACCAGATTTTTATTTGTTATATTATCGTTTATCTTAAAAATTTAAGCGGATAGAAATAGATAAATGTAATTATTTAATTAACACATTAATATTTTCTTCATGTATAGACTCAAACTCGCTTTTAATATGTGAGATTCAACTTGTAAAATATTTAATTGAGATGAGAAATATAAGAAATTGGTTAACATTATCTAATGGCAATCTTTTCCATACTACCACCAAATGTCTCTCGTCTTCTGTCTCCTTCGGTGAAACTCCTGCTGTGTTTGCATTTCTAGACTGGATTGTTGTTTTTGTTATTTTATTTGTTTTTTTGCTTTATTTGTAGTGCACTTTCTTGTGCTTTTTCTGTAGTTATATGGGTCGCTTTTAACTTTGTGTTTGGAAGCATTTTGACAGCGGGTCTTTCATTCTCTCTTCATTTGGAACAAAAAATTACAATATTGGAGATCCACCCTCGTAACCTACCTTTTTTTAATTGGCTTTAAAAGAAGTAAAAAATAAAAAACTTGATAATAGTATATGGTTTAAGCCTCTAATAATTAGAGCACTTATAATGGGTTATGTAAAACTCACTTTTGGTTAGAATAGAATAAATTTTTTTTGATAATAGTTATGATGCTACACATCATCCCCTTGTCCTCCTTTTATCCCCAAAAATTGATGTGACTCTTAGAATAATGTGTAGCATTACTCAAGTACAAATCCATCCTTATTTTAAGTTTAATTGGTTGGAAAGAATAAAAGAAGATAAAGAAAAAATAAAAAAATAAAAAATATATTTAAGTGATATAGTGTTAAAAATAAATAGTAAATACTACCGTGGCACTTGTCAGTTTCAAAAATGGAAAATGATAAATGTACATCATATGTACAATAAGGGTACAACACCCCTCTCATATGGGGTGGGCTCCACACACTATGGGGCCCACCCCATGTGAGAGAGGTGTTGTACACTTGTTGTACGGGAATCACCTCTCAACAAAAATAAGGACAAAAAACCTCTGAAGTCGTGCGGTGCCAACTTTGCTTGTCCCTTTCATACAAGGAATCGAGCAATGCGTACGCCGACGGTCACCCGTTGCTTGTCACTTTCACTTTCACAAATCAAAGGTTTTTTTAAAGTACACGAATCAGGGTTAAAGTAGGCGCAAATTCCAAATAAAAAGAATAATTTGGAATACCTTTTTTTAAAACACTATATCTAAATTATCTAATACCTTTTTTGACTTTTTCGGTCTGAGAAAAAAAAAAAAAAAAACCAGCCACTGGCGCACCACCGCCCACCCAGACGCTGCCGCCACTGCCCTACGCCAGAAACCGCCGCTCCTTCATTGGTAAGTTTAATCTCTCTTTCTGGCAGTTCCTCTAGCTTAAGTGGTTCTTCAACCCCTCTCCCCCTCTCTCTCTCATGGCACGGGCCTCTCTCTATGGTTTTATCGACTAAGTCACATTGGAATTCAGTAAGGTTTTCAAGATTACCCTTCTGAAAAATTATTTTCATCTTTGAAACAAATTTTTAGGTGGAATTATCTCCCATGTAGGCTCATTACAGCAGTTGTGGTTGATGGTTTCTAGGGTTTGGAAAGATTTTGGTCTGCAAATGAACCTCGATCCGCCATTGGAGGGGAGACTTCAAGAGGTTGAAGAATAAGACAATTTTTCTTTTAGGTTTTATTTTTAAAATTTATTTTTTAGATTTTACTACCAAGAAGAGGGAGAGAGAGAGAGAGCAATTTAATCAAACATTTCACAAGACCCGATTTGGAAACCCAAATTTGAAAAATCTGCAAAATCATACTATTAAAAGGGTCAACATCGTTTTCCAGCAACTTGAGGAGCTCTGGGTTCTTCAAATTTTTCTTGAACAAGTTGAGAATTGCAACGTCATTGGGGTCGGTGGCATTAAATACCACCGCGAGGAGCTCTGGCAGATCTGATTTTTTTGGAGCTCTAGTGTATCTGACAGATTTTGCATGTATCCGGCGAAATCTGGAAATTTTCTGTGGTTTTAGTTGTTTCTGGGGGCTGTTGTGGACTTTTCCGGTGGAATTGCTTGAGGAAGAAGAACCACTGAAGCTAGAGAACTGCCGGAGAGAGAGGTTGAACTTACCGGTGAAGGAGGAGGTTTCCAACGTGGGGCAGTGGCGGCGGCGTCTGGGTGGGCGGTGCATCGGTGGCTGGGCTGTTTTTTTTTTTTTTTTTTTTTTTTTATTTTCAGACAAATAAGAGTGAAATAAGGTCAGATCAAGTGTTTTGCTAACCCTAATTTTTCTTGTTTGATGTTGATGTGTCAACCTCTTATTGAAGGGCAAAAACTTCATGATTTTTGCCAATTCTTAATAGAAGTTATACCTTTAAAAAAAAAAGTCTAATTTTAAAAGTTACATTATTATTAAAGGAACATAATAAGGACTTCTTTCATTTTAAACATTCATACCGATTTCATTCATTAAACGGGTAAACAACAAGAGCATAAAACTCTTAATGGATCAGAGTAGGTAACTCTGAAAGTACAATCTCTCTAATACTATTTGGATAACAATCAAGCCAAAATCGATCTACGACAACCTGAATTTCTTCTTTTGCAAGCGTATGTGCCGCTGAGTTCGCATCTCTTGGCGTATGACAAACCTTCCATTCCCGAAAAAACCGGAGGACTTCGTGAATATCAGCCACAATGTGTCCATATTTTCCCCAATTTAATCCTGGTTTATTGATAGATTGTACCACTTGAATGGAATCGCCTTCTACCATGATTCTGTCCAGCCCTCTGTTCTTACAAAATTCAACAGCTTTCAAAGCCGCTATGGACTCTCCAACAACCGGATCAAAAATAAAATCCACCACTTGACTAGCAGCTGCATGAACCTTACCCTTGGAATCTCTTATTAACAAACCAATACCCATCCTGCCATTTTTGTTGTCTAAAACCACATCACAGTTAATTTTATAAAAACTGGAAGGAGGAGGGACCCATCTCACTATAGATGTTTCTGCCCGAGTCTTCAGTACCGATTCAACATGTCCCTTTCTTTTCAGAGAGTCCCGATATTCGTTAATGAAAGTTGCAGAAATCTTTATTATTTCATTTGGGTGGATAAACTCCCCATCATGAACCACCGAATTCCTCCTAAACCAAATACGTCTAGCGATCTCTGCATGAACTTCAACCTCGTCCCCACTACACCTATCAAAAAGATACTCCATAACTTCTGCAAAAGAAAAGCCAGCAACATAGCTCTTTTGAATCAATCTTCCCCCTGCCCCCCAAACATCAACCGCCGAAGGACAATCCCATAAAATGTGCTTCGCTGTTTCCAATTCTTTCTTGCAAAACAAACATAAAGGGTCAAGAGAAATACCTTTCCTTTGTAAATTATCCTTCGTTGGAAGGATATTTTGACATGCACGCCAAATGAAAACCTTAACCGGATTTGGGACCTTCATTCCCCATATCAACTTCCACAATTTTTGATCATTTCCATTGTTAGAACATTCACCCCGTGTTACCTCTTGCCTATCTTTCTCAATATAGTAGGCACTCCGAACAGTAAATTCTCCATTTGAAGATCCCCGCCATATCAGCATATCAGGATTTCCATATTTGCTAAGAGGAATGGAAAAAATTATATCAGCCTCCTCCTTGGAAAAAACTGAATTGACAAGAGCCTTTTTCCACCCTCTAGATTCGTCATCTATTAATGTTCTCACCACTGCTTCCTCAGGCAAAATCGTTATAGGTGACTGAACTTTATACGTCGTTGGGGTAGGTAACCATTTATCCCCCCAAATTTTAACCAAATTACCATTTCCAATTCTCCATTTCATACCCTCTTGAATTAAATCTTTTGAGGACATAATACTTCTCCAAGCAAACGAAGGTCGTCGCCCGAGAGAAGCCCCCAAAAAATCTACCCTTGGAAAATATTTTGCTTTTAGTATTTGGCCTGCCAAACTGTGGGGATTATGAAGAAGCCTCCAACCCTGTTTTGCTAATAAAGCTGTATTAAAACACCTCAAATCTCTGAACCCCATTCCTCCATTTGACTTTGAAGAACCCAACTTTTTCCAGCTCATCCAGTGGATCTTTGAATCATTTTCTTTATGCCCCCACCAGAATTTCTGCATCATGGAATTGATATCCATACAAAGTTTCTGTGGGAGAAGGAATACGCTCATGCTATATGTAGGAATAGCTTGAATCACAGCCTTAAGCAATATCTCCTTCCCAGCCTGAGAGAGAAATTTTGTTTTCCAGTCATGCAGTTTCTTCCAAACCCTATCTTTAATATTCTGAAATTCCCGCACCCTAGATTTGCCCACCAAAGCTGGCAACCCCAAATACTTATCATATCTTTGCGTACTGGGGACACCTGATAATCTTTGGATATATTCTCGAGCATCTTGACTTGTATTCCGACTAAAGAAAAGAGAAGTCTTTTCTTTATTAAGCAGTTGACCCGAAGCCCTTTCATAACACTCAAGAAGGTTAGATAACCTCCCCCAGTCTCTCGAAATGGCCCTGCAAAACAATAGGCTGTCATCTGCAAAAAATAGGTGGTTTAAACAAGGTCCCTTAGGTGATGTTGGAACTCCCGAGAGCCATCCAGAATTCTCAGCTTGAGCTAGTAAATTACTCAGTGCCTCTGCACATATAATAAAAAGGTAAGGAGAAAGAGGATCTCCTTGTCGAATGCCTCTAGAGGGTTGGAAATTTTCTGATTTTTGTCCATTAATGAGAACAGAAAAATTAACCGACTGGATACATTGCATAATCAACTCTCTCCATTTACGTGCAAACCCCATTCTTCTCATAACCTCATCCAAGAACCTCCATTCCACTCTATCATAAGCCTTACTCATGTCAAGCTTAACCGCAACATGGCCCACTTTCCCCCAATGATGATTTTGCATGGAATGCAACGTTTCATATGCAGCAAGAATATTATCAGAGATTAAACGCCCTGGAATAAAGGCACTTTGATTTGCTGAGATAATAAAAGGTAAAACCCCTTTAAGCCTATTTGCCAATACCTTAGAGGTAAGCTTGTAAATAACATTACAAAGGCTAATAGGACGAAAATCTGAAACTGAAGTAGGCTTTGGTTTCTTTGGGACAAGCACAATATGGGTAGCATTAATTTCCAAATCCATAACACCAATGCTAATAAATTTAGAAATAGCTCGACATACCTCATCTCCAACTGTACCCCAATTTTGTTGATAAAAATCTGCCGAAAAACCATCTGGACCTGGGGCTTTTAGCGGGCCCATCTGTTGTAATGCTTGGCTGACTTCCTCTGGAGTACAAGGTTGTAACAAGTGCTCATTCATCTCATCTGTAATTCTGCTTTCCATTCCTACCAGACATTTCTCCACATTTTCTATTCGGGTTGCTTGAAACAGAGTCTTGAAATAATCCACAAAAGCTTCCTCAATAGTCTCCTGTTCTCTGCATACCACCCCCAATCGGTTCTGAATTTGCTTTATCTGATTATTCTTCCTTCTCTGGTTTACACAAGCATGGAAATATTTTGAATTTTTATCACCAAATTGAAGCCAATGTTGCTTAGCTTTTTGCCTCCACTTTAAATCCTCCAGTTCAATCAAATCATTTACTTCTTTTCGCAACTGTTTGATATTTTCCATCTCAGCCTCAGTTTCATCAACTTGGAGTTTACCAAGTTGTTTTGTTTTTTCTGTAATCAGGCGGTCATTAGGATCAATATTGACTCTTCTCCACTGCTTGCAAACAATCTGACTCTTCCCAATTTTTGTCTTTACACCCTCCCAAATATCATGGCTAGGGACTTTAACTCTCCAAACCTTTTGAACCACTTGCTTAAACCCTTCTTTTTTTTGCCACCATGATTCAAACCGAAATTGGTTCCTTCTTTTAAAAAGACCACCTGCCGAAGTATTAAGAGATACGTACAGGGGTGTATGATCCGAACTTCGAGCAGGAAGGATTTCCACCGAAAGATTCGGAAATTTCAAAGCTAAGCATGAAGTAGCCAAGACTCTATCTAATCTTTCCTTAATAAACATACCATCATACTGCTTGTTCGACCACGTGAATCGTGAGCCATAAAATCCCATATCAGCCAATCTACATGTCTCCAATGTTGATTGGAAAGCCGTCATTTGAGCTCGAGCGCGACGCGCCCCCCCCCATTTTTCTGCATCGTCAATTATTTCGTTAAAATCCCCCATGCATAACCATGATAGGGGTGATAACTTGGCTAAGTGTCTCAAAAGATTCCAAGATTCCTTCCTCTTATGGACCTCCGGGTGTCCGTAGAAACCCGTAAATTTCCATGAACAATCAAACACTTCAGAAAAAATTACCCTATTAATATGCCTTAGACTATAGTTTTGAATTGTTACCTGAAAATCCTCCTTCCAGAACAACGCCAAGCCACCACTTCTGCCAACACAATCCACCACAAATACACAGTCATAACCCAGTTTGAACTTTAAACTTTCCATCCGGGCTGTTTTTTGCTTAGTTTCTATTAAGAAAACCATATCGGGTCGCTTTTCCTTCACCATCCGGCAAAGATCCCGAACTGTCCGAAGGTTCCCAAGCCCCCGACAGTTCCAACTTAATATACTCATAATGCTCGGCGGGGCTGAATATCAGCCTCCGCCTCAAAGGTTTCTGCAATTAATAGCGTCCCACGTCCCTTTTTCACCGATAAAACCCCAGCTTTGTGAGCCTCTCCTATATCTTTTCTACCTCTTTTTGTCTTCATCTTCACAGATAAATTGGCCGTAGAGTTTTTTTCCGACATGACTCGCGACTTTCTTCTCCAGGTTGTTTCTCTTAATGGGGAGACTGCACTGACATGAGTTTCACCCACAACATTTTCAACCGATTGACCCCTTTCATCCAATAAAGAAGGCTGGACATGGCCCTCAATTTCCTGTCTAATAGGTATGTCCACCAATGTTGAAATTAGGCCCACACTGGGATGAGTAACAGTTGCAAGTTGCCCATCTGTAGCCCCATCAACTTGTTGTTTCACACAACACGAACCTCCCTCGCTGTCATCTGAAATACTGCCCCTATCCTTTATCTTCAACGGTTCCACTTTCAGCAAGGCCCCCTTCTGTAGACTGATCTGATCTGGCAGGATATCATCCCCATTATACTCGGCCATATTTTCCGCAAGTGAAGGTATGTTAGATCTCGCCACTGAACTGCAACCTCCTGTGGCCACCTTCTCCACCGCCAAACACCGACTGTCACCCATGTACATTTCTGCAGTACCCTGTTTTTCAATATGACGCTGAATACCAGTACCACTGTCAGCCCCGAATTGGCTTTCTTCTCCTCTCGCTGTGGTCGGGGATCCATGTACTCCTTCAGTCCAACCTCTACCGTTTCCATGCCGTTTGTAAGCAGGAGACGCTCTTAGCCAGGTACCGAATTGCGCCTGTGAGGATTCTGTAGAAGAGAAAGCCCTGTATTTGGCTGAACACCCTCCTGCTCCGTGTTGTATAACCCCACAACGAAAACAAAACGTGGGCAATCTTTCATACTGGAACTCAATCCATGACGATTCCCCGTTAAGTTTCAAAACTCGGCCCCTCGCCAATGGCTTCATAATATCCAACTTTATACGCACACGCAAATACTCCCCCCATCCAATACCATCAACATCTGTCTCCACCTCTTCCACTTCTCCCACCGAGCTTCCTATTTTTACTCCCATTGTTTCATTCATGCATGCTAACGGCAAATGAAACATACGAACCCAAAACAAAACCTTCGAAAACTCCATTCTGTCAGGTGCAATAAGGCCATTATAGTCTTCAACAGAAAACAAATTCCCTTCAAAAATCCACGGTCTACCTTCAAGCACTCTAGATTTATCCCACACATTTTCAAATTCCACTAGAAACAGATTATGCCCAAGAGTCTTAAAAATAGTGGTTCCAGAAGGTTTCCACCCCCTAATCAACGTAGATTTTATAATGTCTCTTCCAATAATACGGTCAGCAAATAACCTTCCTACTAGACAGAATTGGCTTCGATCTTCCATAGTTTCCAGCCCCAAAACTGTCCCCTCCACCTCCAGACTCTCCTCCTCCGAGAGAGAAAGTTTTCTCCATAGATTTGGTAACGCATCATCCATAATTCAGTGCCTCACCGCCTTGCTCAAACAGTGTATTTTTGAAAGAAAAAAAGAAAAAAGAAAAAGCTTGCGTCATTCTTATGAACGAGTGACCAAAAAACAAAACACAGCATTGGGTGGACAAATTTGACCCCTCGGAGTCGGTGAGGGTGGGCAACCGAGCATATGGAAGAATTCTTCCATCAAGAATGAGGAAATTTTTTGAAAGGTGAGAGAGGCATTTGACCTCTCGACCTCTTCATCGGCCAATAAATTCAAAGGCTAATAATAATAAACACTACCAATCAATTTTGTGAAATATTTGTATGGCACGTAGCAATACTTTCATTTTATTTTAAGAATCGTTCTTTTTTACTTCTTTAGTATCCATTTTTCCACTTTTATCGAAACTGTGCTTCACTTTGGACCAAAATAAAAAATAAAAAAGACTCATAAAACAATAGAGGTTTTTAATTCCCTTCTCTTTTTTCCATTTGATTTTCCACATTGTTTTCTCAGTTATTTCTTTCAAATCTAGATTCTCTTTGAATGGAGGAATTTTGATTTTTCACACCGCTCAGTTCATTTTGTCATCTTTTTTCTTTGTAGTACTCAATAAGTCTAAATTAAGAAGAAATCTGGCTAGAAAAATTTAGGTTTATTATGATTCTTAGAGCATCTGTATCAAGCTCTTCAAATTTTTTCTAAATTTTAGTTGAACAATCTACTTTTTTTAATTTTATCTCACTTTTAAAAAGCTTCCTACATCAAACTCACTAAATATTTCTCTATTTTAATTTTGTTCTCTTTATTGAAGGTCTTAGCGCTTCTGGACTTTCTTATTATACAAGATGCAGACCAACAATGACATTTGGGTGTCTTACAAAACAAGCCAGTTCCTCTATCTGGGCAAATAAGAACACAAAGACAAAGCACAAAGCAAAAAACAACAACTCAAACAGAGAGTGAAACTAGCTAAGGAGGGTTATTGGAAAATGATAAATGTACATCACATGTACAACAAGGGTACAACACCCCTCTCATATGGGGTGGGCTCCACACTGTGGGGTCCACCCCATGTGAGAGGGGTGTTGTACTCTTGTTGTACATGTGATGTACGAGAATCACCTCTCTAATATCACTGATAGCCTAATAGGGGGACTAGGACAACGGGGGTAGGGAGGAAAAAGGAATATTTCCACTAATGCCAGTGCACGTGGCTCATCTGGCTAGGTTATGCGCAGTCCAATTCGCACTGCCATAAACTTTACGGTCCGACCAAGCTGGAATGTTATTCAGAAGAAGCCGCGCTTTGGAGATAAAAGGCTCTAGGTGCCACTTGAGAGGGAGGTCCTGGCCAAGAAAGACGGTCACCACCACAGGCAAATCTCCATAAAAAAATAACTTTGTTGTGGCCTTTCGCTATCTCCTGTCAAAACAAGCCAATAACAAAGTCATATTATAGGGAACAATTTTTATTTCTTGCATTCCATAAAAAAGGAAATTCGCCTGATTACAGTTCAGGCAGTATCTCTCCCTCTTTTAGCTAAAGAAAGAGAGGCTTTGAGTAAGGAGAATGCTACCTCATTTATAGCATTCTTGCGATTTGTTGATTCTTTGATTTATTTATGTGATAAGTAGCAAAAAAAGACTCACAGGGCAGAACACATTATCCCCAAGAAGTCCACAAATTATTAGGACTATCAAGATTCCAGTCTTTCCAAGTCTCGCAAGCATAGCTGTTCCAAAAAAATTGAAAACAATCAAACGAACTGGAATCTACAAGCCCATGATCAACTGAATCTTACTGTTAGTGATGAATCCATTTAAGAATTGAGAAGGCATAATATCTAAAATAACCTCTTAAATCAACAAAATAAATCTACTAAACGGAGTAATAGCATGAAGAAGTCCCTTTTCAAAAAAACTTTCTCTTCTCGTTTTGCAGGGAATGGAAGATAGAATGGAATATAATGACACTGTTGGATATCCCCATTCCCAATACCCCCTTAATGAGTGACAAGCAACATACAATCAATATTAATTAAGCGAAGGAAGCTTCAAAAGCTTAAGAATGTATTTAGAACTTTTTCTTAACAAGCAAAGAAAATTTTCCTGCAAATTGTCTCTATTTATAACTATTTTCTGACAATATCACAATTGATTTTCTTGGGGGAAGGGAAAGAGAAAATAGATCTAAATGATTTCATAAAAAGGTAAACCTTTTATTTGACTCAAAAAAGAAAAAGAAAAAGAAAAAGAAAGCAAAAATAAAGAAGGAAAAAACCAAAAGAAAAACGCTGAGGACAAAGAATGAAAGCACTATTGGAAACGGACCTGCATTATTTAGTCAACAGATAATATCATTATCACCCTCTAATACCCAGCTCCAATTTCTCTTCTCAAAAATTTGATAATTGAAGGCAAACAGCAATAACTTCAGCTGGCGCAGTGTGGGTTAAATTCTGTTGATCAAATATTTTCCATACAATTAATCAAACAAAAAGGAAAACAATTAGACAATGATAAAACAAAGAGAAACCTATAAAAGAGAGGAAATGTTAGAAAAAAGTATGTACCTTAGTGGAGATTCTTGCTAGACTTTTAGATCATTCAATCAATTTGTCGTCAATCATTATTAGGTGGACTTGAGCGATCTTGCGCCATTCTTTCCCTTTTTTCCTGTGACATTGTTTCTTTAGCAAAGGACAATTGCTGATCAGTAAAATAGAAACAGAGGCAGGCAACCCCTCTTCTAGCAAGTACTTGAGCATAGGGCAGTTAGAGATCCGCAATTCTTCAAGAGAAGCGAGGTGTTGAAGCCCCTTACCATCCAAAGATTTCATATTGGGAAAATTCGTTATTTGAAGAATAGTTAGATTGGTGGGCAGCAATCCCACCTCCGGAAAGGATTCTACCTCTCCCGTTTCGCCACAAATAAACAAATTTTTAAGAAAGGGGAGATATTGTAAACCCCATCCCATTCGTTTGGCAATGAGGTTGTCACAATCGACAATGGAAATTGACTTCAGGTTTGAAGGCAAGCCCCCTTCAGGAAACGACTTGATCCCTAGACAATGTACTAGTTGCAATTCCTCAAGAGATGGAAGAAGTACGTGCATCTTGTCAGGCAGTGACCTCAAACTTCCACAATTCCATACCCAAAGCAATGTAAGGTTGGGGGCAAGCAATCCTCCTTTTGGAAAAGATTCAAAACAAGGGCAATCTATGATTCGTATTTGCTGGGTCGTTAAATGCTGTTTTGGAACTGATAGAGATTTCAAATTCCTACAACCAATGATATAGATATCACAAAGGTTTGGGAATAAGTCCAATGGGAAGGAGCTAAAAGAATCATAAATATTTATCAAGTGCAATGTTTGAAGGGATGAAAAGATCCGGTGCATTGGAAGCTGTTGAAGAGAAATAAGTGAGGTACAGTTAGAGATTTCTAACTCTTGAAGAGAATAGCTGGACTCCATCATTCCCATGGCTAGGGAATCTAGTGCATCAAATCCTCCAACTTTGAGAACCTGTATTTTGGTTGGCAAATCCTTTAACATATCCTTATTACAACGTGTTAGATTCAATTGACATATAGCAGGAGCCTTTGGGAGTAAAGCCCCTAGCAACGGACATTCCCTGATCTCAAGTTTAGCTAAAGAAGGAAGATGGATGGGCAACCCTCCTGATAGCATAGGGCAGTAATATATATAAAGCTCTTGAAGATGAGGAAAAGCTCCACTTTCACTTTCAGCACCAAAAGAAAACCATTTCTCCCACTTCAACGCTTGCTCAAACCTTAGAAATTTTAGGGCTCCAAATGGCTTCATTGAAGAATTGTTGCCATAAAAGTCACGACCCACTGTAACAACTTCATCAAACTTAATAACTGAAAGGTCTTGCAAAGAGGGTAGATGCCCAAGTGGTGGCAAGCTGCAGCAATATTTACAGTCATATAGATGAAGAGATGCTATATTAGAAAATGAAGGATGCCCTACCCAATTGGGAAAACTTTTACTTCTATAATATTTGATAGTAAGACTTTTCAAATTTGAATGAGGCTGGACACTGTCAAGTATAGTTCTTTGACTTTTTAAAATATCAGTATCAGCTTTCCATTCCAACACCAACTCCTCAATGTGCTTCTTGTCCTTCAAGCCTGCATCCAAAGCATCTGTAGAAGAGACAACATTTTGAAGGTTCAAAATAGCAAGTTTTCCTCGAAGATTTGTAAGTTTTCCCAACTCTCCAATACAGGACCCACTAGTTTTGCTGATGATAAATGTAGTCAATGTTTGGAGACATTTTAGTCTGCCCAATTGTATTGGCATCTCCATTATGCCAGTTCCAGTAATATCAAGATGCCGTAGATTAATGAGTTTTCGCATATCCCTGGGCAATCCAACAAGATTGTTACAACATGATAAGTTGAGTGTTTGCAAATTGATCAAGTCACATATGGAATCAGGCAACCTTTTAACTGCAGTGAAAGAAAGGTCCAAATAACGTAAATGTTTAATTTTACCAATTGAATCAGGCAAGTAAGTCACATTCTCATAGTGAGACAAAGAGAGTACCCGTAAACATCTTAGCTTTGGCAATAAATCATGTGGCACTTTTTTAGTTAAATTGTTGTCCATCATGGAAAATTCTAATGGCAGGAAGGTGCGCAACTGCTTAACCTTGTTAAGAGCCTCAAACTTCTTAAAGTCATCAAATCTTGTTCTGAAATACGACAAGTGATGCGTCTTGTTCACAATTCCATCAAAACTGTCACCCTCCAACCTAAAGATAAATTGCCCAGAAACAGAATTTGCTAAGTCATTGACAAGATCATGCATTACAAAACATGATTTGCCATCACTTGATTGTTGAAACAATGATCTTGATACAAGATCAAGAAAGTAATCATTACCAACTTCTTCCGTTGTTTTGTTTTTGAGTTCTTGCAATAAACCTTCAGCCATCCACAGTAAAACTAATTGATCTTTTTCGAATGCGTAACCCTTTGGGAATATTGAACAATAAGCAAAGCATCGCTTTAGATGTGAGGGTAGATATTTGTAGCTTAATCTTAGAGCAGGAAGTATGTTTGTCTCGTCAATTGGTAAATCCCAAATTTCGCTCTTTAGTATCTTATCCCATTCATCAACATCTGATTTCGACCTCAAGAGAGCTCCAATTGTTTTGGCTGCTAAAGGTAGTCCTTCGCACCTTTTCACAATTTGTCTGCCGATTACCTCTAGCTTTGGACGTGCATCAAAGTTACCATCGTGGAATGCATATTTTGCAAATAGTGACCAGCAATCTTCCTCTGGTAACTTCTTCAGATGATAAGTTGCAAAAGTGCGCATGACTAATGCAACCCTGTCATCACGTGTTGTTACAATAACCCTACTTCCTTGTTCCCCAGATTTAAAGGGCTGACTTAAGACCTCCCAAACAGCATAATTCCTATTCCAAACATCATCTAAAACAAGTAGGAATTTTTTCCCCATCAACTTCTGCTTCAGTGTAACTTGAAGCCGATTCAGATCCTTAATATCACAAGTTGACGAAGTTACTGCCTCTAGAATTGTTTTCGTTACCCTGAACACGTCAAATTCCTGTGGAACACACACCCATGCCTCAAGTTCAAAATGCTCCTTCACCCTCTGGTCGTTGTATACAAGCTGAGCAAGGGTGGTCTTCCCAATTCCCCCCATGCCCACTATGCCAATCACACCCATCGCACGGGCAATTGCATCGTCCGCGAGCAACAACTTAACTATTTCCTCCTTATCACCATCCCTACCAAAAATACCAGATTCTTCAACCAAACAAGTGGTGGGCAATCTCTCTGATGATTTCCCTCCAACACCTTCTCTTAGACCCAAAACATCCTTTTGCTTTGCTAGATATTCTAATCTGTCAAGTACCTCTTCCGTCTTCCGTTTCATCTCCTTGAAAAAAGGATTAAGAAGAGTAGAGACAGAGTTCCGTACCTTAATTGCAGCGGTTTGAGATTCAGCAGCCAACTCGCGTCTCCGGATTTCTGTATCAATCTCATCCAAGATGTCCTCCGCATCATAGAGAGCATCTTTCAGCTCGTCAAGCCACCCATTCACCACAGGCTGCGTTAGTTCCTTGTCCTCCGCGTCCTCGATCACCGCCCTCACAGACAGCATTGCTATCTTCATCTTTCTAAAGGGCTCATCGGCGAGTTTTCGTCCCCGAAAGAAATCAAGGACCTCTCGAGTCATTTTTTTTAATAAATCCTCGAAGACAACAGAGAGAAGCGCTCCTCCCACATCTGCCATGTTTTCTTCTTTCTTTGCAGCGGAAATAAATTAGGCGATCGTAGTCGTCCACAGCAGAGCATAATCAGATTTGCAAGCAATCTTCTGCTTTTATATCCTCCTGAACTGATGTGCAGGAGATAAGAAGACATGGGTGTGTCGGGACCCACGTGGCCCTTTTTTTTTTATTCCTGCACAACAGTAAGTCAGTAACTATGTCTCAAAAAGTTAGGTATCGAGAGTTACCCATGTCGGGACCCACGTGGTGTCCCACATGTTTTTTTTATTACTACTCAACAGTAATTATGTCCCAAAACGGCGGGATCTTGACGGATCCGGTCATTGATCCGGCCGTATCTGGCCAAAACGGCCGAGATCCGCCCGGATCTGGACGGATCCGTCCATTGATCCGGCCAGATCCAGAAGATTCCGGCCTAAATCCGGCTATTTTGGCCGGATCCGGTCAAACTTTCTCGCCGGAATCCGGCAACGGCGACCAAACGTTGCCGGATTCCGGCAACAATTACCAAACTTTTATTTTTGCATTTCGTAATTTTTTCGTGCGAACCAAACACCGAAAAATATTTTCGAGAAAATCATTTTTTCTGAAAATGATTTCGTCAAAATCATTTTACGTCGAAACAAACGGAGCATTAGTGTCACGTAAAATTATCGCCCATACTTTATAATTTTTCACTCAAAAAAGTATCACATAAATTTTGGTGTGATTATTTATGTAATTATCTTCTTCTTTCTTTTCTTTTTTTATTAAATTTAAAACATTTATTTGTCCCAACAAATTAATATAAAAACTTCGGCCAAAGAAAAACACGGCAAGTACGAAATAATTGTTAGAGCTTAAGCAACGTTAGCTGATGATTTGCTACCATAAATATGTTAAACTGTCTCGTGCCTGGTGGAATTATTCTATTGCATTAAAAAATAAAACTATAGGAGAAAAGCTTTTTAAAAAGAATTTCATTTTCAACCTTTCTTCAAAATGCAAATTTAAGGTTTTTAAAAACAAAAAGGTCCAAGAAATATTTTTAAGTTTTTTTTACTGAACACACTCATCTTACTTGACATGATTTTTTATGTATTAAAAACACTTTTTACGCTTCTTGAAGCAATCCGCCCGCCCTTAATGAATTGCTCAAATCACGATAACAAACACAAAAAAAAAAAAAAAAAGAAGAAGAAGAAAAAAGAGTGGTTGTACTATTAGGCGGCCAACACACTAAAGGAAAACGGATCATCTCCATTTCATTTGCCCATCTTTTAACAATAACCGACTCCTCTGAATCATTTTTCCATTGTCTACTCTCTTCTCAACTAGTTATTGAAAGTGGCTGTGGAGGTTTGGGGCCAAAGAATAGTTCCATCATCCTCAATCCACCCCCTTAAGGTGGTTCAACGACCCTACTTTGAACTACAAGTGAACTTTTTTCTTCTTTTTATTTTTATTTTTTTCATCTGAGCAAATCTCGGTCTAAGAAAATAGAGTAATGCTAGAAGTCTTCTTTATGTTATTTAAAAAATGAAGTGGCTTTTAAAATCAACATTTGATTTGTATAGATTATTATTGAATTTTAATCCAATTATGATTTTAAAAGTTACATAATTTTTGGATGGACACAAAAGAGGCCCGTAGAATTACCCAAGAAAATATGGATATTTCACTGTTGAACTAGGAAAGGACAACATTGCTGAAATTACAGTAGCATAATCCCTTGCAAATCCATCGATGGTGCCAAAATTACAATACAAAAGCTGGTGAAGGCACATAATTGATCAATAATCTTTTAAATATGGCTGTTCTAACATCGCTACTTACAAAAGCAGATACAAATATGAATAAATCTTCTTCTCTTTATAGAAAAAAATGCATACAACAAAGATGATTTTTCTTAATAACATCGATATGGTCAGGAAATAGCCCAATAACAAGCCAAGTCATGCAATAATACTCATATTTTCATCATATGTACAGTGAAGAATTGAATGTTATGCATTGAGGAGCAATTAAAAGAAATTTATATGAAACAAAAATCACAAGCATTACCTAGCTTACAGGCTATGGATTGTTGTTCAGAAGTAACTAGACTGGATCTGCAGGAGCTCAAGCTGCGCCAATAACTTTGCAACTGTTGGTTTTAATCTGGGATCACCATTCTGGGCTACATCAATAAGCACTATCTGAGCAGATTCCCCATACTTAACTCTATATTCATCAACCTTTAAAATCCTCTCTAATATCCATAGTGCTTTCTCCTGAGCCTTTACACTCCCTGATTCTATAACTTTTATTATGGCTTGAATGCCTGCCGTTTTGGCAATGCAGTTGGTTCCATTCTCCCAAATTTCATCTTGCAAGAGAGTTGCAAGGGCACTGAGAACAGCTTCATCTGCTTGCCTATCATTACCTTCCAATATTTGGACCAGTGGAGAAATAGCACCTGCCTTGACCAAACAAAATGTGCTGTTAACATAGCAGTAGCCATCATGAACTTCACAATATGCATCTCCAGAATGAGGAACACACGACCACATCGAATTTCTAGACTTTCTAGACTTTCTAAGTGACATTGTATTCTGTGATAACTGAGCTAATGAGGTTGCCGCTCTGTACTTCGCAACCGGTGACTCACTCAAGAGCAATTTCAAAAGCAAAGGAATCACCCCATGTTCTGCTGAGAGAAGCTGTAATTTCTTATCAGAAGGATTTGTGAATCTAATCAATACACCTGCAACACTTTCCACTAACCAGCATTTTGTGGGTGTTGAAGTTGCAACGCTTGAACTGATAATGGAGATCAAAATTGGCAGCAAATTTTCCCTCTTAAGTATATCTGTTGCTTTCTTATCACTAATGGGGAGATTGCTAAGGAAGCCAACTGCTGCAGCTTTTTCGTCCTCAGATGTTGATGATGAGGCAATATTGACAATGCAACCAATATTGGTTTCTCCTAGCTGTTCAGTGAACTCTTCTGGTAAATCTTTAGAGAGAGTGTAAATCAAATTTAAGGCACCACTCCTGATTTTTGAGTTATTTTCCTTGAGAAATGGCAGGAGAAGCTGAATTGCACCATTTTCCTTCATTTTTCTTCTAACTTTGGCTGCACTTGAATGGGCAGCAATGTTGTTGAGTGCTTGTAAGAGATGACACTGAATTACTGGACTGGAAAGATTTAAAAGTGAGAGCATCTGCTGAGCTACATCTTGGTTAAAAAGAATAGATTCTGACTGAGCAATCCTTGCAAGAATAGCCGATGCTGGTTCCCGCAGAGTCATGAGCACAGAAGTCACAGAAAAAAGGAGCTGAAGCAGAGGCACCACTATGCCTGAACTAATCAACCGTTGATTGTTTTCTGTCACGATGGACAAATTTTGCAATGCACTTAAAGCTGATAATTTAGATTCCAGTTTCCCTTCATTAAACATCTTCACAAGGGGTTCAACTGCCCCATCTTCTCCAAGGGATGCTCTAAACTGATCTGTGAGCTCCATCCTTGATAGTGCTGTTGCCATGAGAATCTTACTCATGTCAGAACCTGAAAATACATCATACCTATGGTGAGAGATCCAACTTTTTGTGATTTGCTGAGTTGGAGAAGCAACAAATTTATTTATTTTTATCAGCAAACCTTTTCATAGTTAAGATACTAAGGTTTGGGAACTAAAAACACCAGCTCGCTTGTTAGTCTTTAAAGTTGATCACATATTTGTCTGAAACATAGGGTATATAAGCATATAGTCATGCTGCAATGTATTCAAAATACATTCACTACACACACAAGTAGTTAAATCCAGATCCTCTTCAGTCTTCCCACCAACCGTATCACCACAATTTGACAATTTCAGACTCACTGCAATGTGCAGAATATTTTGGAACAGTTTCTTTTTTCTTTGTTTTCGATCTTCAATTGGCTCAACATAAAGTTATGTTTATGATCCCCATTGATCCTCTAATAAGAACATCAAACCAACTTATTTTGGTCAAAGCTAAGAAATGCACATCTGAGCCCAACTGTGATGATGCTTTTACTTCGATGTTAAGAAGGGTCAGGAAACCATTTTTCTTTGTCAAAGGCTTCCAAATCCGTTGACATCATGACTTTACAACAGAATGTGCCAGTTTCTTATCTAAATTTTCCAAGTGCTACAATTTGAGAATGGGAAATAAATAAGACCTCCACTCACATCACATATATGGCATGTCTGGTAGATCAAGCCCATAATGATGAGTGTTAGAATATTAATTAATCATTTTTTTATTGGCTTAAGCTTTTAGGACAACCGGTGATTTAACATGGCATTAAAACAAAGGTTTTGAGTTCGAACCTTATACTTCTCATTTAAATTAAATATTTCACGTGTTAGGCTTCACTTATTAAGGAGAGGTTGAGCCCACACATGGCGGCTTAAACTTTTGGGACTACTGGTGATTTAACAATGATTACTAGAGATAATGTAAAATAAGATTCTATCCGGAGTTTGGGAGGCATACAGTACATTAATCAATTCTAGAATTTCTTGCAGCTAGCTCCTACCTTGATTCACACTAAACTAAGCTAGAATGCAAACCATCAAAACTATACAAATAGAATAGCACATTCAATTAAGCACACAGAAAAAAGGGCTTCGTGATTACCTTCCTTTAGGTACTGCACTAGTGGCTTGAAGTAACCAGCCTCTGCCATATGAAGTGCATTCTGAGTATTGCTTGAAAGAGTACTTAACAACTTCCCTGCATTTCGAGAAGCAACAGGGTCATCCCCATTTAGCATTGCAACCAACATAAGAATACACCCTTGAATTCTGCCCATCCGCCGCCTAACTGCTATGAGATCTGAGAGATCTAGCAACAGCCCCACAGCTTCCCCCCTCTCTTCCACATCCCTTGTCAAAGACTTCACCAGAATTGACAAATACCCAACATCCGCCATCTTCTCCTGTAGACTTCAATTGATAAGATACATACCAAGCATGCAGTTTTTGTATTCCAAAATCAAAAAGTTCAAGGAAATAAAAAAAACCAGTATTTTCACATGTGATATACCTTGTTGTCAGCATTCTTCCAAGCCATTCTTCTTAGTACTTGAATTGTAGCCAACCTATTGTAAGGCTTGCTTGAACCTAAACGATTAAACAGAATTGGAATGATTCCTTCTTCATTAATCGATTCATTACTAACCTTTTGGCTTCCAATCAACTCATTCAATCCCCAAAGTGCAAATTTAAATTCTTCATCATTACCATACTTAAGTTGCAACACAACATCATCAACATCAAGACTGATTCTCTTCTCTATTATTTCCCCCACCCCTTTCAACTCACTAGCAAATTCCGATCCCCGGCTTGAAGTTGGACTCGAATTCGAACTAAACCTCACATTCATCAACGCTTTATGCAAATCTCCAGAGATTTCTTTAAAAGAAGTAGACACGTCAAGACTAGCGAAGAGCAAAAGGCCGAGCGACCGCCCAAGTTCATGAGAAGTTTCCTCAACATGAGAAACGGATGTGCTCGAATAGGGACTTTCTATCAAAGCTTTACATCGTTTAAGCTCTCTCTCAAAGGATTCCACTGCCTTTCGAATCGCTGGACTGTCCATGAACTTGTCTTTCTCCCTTAGTTCATTGAAAATTGGAGAAAATTTCTCAACATGCACTGCAAATTGAGTGAAAATCTCTCTTTCGGTGTCGGAGTCTTTTGCCAGTGAGACAACCTCGTCGGCCAAAGCTATTAGCTCTGACATGAGCTCTGAAAAGCTTCTACTCTCAACATTTTCCATCTCTTTATGGGCAAGAACTCAACCTATTGATAAAAGTTTTGATATCGAACAAAAAGAAAAGGGGTATCCTTTTTTGCGTGTGTTTGTGGGTGTACGACAGAAACAAAGAAAAAGCAAAGACCAAGAAGAGGAAGAAGAAATTAACGAATAAGATAAGTCTACAAAGAAAAATAGTGGGAAGTGAGAGACAGAGAGAGAGATCCCAGAAAAAAGAAGAAACTATACAGAAGGAAAAGAAACTATAAAGAGCATATATATAAACAGAAATACCAGAAAACAAGCAGAGAGAGAGAGAGAGAGAGAGAGAGAGAGAATAAGAATCAACTGAACCTGCAAAGCAAATGCAAGAAAGACTTGAGACTGCGAAAATTGTATATCCAACCTCTACGTTTTAGACCCGAAAACATGAGAAAAAAAAAATCCAATCAAAGCCGAAGCAAAGACCCAAGACTTGAACACTTGTTCTTGTTCTTGTTGACTCAGAAACATATAAAACAGAGAGAGAGAAGTGTCGAGAAGTTGTTGGAGGTTTGCAGCTGGAATCATATGGAGAAGAGTTTATGGCGAGTCAGTGTCAATCAGCTCTGACCCTTTCATTGCCATTATAATAAATGACAAAAACAATAATACAGTAATACGTCCTCGTCTTGGTCCTCCTCTTCAGCCATTTCCAAGTGGGGAAGACGAAGTCAAACTCTGCGTTTCTGCCACTCTGTACTCTGTTTTGCTTGGCCTACGTGTTTCCTTTATCTTTTCAACTCGTTTCCTTTGCTACTTGTCGTTTCACATATTCAAATAAGCATTCACATATTCAAATAATCATTATTTTTTAAAAGAGCGACTGGCTTCCTGGGTCAACCCGGTTCTCCTTTTTTGTCCGAATGGGGTTGAATTTGGTGTTAGTGGGTTGGGGAGTTAACCCGGCTGGATTTGCTCGTAATCAAATACTCACCTAAGGGGTGCATAGTATTTGCCATATGAAAATTTTCCTGTTTGATCGAATTCCTTTTATAGAATAGGGGTGATTCATCCATTCTTACTCATAATAGGGTAGCTACAAGCCTACGACTCACCTTTAACAATCAAATCACTCCCACGAATAGCGGGTTGCCTTACAAGGATGGTCGCGATCCACCCCTCCATTAGGTGCAATCGTGAGCCACCTTTTTTAAAGGAGTATAAAATTTTAAAAATTCTTAGGAGTGTGCGGATGTTGACATTCCAATCATCGACTAATTGTCGATGCTGTTCCGACCTGTGCAGGTTGGCATCTGATGGCAGGCAAAGGTGGAGTTCAGTTTTACTTTCCAACAAAAGTTAGCGAAGGGCAAAGTCTCGCTTTTAGTTTTCAGAAAAATTCTACATACTGAACTTCCGTTTAAATCTTTGATGGAAACCATTAATATGTCACATCATCACCGAATACCTACATATCTCGTACGATGAGTCAATGGGGTCATCCTCAGAAATTACAGGGATGGTTGCAACCATTCCGATAGTCAGAAGAAATGGCCGCACCACCCTAAGCCCTTGTAAGTGTTTCGGTCACCTCCAAACTGATCCTTTTGAGTGGCCAAATCTCCCTTAAATCAGCCAATATATATATATTGCATCCATGCAACATGATGTCAATCCCAAAAGTATGTATTGAAGGGTGAATTTCATATATGGCTCAAAAACTCTCCTCCATAACAAAATATCATGTGGAAAAGTGGAATGCAAAACGTTAATCATGTTCTCCTAAAAAAAAAAAAAAGACATGTCCTTTTTGGGATTTGGAGCAAGTTTGATTATGGGAGAAAGGCTAAAATGAAATGTAGGCAAAATTAGAGAGGACTAGCAGGGACTTTTGTGGATGAATTTGTAAACGTGCGGAAACTAACATTTGTTTAGAAACATGTGAGAACGTTTAAGGGAGAACTTAGGGACAGTAAATCAAATGATTGACTCATTGATTGTTTGCTTATAAAAAATAAAAAATAAAAAAATAAAAAAAATCAAATGATTGTTTACTTTTTGGACACTCCTGGAAAGTAAATCAAATCAAATAATCCTTCACTATTTTTTGCTGTTCAAGGGTCAAATCCACTTTCCTTAAGCACCCTAGCACCTACATATTAAAGAGTATTTTTTTTTTGCTTGTTAAAGATTTTTTTGACCGGTTGAGATGTAAATTGAATGAAAAATTACTTAGATATGACTAACTAATTAAATTGGTGAGCTGTTAAATATTCACCATTTTTATTTTTATTTTTAACAAAAAAAAAAAAGAAATTGGTGAGCGGCTACACTAAATGTAAAATAGCAATCAATAAAAAAAATGAATAAAAAAAAAAATTAATGAGAAATAATATTTAAAATAATAAAAATTGATAGCTAAAATAAATGGTGAAATGTACGTAGGTGCTTTAAATAAATAGGTAGCTAAAATTAAAAAGAAAAAGTAATTTTTTGAGTTAAAATGAGAAGAAAATTTATTGAACCTAATGTGAATACTCTTATAAGTTTGTAATATGTGCATCAGAATTCAGAGTTCGGACTTATACAAATGGTCATTTTAATTTTTCATCTCCATTTTCTTATCAAACAAAAAAAAAAAATATATATATATATATATATATATATATATATATATATATATATATATCTTTTTCACGAGGCATATTTGTGCCACTCCTTCACCTTCCTCTCTCTACCTCTAAAACTGGTGTTCTCTCTCATTTTTTTTTGGCTATGGTGACTTCTAAATCCAAATGTAGTATTCATTAAACCGGACACCTCCCTAGTCGCATATTGCATTGATGCTCTTCTTCGGCAGCTTCGGTCTAGTCATTATCAGTATTATCCGTTGGCTGTCCAAGTTCTTTTGTTGTCATAGTAGGCATTTCAAGCTGCCCATGCATTCGATTGCCTCAAGAACCACCATTTCTAGCTGCCCTCTTTCTTTTTTTCTTTCTTTTTGACTATGTGCCAAGAAATTATATTACCATGTCATTCATTTGGATCATTTCCAAATTCTGTTAATATTTGTACTAGGGTCGTTATTGAGGTGATCCACCCCTCCTTTTGTATTCTCTTTTCTTTTATTACAGCAATCTTAAATATAAGGAAAAAAAAAAAAGAGTCCATTCAAATACGCAAAACTCATTATTCACATTCTAATTAAGAATGCATGATGCATCGTAAATCCTACCACAAAAATGTCATTTACTTTATATTAAAGGTGATAAGAATTTTGATAAAAAAGAAATCTTGTTTCAAAATATAAGGATTTGTGTAAAATAATATTTATCTTGGTTTTATTAAACAAAGCATAAAAGGTTCAATATATGTTTTTATTTTTATTTTTATAAATGAATAGCTAAGGCTATATCTCATATCTTAACTAATTCTACTAGTAATGCTAGACGTCACCCTCCTATTTCTTTTGTATTCCATCAAAATTGATGTGGATTTAAAATTACTATTAAATTAAAATTCAATAGTAATTTTAAAAGTTGCATTAATTTTTAGAGAGACATAAAGGAAATGAGAGCCTTTTCTATACGGTAGTGGCAGAAAACAGTGGGTTTATGTCCACCAATAATCACTTGACACATCAGCTAAAAACAAAAAATTGAAATTTTGGTGAAGTAGTCAATCACTCTCACAACTCTCTTCTGAAGTACCCCACGTTCCAAAAAAAAAAAAAAAACCCCACTGCCCAAACCACGTCCACTTGTCTGTCGTTCGCTCGTCAGCCGGTCCGCCCCTAACCCTCCCTAAATCACCCCACGCCCGCCTGGATTGAAAAAAAAAAAAAAACTGAAGCTCCTCAACCTAACCCGTCAGCCGACTGCCTCTTCCCCGTCGCCGGACGACCTGTCCTCCAGCCACAGAGATCCGCCGACAGAGTCTCGGCGACCACCGGTGAGCCTCCAGATCCTCTTCCCCGCGACCTCCTGAAACCGTCGACAGAGATCCGACCTGAGCCTCGTCCTCTCCCAAGATCTCTCCATTTCGCTGGCCGTTCTCCCATCTCGCCCCTCTAGTGGTTTTCGGTGATCACATCTGGTCCGGTGATTTGGTGCTATCGACATTCTGGTTCAACCGGAGATGGTGAACGGCGATGTGGTCGGGGTCGAACTCGGGTCGGCCACATGGTGGCGTGGCTTCCATGGGCTACGCCGGTTTGGTTGTCTGGGTTGGGGTCGGGGTCGGGGGTTGTGGCTGAGTTTCCAGTGTGAAGACGCCCATCTCTCTCCCTCGATCTCTTCATTTCACTACAAAAGAAAGCAAAACAAATCGGGTATTTTGCTTGTATTTGATTTTCTTGCTCCAGTCTTACGTGTCAACTTCTTATTGGCAGGCAAACAAAGCCTAATTTCTGCCACGACCGAATTGAAATTATTCCGAAAGGAAATATGAGTCTTACTTTTATTATTACTCCAACTCTATAACTTGCCAAAATAAACAAGTAGGTAATTCTAATGTAGTTGTCCTGTCTCTAATTTAGGGTGCATTTGGAATTGCGATTTCGTAAACAAAAAAGTACGATTTTAAACCATATAACAGAAAATGAATTGTTTGGGAATTGTGCTTTCTAAAAATTGCAATTTAAAAATGCAAAAAATTGCTTTATCAAATCGTAGGTAATGTAGTATTTTTTTGAAAACGCAGAATTTTAAAAGTAATATACGATTTTAAAGGCCAAACTACGATTTTGACAAACACTTAACTGCATTTATTTTCTTTTTTTAAATCTCTACGGAGTGTGCAGATTTTGACATTCCAACTGTCGACTCATTGTCGATGTTGTTCCAACCAGCGTAGGTTAGCGTCTGATGGTAAGTAGAGGCGGAGTTCAATTTGACTTTCCAACGTAAGTCGGCAGGGGTCAGAGTCTTGCTTTTAGTTTTCAGCAAAATTTCATATACTGAACTTCCGGTTAAATCTTTGATGAAAACCATAAATGTGTCACATCATCACCAATAGAACACATATGTGTCCCATATGATGACTTAATGGTGGTCACCCCGAGGGACTACGGGAGTGGTTGCAACCACCGATAGCCAAAAGAGATGGCCGCACCACCCGAAGCTCTTGAAAGTGATTCGGCCACCTTCGAACTGATCATTTTGAGTGGCCAAATCACTCCTATATCAGCCAAAAAAAAAAAAAAAAAAAATTTATATTGCATCCATGCAATATGATGTAAATCTCAAAAGTATGTATTGAAGGTTGAATTTCATATGTGGCTCAAAAACTCTCCTCCATAACAAAATATCACATGTGAACGGTGGAATGCAAAACGTTAATCATGTTCTCCTAAAAAAAAAAGACATGTCCTTTTTGGGATTTGGAGCAAGTTTGATTATGGGAGAAAGGCTAAAATGAAATGCAGGCAAAATTAGAGAGGACTAGCAGGGACTTTGTGGATGAATTTGTAAACGTGCAGAAACTAACATTTGTTTAGAAACAGGGAAATGCTAGAATTAGAAACATGGGAGGACGTTTAGGGGAGAACTTAGGGACAGTAAATCAAATGATTGATTGATTGTTTGCTTATAAAAAAATAAAAAATAAAATCAAATGATTGTTTACTTTTTGAACACTCCTGGAAAGTAAATCAAATCAAATAATCCTTCACTATTTTTTGCTGTTAAAGGGTCAAATCCACTTTATACTTTATAAATTGTTCACACTGGCAGGAGGATTTCTCCATTGCAGGACCTAGATATTAGTTTTTTTTTTTGCTAGTTAAGTATTATTTTGACCAGTTGAGATGTAAATTGAATGAAAAATTACTTATATATGAGTAGCTATTTTTTTTTTGTAAAATAAAATAAAAATGGTGAGCTGTTAAATATTCACAATTTTTATTTTTATTTTGCAGTAAAAGCGTCAAATCCACTTTATATATTGTTTACAATGACAGGAGGACTTCTTTGTTTTTTATTTTGTTTTTTTTTTTTTTTAAGAACATCATTCTAATAAAATTTGAGCAATAAACATACAAACTGTACCGAATAAACAAAAGAAATACACAACACAAAATAGAAAAAACCCCAAAAAAGGTTGCCGGCAGTAGAGGCAACGGTGTGTGGAGGACATGCGCCGTCACCGGTATCACCTAGTTGTAGATCAACCACCGTAAACCCCATCTAACACCGTGCACGGCCAGAGAAGGAGGAGCGTGGCTGTCACAAGCACCAGAAAGCAGCCAGAGAGCAAAAGGCTCTCTGGCGCGTGCAGACCACGTGCTGGACACTGACGACCTACATGGCCTGAGCTTCCGGCGGTTGGAGCGGACGACGACGGGGAACGAGGCTGAGGGGCGCGTGTCTTAGAAAAAGCAACATAGTTGTGTAGATCTGGCTCCAAAGTTGAAGATGAAAATTTGAAAAAAACCAGCTAAATAAACACAGTTAAACGACACGATCACCACCACACCCCCAAGCTGGAACCTAGATTCGAGCCTTCCTGCCAAATAAGAAAAGAAAAGAAAAGGGAAAAAAAAGAAGAAGCCTTCATAGCCTAACAAGGATAGGGGAACAAAAGCTTCACAACCCTAATGGCTAGAATAAGTCTAGCTTCCACTGAGAAAAACTCAGTGAGGAAACAAAACACCTTAGTCTAAGAGGACTAAGGAATAAGACAGCCTCCCACCCCCGACAAACGACAAGCTCTCCCTTTCTTCCCCCTCTCTCTTTCTCTCTCTCAAGGGCCTAAGGAAGATCTTGACTTCTATGTTAGTTAAAGATTATCTTGACAAGTCGATATGTAATTTGGGTGAAAAATCACCCACATTCGATTAGCTATTTTAACAAAAAATTTGATGAGCGGCTACACTATATACAAAATAAAAAAAACATTTTTTTATTCTATCATCGTCTCTCCCATCAATAAAAAAATAAAAAATAAATCATTGAAAAAAAATATTTAAATGAAATACTAAAAATTAATAGTTAAAATAGATAGTTAAATATAGGTGCTTTAAATAAATGGATAGTTAAAATAGAAAAAAAAAAAATAAATAATAATAATAATTTTTTGAGCTAAAATGAAGAGAAAATTTATTGGACCGGATGTGAATACTCATCCCAAGTTTGTAATATGTGCTTAAGAGTTGAGGCTTATACAATTGGTCATTGTAATTTTTCATCTCCAATTTTTTATCAAACAAACATATATATATATATATATTTTCTTGAGGCATATCCGCGCCACTCCTTCACCTTCTTTTCTCTACCTCCATAACCGGTGTTCCATTTTTGTTGTTGTTGTTGTTGTTGTTGTTGTCGTCTATGATGACTTCTAAATCCAAATGTAATATTCATTAAACCGGACACCTCCCTCGTCGCATACCGCGTTGATGTGCTTCTCGGCAGCTTCGGTCTAGTCATTACCGGTATCATCCGTTGGCTGTCCAAGTTTCCTTTGTATTCCCTCAAAATTAATATGGATTTAAAATTACTATTAAATTAAAATTTAATAGTAATTTTAAAAGTCACATCAATTTTAGAGAAACATAAAAAAAATATGAGTCTTACATTTATTATTACTCAAACTCTATAACTTGCCAAAATAAACAACTAGGTAATTCTAACGTAGTGGTGCTGTCTCTAATTTAGGGTGCGTTTGTGATTGCGATTTCCTAAATAAAAAGTGCGATTTTAAACTATATCACATAAAATGAATCGCTTGAAAATTGTATTTTTTAAAAATTGCGAGTGGCGTTTTTTTGGAAATGCATAATCTTAAAGGTTAATCTGCGATTTTAAAGGCCAAACTGTGATTTTGCCAAACACTTAACTGCGTTTTTAAAATTCATTTTTTTAAATCGTACATTTTAAAAATTGTTATTTTTAAATCGCATTTTTTTAAATCGTAAACCCAAACAAACCCTTAGACATTATAAAAAAGGTTGCAGTTAACATACTTTTTGAAAATTTAAGAAGAAATTTCATTAGTTTAGTCTATATAATTGATATATGTCGCAGCGATTATCATATTGCGTGGACCAGCTCGGAGGACTTAGTGGTGACCGGTGAGGAAAGCAGTAGCTTGCTTTCGGCCTAAGAGGGATGTATTTTTTAGAATCAAATGTTCCGTTAATTCTATTAAAAATATATGCGAAAATACATGCACTAAAAATACATGTCAATTTGATAGATTGAGAATCAAAAGAATTTTTCCGAATAAGAAAAATTTGTCCAATCAACCATGTACTTAAGGAGAAAAGAAAACTTTATGTTTCTCTAATTTTAATATTATAGAGGCCTATATGGTGATGGAAATAAGGATCCAAATCTCTAATAAGTTATTGTAAAAATTGTTAGCAATATAAGCAGTAAATATGAAAAAAAAAATTAAAAATTATATGGATTTATTTATCCGAACAAAAGACGGGTTGATTAAAACCTATTCAAGCAAAAAAAAATTAAAAATTATATGGGTTTATTTGTCCGAACAAAAGACGGGCTGATTAAGACTTATTCAAGCAAATAAATTACTAGCGATTCGTATAGCAAAATACCAAGATACTTAGAAAAATAGTTATTTAAAAAGAAGAATAGTTATTTAAAAAGCAAAAGAAGAGAAAAAAAAAGACAAAAAATATTTAGCCTTGTCTGGTCACTTCAATTCAGTAAGCAGCCAAACCAGTTAAGCTTGCCCAACGTACTCCTCGCATGCCCCCTTGCCACGTACCACCAAAGGTGGCATCCTCTCTCTCTCTCTCTCTCTCTCTGTTTCACTAGTTTGGCGTACATATGTCTCTGTTTCGCTCTCACTCTGTCTCTCTCTGTGTTCGTGTGTGTGTGTCTGAAAATGAATCCTCACAGCCTGTTTGCTTCGGCGGCCATTAACATAGGCTTGGCCTTCATAGTTCTATCCCTCTTCTCCATCTTCAAGAAGCAGCCCTCAACCGCTCCCATCTACTATGCCCGTCGTCTCTCGAAACGCCACCACATTCACTTCCATCACTCCCTCACTTTCCGTCGCTTCCTCCCTTCCGTTTCTTGGATTTCACGTGCTTTTCGTGTCACTGAAGACGAAATCCTCGAAACTGGCGGCCTTGACGCTCTTGTCATCATCAGACTCTTCAAATTCGGGTCAGTTTTTTTTTTTTTTTTTTTAAAGTTCTTCTGTTTCTTTACGTGAACTCTCCCAGTTACTATTCCTTGGCTTGTGTTAGAACATTGTGGGAATACCATCAGTTTTGTAGAATTCCATGGACTTCAGTGGATTTATCTTTCTGTTAAGGTGTAATTATGTCAAGTAAATGAGAAAAATTGTTAATTTAAAGAGTTCTTTAACAATTTTATAGGAAAAGTTTTTATGATACCCCAAATTGTGAAAGTTAAGTCCTATGTTGGCTGGATAGACTATGAAGAGTGTCAAGTCCTATATTGGTTAATTTATTTGGAGAGATTATACTATATAAGTGATTTTAAAGAGCTTCAATTATAATTTTGGCTAGTACTTTTGGAGTACAGCGCAAATATGGTTAAATCTTTCCAAAGTTTTGTTAGTCAAGGTTGAAACTTGAAACCACAATGAATATATATATTTTTTGATAAGTACAATGAATATATATATTGAAAGAAATGGAGTCCAAAGTTTATTTTTTTAGTACTTGGGTTGTTGGATTCTTCCATTGAAAACCTGTCTATCCAATGTTTTGCAAATGATTGGTGAGTTCAATTTGTCTGTTCGAGATGGTCAGTCTATGAACTTAGGTGGGCATAAATCACCGTCACAAAATTGGTTGGTTTACTGAACTAATGAGGCCTCAATTGATGCTGCATAAATTAAAGGTTAATGAATCTTTCAGGGAGTTTCCCAAATCATTCGAGTTATAATGACAATCTCTCTGTCTGTTGCTTTTATTTTAAGAAGAAAAAAAGCTTACATTTTAAATGGATTTCCTTCAATTAGTCATCAGCTATTTCTGTCTTATGCTCCATACTCGTAGTTTGAATCACAGAATGCTGATAAATGGCTTTATCATGAATATTTCACCATGTTCATATCTAAAGTTTGAGCTTCCGTGTTGTTTTCCAATATTGAAATGTAAATCTGATTCATTTTTCAGAAAACTTGTTGAATCTTGAGTACCATAATTAGATTTTAATCTACATTTTCAGTTTTATGATGTGTGTCTTGGCCAAATGTTGTCATCCCAAACATTGGAGAAATGAATGCAGTTAGTTCTAAGAAATTATTAGTGCAATGATATTTTTGTAATGGTGTATGAAATGATTTAGAATATCAACAATGCTTTGCACACTCTGGAAGTTTTCCAAATTTTACTTGAGAATGATTCTCTTAGCTCGTCATTTATTCTAAATGTGCTCATTTTGCAGTATCAAATTTTTTATTGTATGCTCTCTAGTTGGATTGGTGGTGCTTCTCCCAGTCAATTACAGTGGCCAGGATGCCCCATATCGGAGCTATTATTCCATGGATTCTTTTACAATATCTAACATTAGTCGAGGTTCTAACAGGTGAGACTCTCTTAACCTTGCTTGTAAAACCATTACAAAGAACCACAAGAAGTAGAAGGTGCACATCTTGCAACATCATTTCCTAGGTTTGTTTGTTCTGTTTTGTTTTGTTTTTTTCTTTCTTTCTAGATTTCAGTTCCAAATCTATAATCGAAGAACCGTCAACTATGGCTGTTGATCCTACTATGTTGGATGCCACTTTTTTTTTTTTTCTTCCTTTTTTAATTTAATTATACGCTCCAGGATAGCATTTTGATATGCATGTACATTTCTATGTATGTATGTCTTGAGAAAAAAAAGGAAAATAACCAGTGGATGTAATGCTGGATATGTAGATGATTTTCTAAGATTGACTTAAAGAAGGATTGGATAATTTACTAAATGATGTTTTGACACTTCTAATGTTAGATGAAATTTTTTGTAACCTTTTGCTCCTAAAATGGACCAAATTACATCTTCACGTAGTTCTAAGAAATTATTAGAGAGCATACAACAAAAAATTTGATACTGCAAAATGAGCACATTTAGAATAAATGACGAGCTAAGAGAATCATTCTCAAGTAAAATTTGGAAAACTTTCAGAGTGTGCAAAGCATTGTTGATATTCTAAATCATTTAACATTAGAAGAAATTATTAGTGCGATGATATTTTTGTAATGGTGTATGAAATGATTTAGTATATCTACAATGCTTTCCACACTCTGGAAGTTTTCCAAATTTTACTTGAGAATGATTCTCTTAGCTCGTCATTTATTCTAAATGTGATCATTTTGCAGTATCAAATTTTTTGTTGTATGCTCTCTAGTTGGATTGGTGGTGCTTCTCCCAGTCAATTACAGTGGCCAGGATGCCCCATATCGGAGCTACTATTCCATGGATTCTTTTACAATATCTAACATTAGTCGAGGTTCTAACAGGTGAGAATCTCTTAACCTTGCTTATAAAACCATTACAAAGAACCACAAGAAGTAAAAGGTGCACATCTTGCAACATCATTTCCTAGGTTTGTTTGTTTGTTTTTCTAGATTTCAGTTCGAAATCTATAATCGATGAACTGTCAACTATGGTTGTTGATCCTACTATGTTGGATGCAACTTTTTTTTTTTTTTTTTTTTTTTTTCCTTTTTTAATTTAATTCTATGCTCCAGGATAGCATTTTGATATGCATGTACATTTCTATGTATATATGTCTTGAGAAAAAAAAGGAAAATAACCAGTGGATGTAATGCTGGATATGTAGATGATTTTCTAAGATTGACTTAAATAAGGATTGGATAATTTACTAAATGATGTTTTGACACTTCTAATGTTAAATGAATTTTTTTGTAACCTTTTGCTCCTGAAATGGACCAAATTACATCTTCGCGTAGTGCAACATTTGGCTATTGTTGACCTACACGCTCAGGCAGACAATTTTTTATTTTTTTTAGGAAACCACTATTACTGGTGCATGAGGTATTGCCATTTTCCAGTAGATGAAATAGTCTGAATGCAAATTTCAAGAGTAATTCTGATCATCCTTTGCTATCTGTTATCATTATAATTTATGATGACAAGACAATTAATGAATCTGGGGCCTAATCAGAGGCAAGACTAGTAATAATAGGCTTTTGCTGAAATCTAACCTACCATAGTAAAGCATTTGGATGAAGAATTCCTTATTGCCATGCTTAATAGCAGTCCACTACCTCTGCTCTTCAGCTCATCCCAACTCATCTTTTTTGCCCCCTCTTTTGTTGATTGAGGACTGCTAACCCTTCATCATTGAGGTCGACCTACTTGGGAGATCTCATCATCCTATTAGTGAAATAGTCTAGTGGCAAACTCATTCCCTGGGCTGAATGAGGCGATCATATATTAGAGGGTGTTGTTGCTTCGGCAGATGCTGAAGACTGAACGCTATGGATAGTTGTTGCCTCTGCGATATTGAAGACTGAAACCTATGAATAGCATTATGAACTATATAAATAATTCTTGGGTATGCATCAAAACGTTCAGTTTTGCAACTTTCTTTTCACTCGGCATCTGAAGGAAGATGCTGAGGAGTTAGCAAAGATGTTAGGACTTATGGTTCTTGTATGACAGGTCCGTACCATCTAGAAGAGAAGAGAAAACTCATCACAAGATATTCCGTTGTTTAGACTGATCTAATCTCTCTCTCTCTCTCTAGATTTAATAATGATATGTTCCTACATTGAAACAGAAAAACAAGAAAAGCATACCTTCAATCCTGAAGTTTGTATTTCAGACTTTTAAAGAATAACTCATAGTCATTAAGTGAGAATTCGATATCATCAATGATTTAACATAGATCTGACCTGTAGAATTTGGTTTATTTTTTAGCTATCTATCCATATCTGGGGAGTGATTCTGCAGGTAAAATTTGCTTAGTGAGAATCCAGAGCAAGACCTGTGTTTCAGATTATATATGAATTTACTAACACACATGGTTTTAGCTCAAGAAAGAAAAAATAGTAATTGCATATTTAGTACCAAAGAAGCTGCCTCACTGTTTTATTTGATAACATATATATGTATGCTGTATACATGCATAGATATATGCATATACAACTATGAAAAGTACAAATGTTTATCATACTTGTACAGATTGTTTCCTTGGTGTTAAGTACATTCTTTGATTCAGCACAACATATCATATAAGCTGAACTGACAACATTAAAAGCAAAGTTGCTTACAGAGTTTCTTCCTATTCCAATCCACAGGCTTTGGGTACATTTTTCATGCTTATGGTTGATATCTTTCTATGGATTATACCTGCTATATGAGGTGAGTTTGTGCAGTTAGATGTCTACCTATATGTTTAATAGTCACTCTGAAATGATATGTTCTTAGTAGAGGAATTCTGGTGCGACAGTTGCTGCATAAGCAACTCTCACTCCTTTTATCCTGTACAGACAAATCAGAGTTGTAATGTTCTTCAAAATTCAGAGAAGTTTACATCCTCCATTTTTTTTTTTTTAAACTTTTTTTTTTTTTTTTTTATCTGCAGGAGTATAATGAGATTTTGGTTAAAAGGATTCAACAACTTCAGAAGACAAGGCATAGACCTGACCAGTTTACTATTCTAGTTCAGGAAATTCCATTTTGCCCTGAACACAAGGCTCGTGGGTGTTCTGTTGATCACTTCTTTTCTAAGCATCATCCATACACTTATAATTCATATCAAATGCTATACTATGGAAAAGATCTTGAGGAGTTATTGGTAAGGTTTGAATAGTTTGAAACTGCTAATTCTTGCAATGTCCACGTAATTTACTGCATCAGTATTTGCCCTTGTCATTCCATGAGCCCTCCAGCTCAATTCATGTGGATCTATAGTTTCCATTTATGGTTGAACTTCTTATTTTGCCTTAAGGATAGTTTTATTAATACGTATAAAGTTTTGGAATAGTAGGATCTCAACAGACGAGTAACAACCATTGCTGGTTGGTTGTTGGGGACGTTATGACAACAATTATTTTCATGAAAACAATATCTAAATTGTTTTGGGTTCTTTTGGGGATGCTCGAGTTTTTACTGAGTGTGGATATGATGGAGATACTTAAAATAAATGCCCTAGAATATTAAAGTCAAGTGTTTATTTTCTTCAGCTGATCAATTCTGTTGGCACTTATGTCATCCTGCAGTTACCTGTTAATTATATTCAATTGAACATTGGCCTGAGAGGTGTGAGAAGTGAGAGACTTTTTAAACTTATTTTCACGTATAGGATTTTTTTTCCTCTTATTCATGAACATTAGCGTAGAGCTGGACAATAAGCTCTACCCTTTTTTTTTTTTGACACGTCCACACAAGAGGGAAAGGGGGGATTCGAACTAGTGATCTCCGCTTTATGAGGCGCGGTTCCCAGCTGATTGAGCTACTCCTTGGAGACAATAAGCTCTACCCTTGTTTGCATGAGTGTTTGCTTTGTTTAAGAATAACCTTTCTAATTATATTTAAGTTTCGGTCCCACAGAATTGGCCAATGTGTTGTTTAATTTTATTTTTCATTGGCAAATTTTTAAGTGATAACGAAAGAAGTAAAATAACAAGTTTGAATCAGTGGTTACGCATAAAATGATGTGGTGTCTCACAACAATAGTAAGCTTTTATCATTAGTGCATTAAAATTTTCAACATGATTTATGGAATCTTCAAGAAAAGCTATTAAATTCCATGAACATCCTTATTATCATAGCCCCACTTGAGATATCCTTCCTTTCAGTTTTATGTTGTTTGTAATGGACACCTCTTACTGATATTATTAAATGTAGAGCCAGGCAGAATCTATTGCAAGGAAGATAGAGGTCTTAAGAGAGAGGCCTACGGCTAACAAACATAAGAGAGAACCTTTGCTCTTTGATGCAGCTCGAGAAGATTCTTTGAAGATATCCTTGCAAGAGGAAAGGCTTCAAGTATTTTGTGAAAAGATACGCCAGTTACAGCATGAGATTGTGATTAATGAAAAGGTAATTATGTTGGTGGCAATAGTTATGATTTACTCTAGCACGGGTGATGAGGGCATTTAAATTGGTCTGAACATTTGGATAATGGCTAGATAAATGTCTTTTTAACCTTTGATGAGATTCCGAGCGCTTTTTTTTGCTTTGAAACTACAAGTAAAAGGTTTTGTGGTGTGTACTGTTGATTTAGCTGCTTAAGTCTTGTTATGTATATAACTACGTCCTGTACTTTTCTGTTTAAATACGTCTGGTATTTGTGCTTCATCCCTAATGCGTTTTAGCATCGTTACAGTTTGTATTTGTAGAACTCTCTCAGTTAAGCCATTTGGATAAGTTTCTTTGCTCTCCTTACTTTTCTACACTTTGATTCAGAAAAGTGTGGAGGATGCCAATGAGGTCCGGCTTAAATGGCATTTCCTATTCTTATAAGAATGGAATGGAGATGGAGTTAGGTTCAAAATCCACCGAGTGTGTGTAACTTACCCAAAAAAGAAAAGAAAGACAGAAAGGAAAAGTGTGTGAAGCGTTGCTCAAAGAACCCCCCTCCACGCACCCCCCCCCCCCCCCCCCCCCTGCGGAGCTGTCTCTAATAAATTTACTAGAAAAATGGAGACATATCAAATAACATTGTACAAGTAATGGGTAAGTCTCTTTGAAGATGTAATTTATTTATTTTTTCTACAATGGGCTGCTGCCTCTTTTCTGGAATCTGAATTTTTTGCCTCAATTAACATTTTTTTTTTTTGGTGTTTCCTAGAGTCATTTTACTTGTGATAAAAATCAAGCTTCTGTTGAACTCCTTATAAGTAAATATAATTGTCAATGGCCTCTGGTTTGTCAAGCTTAGATACTTGTGGAGTACTTGATAAGTAGACTAAAGTGAATGTTTTAGGTAAAGCACAAGTCACTTTATTTCTGGTTTGTCAAGCAGAAATAAAACTAATCATCTGCTACACCCGCTATAATTAAATTGATTGTTTATGATCTTTTGTTTTTGCGACGCTAGATAGTTGTGGATTCCTTGATAAGCACAAAACTATGAGTATATTAGGTAAAGGATTATTGATATATCTTTCTTTCACTACATTTTGAAGTGGCCAAGTGGGAAATTGGGAACGCCAGTGGTATAAACACATAAGCTATTTTAACCTTTTGGTTGAATAGGTGCTATGAACGCATTTGAGTAGACTCGGGCCACTTAGGTAAAGCTTCTAGGGGATTGCTTGAGCTTGATAGAGGGATATGGTAGACTTAGGATTTAAGAGTTTCACTTCGGTGGTTGTGCAGCAGTAGTGCTGGTGATAGTTGTGGAAAGGCAGTAGAGGAAAGCCAATGCTGATGGTGCTATACTGTGATGGTGATGTTGCTATGGCGACTGTAGTAGTATAGTGGCAGTAGTTATAATCGTAAGGTTCATTTGAGAAACTTGATAAAGCAGCATTCATATGATTTTTTCAAAGATACCCCAATCATTTAGTAGGAACAAGTGAATACTTACAAAATTTATCTAAACATGCAAAAGAAAAATTTACCTATTGGATTGTGTACTGTGTGATATGAAGTTTAGACAGCTTTGTTTAACCTATGTAGTTTTAAGAGTATAACTGCATTGTGAATGTCCTTTGCTTAAATCATCTCCAGCTCCTAAATTTTCTAGTGGTCTAGCATCAACCGAAACCAGCCTCACATGCAGGAGACCATATTCTTGGTGAATCACTGGATCCCAAATTACTTGATGTTTACCTTATTAAGGGGTCTTTTCTTTCTGGGGTGTTTAAAATCAAAGATGAACTTTCAGTAACAGGAGACTGTAGAACAGGCTAAACCAATCCATCATGAAATGTCTTTTTGAGTCGTCAAGTGATAAAATCACCAGCACCCAAGTGACAGAAAGCAAAAGCTGTTGGAGGAACTCACAAACCCTCTTTATAACTAAGATGATTTGGGACTAGTTACATTTTGTCTTTCTGAAGATGCATTAATTTTACATATCCTGAGTTCTTCCATTCTTGTAGGTGTTACCTGTTGCCTTCGTTATATTCAAGTCTCGTTCGGGTGCTGCACTAGCTGCCCAATCTCAGCAGCACTCAAATCCACTTCTATGGATCACTGAAATGGCTCCAGAGCCAAGGGATGTATCATGGAGGAGTTTGGTGATTCCCTTTAGGATACTGCCACTTTACAAAATTGGAGTTGTTCTTTCAGCATCGCTTCTTACAATTTTCTTTGCTATCCCGGTCACTGCTGTTCAAGGGATTGCCAAATTTGAGAAACTAAAGAAATGGTTTCCTCCGGCCATGGCTGTACAGTTGATGTAAGGACTCTGTTCTTGGTGTGCTTATTCTGGGGATAGTTAATATTTGTGGAATCTGTTCTGCTTAGAGCTTAAAACCTTATTTCATTTTTTCTACAATCAACTTGATAGTCACTGAAAATTTTTCGTACTTCATAATGTGACATGACCCATAAAAATTAAGAACCTAAATAACCAGAGTTGGCAAATCTCTGTAAACTTTATTAGGAGTGAATGCATGTATGATGTAACATTAGGCACATGCACAAACCACTTCTGTCTTTTCCATCTTTCATTTAAATTTAAAGGCTCAGATTATTTTCTCTAAGTTTTTCTATTTATGTAAATCTCGAATCCCTCATTCTTCAACTTGTCTTTTTATATCCAACCTCCTATTCCACTTTCAAATGTCAATCGTCTTTTTGGCCATCACATTATTATTTCTTTTTTTTAGTAATCGACATAAAAGGCAGGTTGAAGAGAACTGAAAATATAAGAAAGATGGAGGATGCCGCCGCGAATTTAATTACAGTTTAGAGTGTCTCGATATAAGCACAGACTGCATAGTTGTAGTTCAGCAGCTTGACTGATGGTTCAGGTTGTTTAACTGTACTAGAATAAGAACATGGATTTATAGCCTAACGGGATGATTTTTGAGCATCAAGTTTTAGAACCTTCTTTTGGAATAATCTAGAAGTTCTTTCACTGCCCATTTTTTTTTATTGAACTTGAATGGATCTGTATGTTGAAGTTCTTCTGCATGCACAGATATCTTACGTGCTCTTTCTAATTACATCTAAAACTCAGATGTAGTCTACCTTTTTATTTGAATTCTTGTTCCCGTTCGTTCATATTGGATCTTCTACTTTAATACGTTAAACCTTTTGCCATCATATATTTACCTTTTCTAGCTGTCAACGCATAGTAGGTTGAAAAGACTAAGAGGGAAGATAGAAAACCTCACAACAATTTGAAATCCAAATTTTATGAATCTCCTCCATAAGCACAGATCTTCATGGGTTTAGTACTTAGAGATTTAATAGCTTGGCACTTGAAGTAGTTTAGCTTGCTGTTTTTAATCTCTTACATAAGATTATAAAATTTTAGATTTATGGACTGAGGTTTGACCTCAGTTTATGTGTTAAGAAATAATCTAGAAGTTCTTTCAATTACCAAAGAAATCTTATCTAAATAGATGGGAGGATTTATTTATTTATTTTGTCTACTTAAGTTCATTATATGTTCTTTTGTACATAGTCTCAAAAGGCAAATTCTTGTGCATTTTTTTGTCCTTTAATCAAGAAGTAATTCGGTTCTGACTTATCTATATGTCTTGTCCTTAAAAACAAGGATACAAGTGGTTCTCTTATTTAGTGTGGAAATGTGTGTCATCTGATTTTTTTGATTATCAGTACGGACACAGATTAATGTTGAGTCAGGTATTCCAGTTCCTTTTATGAACTTTCTATGCCTTAGATCTGAACTTTTTATTTATTTGTGTGTCTTGATGTTTTCTGATTTTCGAATCAGATAATATATCCTGTAACTTTCTCTAACACATTTATTATGCAACAGACCAGGATTAAGCTCTATCTTGACAGGTTATCTTCCTAGTGTCATTCTCAAAGGATTCATATACATCGTCCCCTTTGCAATGCTTGGGATGGCTAAATTAGCCGGTTGTATCTCAAAGAGCAAGGAGGAGATTAAAGCTTGCAACATGGTTTTCTATTTTCTAGTGGGAAATGTTTTCTTTTTAAGCGTGTTATCGGGGTCCTTACTAGATGAAATTGGAGAATCTTTTACTCACCCCAAGAGTTTTCCTAGTCGTTTGGCAAGTTCTGTCTCTTCTCAAGTAAGCTTGGTTAACCTTCATTCATTTTATTGGCATATAATGTTTCACTTTTTCTTTCATTACATCTTCTGTCGTTTTAAGTTGTTTTCTGAAACTCTGATAAAAAGGGAGTCATAAAATGAACTACAAAATTTATTTTACACGTGTCTTGATTTAGTTTTAGATTTTGCATAAAAATTGGAAGCTCTGGAAATTATTCAGATTCTTTAGTAGGTTTGTCTTTGTATTGTTCTTATAGGATTGACAGCTAATATATTGTGTTTCAGGCAGATTTCTTCATTACATACATCTTGACAGATGGGCTTTCAGGGTTTTCTTTTGAGATTCTTCAGCCTGGCTTACTTATTTGGGATGTTATAAAATCAAATACATTTGGCCGTCGGGGGGAGAAAAATCCTTATCTTTATTCGCTACCCCACTTTAGAATTATTCCTATGGTCTCCTTGTCTGTACTGATTGGTATGGTATATGCAGTTGTCGCACCGTTGCTGCTTCCATTTCTTATTGGCTACTTCTGTCTAGGCTATGTTGTTTATATCAACCAGGTTGAATTTCTTACTTTCTCTTATCAACCAGCTGTATTATTTTATATGTAATTGGCTGCTTCTCTGGGCTAGTGTTTCACCCGTAAGCCATATTATTACTAACAATGTCAAGTTAGTAGTCATTGAAACCTCAGCCAAAATAAGATGGCGATAGAAAGGAAGAGGAAATATTTTTTTAACTTTTTTTAGTCCTTCCCACTTCATTTGAGTTGTTTAGGCATGGTAAAAACCCCTTTTAGTCCCAGTCTTCATAAGTAATTGATTATCTGCCTTAAACCAAGCAGCAATCATACTTTTGTTTTGAACTTTTCTCCTCATAAACAATATAGGCTTCTTCGTCATGACAAAATTCTTCATCCAAAAAAAATAATCATCCATTACATGAGCTTTCTTGTGCAAATGTTTTTAACTAAATATATATGAATCTAGCAAGTGTTAGCAATTGGATGCCATTTCAGTGCCCATGGCATTTTGCTCTTTTAAATTTCAGGTGCAAATCTGGGCATTCTTCTTTTCGTTTTTTTTTTTAGGAAAAAAAGAAAAAGAGAAAAAGATAGATGTGGGAGAAGTTACCATTATATACTGCTACTGCAAGATATACCTTATTCGCTGTTCTGCATACAGTCATAACTAAATAACTGTTGTTCCTTATGGAATGGTCATTTTGTTGTCAAAGTGTTTGCTAGAAATTCCATACAAACTACTCAAATTTGTGCATGGTGGTTAAACTGTCTTGACATATTTAGTTGTTTATTATGTAGAAATATTTGTTTCTTGAGTTGAATCAAACTTTTCCAACACTTCCATGCATGGAACTCTTGCTATCTGCTTCTATCATTGGGAGGGTTGATATATGCATAGAAAGTCAATAATCTTGTTGTATTAACTTGGTTACGTTCTCCAAGTTACAAATATCAAGGATTTTGATGACAATATTTGCAGATTGAAGATGTATATGAAACCGTGTACGACACATGTGGACAATACTGGCCATACATTCATCTTTATATTCTCATTGCAATCATTCTTATGCAAATTACGATGATTGGTCTTTTTGGACTGAAGGCAAAGCCGGCTGCTTCTATATCAACTATTCCACTCCTCTTGTTCACTTTGATGTTTAATGAGTACTGCAAGAAACGGTTTCTACCCTCATTCCATCATTACTCTATCCAGGTATATTTGGTCCTTTACAATCTCTCTATATTTCAGCAAGAGGATAAAATGATTTCTCAGTAAGTACAGAGCCTCTCACTTCATACTGACTGATCTTTTGAACTCTTGTCCTTGCTCCAATTGAGGTCTCACAGTGCTTACCCCACAACCACTAGGCCAAGAAGCCATTAGTTTTGTTAGTTGTTTCTTATGTACTGTGCTTTTGCTGTCACTCATATATATCTTGTCCATCCTCCTGCAGCTATAACTTGGTAAGATTTGTGTAAGTCTAATTAGCAACATCTTAATCAACATTGCGTTATGTCTGTATTAAAAGAGCATGATTTTCTAGCCTGTAGTTGGATCGGAAATGTTGCGATTGAATAGACAGAAACTAACATATTTCCAGATGAGTTTAGAAACTCTTAGGGAATCCCTAATTGGTCAGGTTTAGGACTTGGTGTGATTCATGTCTGAGTTGAACCCTTAATTTTTGTTTTCTGTTCTCAAAACAGATACATTAACAGATAACTCAAAATACAAAACACTCCTCAAAACACCACACTCTTTTATAAATTTGTATTCTTCTTCCCTTGTAAGAATATTTTGACCAAACATATGCTTAACTTTTGCAGAGGTAAGAGCTAACTTATTATTATTTTTTTTTTAAATTAGGGTGGCCACACGGCCACCTTAAGTGGAGGAGGGGCTGCCAGCAGACTAACTTTTTTTTTTTTTTTTTCTCACAAGTAGGGCTCTACATCTGTTTGGGTTTTTCAAAATAAACAGGTTTACTCTATAGAAAACATTATCTCAAATGTATACCCCATCAAAAAACACTTCGAAAAACTATTGTCACCTTTATGTCACATCAAAACACTTTTTCAAACTAAAAGCACAAAATACTTTCCAAAACACATGAACCTTTTGGGTCGGATGCTTTAATAGAAAATATTATCTATAACCACATGTGCTTTTTGCCCTTGAAATTCTTGTAGTCTCCTAATTCTGTCTGTATTTATGCCCATTTTTTTCATAGTTATATAATAAACAAGATGTCAAAAACCAGATATAATTACAGCACTTACTCAGTTTGCAGTATGTGCAACTTCCTTTTTTATGTTTAAAATCTGTGTTAACAGGTTAATTCTTTGATTACCAAAAAATATGGGTTAATTCTTTTTGTTGGTCCTAAACTTGATCTACCTCTTCTTTCTAGCTGGCAAATTCATGTATGTTTGTTAGAATATATTATGTGATTTGATTTCAGAGATTTGATTGTAATCTTCTATAATCAAATTGATTGTATTCAAATCTGATTTGATTTGATCTCTACTGACCATATTTGTATTATCTTCACCTACTCCAAGTCTCCTATAAATAGGAGCGTTTTGTATTGTAAATTTTATCAAGGAATAAGAGCAAAATGTAGCCTTTAGGGCTTTAACCTGTGGACGTAGGTCATAGACTGAACCACGTAAAATCCCTTGTTTCTATTTTCTTATTCCATAGCCTTATGATTTTCTTCATCTTATTGTAATGTGTCGTGATTCCATTTCGCTTGCGTGTTATATCATTTTCTGATTCCCCTTTGTTTTCCTGTCATTACCTTCATATCCTACTTTAAGTTGTTCTTTGCTTTCTGGGGTTGTTTATATCCTCATTTTGATGTTATTACAATTATGCCCTAGCTTCCAAGAGGCAGTTGACCAGATCATACTCACATAAAGGTATCGCCATTTCAAGGGTTGATGTTATCATGTTATTCCTCACAAGGATAATTCATGAAATTTCTAGCATATGAGTTCATGGCTCAAGTCACCCATCATAGTGTGCAGGAATTCTTCCCCAATAAGTCGGGGCTATTAAGGGCATATACCTTAGTCCTGAATCATGGAATAGTTGCATAGTGTTATTGTTATTTTAAACTTGTTATATTTCACCAAAAACCTGTTATTTTTTGTTCTTTATGGTCAGAATGCTGTTGAAAACGATGAGCTTGATGTGAAGAGTGATCAGATGGAAGTTAGCTATGAGAATGTGATCAATGCATATTGTTCGCCTTGTTTGCGGCCTGTAAACTTCCTGGAATCGGATTCGAGCTCGACACAACCATTGGTTTCTTCGTCATAATCATGGTTCTAGCTTTTTATTTCTCTCCATCTATGCACTACTCGAGCAAATTCTTTTATGATTCTTCATATGATGTTGAATTATCTGATCGTTAATTTTTTCCAATACTCTCAGTTTGTATGTGGCAGAGTCGTCTAAAATAATGATCTAGAGAAAAAGAACTGTGAATAAAAGAAATCTTCTTTGTACCAGCTATGAAGTTATTTTATTTATAGCCACTTTTCACCCTTTCCACTTTTCAGTCCTCACTTTATTATAGTGGTAGTAAAGCAATCATTTTTTCTAAGGAATATGTTTCTTAATGATTGGTTTGTGAACTGGGAGTGGGGGTAAAAGTGGATTTTTGTGAACTAGAATTGGATGGGGAAGTGGTTTGTTTAGAATGGGATGTGGAGGAAGTGGTTTTTTGAAAACTGGAATTGAAGGCAAAGGCTTCTTGAAAATAGGAAGCTCAGTTGGAATTAGCTTATTAAAAACTGGAATTGGTGAAAGGAGTGGCCTCTTAAAATATGGAAAAGGTGGTAGAAGTGGCTCTTTGAAGGATTAAGATCCTCTACAATTATTTGTCTGAATTTGAGAGAATTTGGGCAGGTGATTATGAGATACCACTTATGAGACCCACCTGACCAAATAAAAATTGGGTTGTCCAACCACTTATCTGGTCAGGTGAGTCCTATAAATAATCGCTCAAAATCATCTGCTCGAATTCTCTCAAATTCAAGCAAATGTAGAGGATCCGGATCCCTCTTTGAAATCAGGAATTGGAGGAGGAAGTAGCTTCAGAAGTGGAAAAGGTTTCACAAAAATTGGAATTTTTGATGGAAGTGGCTTCTTGAAAATTGGAATGGGCGGAGGCGACAGCTTAAAAAATGGGATTTTTGGTGAAAGTGTTTTCTTGAAAATTGAATGAGTTTGTAAAATTAGACGAGGTGTTTCGCTTGTAAAATTAGCCCAAACAATGGCTTGTTTGCAACTTCATTCTAACGAGGTTGCAAACGAGTAACAGAACCACTCGTTTGTAAACCCCACTTGAACGAGATTGCAGACAAGCCATTCTGTCTCGGCCAATTTTGCAAGCAGAACACTCATCCACAAACTCCATTTGAATGGGGTTGTAGACGAGCAGTTTTGTCTGGGCTGATTTTGGAAGCGGATTCACCCATCCGCAAACCACGTTCAAATGAGATTGCAGACGAGATTCCTTGGTCACAGATAAGATCTTTACCAAGAAAGAAAGTGTAATATGCAGGATTGCAACTTGTTACCCCCCAAAAATCACTCCAAAACATGGGAAATTAATCTTGGATTCTTGAGTTTATTGCCCTTTTTATTTTTGTATTTCCTTTCCAAGTTAGCTTACAATTTACCTTGAATTGAAATTTTAGGTGCCTAATATTAGTTAGTGTCGATGAATGTTGATTGATTGTAAAAGTGAAAGTACTAGCAATATTCGTAAGCATAATTCACTTTTTCATAATTTTAAAGTAACCAAATAATAATTACAGCTGCATCATATGATAAATAAAGGGAAATATATACTAATCACTGAGTATTTCCACTCTTCACTCACTTTATTACAGTAGTAGTAACTAAAAGCAATCCTTTTTTCTCTAAGGAATGGGTTTCTTGATGATTGGTTTGTGAACTTGAATTGGGGGCAGAAGTGGCTCCTTATGAAGTGGAATTGGATGGAGAAGTGGTTTCTTGAAATCTGGAATTGGTGGTGGTAATAATGACTTTTCCAAAACTAGAACTTTTGGGTGAAGTGGCTTCTTGAAAATAGGATTCTGATCATGTTGAAGTGGTTTCTTGAGAATTGTAATATGGTGATGATGATGATGATGATGGTGATGATGATCATGTGGTGGAAGTGGCTTCTTGAAAATATGATGCTCATGTGGAAGTGGTTTCTTGAAAATGTGATGCTTATCATGTGGTGGAGGTTTCTTGAAAATATGATGATGCTTATGTGGTGGTGGAAGTGGTTTCTTGAAAATATGATGCTCATGATGGGGAAGTGGTTTCTTGAGAATTGGAATATGTGGAGGAAGTGGTTTCCTGAAAATATGATCATGTGGGGGAAGTGGTTTCTTGAAAATATGATGATGCTCATGATCATGTGGAAGTGGTTTCTTGAGAATTGGAATATGTAGGGGAAATGGTTTCTTGAAAATATGGTCATGTGGTGGAAATGGTGGAAATCTTTTCTTAAAGGGTGGAAATGGTTTCTGAAAGTATGGGGCATGTGGAAGAGGTTTCTTGAAATAATATTTCTCTTCTGGGCTGAGAACTGCAGCCACTTTGAATTCTTCATTGTGAGGCTTTCCATCATTGGTTACAGTGAGCCCTGCACAAACAAACACATAACACATGATCAGGTGGACTCATTCATAATCTTTATATGATACAAGAATGAGAATGCTATCATATAATATCATATGCAAGAATGTTAAGAGCAAATGTCAAGGTTAAAATATCAACACTAATATTCCTACTTTTTACACCCATTTATCATATTCATTTCACACTAGTCACAGGGGCGGAACTAGAAAGTTGATTTTAGGAGGATCAAACTGTGCTAAAATTTTCTTTAGGGGCCAAAGTTGAAATACAAGACTTAAAATGTGTTTTTTTAACAAATTTAAAAGCTAAAAAATTACATTTTTGACAGAAGTTTTTGCAAGAGCGCGCGGGCTTGGAGTGGGGCCCTAGTTCCGCCGCTGACTGGTCATGTGTTTTAAGTGATTTTTTATGTCGGTCACTTAAAAAAAAAAAATGAAAATTACTTAAAACATGAAATAGGTGTAAAGAATAGCGTTACTCTAAAACATCATGTGGCTACTACCAAGTGGATTTAGATTAGGTGTCGTAAGAGATTTTTTGTAGTTTTATCAACAGGTCTAGATAAGAGATCTCGTGTAGTGTTTTTACGGCACTTAAGCCAAATCCCGAGCCGCTATTAAACAACTAGTAGCTGGTAGTCAAAATCTTTAAGACCATCTAGGAAGCAAACCCTAATAGCTGAACAAATGTACCTGAAGGAGTGGCCTCGCCATAGCAGCTCAAAGCAAACAAGCAGCACAGCAAGAAGCCCAGAAGAGCCCCATGGAAAATGGACTTGGTCCGCATACTGAGCTCAGAAGATGACAGCTAGCTTAATCAACAGTTTAAAGCTATAAACTTCTGAAGTTAATTTGTTTCAATATGCTTGAGTACTGACTTAATTAATTTGAGTCCCATCGGCCTTCTTCTTATATATTGTGAGGTTAGTACTGAAGCAAGCCATAGCTGTTTAAGCGGTTCACCTACGGTAGCTGGGCTAATTAAGGGCTTCATGCCTTGATGCATGGTACGAAGTTCATGGATCGGACCATATACAAAGATAGTGACAGTGCCGCCGATTTTGCTGCTCAGATAATATATATATGCATGCCATTTGCGTCACTGAATGAGCTCGATCCCCCATGCAACCAGGCAACCACGTTCTAATATATATGCATTGTCTTTTGGCATGCTTTCATTCTCTATAAATTTGCTCTCCACCCAGCATAGAGCTAGCTAGGTATATATTATATATATATATATATATATATATATATATATATATATATATATATATATATGTATGATTTTTACCTTCTCGGGTTGACGTATTATTTAATTATCTCAAAAGTTTAAGCTAATAAAACAAAGTAAATTTAATTATTTAATTAAAACTTCAACATTTTCCGCATGTGTTAGTTCAAACTCTTTCTCAACGTACAAGTAAGATCCAACACGTAAAATGTGGGGTGTAAACTAAGTACTGTTTTAAGTATGTAGCTGAGTCAGAGTTTCTTTTTGGAAGAATTCCAGTTTTTACTGGAGAGATGTATTGTTTTGGTGTTTGGTTATAAAATTTTAATTCATTCAAAATAATAATAAAAGAAAAGTAGGGCTTAAGCTGTGGAGTCAGGGTTTGAATTTCGAATTCAGGACATCTCTGCTATGATGCTATATATGTTAAAACACTCATTATCATAAAAACTTCTCCAAATAAAAGCTTAATTAACCTTTTGAGTTGGGTGTTTTAATGGAACAGATCTGTTGAATGCCAGAATTTCTTGGGGTATGCCCAGAAATGTAGCTAATCATGTGCTTTCTAGATTAGGAATAGGGTTAACTCTTTGTTTAAATTCCAATAGGTGAGGATGGATCGATCTTGAGGTCTCTCGGATATTGCTACATATTAGGCATTAGCTCTTTTTGTTTCTTGGTTGTGTTTAGTTGCTTGTGATTGTTTTGGTGCTGACTTATTTGGCTAGAAATTATTAATAATTTTGTTGTCTAGATTATTAGTAATTCGGATAGTAAATGCGAGAGAATTCTTATATATGGGCCTACTTGCCGAACAGGTCTCAGATAGCCCGTCCTCCTATTCGGACAAGTGAGTCTCATAAGAGTTTTTACACATTTACTGTCTAAATTACTAGCAATCCGAATAACAAATTGCTGAGAATTCGGATCCGACCTGTTCAACTTCCTTCTTTGTATTTTGGGTTATTTTTTAGTCTTGTCTTTTATTATTATTATTATTATTATGCCAAAAACCAAATATTAGTTTTAACTATAACTATACCCAAGTCAAAACTGTTCGCCATTATATGTCAACTTCTTTTCTTTATATATATGATTCCCCTTGGTTTGCCTGTTGTTACATTGATATCCTAATTTGGAGTTGTTCTTTGCTTTATGAGGTTGTTCATATTTTTCTCATGGAACAGTTTGCAAATTAAGTTTGTTTTTTTTCTTCTTCAAAATAACAACACAGGAAAAAGGAGAGGGATCAATGAGGGCCTTTACCACTCTTAATTCTTACATAAGAAAAAAAATGAAAGAGAAGTGAAAATGCTTCCTTAACAAATTTAACAATGATGAGAAGCGTAGCTCTCCTTGAAACCTTGGTAGCGGACCAAGAGGAATAGGAAGAAGGATTACAAATAATAGTTGCAAAGTGTTAATGTTGTTGTAAACTTGTTATATATATATATATATATCTTGAGTTCGAATTTTGTGTTCGTTATGCACCTTTTATTTTAATTAAATATTTTATGTTTTGGGCCTCATTTATTAAGGGGGACTTTGAGTACACACGTGAGTGAGAATGTTAGAATATTAATTAAATAGTTAAAATATTAATTTAAATGATTAAATTCATTATTGTTTTTTTTTTTTTTTTTTTTTGTTAAATGATGATTTAATATGGTATCAGAACAAAGGCTTTGAGTTTGAACCTTGTCTTTTCGTTATTCACTTTTTATTTTAAATTAAATATTCCACGTGTTGGGTCTCACTTATTAAGGGAGAATTTAAACCCTTACGGAATAGTGTTAGAATATTATTATTATTTTTCACTATTACCACTTTGGAAGCTTATGCTTGAGGTTGCTTCGATGCAAGGAATATCTTTATAGGCAAAGATATATGGCAGCATTGTCGATCACAATCGTTGTATAAATAATTTATGACGGCCGTAAAGTGGTAGGGCTTTGAGGATGGTGCGACCATCTCGTGGTTCTGTCACCCTTTGGGGTGTTCGGCCACCAAAGAATTTTTCTAGGTATTTCTTTTTAAGTATTATTATTATTATTTTAATATATATTTTGGATATTTTAGTAATTTTAGTACAATTCCATTATGAGCATATGCGTATCAACAAACTACGGAATATGAATAATTATTTCATTCCATATTCTTTCATTCTTAGTGATAGCTATTTGTTTTTTACTAATAGAATAACCATTTCACATATCAAACGTGCCCTTAATTAAAATATTATGGCCAATTTGCTTGGGAGACACATTGGTTATTATAAATTCTTAAATGGATTTGACTTGGGTCTAGCTAGTTCTAGTTGAAGTTTGATCCGTAGAAATTGAGACATGTGTCCAAGCGACGTGTTTCAATCCTAATGAGTTTAATTTCAACTAAAACTGAAATGTACTGAATGATATAGCTTTAGGCATAGAGTAGAAAGATCCATGGGACTTCCATGGTCCTTAGGCCGATCACATCGTGGTTTAATTTGAGAGGACAAATATGGGTTAGTTTTATGCATTTAATGCCAATATAACAATAACCACGATCTTGATTGATATCACTTGTTGAGAAGATAAGTACAATAAATGAGATCTTGATACAAATACAATATATTGGGATTAGATAAACTATTTAGGTTGTACACCATAATCTAATGGGTTATACACCATAACCTATAAGCTTATAGGTTTGGATTATGGTGTATAACCTATTTACTTTTGTGATTACTGTCGACTTAGGGTGTAAACCATATATAGTTCCACTCTTCAGTCTTCAATCACTTAATTTATTGCAGCAGTAGTACTAAAGCAATCCTTTTTTCTAAGGAATATAAGGCTTCTTGATGATAGGTTTGTGAAGTGGGAGTGGGGGCACAAATGGCTTCTTATGAAATGGAATTGGATGGAGAAGTGGTTTCTTGAAAAATGGATGGGGAGGAAATGGCTTTTTGAAATCTGGAATTGGTGGAAGAAGCGGCTTCTTAAATTTTGGAATAGGTGGTGGTAATGGCTTTTTGAAAATTGGAATTTTTGGTGGAAATGGCTTCTTAAAAATAGGATGCTTGTATGGAAATGGTTTCTTGATAACCGGAATCGGTGGTGGAAGCGGCTTCTCAAAAACTGGAATAGGTGGTGGAAGTGGTTTCTTGAAAATTGGAATTGGTGGTGGAAGCGGCTTTTTGAATATTGGAACTTTTGGTGGAAATGGCTTCTTGAAAATAGGATGCTTGTATGGAAGTGGTTTCTTGAAAACCGGAATCGGTGGTGGAAGCGGCTTCTCAAAGACTGGAATAGGTGGTGGTAATGGCTTCTTGAAAATTGGAATTGGTGGTGGAAGATGCTTCTTGAATGGTGGAAATGGTTTCTTATAGTATGGGGCATGTGGAAGATGTTTCTTGAAATAAAATTTCTCTTCTGAGCTGAGATCTGCACAAACACATAACACAAGATCAGGGTGTGACTTGATCATTCATAGTTTTATATGATGCAAGAATGAGAATTATTTCATATGATCATATGCAAGGATGTTAAATTAATGTCGATGTTAAAGTCTCGAATAATGATATTCTTCACATTCATTTCATAACAGTTGACGTGGAGTCAGTTTGTGATTACGTTAGAAAATAGAGCTTTTGTCTAAAGAAAAAGATTAAAAGAGCTTTTAAGAAAAAATCTCATTTTCAAGCTCTTCAAAACACAGTTTTGAGCTTTTTTAGAGCAAAAAAGTAAAACAAGTGCTTTTAAGTTTTTTAACCAAACGGACCCATTGTTTGGTATAACTCTTTATGTATTAAAAATACTTTTTAAGCTTCTTAATAGTACTAGTAGCAGACTTTCTAAATCCAAGCCATTTCCTTAAATCTAAGGAAAATCTACAAACACCCACATGCGTAGATTCTACTTCCTTTCCCTATTCCAAGGGAAAGCTACAGTGCTATCCAAAATTTAGGGAAGCACTTTATAGCATCTCGTATTTTTATTTTATTAAAAAAAAAATGCTTTTTACTCTCTCTTTCTCCTAACATTGATTTGAAAAACTATTTAAATGGTATATATAAATAATAAGATAAGCTATTCTGGAGTGTATTTAAAGAATGAAGCAAAAAGTAGTTGGGTTATCTAAATTTAAGAAAAATCTAAGAAAATTGATGTTAGTGCTTTAACGCAATCCCCAAACAGGCTCGTGATGTATTTTAAACAAATTGAAAGATACTTAAAATAGGTCAAGTCAAACAATGTGAAATGAGTGTGAAAAGTAACATTAGTGTATGGGCAACCAGTAGCTGCGTGCTAGTCAAAATGTTTAAACAAGCAAGAGGAAGCAAACCCTAATAGCTAGGCTAATAGGTGAGCAGAATATGGCCTGGCCTTGTTGTGTGTTTTGAGAACAAATGTACCTGAAGTGGCGTCGCCATGGCAACTCACAGCAAACAAGCAGCACACCAAGAAGCTCAGAAGAGCCCCTTGGCATATGGACTTAGCCCCCATGCTCAACCCCTCTCCTTATGCCACCAGTTGACACAGTTTAAAGCTATAAACTTCTGCAATTTGTGTCAGTATTACTTGAGTGACTTAATTTGAGTCCCATCGGCCTTCTCCTTATATTGTGAGCTAATTAATCAGTGAGGCTAGCTGTTTAATCGGTTCACCTACGCTCGCTAGCTGCACTAATTAATGGATTCATGCAATTTTAAAGATATCGAAAATTCTAAAATTACGTGAATTAAGGCCCTTTTTTGCAATAAACGGTTTGAAAAATACTACTTATTAAAAAGGTGGCATGCTATGAATGAAAGGTGGCATTCGACTTATTAAAAAGTTGTTTTTTGATTTTTTTTAAAAGAAGCATTTATTATAAAGCGAGGAAGAAACTTTTTGAGAAAAAAATTATTTTCAATTGTCTCGATAACATGTTACGTTTTTAATAAATAATATTTTTTAAGTGATTTAATACAAATAAAAACTTAAATTCACATAATTTTAGAGTCTGCTGGTGACCATTAGATCCCTGTTAATTAATGGAGGGCCTTTCATGCCTCCATGGCTCCATGCATCGTACGAAGTTTATGGACCATATAAAAAGATAGTGAGAGTATTGCCGCCGAATTTGCTGCCCAAACATCGTTTTCTTCATTTAATGAGCTTAATTAGCTCCCCCCAACAACCACACCACATACATTCAACATCAAAATGGCATGGACCCGACCCGACCCTCTCTTAGTTTTTTATTCTCTCTCTCTCTCTCTCTCTCTCTCTATATATATATGATTAGAAGTGAAACATGTGGAATTATTGTTGTTATTGATGACTTGATTTTGCATTTTAATGGTTTTCTTCTTTCGGTTGAAAATTTACGGAGGTCCAAGGCAGTAAGTTATGTTTACTACTTAGAGTTTTAAGTAACTTTTTAAATTTTAGGGAGCTTAATAGTTATTACAAATCGGTATAAGTACGTTGATTGATTTTATATTTATCATTTAATTTTATTTAAAAAAAAAAAAACAAATGAGAGCTAGTTAAATTTGATTTTTTTGGTGCCATTTTACTTATTTATATATGTTAGCATAAACAAATATTATATCTTTTTCTAGACATTGTATTTTTAAATAGTACAGTAAACATACACCAATATATATGGTATTGTTAATTGTTCTTATGTCTAGGCATCAAGCTATTTATATTTAAATAATATAAATTAAACAATTAAATATATTCCAAAGTTCATGCATTAAAGAAACAATTATTTTAATACTAAACAATGTAATTATAACTAGAATAAAACTTTAATATGGAAATATGAAACCTAGCATAGCTTAATGGTTTAAAGCTTGACACTTTATGGACTTAAAGGTCCAAAGTTTTAATCTCCACATACACCCAGTTTTATTTTAATTTAAAAAAACCGAATGGGCTAATGGTTCAACCTTTATATCAGGCAGGCTACTGTATTGAACTGATCCAATCGGGTCGGTCTACATAATCGGATCTTGTTTTCGTATTGGGCTGACCCGAATTGATCAACCCACTTAATGACATGTTGGGCTAATGGGTTTTAAACCTTACCCGATGCCCAATCCTTTAACCTAGAAAAGGAAGCCTTTGACTCGAAAATATTTCAGACTAATGCATTTTAAACCCTACTCGATGCCTAACCCTTTTAACCTGGAAAAAAGAACTTTTGACCCAATTTTTTTTTTTGAAACCCTGCGTGGTTGCGTCCTTCTTCTTCCTCATTGCTCCGACCACCCTTCCACGTTGCCACCTCATGCAACGGCCACAAAGGGCCGTTGCTCAAAAGACACGGCGACCCACGTTGCCTGTCCAAGATCCAGGCGGCCCACAAGGGCTACCAATCGCCCCACAAGGGCAGCCAATCGCAGTGACGGGGAGAGGCTGCTAGGAAGCTGTTATGGGCATGGTTGTTATGACTATGTGCGGAAGACGTGTGTGTGTAGAACGTGTGAAGTGGAGTGTTCTAGCTAAAGGGTAGTGGTAGACATGGGCCGAGTAGTGGGCCAGATCTTAGTGGGTAGTTTAGCGGTTATTATGTAATGAAGGGGTTATGTAATGGGTTAGTGGGTAGTTATTATGTAATGGGTTAGTGAATAGTTAGTTAATTTAGATTGTCTCTTATATTTAATTCAGTATTTTAGATTAATGAAGATAACCAGAAAATTATCCAAAGGTTCATTTCTTACTGTGTGTTTGAGTGAAAAGGAGGGATTGAACCCTTGAAGCGTCAAATTATTACTTTTATTATTATTTCATTACAAATCCTACCACCAAATATTCAGGCTCATAACAGAAGCGACCTCTCCTCACACTGAATGATGCCGGCCACGAAGAGGGCCGGCACCTACTGTATATGGCAAAACCCGCACACCCTAATGCAGCTTTTTGCCAATGAATGTCGGTGCTGAATGTGAGGAGTTTTCGCCCGATGGTGACAGGGTGGTTTCACGGCAAAACAAGTTGTTATGGAAAAATACCCATATCAAATTTCACAGCAAAATATGTTTTTATCATAATGAACAGTATATGTCAATGGAAAAAATGCCCATATCAAAGTTTCATAGTTTTTCAACAATACGTGAACAATAAACATAGGCAAACTTTATTCACAGAGAATTTACCGGATTCAACCCAAACTTAAGCTGAGCAAAATAGCATAAATGTTGCTATGATACCATGTGTTAGCATAAACAAATATTATTATGCTAAACTAATAAGTAGCGGAAAATAAAAGACAAGATTCAGTGTTAACCTCTAGCCATCTTTGCTTAAGCGTTTTTACGAAGTTCTGAAAACAAAATTATAATTTGAGGTATCTTTTAACTTATGCCTTACTGAATTGTCATACTGATGGTGTACACAGACTATTTATTTATAGGTTAAGTCAGGAACCTTCAAAATTGGTATACACCGTAATTGTTTCTCCCATCAAGAAATAATTAATTATAAATTGATTTGATATCAATTTATTGATTCCATTAGGTAATTTAATATAATTAAATTACCATACCGTACACCGTATATACAATTTATTATTAAATATAATAAATGATATATATGTGTGTGTAGGGGGAAGATAAATCTTACAATTTATCTTGTCAATCACCAATGCACAGTAATACCTCTCCGTTGTTTAAAAAAAAGAAAAAAGAAAAAAGAAAAAAGAAAAAAGAAAAAAAAGAAGGGTCCAATATCATTAAATTGTACAATTGTGATCATATTAATTAAAAGGAAGTAGGATCCACTGGCAACCAAGAAAAAAGGGTTCTTGATACATGGAGGCAGATGGGTTAGGAACTTAGGAGTTGTACCTATAAATGTCGTATTATATGTCATAAATTCTGCCGTCTAGAAGAACCAAAATGTTTGAATTTAGTCTACTAAGTTGTTGTCCATATTGTCACAAAAGCACGAAAACAAGTTATTTGAGATTTGAGTAGACAGGCCTTCTATAGACTCTTTTACATTTGTTATCATAATTAACGATCAAGATTCTCTACAATTTTTTTTTTAAAATATTATAGATTTTTAAATTATGTGAATTTATGTCATTTTATGCATCAAACGGCATAAAAAATGCATATGATATGTTAATAATAAGAATTGAGTATATTTTTATCAAGTTTTTACACTTTATGTCGTATAAAAGCCTTGAGTAAAAAATTGTCTTTTTGTTTAGTAAAGAAACAGCGTCTCTTCAAAACTAAAGAAAAAAACATTTTGGATTTTATTTTTTTTATTGCCTTGATAACATGTCATATCTTTAATATGTAACTTTTTTACGCCGTTCGATGTAAAAATGAGCTAAATTCACATAATTTGAGAATCTAAAATTTATTTGAAATTGTAGAGGATCCTAATCCCATAATTCTAGTAACATGGACAACAAAATTGCTGAGAAATCTATCCAAAATGTTTAAGATACTACAATTTTTATTATAATTATCCAAAATAAGAAAGAGATAACTATAGTAAATTTATTATAAACAAAATGGCCATACTATTATGGGAAGTAAATCATAGAATCAACCATTTGATAGAGATTCTTAATAAGAAATGTGGTTGATGTCATTTTTCTATACATTTTTTGTTCATTATTATTATTATTATTTTTATTTTTTTATTAAAAAAAAAAAATCCACCATTGAATCTTCAAACCTCTTGTACGAAAATGGATAAGAGATTAGTAAGAAAATGAAAACAATAATTTCTCATCTTGATAGAATGATAACATATGTGAGGATCTAATCACTGCATTTGGGACACATAATGCAATTATAATATACATCAACCCATCTATTGGAGGTCGAGATATTTTTGCATTGATGAAATTTTTCTTCAATGGAGGAAAATTTTCAAATTCGATCGATTAAATTGACATATATATGTTCTTAGGATATGTGATTTTTTTATGCATTTTTAAAATACTTGTGAGAATCACGTGCTCCAAAAACATGTCATATGCCTTGTTAATCATATTAAAAATACACGTGAAAAATACAGATGTCAGTTTAATAAACTGGGTTGAAGGAATCAATTTGGAGGAAAACTTTGTTCTTTTTGCATTTTTTAAATATTTAATTCATTTAAAAGCCACATAATATTCGAAGATTATCTAATATAACCCCAGTTACAAAAACCTTTTTCATTTTTGAACCCTTGAATAAAAACATTGAAACTAGAACTATGTTATTTTTGGCATGTAGTAGAAAAATTGATGTGTCAATCTATATGATATTTATTATGTTAATCAATAATACATGAACTGTCACATAGTAATTCACATGGTATTTATTAGGATGGAGCCAGCATTAGAGATTGGGGGGCAAAATTGAAAAAAAATAAATTGGGGGTAAAATTAAAAAAAAAAAATTTAGAAGTAGAATTTTAATTTTAATATTTTTTTTTTTAGGGAAAATATGGGGCTCGACCCCATGCCCCCAAGCCATGAGGTGGCTCCGGCCTATACGTTTACAAACTACTGTCCAAGTAGTATATACCTATAAAAATTTTGATGGATTAGGGCTAATCTAAAAAAAAAAGAAAAAAGGCCCAAAATTTTGATGGATCAGGGATAATACCACATTGACAATTGGATCAGGGTCGGGTACATCCAATTTTTATGGGTAAAGTCTTCCGGCCTCCGGGACTGAAATTCGACACTAAAAACTGGTCAAGAAGAGTGGGAACTACCCTTCTCTGATTCGACTCCGAGCCACCACGTCCACGCGCCACCTTGTAAAGACCATCAACGAGGCCGTTCGGCACTATCGGTAAGGGTTTTGCTCCCCCAGTTCTTGTTTCACTTTTGTTTGCTCGTCCGTGCTTTCCGAGGCGCTGCCTCTGCCTGTGACTCAGCATGGGAGAAGGAGGCGGAACTGCACACTTTCGTGTTCAGCTTGAAGAGGCTGGGCTGGTTCCTTTTCTGCTTCTTCCTTTTATTTAGATGTTGGGGCCAGGCAAGTCTCAGGAAAGTATAGGTTGGCTTCCAGCTCCATCTCGGCCGGCATCCTGCTCTCGAGGGGGTGGAGTCCTGGGGCGAAACTACTCATTGCTGTGTTGCCCCAACCCAAGGAAGGGCATTCGGTGAGGAGTGTAGTTTTGAGGGAGGGAAAGCGTGGTTGACAAGCCACTTCGAGGAGGCGACTGGACTGGACTCTGGAGTGCTTTCATCAAATGATGCATTGTAAACAAAAGTTATTTTTTGAAAAAAAAAAGTTCAAGAAAAAAATAGAAATAGTAGAAGGTGTTTTATTCAAATTCATTTCCCCTGATCCTAAAAAAGTGTAACTTTTACATGTTATGGCATAAATCATGTATAAACATACATATGTATATTTTTCTTTTTGCATGTGTGTTATATGTATTATGTATATATTGTGTATGCACAATGGTGGAATAGGTTAATTGGGTTTTTCTAACTAATGGGTTTTGTTTATTTTGATGAACAGGATCTTTGTAGGTGAAGTTTGTTGCTGTAAGAGTCTCCAAGTATTTGCAGTGACAAATTTTGTTCCTGTTCATCTCCATGAAATTTGTGAGTTTTCTTCTGCACAATTAACGTTAATAAACATACATAAATACCTATTTGTTGTGTCTGCTCGGTGTGTGTGAATGGATATATAAAGCTTCTGTTTTGGGGAATTAATATCTTTCATCTTTTGGCAGACATGTTTGAGCAAAGGTGGGGGTTTCCAATTCCCACCGTGTCACATGCTCAACGTATGCGGGGTTAGGATCTTATTTGATTGTCCATTAGACCTTTCAGCGCTCACAATATTTTCTCCTGTTCCCACTGGTTTTGATGCGGTGGGAGATGATCAAAAGATGGCTTCATTACAAATTTGTAGTACTTTGGATTCGGAATCTGTGACCCGAAAGAGGCAGAAAATTGAGAAGCCCCTTAATGTAAATGATTTGATTTATGCAGTGCCTTGGTACAAAACTGTTAAGAATTTGCACCTGTGGAATGTGTCCTTCATAGATATCGTATTAATCTCGAGCCCAATGGGTATGCTAGGATTACCGTTTCTTACTCAAATGAAGGGATTTTCTGCTAAGGTATGAAAGAATGAGGTTATGATATTAATTTATCTTTTCGCAATAATATAGATAGATATGATTCTATTAATTCTGGTTTGTAAATTTGCCAGATATACGTGACTGAGGTAACAGCAAGACTTGGGCAGCTTTTGATGGAGGATCTTGTGTCCATGCATATGGAGTTCAGGCAGTTTTATGGACCTGAGGGGTCTAGTTTCCCTCACTGGATGGAGCGGGAAGAGCTTGACCTGCAGCCATCTGCACTGAGAGAAGTAGTTTTAGGCAAAGATGGGGCTGAGCTGGGTGGTTGGATGCCCTTGTACAGGTAACTGATGTTTCATTTGATAGTCTATAGAGCTATTTCTTGACAGACTTTTTTTAGTGGCAGAAGTTTTTAGTCAATTTTTGAACCAGGATAACAAAATTTGATTCTGAAAACAAAATTCAGATGATCAGATAATTTTACTCTCTTGGGGAAGCATTTAATTATAGTTCGGATGTGTTATATATTGCTCTTGAGTGAAGAGGATGACCTAGTTATTTTTAGTTGGGGAATGGTGGGTGCTGTTCAATGTCTTCATTCATATGTCATTCAAGAGGCAAGCAGGAACCCTTTCTCTTTCTTCTTCTCTTTTTCCTCTTCTTTTTTTTGAGTGCCCAGGGGGGGGGGGGGGGGGGGGTGAGTTGCCCTAGTTATCAGATTCAGTTTGTCAGGAAAACTTCTCGTTGTAAAATTGCTCCCCTCATTATTATTTTTGACCTCATCACGGGTAATTATAAAATATGGGATACTGGTTTCCAATGAAGTTGGCCTGGTGCAGCTATTTTTCTTAGTTTTCTGTCTCTCATCTTGTGGTAATATGCTTTACATAACCTGTTGTACCATTAGCCATATCTTCTAGGCTCTTTTATTAGAAAAATGTGTTCTGAATTTTTTTTTTAATTTTTTGCTTCTGTGAAAATCATGTTGTATTGAGCAACGCTTAAACAGAAGAAGCCAGGTTTGCTGGGATTAGAGCGTTGGAGATAGTTATTTTGGGTCTGCTTTGTAGCATGTCCTTTTCCTAGAAGCATGTTTTTTATATATAAATATCTGGAGCTTAATTGGCATAGACACATGAAATATGCACAAAGCGGATATGATTGTTACCATAAATCAGGGCAATTCTATTCTCAACTATTAACCGAAGTTAAGGTAGCAAAGTCCTGTATTTGAGGATGTAATAAGTGGAACTTCTCAGTGCAGCTGATGTGAAGGATTGCTTGCAGAAGGTTCAGACACTTAGATATGCTGAAGAGGTCTGCTACAATGGCACATTGGTCATAAAGGCATTCAGCTCTGGTTTAGAAATAGGGGCTTGTAATTGGTCCATAAATGGTCCAAAAAGAGACATTGCTTTTATTTCAAGCTCTATCTTTGTTCCTGCTCATGCAATGAGTTTCGATTATCGTTCTCTTCAAGGGAATGACATCATATTATATTCAGATTTTTCATCCCTAGATGCTGTGGAAGAGGTTGGGGATGATGATGGTTACTCTGTTCTAACAACTAACAGTTTGTCATCTCTCAGGTATTATCACTTTTCATGGTTTTGACAGTTTTCTTGTGAGGTTCTATGCTTTTCACTGGATGCGGTATTTCAGCTATTATATTTTCAGATTTTCTTTTCTTACAAACTTATAGCTGTCTTATAAATTCTCAAATGGTAATATTGAAACTTTCTGCCTTTGTGATTAACTTCTGTAGCAATGATAATAAAATTTGGGAAGAGTCTGCCGAATCCATACTTAACACTGATGAGCATTTAGAAGAAAGGGAGAAACTATCTTATCTGTGCTCCTGCGCTGCAGATTCTCTTAAAGCTGGTGGCTCAGTCCTTGTTTCCATCAATCGAGTTGGAGTTGTTCTACAACTTTTGGAGCAGATATCAGCTTCACTAGAATCTTTGAATCCGAAGGTAGCTATTTACTCTTTACGTTTTGGCTAAAATACATTTTGGTTCCTCCAACTTTGAGTTCACTGTCAATTTAGTCCATGAAGTCCCAATTTAGACAATTTAATCCCAAAGTTTTGATTTGTTGTTGATTTAACACTTTCCTTTAAACCTGTTAACAGATATACTGTTAATTATCACATGTTACTCATGTGATCGTCATTTAGAGAAAAAAAAATAATAACTAATAAAGAAAAACTTTAAAGAGAAGAAAGAAGAAAGAAGAAGAGAAAGGGAGGAAGGTGGAAGGATAACTTATTAGGGGAGGAATTAAACTGAAAAAAAATAAAAATAAAAAAGATAAAAGAATGGCCCCAGATTAAGAAATCCCAAAAAAAATTTTGATGAGTAAAAAGGTAGAGATAAGAAATCCCAAAATTAAGCATGCTTCAAAGTCAACACTTGAAACAAACAAAATAAGAAAAACATAAAAAAGCAGCAGCTCATGCGATGAAGATACATTCGATGACTATGAAGGAAAAGAAGAAGAATCAAACTCAACTCAATCTCACTCTCCAAATGTCCTAGAATTATCTCCACAAGCCTTTATCATGTCAAATAGCATACGATTACGGGTTTCATAAATTTCTAAAACAACTGACTCAAAAGTAATGGGCTTTGAAAAAGAAGATACTCTGTTTGCGGTATGGGAAGCCAACTGTATGATCGAGGTTGTAAACTGAAGCCTTTGCTACTAGCAAGCAGTGATTATCCTTTGGTTCAGCACAAAAGTAAGGCGGAGATATAAAACTTCACTAATAACTAAAGAGGTATAATTGACAAAAGAAGTTATTACAGCGAAAATTAGAAGATTTAAATTTACTTCAGAAATAACCCTCCAATCATCAAAAGTGAAAATGTGCAGTACTGATGTCAAAGCCTTGGCTTACTGCTTTAGTGGGACACACTTCTTAATTCGATAAACAGATTATTAACCCATCTTGTAGGTTCCTATATATGTTATTTCTTCTATGGCTGAAGAACTCTTGGCATTCACAAATGTCATTCCAGAATGGCTATGCAAAGAGCGGCAAGAAAAGGTAAAACAGATTTTAGGGCTTATTATTTCCAGCTTGCTGAAGCTTATCTTGATGTGCGAAATTCTAGAGTTAGGCATCATACTTACTAATCTTGATTGGTGTCGCAGCTGTTTTCGGGTAAGCCATTATTTGCACATGTTGAGCTCATAAAAGAGAACAAGCTTCATGTGTCTCCTGCTGTTCATTCACCAAAACTGTTGTAAGATCTGCCCTCCCTTTTTTTTTTTCTCATTTAAATGCTTATGATGAACTTCCTGGCTAGCAATTGTCAAAGTTTTCTTATTCACATTAGTTTCAACGGTATTATTTTCTTTTATCCTTGTTGTAGCCTAAAAATTTCTTGTTATTGAATATCTTCACAAGATTTTATCAAACAAACTTGAATTTTAGCTTGTATTATAATGTTTTTGTTCACCACCTAGTTCAGCTCAAAATTGTTTTCACTAAAATTGTTGGTATTATTATTATAATACTTATAGCATATTTTAAGCAACACTGAAATAACCTGTAAGAGAATAAACATTTCAAACATTTCCTTATGTGTTACTTAAATTTGATTTGAAACCAAGACCTACATGTCATTCTGAATGCTTCTTTGAAACTTTCTACAGCCTTAACTTCATTTTTAGTTGTTATAATGCTCATAGGTGTCAGATTCTGGGATATGTTTGCTGGAAATGTAACAACATTACCCCAAAAATCCCACAGAAACCTTATCTTCTAACTTGAAAAGGTGTGAAATAGAGAGTCTTCCCTAATAAAATTCGAAGGTTAGAGAAAATTCCAATGACCTGTTTCAGAGGTTTTGTGTGTGTGTTTTCCTTTGTTTCTTTTTTCCTCTTCTATATCTTCAGCCAGCTGTCTGTCTTATTCTATTTTTTTTACTTTCTCTATTTTTGTTCTACTCTTCCTGGTTCATAATTTTCTCTTTGTGGAACATTGTTTGAAATGAATCTAAGAAAATAATCTGCAGTTAAACACTACTGAATGATAATGTTGGCCTTATTACCAACCTGTACTGTATGTAATCTGTTTTCACTACTCAAAACTGACATTTTGTGCATAGAACTAATTGGCAGGAACCATGCATTGTATTTTGTCCTCACTGGAGTCTGCGACTTGGTCCAGTTGTTCATTTGCTTCGACGTTGGTTTGGGGATCCAAACTCTTTACTTGTTCTAGAGGTGCTAATATCTTTTGAGAATAATTTCACTGACTTGCATGCTTGCTTATCTAGTTATATTTCACTGAGATAATGGGATGGCTTTATTATAAAGCATAAGATGAATGTAAATATGCAGAGTGGACTGGATGCTGAGCTGGCACTCTTGCCTTTCCAGCCAATGGCAATGAACGTTCTTCAATGCTCATTTCTCTCTGGATTAAAGTAAGGGTTACCTTCCACCCCCCCCTATTTGTGGTGATGTGTTAATAAAATTGACATTACTTTGCTCAAATACAATCAGTTGCCTATCTCTTTTTGTTTCCTTGACCCCTCCCTCTCTCTCTCTCTCTCTCTCTCAAATATGCACTTTTCTTCTTCTTTTTGTTGGTAAAATTCTTAAATCTGAAGACAGCCCACTTAGCAGTAAGCACAAAACACCTGGTGTCTTACATAACTCTGCACCATTTGACCTTTACTATGTCCGTGTTCTTGAAGAATTCTGACACAAACATGCCTCTTGAATGGAGTCTAGTATTGTTTGGATATTATATTGATTTTTCTCATTAACAACGAGTGGAAGAAATCTATTGTTTGGCCCCTGCACCACCAAACATAAGTTACTTCTGTAGCTGTTGCATTAAACAGCTGTTTGCATGTTAAAAAAAAATGTCATCTTGATTGAATACTCATTGTCGGCAAAAGGGCTATTAGGATAATGTTATCTTGCATTATTTTCCAAAAAGACTTTTTGGCACCTAGCAAATTGTTCAGGTTTAAGGGCCAAAAGATTTTGACCTTTCTTAGAACCCCACTGAACTTAATTGTTCAATTACTACTTTGACCTTTATCCCCTTTTTGTAGATTGAGAAAAGTTCTGCCTTTGCTGAAGATATTGCAGCCAAAAATTACTCTGGTAATGTTTTTCTACTTGTCGTGGTATGCCTATATTTTTGGGCTAATAGCATTTTTCCTATTTTCCGGTTAATAGCACTTTTTTACCCTATACTGTTCAAACATATGCAATTTCCTCCCTGAACTACAAAATACTGTAATAAACCCCATAATTTCAAATCAATTTGGTTAAAAGTAATTATTTAGGGATCATGTGCTTGTTACGTGAGCTCTAGCTAATGCCAAATGGAAATTTTACCCCTTCACTAACAATTGTTGTCAGACTAACATCACTCCATTCTCTTTCCTCCTTGAACCCCCCTCCCTCTCTTTTTTCCCTTCCAAATCCAGAAAAAAAAAAACACACGGAAAAAAATTCAAGCAAAAAATAATGTCTTTAAGGATCCTCATCCTTTGTGGCTCCATCAAGATGCACTACCTTGGGACCTCCAAGGCTAATTCCATAAACCAAAACCTCAAAAAAGGGACCAACCGAATTTTTATCGTGATCTGCTCCGACTCTGATCATCTTCCTCTCTGACCCAAACTCATGTTCAACCCCAACATCATTGAATATTGGGAGTTTTATTGTTTAAGAATGGCCAAGTAGTCTTCGGATTTCTTGATGATTGGGTGTTGAATCTTTGATTTTTTTTATTTAATTTTTTTTTCCCCTTGGATTAGGGGGATTTGGGAGAGAGGGAAGGGATGTAAAATCGTAGGGGATGGGGATGGAAGCATTGCTGATGGCATGGGTGAGTTTAGAAAAGGTTTGGGAAGACGTGGAGGGCAAAGCTGTTTTTTGGCATGGGCTGGAGGTGACGTAGTTTACAAGTCATCTCTAAATAGCTACTTTTTAACTCCAATTTAAACAGTGTGGGGGACATTGCAGATCGATTTGAAATAAGGGGATGGAGTGAAAAATTTTGTAGTTTAGCAAAGGCATCACAAATGTCCCAGACGTTTATGGTATAGAAGTGTAATTTATCTGGCATTTTCTTAGTTTGATATGAGATTTTCTTGATCTAATTCTCCTTTTCTATGCTCCTTTATATAGTTGCCCGAGGATTTGAAGAAACATATTAGATTTACAAATGCAGATTCATTCTCCGTCTTTCACTATTCTGAAAATGAAACATTACGAATACCAAGCTTGAAGGACAGTTCAGAACTAGAAATTGCAACAGACTTGGCTTTCCAGTTCCAGTGGAGAAGGTTGAAGCATGAAAACATGAATATCACAAGATTAAAGGGCGAGCTCTTCGTAGATCATGGCAAGCACCGGTTACTCTCTGTGGAAGAGCCTGCAAAGTCCTCCAAAAGTAGGCCACTTCTACACTGGGGTTCACCTGATTTGGAAGCGCTTCTGAATACGTTATCAAAGATGGGCATTAATGCATCTGTAGAACAAGAAGAGGGTAGTTGTGGATCAAAAAAAACTGAACAAGAAGAGGGTAGTTGTGGATCAAAAAAAACTTGTATAGTACGTGTACATGATCCTAAGAAGGCTTTAATAGAAATTGGAACAACGGGGACTGTTATTAGTGCTGTTGATGAGAATTTGGCCTCCCTGCTTTTTGAAGCAATCGATAGTGTTTTGGATGGCATTTAAAAGAACAGAATTTTTAGATTTTTCTGGGAATGAGGAAAAGAAGAAAGTGAAAATGAACAGAATTCATTTTTTGGTCTGTATATGAATCATTCTCTAGGAATTTTGCACAAGACTCAGTTGTAAATGGTTATTTATCAGTAAAATGATATATTTAGTTGCATATTTTCTGCTGTTTCTTTTCTTTGGTTGTGATTCAATACGGAATAGAATTTGTCTTGTAGCCATGAATTATCAAGAAAGGTGCATGAAAGCTTTCCTATATCTCTCTCTCTCCCTGTCTCTAGAACTTTTCTCAGAGAGAGACTTTGCAGCTTGCTTCGCCGGTGGGGGGAGGCTTCACGTCTCCCCCCCTGGCGCTGGTCTTCCCCTAGCCTCCTCGGGCTAGGGCGGTTTTTGTCATCCCACTGGTTTCCAGTGGTGGATGTTTTGTTTCTCCCAGCCCCTGGGTTGTGGAGCTGTGCTTCCTCCCGGATGTAGATCCGGTGAGGATGGTGTTTTTCTTTTCTTTTGTTGTTTTGTTGTTGTTGGAGCAAACAGAAAGAGTCCCAAACTCTTGCCTGTGGGTATGGTGGATGTCGGTAGGTACTCGGTGAAGATGTGCTTTTGCCAGATCTGTAAGCCTTGGCTGGGTATCTGTCGACAGGAGCTTTTCTTTCGTGGTCGCCGGCCTCTTCTAGCTTCGGTCGTCACTCGACGGATCTGCGTGGTTCTCTCCTGTGCGGCGCGTGGCCAGCACGCGTCGGGGAGTGTCCCCCCTGGGTTAGCGCGTGAGGGCCACCTCTTGCTTTTCCGGCTTCGTTTCGTGCCGATCTAGTCTTCTGGAGGTCGCTCGATGGCGGGAAGGGTTCCCGGTTTCGGTGCGTGTTCAACATACCCTGTGATTCGGTCGCGGTTCTCATGGTGTTGATTGTTTGGTTTTTTTTTCTGTTTGTATTTGTAAATTCTTGTTCTTTACTCACAGTCTACCACTTGATAGCTGCTTCAAGACAGGATTCTCCTGTCTTTGTGGATGGAATTTCTTCAATTTCATTCACTACCCTCGCCTACGAGCACTGTTGTAACCTTCGGGTGTTGCTCCTTTGCTGCTTTGTTAGTGTTTTCGTTATGAGGCTTTGCCTTATTGTATTCCCCTTTGGGGTTTCAATTCATCAATGAAGGTTCTGGAGCTTCGTTCAAAAAAAAAAGAAAAAAAGAAAAAGAAAGGTGCATGCTTGTTGATTCTGAACTCTTTCTCCACACATGGCCGGTTATGTGAAGGGAGGACATTTTATCAGTTCAATCTAACATATAGCCGTCTTCACAATTTTTGTGGGTATATCCTGATTTCATTTTCTTCCTCTTTTAAATGATTATTCAAAAGTTCCCAGTGCAATTGAAGAAGGATAATTTTTAAACCACAATCTAGGAAAATCGATTGAGTATGCTTGAGCAAAGAATCCTAAGTTGATGAGATGCGGTTCTAATTCAAGGTCCTGAAATAAGTTCTTCTGTAGAAGGCAATAAGTTCCCAAGTCATACAACTAAATCAAGAATGAAGAAATTATATATTTAATTTTTCATGACAAAGAAAAAAAAGAGTACGATTAGTAATTTTTTATACGATCCGCGAATCCGATATGAAATTAGAAGGTTAGAGTTGAGAGGTTTGATTCGTTTAATTAAGTAGGTCGGATTATGGTTGATCTGTATAATTTTATATTCATGCCTTGACACGACCCGAACCCTACATGCGACATTTAGGGCTGACAATTTTTGACACGACTTGCAAACCTGACACGAAATTAGTGGGTTAGGGTTGATGGGTCTGACCCGTTTAATTAAATGAGTCGTGTTAAGGTTTATTAGACCAGATATATCTTTATCTCCGGATAAAGATAAATCTGACAATAAGTAGTTCTATTATGTTTCTACTACTACAAGTTGTATAGTTCTCTTATGTTTCTACTACTATAAGTTATATAGTTTAGGTCTCTTATCTAAAGATTGTACAGTCCTATTAAAGGACTTCTCTATGTTTTCAGAATACGTTTGTACAGTCCTATCCAAGGACTAACTCTCTTCTTATAAATATAGTCTATGACCTACGGTTGAAGTAGGCAGAATTATCCAATAAATCTCCAAATTCTACATGGTATCAGAGCCATCTCAAGACTAACGTCCATGGCAATTTCATCTGAAACCGAATCCTCCACCCAAACCTAATCCCCTCGTTCGTCCCATACCCCTTCCGCAGCCCCCATCCCTCTTCAGAATATTCATCACCATATCTCAGAAAAACTCAACCAAGACAACTACATCCTATGGCACTTTCTGATGGTTCCATTCCTAGAGGGCCAAAATCTCTTCGGTTATGTCGATGGAACACATCCACGACCTCCTCCGCTTGTTCCAGACTCAACATCCGGCCTCCTTGTTGCAAATCCAGCCTCTCAACTCTGGTATCATCAAGACAAAATGATCTTTAGCGCCATCATCTCCACTCTCTCAGTCGAAGCTCTACCCCATGTCATTGGTCTAACCACTTCTCGGGAGGTATGGCTAACTTTAGAATCTCTTTTCTCTGCTCAATCTCAGTCCCGGATAATGCAACTCAAGCAACAATTGGCTACCTTAAAGAAAGGTGCTCTTACAATCTCCGCTTATTATCAAAAAGCGCAGGGATTCTCACATCTCTTGGCTGCAGTTGGCAAGCCCATTGAAGCTTCGGAACTTGTCTCCGCTATACTTGCTGGTCCTTCTCTATGTTTTCAGAATACGTTTGTACAGTCCTATCCAAGGACTAACTCTCTTCTTATAAATATAGTCTATGACCTACGGTTGAAGTAGGCAGAATTATCCAATAAATCTCCAAATTCTACAAGGTTAACCTATATAGTCTTATACCCATGCATCAACCCGACCCAAACTTGAGACTCGAACACGATTTGCCACCCTTAATTCAGAGGTAAACAGTTAAGGTCTCAAGTTATGATTCAGATTCAAAACATCTACTACAACTTTTATTCCAGTGATGCCAATTACCCAAGGTCATGGGTGAAATGAAAACAAAGGTGGGTATAGGTAAGAATGATTCAGATTCTAGCTCCAAGCAAAGTCATCAAGAAGTTCTTGTACTCTCCTGATGTGTCACCAATAACTGCATTGTCGAGGCTGGTATTGTACATGTTGTAATACTCCCCTCTGATTTTCATCGTGTCGATTTCAGCTCGAGTTATGATTGCTCTTGTTAGAGAATCTTCATCTGTTCCAAGCCCAATAATGGAATTGCCGATTACCTGGTATAGTTCAAGCAACAGAGAGTAGTATTAAAGATAGCTGCTAATTCAAAGAAGAACAACTTTGTAAACATGATTTTCAATCAAACTTCTATGGAAGTTCAAGAATCATGTTCTACTTCAATGAATATATTCAAAATAACAGCTAAGTGATTCGAAAGAAAAGTAACTACAACCAAGTTTCAGAGAAGTAAAATGGACTACTTAAGAGGAAAGCTTCTGCTCTATTCACTTTTTTAACATGTATTGAAAGAACTGATAATTGTATGACCTTTTATGGAAGCTGCAGAGTTTGGCTAGCTACCCGTAAATTTGAGTCAACATCAATCATACTTTCTGGTCAGAATCTGCAGCCACAAGCTGCCCAAAAGGTGGACACTTGAAGCCAATTTTCAACTGAAAAGCATGATTTTGATGGCCTGTTTCAGACACTTTCTATGGGTGACTGGGGACTTTGTCCATCTGAATTCAATATTATATGTCTTCAACCTTCAAAACTGTCGATTCGGCTTCTCACAAAAAGTCATGTTCAACATTCAAAGTACTCCTAGTGCTAAATTGGGCATGATTCGAGAAAACCAGCATTAAAACTTAAAAAGGAAACAAAGCTTTAGAAAATGTTGTTACCATTTAGCTACCATATCTTGCATTGCAAAGAAAACCTTGTCTACATCAAGAAAAAAAACTTTGAAAATGATAACCAAAACCACATCTTGGTTGGTAAAGAATTTTAGATAAGAGGGTCTTCCTCTACCCATTGTCAAGAATCTATAGCAAGTCAGGGATGAGAAACAGTATAACTTCCTTGGTATGGAGGAAAGAATTTACCTCTGCAAAATGCTTTTCAGGGGAGTCGATGCACCAAATGGCCATTTTCCAAAGATCCTCCAAATCTCCATTCACACAACCCTTAACATCCTGTCAAGAAAATCTATAAATGATATTCTCAAAGAAATAGGAATAACAATATTTATTGATTAGCCAATAGAACAGCTAAACCTGGTCAATGGGGTTTCCAAAGTTTTGCTTGTAACAGTCAAAAGTTGCTTTGAGCTGAAAGACATTCCTTGTGCAGAGAATCCACACAACACTATCACGATCTAATTGCTTTGTTCTGATGGCTTCATGTAGCGTAGCTGCTTCTGATTTAGCAACTTCCATATCCACCACTTCTCTGTCATACCTGTACGAGCTCACTAGCCCCACCAGAAGCTGCGCAAAACCCACGTTATGAACCACATGCAGATCTCAAATTTTAGACGACTACGGCATGCAAAGAGAAATGCTCTTAAGTAGACTGATATGCAACTACCATACAACTGTGATGACGTGACAGTAAAAATCAGCGATTGATTTTTTTCTTTTTATAAGCTATTGCTAATCTAAAGGTTGATTTTCACTGTCACGTCATCCCAGATATATGACAGTTGTATAACAGTCTATTAAATAACATTACTCTTATGCAAATTGTGCAGCCCAAAGCTAAGTAGACTGATTTGAGCACTACAGACTGTAGACATCACTGAACCTATGACATAAGCTATATAAGTATGATGCCATGGGCAGATTTCATGAAACTAGTCTGTTAAGTAAGTTGATGCTTAACCACGATTCCGTCCAATGTTTGCATCTTATGTAAATGACTGAGGTTGCTTTACCTTTCTGAGTGGCATATCAACAGTAGATGTAACATCCTCTTCAAGTGAGCAATCAAAGAGAGAACAGTAAGCCTGCCTGACTGCCATCAGATGGTGAGGAGATGATGCACATGCTATCTCAACTATCACTTCGAGGTGTTTGATTCCTTTATTCTTTCTCTTCAATGCATCCTTTGCCAGTTTAGCATCCCTTTCTGGGGGATCTTGTGTCCATAAAATCACTGCATCCTGTTACACATCAGACGACTGAATTGTTACATACCGATATATGCAATAACATATACGAGAACAATAGCTTATAAGAATGAAATGCTCCTTCCAGGCCAAAAATTTCATTCAATGACCTATTGACCTTAAGAGCCATATTTCTAAAGCATTGTCCAGATGCAAAGCCATATAACAACAAGAAGTACTATGTGGTAAGATATGAATATTGTTTTCTAGAATAGATCATAGAAATTCTTCTGCCACTCTCAATTATCTTTAGTTAAAAAGAAAAACCAAATTAATTGCTGATTTTAAGAAAAAAATACCCTCTAGTTTCTCATTCAAACAAGTATAAATATGCAGATATTTGCATAAATTGAAAACATGCAGACATTTGTTTCTTAACTACAACAGTTTGACAAGAAACATTCACTACAAACATGTTTGCACATATGATATCTAAATTACATCAAACACACACACACACACACACGCACAAACTTAATGCCATCACCACCACACCACAATAACAAGACTATGAAATCCAGGATATATCTGATATATAATTTTGTTATTTACGTATCATTTGATATTAAAATTTTTGGAACTTGTTTCTAGGATTATGATAATGAGGGACCTAAAGGGCAAGAGAAAATATACTCCAAAATCACCAGAGAGTTCAGAATGGAGACGATCAATGAGTGATTCATTGTAAAGCTGCTGATATCTCTCTTTAATTCTTCTCCTTTGGCTTGCATTCCTGCGCCCTAATACCCATATTATAGCCTCCTCATCGGTTCCCAGTCCTGGAATTTTTTACAAAGATACATCAAGAAACTGAGCCATGAACGAAAACAAGAGAAGATGAATATTGCCACTTAATTACAGCCATAAAGGAAATAGAAAATAAACTGATACACAGACAACTAATTTACTAAATTCGAATACCCCATGAACAGAAATTCAAAAAATAGACGGACCAGTCAAAAAAATCGTCAGAAAATTATCATATAATCCAATATCAGTGTTCTTAGTTAGTTAAGATTAAGGCTTTCTTGATTGGAATTCAAGTTGAGTCATCCCATATATATACCATATACATTAAATTAACAAAATTTTCCAATTTGTCATGAACAAAACTTTAGATTTTATTTGGAATTAGAAAATATAAAATAATAATTACCATGTCATTGCTAGGAGAATATCAGAGAACCCAGAATGAAACTGCAGAGAAAGTTGACATCCATATATAAAAAATAGTCCAACAAACATAAAAATGAAAACAGATAATTTTGAATTCAATAGAAATATTGAGAAGTCTACATCTTCTTACTAGAAATGACCCACAAACTATTCATCAAAAAAAGAAATGACCCACAAACCCAACATTAAGAAAACAGAAAATTTCTGATAAAGATCATCATATTTCAACCTCAGTCAGCTCTGATCGGTACAACGAATACACACAAATATAAAAGCAAAAGATCCCCAGAAATGAGTAACAAAAGAAGAACACCCATGGCATGCACACAGCGACAGGAAGACACACCATCAAAAGCTTTCTTGAGTCTTTCACAGTCTTGGTCGGCAGAGGGAACCACATCAGGCACTCTCAGCGTGCCCATTTTTTCCTCTCTGTTTAGTTTCCCTCCTCGTACGCTCAAATCTCGCTGGAATAAAGGACTTCTCATGCATCTTTTCATTGTACGAAAATACCCTTTATCTTTGAATGAATTTATTTTGCAATTCATCTAAATTGAGGGGGTTATTGATATATTAATCCAATTTATTTATTTATTTTTTATATTTTTATTTGTTCTTCATTTTCATGATATTCTTATGCCAGATCATTTTGTTCCTTTACAACTAATAATTAAGTCTAACTAGTCATAACTCCTAAATGTAACGTCTAACATAAACATATCAGTTTCAATGAATTAAATTTTCTATCTGCCATGCACACTTGTATGCATTGATTCTTTTGACTCGATACTCCACTACATATGCAAGGTCTTTTGGTTTTAGATATATATTTAGTAGCAATAAATTTATGATATTTTGAAAATAAATCAAATAGGAAAACGTTTTTCTTAATTAATTATATAGGAATCTCACAAATGTATCATTTTAACTTCTTAAGAGTGTGGTTCGTCCTGCAATTTCGCAAGCCAAACACACATTTTAAATAAAATCATAGAAACCGGTCGATCTGCTTGAGAGTGTACGTGTTTGAAAACATGGAAAAATTCATGTAGATTCGGATGCGCTTATTTGCATTAGCCGCAATCGCAAAACGCAGATATCACTTTTAGATATCTGCATCTACATCCGTATTTACATTATGTTTTTACTAACCACATCTGTCCGATTATTATCTATTATTCGTATATTAAGTAATGATCATATTTTAGTCTTTTTAGCCTTATTTTGGTCACTATTATCGCCTATTTTATACGAGTATCAATGCAAAAATTTAACAATATATATGATTAATAAAAGTAATAAATTAAACCAATAGTTCCGGCCAGCGTTATCTTTTAATTGCTTATTTATTTAATGTCTCATTTATTAATTTATTTTCAATAACATCACCATTATTATTGTAGCTTTATCCTTATAACAACGTCTACGTACTGTTTCTTCTTCTGAAAAAAATAAAATAAAAATGTCTACTGTCTCTTCGGTTTATTAATTTTTTAAGAATGTTATTTCTTTCAGATTTAATATAAAAGTTATTTCTTTCCTATGGATTTGCGAGAATCACATGTCGTAAAGATCGACAGTTTCTCATACAATTCCAAAGAAGATTAACACACACACATATATATATATATATATATTTGACAAAAGTCCAATCGAGTTTTTACTGAAAATTCATCAAATCAGTTAGGGACATAAAGTTTCCTACCTACAATATATACCACAAATGCAATTGGAGTTTTTTCAACTCGAATCCTATTTATGACACAAAATAGCGGAGAATAATCCTCTCCCTTTTATTTGAAATGGAGAGGATCTGGTTAGCGTATTCAATAGGAGTAAAATGGTCTAAAAAATAAAATGATTATTTTACCCCTCCTAAATCAACTAATCGGCTCCTCAAATGAAGATAATTCGTTTTTCAAAATAGCCTCTTGAACTATGGTATGAGCAGCCGAAAGCTCCACGATCTCAACTGGCGCAAACCTTTTTTTGATTCCATCAACTATATGTCCAATTTTGAATTAACTTACTTAAAATGGAGAGAAACCATTTCCTATTATTGTAGCTTTATTCTTATAATTAAAAACGTCTTTTTTTTTTTTTTTATTTGAGAAAATTAAAAACGTCTATTGTTTCTTCGGTTTGTGTTCTAAGAATGTTATTTCTTTCATATGCATATATGATATTCATTTGTTCTAAAGTTCACAGATATTAAAAGAAAGTTTTATTCAAAAAAAAAAAAAAAAAAAGAGATCGAAGAAAAGAAAAGAAAACTCTACGTACCATTAATTTTTCTGGAGACCCAATAAATAAAAGTTATAAATTCAAACGATGCACATATATATGTTATTTAAGTCTTAATTTTGTTTCATTTCCGTTTTAACAAATCCCATTATTAACTTTGGCAATAATTTAATATGCCTAAAAATGCCGTTCTAACTAATGAATGACGAAATTGACCTTTTGGTGTTTATATATAAATATGTCTTAATTGGCTTGAGAAGTTCTTCATCCTAGCTAGCTAGCTCATTGCCTCAACACAAAAGAATTAATGGCTCTCCCTGATGAATTGGAAGCTCTCACCAATGCCTTCTCAGGTTCTTTGTCATCCTCCCTTTTACTCAAATTATTAAAATTCCAACTTGATTTATTCAATTAAAAACTCTTAACCACATGTCAATTAGTGTATTTTCTTTTTATTTGAAGTGTCTTTTTATGGCATAAGCTGGAATTAATCCTATAATTAAACTGATTCTTGTGAATTTTTAATAATGTTTTGGTTCACATTTCCAGTTCATATTGCTTACTCTTAAAAGCCTTTCTAATATTCAATTTTCATTTAAGTTAACTTTTCTACATTTTCTTTTTCATGTTTACTCAATTGTATTTCTAGAAGATAAATTCTTTTTGTTTCCCCACTTCTTGTGCTAATCCTATAGCTCTGAGTTTGATCTTCCCATGAGCGGAACTAAAATTTTAGGTGTGGGGAGCAAAATTAGAAGAAATGTTTTTGGGGAGGGGTAAAAATTTGATTTTAAAAGGATCGATTATAGAAGTATTTTTATTTTTATTTTTATTTTTTTAAAAAAAAATAAATAAAAAATTGAGGAACACGTTGAGGCTTCGGGAGGCTTCACCTCAAGGTAGTTACAGCCCTTGCCTGGTATGCCATAGTATTTTTGTACATTTTTCTCTGTTTATATATAAAATTTATATATTATTTTGATGAGTAATTCTACATGTCATATAAATGTCCATTATTTTGATTCATTAAACATTAATCACGCTATCGGTTGCTCCATATATAAAATGCATGTGTTGCATTATTTTTCCGTTTATTACTTTTCTGTCAGGAAATGAATTCATTTTCTCTGAATTTGAGGTGAGTGGAAACTAAATTGCTAAGAATTCTATGATGTTTAATTTGTATGCTTGGGCAGGACATGGAATCCACGAGCAGACATTGATATCAATATTGGGAAAATGGCATCCGGAGGAAAGGAAATCCTTCCGGAAAGGAAGTCCCAACCTCTTCATAGAGGATGAACGTAACTTCGAGCGGTGGGATGATCACCGTGTCAAGCTTCTCAAGCATGAATTCATGCGTTTTAAGGTGATTTTCTTTTTATTTTCTTTTTCCACTTTTACTATATTTTATTTAGTTAAAGTCCATTTTTTTTATTTTATTTTTTTAAAAAAAAAATAGCAACTGAGAAATCTTTGTAACAAAGAGGATTGTTAGAGTAAAATAGTGATTGAATTCACTATTTTTTATTAACACCACACAAAAATCGAGGTTTTAGCTTTTTCTTTTTTTTCGCCCGTAAACCACGCCCCCTCCCAAAAAAAAAAAGACAAAAATTTGATAAATGCTACACACACGCACTCTCATTTCCACTCTCACGCTTTCTGGCGTATATGGCCATTATTGAATTTTGGTCTGTTAGTGATTTTAAAAATTATGTCAGAAAGTAAAAAAGTGAGTGTATGTGTAGCATTTCTCGAATTATACTGTTAAGATCTTAAAAAAATGTTATTATTTAACTACAAAAAATAAGCTCATTAGCGGCGACATTTGGAGTCGTCGCTACTAATCAGACACAAATGATCAAAAGCGGTGACTCCAAAGGGTACGTCTCAGCTAATATTAGATCAATAGCGGGCATTAATGTCGTTGCTAAAAGTATTTTATGTGGACGCTAAAAAACTTTAGAACTTAACCCGTAAGTCAGCGTTAATGCTTTATCATTAGCAGAGACTTACTGACTTACGAGTCGCCGTTAATGCTCTATCATTAGCGACGACACACGGGTCGTCACTAATGATATTAAAAAAGGATTTTGTACACATAATTATTATAATGAAATGTGGGTATGATAATCAGAACGCTGTGGTGCTTTGGACCATGCATCCATGGGAAAGGGATGCTCGGTTGGCAAAGGAGGCGTTGAAAAAGGGGCCACAATCGTATGGTATCATCATAGAGATTGCATGCACCAGATCAGCCGAGGAGCTACTGGGAGCAAGGCGGGCCTACCATTCTCTCTTTGATCACTCAATGGAGGAAGATGTGGCTCAACACATCAACGGCTGTGAACGTAAGGTGAGTACATAGCATCAACTTCTTAGGCCTTGAAACCTTCTTGTATGACCAACAATTAAAAGCCCAAATTTTACTATGCTTTCCGGTGTCGGTTAATTTTAGCAGTTTCAAAATATACTGTCCGAATGTTTTTATTTTTTAAAATAAAAGCGTATAGTGAGTTAAACTACTTTTAAAAATTGTGTTTTTTTAAAAACACACTTTCTATCGAGTGAAAATGTAATTTTTTTTTTCACATTTTCAAACCGGCATTTTTTTTTGTGATTTTACATGCGAAATTACGTCAAACACACTCTTAATCAATTATCATCCCTACATGATCACCTGAATTATGTAACAAAGCATGGTATTATGGGCTTAAATGGCATGTATCTGACTACTTTTGTGCTTTGAACAGCTCTTGGTTGCTCTTGTGAGTGCCTATAGGTATGAAGGATCAAAGTTTAGGGATGATGCAGCAAAATCTGAGGCCGAGACACTTTCCAATGCCATAAAAAATGGCAAGCCCATTGAAGACGATGAGGTAATAAGGATACTAGCAACAAGAAGCAAGCCCCATCTCCAAGCAATATATAAGCACTACATGGAGATTTCTGGCCAGAATATCGATGAGGTACTAAATTCTTTTTGTTTTTGGTTACTTTTAGGTACTAAATTTTGTGGGGTTTGGCTTGGTCCCGTCGGGATTGAGACGCAAGGGATTGAGACATGCGTCGTATAACAGAAAACAAAACACATATGTCCTAATCTTAACAGGTCCAGTTTCAATTGAAATTGGACCCAGACCGAATCCAAATTGTTGATCCTGTATCACAACATTTTAGTTATTTAATTCTTTTTGTTTTTTGTATGTTAGGCACTAAAATTCTTAGCTTTATCAAATTCAATGTTTTATTACTCATTGTAAACTTTCATCCACATACAATTTTTCTTTAGGATCTTGATGCTGATTTGCTGCTAAAAGAGACTGTGCAATGCCTATGCACTCCCCAACAATATTTTAGCAAGGTACTATGAATTACAACTAGATTACAAGTATGGGTTTTACTTAATTGGATTCAATTTCAGTTGGAATTTGACTCTTTGGAATGACAAGTGACGCATGTCTTGATTTCAACGAGTCCAGTTCTAATTGAAACTCGGATAAAATTTTTAACAATTTTGCTGTTTGAATTGTTACTAATTTGGACAGTATATATGAGAGACCAGTATAAGGTCTCTTTCACATTTTCTACCCAGATAACTAAGCCGAATCGAGGATATCCAATTGAAAAATTACTTTTGTCCTTTCAAATTCTTAATAAAATTTTGTTGTCTTAAAAGGTCTTGGACATGGCTATGCAAAAGGATGTAGAGAAGAATACCAAAAAAGCACTGACTCGAGTAATTGTAACCCGAGCTGACACAGATATGAAGGAGATCAAAGATGAGTACCATAACCAGTATGGGTTTTCTCTATCCAAGAAAATTGAAGACACAGCTCATGGGAACTATAAGGATTTCTTGCTCACTTTGATTGCAAGAGGGGGATGATTTAGAAGATGGGGAATTCAAAAAGGGCTTACTGGGCTAGAATGAGTATTTTATTATCAAGAAACAAATTGTTAGCTACCATATAATAATTTTCTTTTATGGTTAATTAGTTGATTGTCCACTTTGGCTCAATAAGACAAGGCAGAAATTTTCAAACATCTTAACTAATCTGCTAGTTTTTTGACCACTCTGTCTTTTCTCAAGCTTGTTTGTTGTTGCAGCAGATGTTGCTTTAAGCATATCCGCCCCTAATTAAACTGCCCTTTTAAAGGGGCATTTCGATCCTCTCCAGTTCAAATGAACTGGAGGGGAGGGGATCCTTGTCCTTTAAAGGGCTGTTTTTGGCTGCTCCTTTCTTGGCCAATGGGCTGTTGGAAAAATTATTGTTGAAACTAAATAATACTAATTCCGAAAATTAACAATAAGATAAATAAAATATAACAGATGAAAAGTGTAGTACGGAAAATATCTCACAATGTTATAGAATCACGCAATAACGTTGTTCAACTATTCAAGGTTAGTTCCAAGACAAATAAATGGGTTGAAGAGAATAAAATAAAGTGAGAACTTCACTTAAGGGTACCAAACTATCGCTCTTTTTTACTTAAGGTACCTGAACTTCAAAACGTCTCAAACTAGGATATCCATTTTTCAAAACGTCTCAATAAACAAGTCATCCGTTAGGATTTGCTGTTAAATCCTACCAAAATTTTCAAAATACCCCAGTGTTTATTTTTTAAAAAAAAATTATAAAAATTTTCAAAGATTTAGGCATGGGTATTTTTGCAAATTCTGTTAAATTCTAACCAACACCTAAATCCTAACAATTTTTTTCTTTTCTTTTTTTTTTTTCCTAAAAAAAGAGGAGTATTTTGGGAATTTGGGCAGGATTTAACGGTAAATTCTAACGGATGACCTGTTGTTGAGACGTTTTAAAAAATGGATACCTTAGTTTGAGACGTTTTGAAGTTCAAGTATCTTAAGTCAAAAAGTGCGATAATTCGATACCATTAAGTGAAATTCTCCTTAAAATAAAAGATAAATGAATAAGTGTTTGGAACACACTCCAACATGGGTCAAGTCATTCATTTGGCCTATTTCCATTTCCATTAACTTTTTATTATTATTATTATTATTGCACTGTTTTGACTGTTTTTGGCTACTATACCCATTTTTTATTTTTTTGTGTTTTCTTTGAAGTACTTAATCCCTTTCCACTTTCCCTTGTATTTGCTTAGAATTTTTTATTTTTTATTTTTTTTTAAGAAAATGTTAAGTCCTTAGACCATATATAGGTTCAATTGCCATTTCATGCACCATTTCGTTCATACTTTGACCCCTACTTTTCTCTAAATAAAAAATTCTAATTCCGTCCTTGTCTCCTGTTGACAACCAAGCCCTTAAGAAAACTCTAGACACAAATTAAGGTAAACATAAATAGTCACACTGAATAGAAAATAAAGACACCACAGCCACAAAGTCCAACTGAGAACACCACCATTATTGATGATAACATAAATTCTAAAAGGCCCCCCTCCCATATTTAGGAAAGAATTATGATCTCAATCTTCCTTCCCAAGCAAAGCAAGGAGGAAGGCCTTGTAATTCCCTGAAGTTACCTTGGCCACAGCAAGATCAAGGGAAACACTGTTCCTCAGGTAGTAAAGCTCCTTGATGCCATTCAAGTCTCTCTCTGCCCTTGTGACAATCACACGAGTGAGTGCCCCCTCATCTGTACCAACCCCTTTGATTGCATTGTGCACCAACTGCAGCATAAAATTCCCACAATGAATCCTTTGGAACTTTGTTAATGAAAGGTTCGCTTCAACCGGATCTATAAAATTGTCATGCGTTTTTTTATCTCGTGATAAATATATGATGAACGATCTTTTTTAATTATGACAGTTTTACAAATTTGGGTCGGAGGAAATTTCTGTCTTGAATGAAAAAGTGAGATAAATTTTTTCTATAATTCAATCTACTAATCTGATAAAAATGCATGTGATGCTCACATATAGTTTAGACATATGTCAGTTTAGTAGATTAAATTTGAAAAAAAAATTCCAACCTTGTAAAAAACAGTGAGGACATTTTGAATTCAAAGCAATTTACCTTTTCAAAGTACTTCTTTGGATCATTGATGCACCGAATTGCAGTACACAATGCCTTTTGTAGGTCACTATGCGGATCACCCGACAAATTCTGGAGGAATGATAGTACAAATCAACTTAAATTATTGATGTTAAAACATATTTAACATAAAATTAAAAATAATAAGAGCGGAAGCAAAGAGAGAAAAATAACATACTTTTAAGTGGCCATATTATGTCAACCAATGTGTTTTAATTATATTGAATAGCATATAATTGTGTTTCAATGGCAGTATTTAAAGTAAGATGATAGGTTTTTTTTTTTTTTTCAAAAAAAGGCAAAGGGGGTGACCAGAGTAACTACTCTACAGACTAAAGTTTCTAACTGGGCATGACCATGATATATAGCTCATGGCTACTGAGCAATTGCACAGGAGGGGCCTAGACGGTTGGAAACCGTAGGCGCTACCTCAAGTCCAATAAAGCCATAACTTTATTGTCCAACTCCACCAGGGACACTAACGATACACAAGCCAATGTGATGGTAGACCAAACGCTTCCCATTTTGAGATTCAATCTTGGGATCTTATCCCTATTGTTGAACTCGAATGTCACTAGACCACTTACATCGGTGGTAAGTAAGATGATAGGTTAAGTGGTACTAAAAAAGGTATGAAAAATTATGAGTATTATGATAATTTATATATAATAATATAGAATAAAACCATGAGTATTTTAAAAGTTGAATCGACATTAATTTAACTTTGAATTTAGTTTCTTTGTTGTTTACTCTTTGCTATTTAATATCTTTATTCTTTTGGAACACCCCAAGTTCAAGAGAGCCGGATTTGTTAATTTAAAAGCCTCAAAGGTGCAAAGATTACATATTACATATGCATGCCATGAGAAAATATTTTACTGAAGCATAAGATCAAAGTATGTTAAAATTTTCATAATATAATTAGTTTCATAAAAACTATATATAGTTGAAATTTTGAAAGGAAAAAAGAGTATGTTTACCTTAGTGATGGAAGTGTCATGCTCATCTTTGTAGCGGTTAAAAATTGCCCTGAGCTGTGTCTTGCTCCTTGTACTCAGGATCCTGGTAACTTCTTCATGATTAAATGCTTTGTCTTTGATAGCATCGTGAAGAATATCAGCTTCAGATTTTGCTAATCTTTCATTTACCTCATGCCCATCATACCTATAAGCACTCACTAGGGCAACCAAGAGCTGTAACAGTGACCAAAAACCACCAAGACATTTGATTAAGTACTTCAACTAATTATAATAGTTAAATTTGGATTGTCTTAGCTTTATATGTCGGGCATACTAAAAATTTGAGAAAATGTTTGGACTACGTACTAGAACTTTTACTATAATTCTATACAAATTCAAGTGGCAGGCAGTCCACATTTTATGAAAAAATTAATGCGTGTCACAAAACAGTCCACATACATTTTAGTATGATTGACGTAATAAGTGTCACGTAGATTGTCACGTCAGTTTGTAAAAGTGATAAGTGTCATATGACTGTCATGTGACGTACAACACCCACATTTTAGTGATTGACGTGACAAGTGCGATGTAGATTACCACGTTAGTTTGTAAGAAACTTGTAATAAAAGTTGTAGTGCCCTTTGCAAAACTCTAAAATTTGGCTCTCTCTAAACTTTATTCTAGGAACTCTTAATATATATAATTTTTTAATCTTAGCCAAAAACAGAAGAATATATATATATACTCTCAAAAGTGACACTTTCTAAAATATTTAAAAACGCATGTTTGGCCTGCAAAATCACAGGCCAACACAGTCTTGTTCCCAAATCAAGTCGATATTTTTGAATTATACTCTCTATATATAAAGCTCTCACAAAATGAGGGTGATCATAATTAATTAAGTTAAAATAAAGGGGAAGCAATACATGCCTGGTGCAAATCCCCGGTAGTATGGGCAACCACATCTTCTTCCAAGGAACGCTTGAAGCGACTTTGGTAGGCTCGTCTCACCACCAACAGCTCTTCAGGAGAAAGGATGCATGAAATTTCAATTATCACATGATAATTAGACTCAACTTTCTTAACGGCTACATTTGCCAAAACAGCATCTCTATCTGCCGGTTCCAACATCCACCGGTACACCGCTTTCTATGATCACAAAATTTGTACTTAATTGTTCAGTTTCACAATGTCGTGATGTGATTTGTGTACAAAAGAGAGAAAAGAGACAAATAATTTACGTGGTTCGGTCTATGACCTACGTAAGGGCTACATTGTGCTCAATAACTTGATTGTTTACAATACATAAGTCCCTATTTATAATTGAATAAGTTAACCTATACAAGTAAATCTAAATTGACTTATACTAGGAAGTATAAATCGATTGAATTATATTAATTATATGAGCAATTTTTATTATTATTTTTCAAATTGGGTTGAAGGAAACTCAGTCGATTAAACTGACATATATTTTTAGAGCACGTTAATAGACTGAATTAGAGGAATTTCCTCGACCCAAATCCAAAAAAAAAAAAAATTATCCGTGGTATATATGGGTCATAAAAATGACATTGACTGATGTGTCTCAATCACATGCTAACACGTGTCAAAACTTGTGCCAAAGAAAAATTGTTCACGCAAAAAAAAAAAAAAAAAAAAGAGACAAAAAAACAAAAACAAAAAAGAAAGAGAAAGAGAAGGTTAACCATGCATGATGATCATGATGATCTTACCTCAAAGTTCCCGGACAGTACAATCTCAAGACGCTTGACAAGATCTTCTTCATAGAGCTCCTCATAAGCTTGCCTAATTTGCTTCCTTTGAGTTGCATTTCTATGTCCGAGTACTTTGATTATTGCCTTCTCATCAGTTCCCCATCCTAATTAATTAACAAGTCATCCACACACAAATTATTAAAAAATGAAGGAAAAAAACTTTACTTATAACTCTTGATCTTTCATCACTTTTGAAATAAGATACCAAAACTTTAAAACATATCAATCTTTCAATTTTTTTTCAATCTCAACCCTCCGTTAGAAATTTCTTTTAAATTTTATCAAAATTTCCAAAATACCCTAAATTGATTATTCATGAGAGCCCATCAAAATATGTATATTCTATGACTTCACAAAATGAAAAAGTAGACCAACCAGTACTCTCACTCACCAAATAGAAAAATAATATACTAATAACTAAATGATCAAAGGAAAAATCAAATAGCAAACAGTTAATTAATTTAACCTTGACAAGCTTTTCGGAGAGCTTGTGCATCTTCATGAACAGAAGCATCCTCAGCAACAATGATGGCCGGTAGCCATTGTTAATGTGAAGGAGATTTCTCTATAACCCCACTATATATAGTTCTTAGAATATCCAATATGTTTTGAAATGAGTGCCAACTGAGAAAATTTCCTTCACAATTTTGAACTTAATTAATTAAGAATTAAGTATACATTATGAGCATCTTTAAACATGTGTTGGCACTTATTCATGGTACGGTACTTGATATGCTTTAGTTGGCTTTGGTTATAATATAAGTAATACGTAGTGTCCTAATTGGCATTTTCTGATAGGGTACCTTGCTACACATTTATTAGCTTTCTGGTTTGGCTTGGCACCAATATATTATTTACCATAAAGAGGAATTGATTAAATGAGTCTCTTACCCTCTGTGAACTGGCTTGGGTGTTGGATTCGTTGGAATTGAGACACATGTCCTTTGTGTCTTGTTATGTAACACATATCCTAATCTCATGTCAACTGATCAAATTGCAATTGGAACTGGATCTAAGTCAAACCTAAACCGGATTTAGCTTGATGATCATACTTGTCCATCCAACTAGCCATGCTAATCGAGCAAATGCACAACTCATGATGATAAATCAAATGCAAGTAATGTTTAAAATTATATTTTTATTCTATTACCATTCTACCCTATTGATGTGGCAATGTTAATTAACTCTTGAATTAATTTTTTTTTTTTTTAACAAAGATTGATCCAAGAGCTAATAAAAGTGAGATAGTTGTGAAATAATTCTACTTTATAGTGGTACTTATCAAATGCAAATTAAGCGCTTTCAATTCACTTCTTGGCTGGATGATCATTGAGATTTGTTAAACATAAACCTTGGCTTTGTGTAATACCATGGGTTATTTGGTTTTATGTAATATTGTGGCTTACAATAGTTTTAAATAACATATTATACTTGGCTTATAATTGTATTTCTTAGATACACCATTATATTGATCGAGATTGTTGGGGATAAATCCCACTCAACCCGATCCAAAGAGGAGTCAAATAAGGTCCAAACAGATAAGGTGATATCAGATCAGAAGTCTAAGAAGATATCCAATTAGAAGTCTAGTAAATGATTAAAGTCCAATTAGAACTCGGACAGCAGTTCTAAATCAACAAGGAACAGGAGTCCTAATCCAGGTTTGACTCCACCTCTATGCCTATAAATAGGCTCATACCCCAGGTATAAACTAAGACTCAATTTTATGCATAAAGCATTATTTTCTCACAGAATCTAACTTAGGCATCGGAGCGGGACCCCCGGAAGGGTCCCTAGGTTTTGTTGTTTTGCAGAGTTATTGAGAAGCGTGAAGAACATCAAAGGAACGTGCAGATTTACACCATACAGGAAACTGTACCAACAGTTTGGCGCCGTCTGTGGGAAACGATTTTTCGTTCCTCATAAAAAAAAAGATCCAGCATGGTGATGAACACACGTTCCGGAAGCCAGACCAATCGACAGCCCGTGGCCCCACAGGAACCGGCTATTCAAAATAATTTGCAGCCTCCACCGAACCCTCCCCCGGGGGGTGGAGATCAAGATCGCATAGCAGCATTGGAAGCCCAAATTGAAGACTTAAATGCAGAATTGTTACGCATGAGGCAGAGACAGCCCAATCCCGAGATGAACAGGGATGAGCGTGAGGAAGAAGATCACAATAGCAACATTAATCCTCGGAGGGAGGATGACCCCAAGGAGATCTGAGCAGAATTATTGCCGAGCTGGAGAGAAGGTGCACGTACATGGAGATGGAAAGAAAGGACAAAGGCAGATCCGTAATGGTGGACAAGCTCCTAATGGGTACAGACTCACCCTTCACCAGACGGGTGGCAGACTATCAGCTTCCCGATAAGTTTAAGGTACCCCAAATTCTAAGTTATGCAGGAGACAGAGATCCCTTGGATCACCTAGAGAATTTCAAAGCTCATCTAGACCTTCACGGGACACCCGATGAAGTAGCATGTCGGGCCTTCCCTCTTACTCTTGCGGGGAATGCCCGAGACTGGTTCAGGAAGCTGCCCTCGAATTCTGTTGATCAGTTCAAAGAATTATCCAAGATATTCCTAACGGAGTTCTTGGCTTTCCGGACAAGGAAGAAGCCTTCGGGATATTTGCTATCATTGCACCAGCAGGGCAATGAGAGTCTTAAGGAGTTTATGGCTCGGTTCAACCGAGAGAAGGCTACGGTAGAAGATCCGACCGAGGATATGATCTTTGCTGCCATTTATCAGGGAATTTCACCCGAGGAGCCTTTGATGAAGAAGTTGATCCGAAAGCAACCGAGTACCTTGCAGGGCCTCATGGATAAGGTAGAAGAATTCATTAATCAGGAAGAGACGCTGAAGTCTATGGCCAGTTCTAGACTACCCCGAGAGACAGCCCCAGAAAAGAAAAGGAAAGAATTCAGGAAAGCTGATTGGGAAGAGCAGAGGCGGGTAAAGAAGTTCACAGATTACAACTTTACACCTCTCAATGCCGAGATATCAGAAGTCCTCATGGAGATCAAGAAAGATCCGGCGTTTCGGGAACCACAAAAGATACCAGGTAATCCTCCTTATAAGAATGCAGGGAAGTATTGTGATTTCCATAAACAAGCAGGTCATTACACCGAGGGGTGCGTAACCCTAAGGTTGTTGATAGAAGAATTCATAAAGAATGGCAAGCTAGTTCGGTTCTTGGGAGAGCGACGGAACCATCCAGGAAACAACAGGCCTCGGAATCATCAGGACTATCAGCCCCGAGATCAACAGCCACGGGATTACTATCCCCGAGACCGCCCTCAGCTAGACGAAAGGCATCAAGAGAATGCTCCCCGAGATGACATAGAAAGAAGAGAGGACCGAAGAAGCAGAAGCCCACAGCATAGAGAGCCGAGGCAACAGCAGTATCTGCCCGTGATCCCATAAAAAGGACTCTCGGGAATTTCAGGCTTGCTTTTATTTTTCAGTATTTATATTTGCAAAGAACTAGACTTTTATTTTTAATTCAGACTAGACAGAAAATTCCCCAGATTTTGGGAATAAGTATTTTCAGAATAAATGAATAAAGCTGACTTAAGCATCGGAGTGTTCCCGGTCTAGGGACCGGGAACCCGTTGATGTTGCTTCTTTTGCAGGCAAAAACTCTCGGATCAGTCCTTGCCGAGAGCAAAAACAACTTCTCGGATCAGTCCTTGCCGAGAAGGAGCCTCTCGGATCAGTCCTTGCCGAGAGCAAAACAACTTCTCGGATCAGTCCTTGCCGAGAAGGAGCCTCTCGGATCAGTCCTTGCCGAGAGCAAAAACAACTTCTCGGATCAGTCCTTGCCGAGAAGGAGCCTCTCGGATCAGTCCTTGCCGAGAGCAAAACAACTTCTCGGATCAGTCCTTGCCGAGAAGGAGCCTCTCGGATCAGTCCTTGCCGAGAGCAAAACAACTTCTCGGATCAGTCCTTGCTGAGAAGGAGCCTCTCGGATCAGTCCTTGCCGAGAGCAAAACAACTTCTCGGATCAGTCCTTGCCGAGAAGGAGCCTCTCGGATCAGTCCTTGCCGAGAGCAAAACAACTTCTCGGATCAGTCCTTGCCGAGAAGGAGCCTCTCGGATCAGTCCTTGCCGAGAGCAAAAACAACTTCTCGGATCAGTCCTTGCCGAGAAGGAGCCTCTCGGATCAGTCCTTGCCGAGAGCAAAACAACTTCTCGGATCAGTCCTTGCCGAGAAGGAGCCTCTCGGATCAGTCCTTGCCGAGAGCAAAACAACTTCTCGGATCAGTCCTTGCCGAGAAGGAGCCTCTCGGATCAGTCCTTGCCGAGAGCAAAAACAACTTCTCGGATCAGTCCTTGCCAAGAAGGAGCCTCTCGGATCAGTCCTTGCCGAGAGCAAAACAACTTCTCGGATCAGTCCTTGCCGAGAGCAAAACAACTTCTCGGATCAGTCCTTGCCGAGAAGGAGCCTCTCGGATCAGTCCTTGCCGAGAGCAAAACAACTTCTCGGATCAGTCCTTGCCGAGAAGGAGTCTCTCGGATCAGTCCTTGCCGAGAGCAAAACAACTTCTCGGATCAGTCCTTGCCGAGAAGGAGCCTCTCGGATCAGTCCTTGCCGAGAGCAAAACAACTTCTCGGATCAGTCCTTGCCGAGAGCAAAAACAACTTCACGGATCAGTCCTAGCCGAGAAGGAGCCTCTCGGATCAGTCCTAGCCGAGAGCAAGAAGAAAACTCTCGGATCAGTCCTAGCCGAGAGTCTCGGATCAGTCCTAGCCGAGAGTCTCGGATCAGTCCTAGCCGAGAGCAAGAAGAAACTTCTCGGGGGGTCGGATTTAACCCTCGGGTTTTGCAGGTTTTTCAAGAGACAGGGATAAAACCCTAAGGAAAAACAAGAAGGTAATGGGGGGGTAAGATTTAACCCTCAGGTTTTGCAGGTTAGCAGGTTTTCAGAAGGAGACAAAGATCGGGTTTCCTTAGACATGGAATTCCCATTATTCAAGCAAGCTTCGGATAAGGGAATTGGGGGGTAACTGTTGGGGATAAATCCCACTCAACCCGATCCAAAGAGGAGTCAAATAAGGTCCAAACAGATAAGGTGATATCAGATCAGAAGTCTAAGAAGATATCCAATTAGAAGTCTAGTAAATGATTAAAGTCCAATTAGAACTCGGACAGCAGTTCTAAATCAACAAGGAACAGGAGTCCTAATCCAGGTTTGACTCCACCTCTATGCCTATAAATAGGCTCATACCCCAGGTATAAACTAAGACTCAATTTTATGCATAAAGCATTATTTTCTCACAGAATCTAACTTAGGCATCGGAGCGGGACCCCCGGAAGGGTCCCTAGGTTTTGTTGTTTTGCAGAGTTATTGAGAAGCGTGAAGAACATCAAAGGAACGTGCAGATTTACACCATACAGGAAACTGTACCAACAGAGATTAATATATATTCAGAAAGATGCAGTGAGATAATTTGGTTGAAAATACCTTTTGTAAGAAGGAAATTTTCTTTAATTATGATTTTTTTTTTTTTTATGGTCCCTTTTTTCGTTTTTCCCATTATTCCAAGCATCCTGTCCAATTTTTCAAATTTTCATTATGTACGTTCTCTAGAATATTCCTAGTTAATTATTAATCGAAATAAAAAGCTCATCAAGGTTATGAATTAGAGACAAAAACTAGCATCAAGGTATGTCAGGATCGTGATATATATACTACGTACTTAATTATCATGACTAATATTGGAATGATCAAGACCAGTATTATTTAACTAAAACAAAAAATGCTATGGAATTTTCAACAAAGCAATCATAAATCTTGAGCAAAATCAAAACCTCGATCACTGCCTATATATATCGATCAATAAATGACTAAGAGGTGAATGAATAAACCTTTACAAGCCTTCCGGAGAGCTTCTGCATCATTTGAGACTTACATGTTTTCTGGAGCAATTAGGGTGGCCATATATGGATGCTTCTTTTCTCTAGAGATCGATGGTTATGGTGAAAAAAGTTCTCTATAATTCTCCTATTTATAATATCATGCATGCATGCATGCATGTTCTTCCAACACCTCAATAGGCCAGGCTAATAATAACAATATTGTATATAATATATATTATGTTCAGATTAACTTAATTAATCAAAACCTGACCTTCACTTCACCCTGCTTCCTTTGTGAAGTAGGTACTTAATTAAGTGTGCTTAAGTTGGCTTTAATTCATGTATATACTCTTGATAATTGGCCCTATCTTAGTTAATTTTATCATATATAGATGCCAGGCCACCTCATTTTTCAAGAACAAATTAAATTGATAAAAAACTCTAATTAATTAAAATATTCGGATCATCCACATCTTTCTCGAACTTCCTTTTTCTTTTTCCTGCCATTCCACAACTACCCCACTTTCATATCCCTGGAGCCACGTATGATCGATAAAGATGGCTCAAGGTACGTTGTTCAACTATATATACACTTCCAATTCTTTTTTCATTTTTTCATTTTTTTTTAATCTTTGTTCAACTCTCTTTCCGATTCTAAACACTTTAAAAATGTTATAAAACAGTTGTTTGTCGTCATGATTATGACTAATTGAGTAATTGTGGATGCTGATCGGATGGTCAGCAAATCTACCTATATATTAAGGCAAATCAAACAGTGCATCCCACTAATTATAATCTTGATAATTTTTCATTAATATCAAAGAAATGTAAGGAAACTTTTAAGGTCAAACGTAAATAGGCTTCTAAACAAATAGACCAAAATTTTTATAGCATAATATATATATTTTCTCTTAGATGTTTTTGAGTTGTTATTATTATTATTATTATCATTAAATTTATTATTATTATTATTAAAGTAGTCTTCCTGTTCAATGTAGTCAGCATCAAGCTTGGAAGGCGGCATAACCTTCTCACGGTCGTATTCTTGTATCAAATGAATGCAATGATCAATTTAAAGAAGTCTGTTTTTTTTTTTATTATTATTTATTATTATTATTAATTATAAGTAAGCTTGTTCCAAGGAAAGGTCAGGATGATTCAAACTATTAACATGCCACTTTATTAGATGTAATCAACATATAGAACTTAATTAGGTTTGATTTAGGTCTAGTTTCAGTTGGAGTTGGAATTGAAATATTTGTTTTATTACATGACACAAGACGTACACATGTCCTAATTTCAATCAAACTATTAATATGCCACTTCATGACATGTAATCAACATATTGTGCTACCCTGGCCTTTAAGGTTTATATATAGATCGAAGTTAATTAGGTTTGGTTTGGGCAATTGGAACTGAACTCGTTAAAATTGAAACATATGTCTTATAACAGACATAAGGGGCACATGTCCTAATTTCAATCAAACTATATATCAATATGCCAATTCATGAGATGTAATCAACATATTGTGCTACCCTTTAAGGTTTGTAAAAGTTAATTAGGTTTGACTCGGATCTAGTTTCAGTTAAAACTGACCCCGTTAAGATTGAAACATGTGTCTTCTAACATGACACAAGGGACACGTGTCTTAGTTTCAACAGATTCAGTTCACAACCCAACTTCAATTAGAACCGAACTCAAGTCGAACACAAAATGATACTTTCAACACGATATATTTCTAGTAGTGAAGATGTCATGATCACATTTAAAATTAAGTGGAAAAAAAAAAATTGATATGTGAAGTAATTAAAATTTACATGCAATACATGTGCTTAGATTACGATTACAACATATCCAAAGTACGTATAAGTGTATATGTGTATTTAGATTATTAATTACCTTTGCAGGCCTTTCGGAGAGCTTCAGCATCTTCAACAGGAGAAAACTGGTGAGGAGTAATGAGGGTAGCCATTGTTAAGCTCTGGATAAATATTCTTATCTAGTAGAGGTGATAATTATGAAGGAGTCCCTTTCAATGGCCGGCCGTCCTATTTATACTACCATGCTTAACATCAAAATTGCATGTTTGGACGTTTCTTTCCATGTGAAGAACGTACAGGCATGCATTGATCAACACCCCTTCATAATTTTTTATTCCTTCCAATTATATATTATTAAAAAAAAAGGAAAATAAAGAAAAAGAAATCAAAGTAATATTTTTTTTGTCATTAATGAATGATAAAGAGTAAAATATTGGATTTGGAGGGAGGATTCTCTTTCTTTTTCCCACCAATATATAATTTGAATGTTAGAAAGACTTAGTTTAATTCAGTCAAGGCGCCATGCCAATGATGGTTGAACATAGTGGACTCCATCTTTCCACGTCCGAATGAGACGAGGTTGCCAAAGCTTGGAGCTAGTGTGTCTTTGTTCCAAAATCCCATGTGGGTTTCTTCACATTAAATACACCCTTTTAAGTGGATTCCAACTCCTCATTCAACCATAGATTCCCTTACGTACCTAGCTAGACTAGCTAGCGGCGCGCAGGTGGGTTTTTTTTTACGGTTTCAAACCATCCAAGAAAATATGTCGGTAATCCTGGTTATGGACGGTTTGGGCCAAACCGTCTACAATTCCAGACGGTTTTGCTCAAAACTGTACAAAATTTGTTTTTTTAATGATAATCATTGTTACTTTTTTAATATGATAATAATAATAATTATTATTATTATTATTTTTGTCCATTTAGCCAGCTAAAGGGACCACCAGATGGTTGTCGCAGTCACACGTATGCGATCTCCATCTCCATCAGCTTCTTCTCCACTGCACCCATGCTCTCGCACTATCCATCAAACATAAAATATGTTGCCTTTTTCCATTTGTTACTTTTCTGTCGGGAAATGAATTCATTTTCTCTGAATTTGAGGTGAGTGAAAACTAAATTCCTAAGAATTCTATGATGTTTAATTTGTATGCTTGGGCAGGACATGCAGTCCACGAGCAGACATTGATATCAATATTGGGAAAATGGCATCCAGAGGAAAGGAAATCCTTCCGGAAAGGAAGTCCCAACCTCTTCATAGAGGATGAACGCGCGTAACTTTTAGCGGTGGGATGATCACCGTGTCTTTAAGGTGATTTTCTTTTTCTTTTTCTTTTTCTTTTTTTCACTTTTACTATATTTTATTTAGTTACTATTGTTAACATCTTATTAGTGCACTAGCTTTTTACTATTGACCAATAATATTATTGGTCAAGGATCGTATTTATCTTAGAACAAAGTCCATTTTTCTTTTCTTTTTTAATAAAAAGAAAAAAGAAAAAAAAAATAGCAACTGAGACATCATTGTAACAATTAGGATTGTTGAGTAAAATAATGATTAAATTCACTATTTTTTATTAACACTACACAAAAAATCGAGGTTTTAGTGTTTTTAGCCGCTGCTAAAACTCTCCAAAAAGATGAAAAAAAAAAAACACGACAAAAATTTGATAAATGCTATAGCACACACATGCACTCTCATTTCCACTCTCACACTCTCTTACGTGCATGGCTATTATTGGTTTTTGGTCTGATAGTAATTTTAAAAGTCACGTCAGAAAGTATAAAGGTATGTGGCATTCCTGGAGTTAAAATGTTAAGATCTTAAAAAAGTGTTATCTTAACACTACAAAAAATAAGCTCATTAGCGGCAACATTTTGTCGCCGCTAATGGGGTTGTTGCTACTAATCGGATACAAACGATTAATATCGGTGACCTCAAAGGATCGCCTTAAATGTCGCTATTAAAAAAAATTTGTGTCAACGCTAAAAAATTTTAGAACTTGACTCATAAGTCGCTGCTAATGCTTTATCATTAGCGTCAACCCTATCATTAGTGGTGACTTACGGGTGGCTACTAATGATATTAAAAAATGATTTTGTACACATAATTATTATAATGAAATGTGGATATGATAATCAGAACGCTGTGGTGCTTTGGACCATGCATCCATGGGAAAGGGATGCTCGGTTGGCAAAGGAGGCATTGAAGAAGGGGCCACAATCGTATGGCATCATCATAGAGATTGCATGCACCAGATCAGCCGAGGAGCTACTGGGAGCAAGGCGGGCCTACCATTCTCTCTTTGATCACTCAATGGAGGAAGATGTGGCTCAACACATCAACGGCTGTGAATGTAAGGTGAGTATAGCATCAACTTCTTAGGCCCTGAAACCTTCTTGTATGACCAACAATTAAAAGCCCAAAATTTACTAAGCTTTCCGCTGTCGGTTTAGTTTAACAATTTCAAAACGTGCTGTTTGAATTATTTTATTTTTTTAAAATAAAAGAGTATAGTGGGTTAAACTATTTTTAAAAATTGTGTTTTTTTAAAAACATACTTTCTGTTAGAACGAAAATGTAAATTTTTTTTCACATTTTCAAACTGGCATTTTTTTGCGATTTTACATGTGAAATCACGGGTCAAACAGACTCTTAATCAATTCTCATCCCTACATAATCACTTGAATTTGTAACAAAGCATGGTATTATGGGCTTAAATGGCATATATCTGACTACTATTGTGCTTTGAACAGCTCTTGGTTGCTCTTGTGAGTGCCTATAGGTATGAAGGATCAAAGTTTAAGGATGATGCAGCAAAATCTGAGGCCGAGACACTTTCTAATGCCATCAAAAATGGCAAGCCCATTGAAGACGATGAGGTAATAAGGATACTAGCAACAAGGAGCAAGCCCCATCTCCAAGGAATATATAAGCACTACATGGAGATTTCTGGCCAGAATATCGATGAGGTACTAAATTCTTTTTGTTTTGGGTAACTTTTAGGGACTAAATTTTGTGGGTTTTGGCTTGGTCCCATTGTGATTGAGACATGTGTCGTATAACAGGAAACAAGACACACATGTCCTAATCTCAACAGGTCCAGTTCCAATTGAAATTGGACCTAAACCGAATCCAAATTGTTAATCCTGTAGCACAACATTTTAGTTATTTAATTCTCAATGTTTTATTACTCATTGTAAATTTTCATGCATGTACAATTTTTCTTTAGGATCTTGATGCTGGTTTGCTGCTAAAAGAGACTGTGCAATGCCTATGCACTCCCCAACAATATTTTAGCAAGGTAATATGAATTACAACTAGATTACAAGGTTAGGTTTTGCTGAATTGGATTCATTTTCAGTTGGAATTCGACTCTTTGGAATGACAAGGGACACGTCTTAATTTCAACGAGTCCAGTTCTAATTGAATTAAACTCAAATAAATATTCTAACAATTTTGCTGTTCGAATTATAACTACCCGGATGACTAGCAATTCACTCTGCAAATTGCTAGGAATCCCAAGCCGAATTGAGGATACCCAATTGAAAAATTACTTTTGTCCTTTCAAATTCTTATTAATATTTTGTGTTCTTAAAAGGTATTGGACATGGCTATGCAAAAGGATGTAGAGAAGAATACCAAAAAAGCACTGACTCGAGTAATTGTAACCCGAGCTGACACAGATATGAAGGAGATCAAAGATGAGTACGCGTACCATAACCAATATGGGGTTTCTCTATCCAAGAAAATTGAAGACACAGCTCATGGGAACTACAAGGATTTCTTGCTCACTTTGATTGCAAGAGGGGGATGATTTAGAAGATGGGGAATTCAAAAAGGGCTTACTGGGATATTACTATATCCTCTTCTGAATGACTGTTGATCTTTTTCTCATTTTGAGGCATGCGTTCTTGGGCTATCAAAAAAAAAATTTGTTAGCTACCATATAATAATTTTCTTTTATGGTTAATTAGTTGATTGTCCACTTTGACTCAATAAGACAAGTCAGAAATTTTCAAATATCTTAACTCATATACTAGTTTTTTGACCACTCTGTCTTTTCTCAAGCATGTTTGTTGTTGCAGTAGATGTTGCTTTCAGCATATCGGCCCCTAAACTGCTTTTAAGTACATTGAACAAGAAAACAACTAACAAGCTTAATACAAAGAGGAAACTAACAACTTAACAACTGAACAGGAGGTGGCTAGGTCTTTCCACTTACAATAGGAACAGAGGCCGGGTGGGGAGGAAGAGTAGTGACTAGAGAGAATGCGGCCAGAAAAAGATTTGGCTCCGACCCAATGTGTCACTGAGTAGTTACAGAAGTTTACACTTCTATTAATTTTTCTAGGACTCCAGGAAATTGAGACCCGAAAGGAGTCAGTTATATCATAAATAATAGATGAGATGCGCCAATCGAGGGAATTCTGGGAATTTTGTAGAGATAAAATTACCACTTGCGAGTCACTCTCAATGATAAATTTCTCGAGGTTGAGAGAACGAGCAAGAGAAATGGCTAGACGCGCAGCTAAAACTTCGCCATAAACTACTCCTTTCTTGGCCAATGGGCTGTTGGAAAAATTATTTGGATGATGCAAAAATATTTGTTGAAACAAAATAATACTAATTTTTCCAAAAATTAATTAACAATAAGATAAATAAAATATAAGAGATGAAAAGTGTAATACGGAAATATCTCACAATGTACATTATAGAATAACGCAATAGCGTTGTCCAACTATTCAAAGTTAGTTCCAAGACAAATAAATGGGTTGAAGAGAATAAAATTAAAGATAAATAAATAAGTGTTTGAAACACGCTCCAACATGGGTCAAGTCATTCATTTGGCCCATTTCCATTAAATCTCAGGATTTTTTTTTTTTTTTTATTGCACTGTTTTTGACTTTTTGTCAGGCTACCATACCCATTTTTTTGTGTTTTCTTTGATGTACTAAATCCCTTTCCACTTTCCATTGTATTTGCTTAGAAAAAAAAAAATTTAAAGAAAATGATAAGTCCTTAGATAATAGGTTCAATTGCCATTCCATGCATTATTTCATTCATACTTTGACCCCCATTTTTCTTGAAATAAAAAATTCTGATTCAGTCCTTGTCTCTCGTTGACAACCAAGTCCATACGAAAACACTATACACAAATTAAGGTAAACATGCATAGTCACACTCAATAGAAATTCAAGACAAGACAGCACAGAAAATAAAGACCCCCCAGCAACAAAGTCCAACTGAGAAAACCACCATTGATGATAACACAAATTCTAAAAGCCACCCCTCCCCCCATATATAGGAAAGAATTATGATCTCAATCTTCCTTCCCAAGCAAAGCAAGGAGGAAGGCCTTGTAATCCCCTGAAGTTTCCTTGGCCACAGCATGATCAAGGGAAACACTGTTCCTCAGGTAGTAAAGCTCCTTGATGCCATTCAAGTCTCTCTCTGCCCTTGTAACTATCACACGAGTGAGTGCCTCATCATCTGTACCAACCCCTTTGATTGCATTGCGCACCAACTGCAACATAAAATTCCCACAATGAATCCTTTGGAACTTCGTTAATGAAAGGTCAGCTTCAACCGGGTCTATAAAACTGTCATGCATTTTTTATCTTATGATAAATATATAATGATCTTTTTTAATTATGACAGTTCTCCAGATTTGGGTCAGAAGAAATTTCTGTCCTGAATGGAAAAGTGAGAAAGTTTTTCTCTAATTCAATCTACTAATCTGACATGCATTTAAACTGCATGCTGCGCGCATGCATGTGAGAATTACTGTTAAAAATGCATGCGATGCTCGCATACAATTTGGACATATATCAATTTAATAAACTAAATTTAAGAAAATTTCTCTAACCTAATTAACAAGAAAACTTTGTAAAAAACACTCTGGACATTTTGAATTCCAAGCAATTTACCTTTTCAAAGTACTTCTTTGGATCATTGATGCACCGAATTGCAGTACGCAATGCCTTTTGTAAGTCACTATGCGGATCACCCGACAAATTCTGGAGAAATGATAGTACAAATCAACTTAAATTATTGATGTTAAAATATGTTTAACATAAAATTATAAAAATAAAATGAGCGGAAGCAAAGAGAGAAAAAGAACGAACAGACTTTTAAGTGGTCGGGTTTGCCTTACAAGTTTAAGTTCACCATATGTTACGTACCTAGGGTAATTAGAATTAGGTTTTAAATTAGGTAAGCGTCGTATTATCGTTTAAGAGAATTATAGGTTTATTAATATGGTATTAGTCGTATTTAGAATTAGTAATATTTATTGAAAAATGTTAGATTTACAACACCAATACAACAACTGTACAACAATCCCTCACATGAGGGTGGGTCCAACATACTGGGGCTCACCCTCATGTGAGGGGTTGTTGTGCAGTTGTTGTATTGGTGTTGTACAAGAATCAAATCCCATATTTATTTAGGTTTGTAATATTTATTTATTTATTGTTTCCGTAATTCCAATTTTGTAACCCTATAAATAAGGGTATTGAAGAACGAAATAATAAAGAAGAAAATTATTATAATTCAGCTCTTGTAATTGATTATGAGTTTTTTAGGGTTTCTCAAATAATCCTAACTTTAGGAGGTCCGACGGAGCGAGCTTCTTTACCGGGCTATTTTTCCGGTTACCAGCGGCCACTCAAACACCCCCCAGACGGTGATGACGCGAAGGACGGAGATTCTGGCATGAAGAACGGCAGCCTAGACCTTGCCGACCAAAACAAGGGGGTTCTTTCAGCGAGCTATGGACAGACGAGCAATTTTCGGCTTCATAGACAGAGGAGGCCGTTCAAGCTTGACTTGCAGAGAAAGAACGAAGATCGAGTCCGAGATTTTCAGATTTTTTGCTGGAAGAGAAGCAAGCCCGAGACAAACGGCTAGAGGAAAATTGGAAGAAATTTTTGCCAAAGAAGGGACGAGATTTTGTGGAACAAAAGGCAGCGTGAAATCAGAGGGCAATATTTTGCCTAATCTGTCCCTATATTTAAGATTGCTGCTGAGAGAAATAAGGAATCTATGGGTGAAAAGGGGTCACGTGGCACTTGGATATTATGCCATTTTTTTTTTCCAGTGTTACCGCCATGTCAACAGCAGCTATTGGAGCAATAAGTCGGACCTTGAGGACAAGGTCCATTTGAAGAGGGTAGGAGTGTTACGTACCTAGGGTAATTAGAATTAGGTTTTAAATTAGGTAAGTGTCGTATTATCGTTTAAGAGAATAATAGGTTTATTAATATGGTATTAGTCGTATTTAGAATTAGTAATATTTATTTAGGTTTGTAATATTTATTTACTTATTATTTCCGTAATTCCAGTTTTGTAACTCTATAAATAGGGGTATTGAAGAATGAAATAATCAAGAAGAAAATTATTATAATTCAGCTCTTGTAGTTGATTAGGAGTTTTTTAGGGTTTCTCGAATAATCCTAACTTTAGGAGGCCCAGAGTACCTCGAATACCCTATTATCCCACGCACTTCCCCATCCAAATTATACACCTTTCATCCCCCGTTACGGAGGTCCGTAACACCATATTAGGGCAACCAATGTGTTTTAATTATATTGAATTGCATATAATAGTACTGTTCAATGGCAATATTTAAAGAAAGATGATAGGTATTTTGTTTTTTTTTTTTCCTATTCAAAAAAGGCAGAGGGGGACAACAGAGTGACTACTCTAATTAGGCGTGACCATGATAGCTCATGCCCACTGAGCAATTGCACAAGAGGGGCCTAGACGGCTGGAAACCGCAGGCGCTCTCTCAAGTCTAATAGAGCCATAACTTTACTGTCCAGCTCTACCGAAGACAATAGCGATACTCAAGCCTATGGGATGGTAGACCAAGCATTTTTCATTTTGAGATTCGACTTTGGGACCTTATCTCAATTGTTGAACTCAAATGCCATTAGATTACTTACCTCAGTGGTAAGTAAGATGATAGGTTAAGTGTGCTAAGAGAGGTATGAAAAATTATGAGTATTATGATAATATATACAGAATAATATAGAAGAAAACTATATATGAGCTAGTATTTTAAAAGTTGAATGGGCATTAATTTAATTTTGAATTTACTTTCTTTGTTATTTACTTTTTGCTAGTTACTATCTTTATTCTTTTGAAACACCCCAAGTTCGAGAGATCGAGCCCGATTTGTTAATTTTAAAAATTTAAAGCCTTAAAGGTGCAAAGATTACATATTATATATGCATGCCATGAGAAAATATTTTACGGAAGTATAAGATCAAAGTAAGTTAAAATTTTCATAATATAATTAGTGTCGAAAAAACTATATAGAGTTGAAATTTTGAAAGGAAAAAAGAGTAAGTGTACCTTAGTGATGGAAGTGTCATGCTCATCTTTGTAGCGGTTAAAAATTGCCCTGAGCTGTGTCTTGCTCCTTGTACTCAGGATCCTGGTAACTTCTTCATGATTAAATGCTTTGTCTTTGATAGCATTGTGAAGAATTTCAGCTTCAGATTTTGCTAATCTTTCATTTACCTCATGCCCATCATACCTATAAGCACTCACTAGGGCAACCAAGAGCTGTAACAGTGACCAAAAACCGCCAAGACATTTGATTAAGTACTTCAACTAATTATAATAGTTAAATTTGGATTGTCTTAGCTTTATATATCGGGCATACTAAAAATTTGAGAAAATGTTTGGACAACTACAACTTTTACTATAATTTTTTACAAATTTATTTGGCAATCTTCATTTTATGAAAAATGAGGATCGACACGAAACAGTCCACATACATTTTAGCATGATTGACGCGGTAAGTGTCACGTAGATTGTCACGTCAGTTTGTAAAAGTGATAAATGCCATATGGCTGTCACGTGACGTACAGTCCACATTTTAGTGATTGACATGGTAAGTGCGACATAGATTACCACGTTAGTTTGAAATAGAGTTGTAATAAAAGTTGTAATGCCCTTCGCAACACTCTAAAATTTGGCTCCCTCTAAACTTTATCTAAGAACTCTTAATATTTTTGTATCTTAGCCAAAAACAGAAGAGTATATATATTCTTTATAGCGTTTAATTAATTACTAGATCAACTTAATCTATTCTAATATAAGTCTCTATTTAGTTTAGCGACTTCAAGATGTGCAATTTGAAAAAGTAGTGATTTTAAAACGCAGTTAATGAAAACATGATTTTTGAAAATGCAGTCAAACTAGCATTTGGTAAAACCTGTAAAATATACATTTTTTTAAAAGCGCACCTCTTGTCAACTAATAGATACAAAAATGTGTTTTTTTCACATTTTAAAACATACTGCCAAATGTGACGCTTTCTATATATGTGTTTAAAAATGCGCATTTAGCATGTGAAATTATGGGCCAATGCAGTCTTGTTCCCAAATCAAGTCAGTATTTTTGAAGTATACTCTCTATATATAAATCTCTCACAAAATGAGGGTGATAATTAATTAAATTAAAGCTAAAATAAAGGGGAAGCAATACATGCCTGGCGCAAATTCCCGGTGGTATGGGCAGCCACATCTTCTTCCAAGGAACGCTTGAAGCGACTTTGGTAGGCTCGTCTCACCACCAACAGCTCTTCAGAAGAAAGGATGCATGAAATTTCAATTATCACATGATAATTTAACTCAGCTTTCTTAACGGCTACATTTGCCAAAACAGCATCTCTATCTGCCGGATCCAATATCCACCGGTACACCGCTTTCTATGATTACAAAATTTGTACTTAATTGTTCAATTTCACAATGTTGAGATTTGTATATAAATCTAAAATATATATAAAAAAAAAAAAAAGCAGAATAGTAGCGAAAGTAAAAGAGATAAAAGAGACAGAGAATTTACGTAGTTCGGTCTATGACCTACGTCCAGAGGGTAAAGCCTAAAAGACTACATTGTGCTCAATAACTTGATTGTTTACAATACATAAGTCTCTATTTATAGTTGAATAAGTCGACCTATACAAATAAACCTAAATTGACTTATACTAGGAAATATAAATCGACCTAGACTAGGAAATATAAATCAATAATATTATATTTAGAATATATTAACACACAAAATGTCCAAAACAATTGCAACAAATAAGAAGGACAATGTTAATTATACAAACAATTATTATTATTACTTAGTCGATTAAACTACCATCTGTATTGGAGCATGTTAATAGATTGAATTATAGGAATTTCCTCCAACTCAATTAAAAATAAAAATAAAAAATTCATGCTATATATGGATCAAAAAAATGACATTGAATGATATGTCTCAATCACGTGCTAACATGTGTCAAAATTTGTAATAAATAAGAATTGTCCACTAAAAAAGAAAAAGAAAAAGGAAAAAAAAAACTTTGTTGATAAGAAAAAAAGAGAAGGTTACCCATGCATAATGATCATGATGATCTTAATTACCTCAAAGTCTCCGGACAGCTCAGACTCAAGACGTTTGACAAGATCTTCTTCATAAAGCTCCTCATAAGCTTGCCTAATTTGCTTCCTTTGAGTTGCATTTCTATGTCCGAGTATTTTGATTATTGCCTTCTCATCAGTTCCCCATCCTAATTAACAAGTCATCCACACACAAATTATTAAAAAAAGGGAGGAAAAAACTTCACTTATAAGCCTTGATCTTTCATCACTTTTGAAATAAGGTACTCAAACTTTAAAACGTATCAATTTAGGGTATCTATCTTTCAATTTTTTTCAATCTCAACCCTCCGCTAAAAATTTCCGTTAAACCTTATCAAAATTCTCAAAATACCTTAAATTGATTATTCATGAGAGCCCATCAAAATATGTATATTCTATGACTTCACAAAATGAAAAAGTAGACCAACTAGTAATACTCTCACTCACCAAATAGAAAAATAATTAACATACTAATAACTAAATGAAGGGAAAAATCAAATAGCGAACAATTAATCAATTTAACCTTGACAAGCTTTTCGGAGAGCTTGTGCATCTTCGTGAACAGAAGCATCCTCAGCAACGATGATGGCCAGTAGCCAATGTTAATGCGAAGGAGATTTCTTTATAACCCCACTATATATAGTTCTTAGAATATCCAATATGTTTTGAAATGAGTGCCAACTGAGAAAATTTCCTTCATAATTTTGAACTGGGGAATTAAGTATGCATTAAGGAGCATCTTTAAAGATGTTTTGGCACTTATTTATGGTACTTAATATGTTTTAGTTGGCTATGGTTATAATATAAGTAATATGTAGTGTCTTAATTAATCGGCATTTTACAGGGTACCTTGCTACACATTTATTAGCTTTCTGGTTTTGCTTGGCACCAATATATTCTTTACCATAAAGAGGAATTGATTAAATGAGTCTCTTACCCTTTTGTGAACTGGCTTGGGTGTTAGATTCGTTGGAATTGAAACACGTGTCATTTGTGTCTTGTTATGGGACACATGTCCTAATCTCAATTGATCCAATTTCAATTAGAACGATATCTAAGTCAAACATAAACCGATTCGGCTTGATGATCATACTTGTCCATCCAACTAGCAGTGCTAATCGAGCAAATGCACAACTCATGATGATAAATCAAATGCAGCATAATGTTTAAAATTATACTTTTATTCTATTACCATTCTACCCTACTGATGTAGCAATGTCATGCAATCACCCCTTGAAATATTTTTTATTTTTTATTTTTTAACAAGGGTTGATCCAAAAACTAATCAGAGTGAGATAGTTGTGAAATAATTCTACTTTATAGCGGTACTTATCAAATGCAAAGCCCTTTCACTTCTTGGCTTGATGATCATTGAGATTTGTTAAACACAAACCTTGGCTCTGTGTAATATATACCATGGGTTATTTGGTTTTATATAATATTGCGGCTTACAATAGTTTTAAATAACACATTATACTTGGCTTATAATTGTATTTCTTAGATACACCATTATAGAGATTAATATATAATCAGAAAGATGCAAAGAGATAATTTGGTTGAAAATCCTTTTGTAAGAAGGAAATTTTCTTTAATTATGATTTTTTTTAATGGTCCCTTTTTTCTTTTTTTCCCATTATTCCAAGCACCCTGTTCAATTTCTCAAATTTTCATAATGTTCTCTAGAAAATTGGTAGTTAATCTAAATAAAAAGTTCATCAAGCTATGAATTAGAAACAAAAACTAGCATCAAGGTGTGTCAGGATCGTGATATACTACTTAATTATCATGACTAATGGAATGATCAAGACCAATATTATTTAACTAATTAAAACAAAAAATGCTATGGAATTTTCAACAAATCAGTCATAAATCTTGAGCAAAATCAAAACCTCGATCACTGCCTATATATATATATATATATCGATCAATAAATGACTAAGTAGTGAATGAATAAACCTTTAAAAGCCTTCCGGAGAGCTTCTGCATCATTTGAGACTGATATGTTTTCTGGAGCAATTAGGGTGGCCATGGATGCTTCTTTTCTCTAGAGATCGATGGTTATGGTGAAAAAAGTTCTCTATAATTCTCCTATTTATAATATCATGCATGCATGTTCTTTCAACACCTCAATAGGCTAATAATAAAAATATTATTATTGTATTTTATAATATTATGCTCAGATAATTAACTTCATCAAAATCTGACCTTCACCTGCTTCCTTTGTGAAGTAGGTACTTAATTAAGTGCGATTAATTAAGTTGGCTTTAATTCATGTACATACTCTTGATAATTGGCCCTACCTTAGTTAATTTTATCATATATAGATGCCAGGCCACCTCATTTTTTAAGAACAAATTAAATTTTCCTTGCAAATTTTGGTAGCACAAATTTTTCAACACAATAACATCTTAATTTTTTTTCTAAAACATTTGGGTGTGCGATTTAAAAAAAAAATATTCAAAATTGCGAATACCAAAAGAATTTGTTTTTTGAAATTATGTTTGAATGGTTTAGAAAATCTTAGACAAATTTTGAAAAAGTTGAATAAAATCTTAGTAAAATTTGAATTCTTAAAAACAGCATTTAAAAAGTATTTGAAAAACAATAATCACACAAACATGCCCTTAAAGCATTAAGTAAATTGATAAAAAGCACTAATTAAAATATTCAGATCATCCACATCTTTCTCGAACTTCCTTTTTCTTTTTTCTTTTTTTCTTTTTTCTGCCATTCCACAACTACCCCACTTTCATCCCTGCAGCTGGCCCGTATGATAAAGGTGGCTCATGGTTGTTCAACTATATATACACTTCCAATTATTTTTCATTTTTTCATTTTTTTTTTTTTTTTAAATCTTTGTTCAACTCTCTTTCCGATTCTAAACACTTTAAAAATGTTACAACATGCTGTAAACATAAAACAGTTGTTTGTCGTCATGATTATGACTAATTGTGGATTCTGATCGGATGGTCAGCAAATCTACCTATTAATTAGACAAATCAAACAGTGCAACCCACTAATTATCTTGATAATTTTGCTCTAAACAAATAGTGCAAAATTTTTATAGCATAATATATATATTTTCTCTTAGATGTTTTTGAGTTGTTTGTATTATTATTATTATTATTAAAGTAGTCTTCTTGTTCAATGTAGTCATGCAGCATCAAGCTTGGAGGCAGCATCGATCACCTTCTCACTGTCGAATTCTTTTATCAAATGAATGCAATCAATTTAAAGAAGTCTGTTTTTATTATTATTATTATTATTATTAATTATTATGAGTAAGCTTAATTGTACGTTCCAAGCAAAGGTCGGGGATGATTCAAACTATTAACCCGCCACTTCATTAGATGTAATCAACATATTGTACTGCCCTTTTAAGATTTATAAAAGTTAATTAAATTTGGTTTGGGTCTAATTTTACTTGAAATTGAAACTTGCACGTATTTTATTACAGGACACAAGAGATACATGTCCTAATTTCAATTGAACTATTAACACGCCGCTTCATGAGATGTAATCAACATGTTGTGCTACCTTTCAAGGTTATAGAAGTTAATTAGATTTGAAATTGGAACCGTGCATTGAAATAGAAACATGGGTCGACATTAGACGTAATTAATGCTATAAGGAGGACTCTTGTCTTCTTTGTGTCCTCTCAAATGTCATGTGACTTTTAAAATCACCATTGAATATCTCAAATTCAATGTTGATTTTCAATGATATATTTCTAGTAGCGAAAAGAAGGACGTCGTGATCACATTTAAAATTAAGTGAAAAAAAAAATTATATATATATTAAGAGAAAAATAATTGTCGGCACACTTTTAGTCTTGGATATGAAATAAAATTTACATGCAAAAGTTTATGTGTGTGTGTATATATATATATATGTAAATAGATTATTACCTTTGCAAGCCTTTCGGAGAGCTTCAGCATCTTCAACAGGGGAAAACTGGTCAGGAGCAACGAGGGTAGCCATTGTTAAGCTCTGGATAAATTTTCTTATCTAGTAGAGATGATAAATGTGAAGGAGTCCCTTTCAATGGCCGTCCTATTTATACTACCATGCTTAACATCAAAATTAACGCCGACTCACGATGTTCATGTTGAGACGTTTCTTTCCATGTGAAGAACAGGCATGCACTGATCGACACCCCTTCATAATTTTTAATTCCTACCAATTATATATTATTAAATAAAAAGAAAAATAAAGAAAAATAAATTAAAGTTTTTCCAGTACTATATATGTTTTGTATTAAAGTATTGATTAAGTGATTAAATTTAACTACCTCTTTCGATCGACTTAAACTTTTTAGATAAGTAGTAATTTAACATGGTATCAGAGTTAAAGATCATAAGTTCGTACATTGACTCTATTATTCACCTCATTTCAATTATATTCCACGTCTAGACTTCACTTATTAAAAAGTAGATTGAACTCACGTGTAAGGAGAAGTATTAAAGTATTGATTAAATAATTAAATTTACGTATTTCTATCGGTTTAAACTTTTAAATAAGTGGTGATCTACCTTTCATTCTTTGATTTTGGAAGAGAAATCGAAATCAATGTATTAGGTGTTGGCATTTTCTGTTTCGAGATTTGGAATATGTTCCTGGTACTACTTCACCTTTATTTCACTTTCAATTCACACTTTAAAGCTAGTACTATACATTTGTTTATGTTGCTCAAAATCCAATGTGATCTTTGAGTTCACATTTGATACAAGAGATACAGGAAATTAATTTATTATATAAATTTCATATTAATTAATTAAGCGTCCTATATTTTGCATTCACATTGTACAATGAATCAAGACATGCATGCATATTTATTAAAATATTAATTAAATTGTTAAATCAATATTTTTTTATCAGCTTAAGCTTTTAGGATAAGTACTGGTGTGTTAACTTAGTATCAGAGCTAAGGTTTTGAATTCAAATCATATTTTCGTTATTTACCTCACATTTCAATTAAATATTCTACATGTTGTACCTCACTTATTAAGAAATGTTGAAGTTTGTAAGTAAACCTAAATTATGTGAATTATCGGAATAATAGTGAAAGTAAAGATAGAAAATAAAGACAAAGAATTATGAATTATGAATAGGTCGGTATTAGACACTTACTTTCACCACACTATACAGTCACTAAGACTACATTGTGCTCTCATTAACTTCAATTGTACGTCTACAATACAAAAGTCCATATTTATATGATAATGAGTAAATACATGTATGTTAATCAAATCTCTCCCAATATTTGAGTACTTAACTTGTATATAAAGAATATTTCAATATTAATCAAACATGGAATATTATACGAAAAATATAATCTAACAAATAAATCAATAATTTTTTATCAGCTTAAATTTTTGATTTGGATCCATTACAATATAATGTTAATTTTATTCACACCAAAAACTGATGATTCGGTTGAGAAATTAACTAATTAATTACGTTTTTTTTTTCTAATTGAATATGAAAAAGGGTTACAATGGATGATCATTACCACTTCTGATCCAAAATAAATAGAGAGTGAAGGAAAAAACATAAAAATTGTGGTCTCTTCAACAACAAACCCAAATTGAAAGAAAATAGTGCAAAAATAAACGAATATTAATAAATTGGTCAAACAAGTAACCCGATCCTATCAAAGGGCAGCACGAAACGGTTACAAAAGCAAAATGACACAGATCGATTAAGGCGAACTTATTTGTACCCCACATAAAAACAGTAACAGTAACAACCACCGAAAAGAGGCTGAAGCGGTAAATGCACTATCCAAATCCAAAGTAAAGATTGAAGAAGAGAAAGGGACCAACACAAAAATCGAATCAAAAGTCTCCACAACCGAATACAACCCAAAAAAAAAAATAACAAGGAGACATAAACCCAAAATAAATAAAAAACAACAGAAGATACATAAACACAACAAAATACTAATTAATTATATTTAGTTGCGTATGAACAACTCTAGCATCAAAGCATTGTTTCTCCCAACATCGTAAGGAGGAAAAGAAAATCAAAAGAGACAAGGTGGTCTTGAGACCATTAACCAATGTCTTTTTCAAAGTAGTATTTAAAAACCCACCGTTTGGATCAACCTTTTTATTTGTTAATTACTTTCCTTATGTACTTTGGAAGGTCCTAGGTTTCATAACAAATTTCATATATAGTTTTAACCTAGGCAGGTGGGGGGTGCTGCCTCATCACAACTTCATATATATGGTAGAAAATAAAATGAAGATACCGACCCTTTGTCCTCTTGTATATGCTGTCCACCAAACTCTCAGTTGGGTTGGTTTGAAATCAGTGACACAATTAAGACTTTTGTTATTAGGTATAGGAGACGCTCAAATGCTCAAATCAGTAAGATATTAATAAAATTTTGATAAAGAGTCTGTGATGGCCGGTGATGTCTAATTTTTGGAGAGATTGACACTTACCTTTGAAGGAAAGGCTTCTGAATATGGTTCGTGAATGCTTGCCACGTGACGGGCTTAAAGCTGTTTGATAATTTTTCATATAGTGGAGTGTTGAGTGGGACTCACGGTAAATTTATTATACCAACTTCGTCAAAGTTTTATTTTAAATTAAGTCAAAGCAATTTTCTCTAATATAGTTTATTAAATTGACATTTATTTTTAAAACATGTGATTTTTACATATATTTTTTTATAGGATTAACAGAGCATGTGATTCTCGCATGCATATTAAAAATGCAAGTGAGAATCACGTGCTCTAAAAATAGATATCAATGTAATTTTCTCTATACCAGTTTGAAGAAAAAATTTGTCCTTCAACATTTAGGCTTGCTTAATCACACTTAACACTATATTGAATTATTTCTTTTAGCCCAATACCCTTAGCATATATATCCTTTACACACATACACCCCCCCGCCACTACTAAAATATATATATATATATTTCTTTAACTCAAAATAGAGCCTTTGATGAAGGAGCATCTTTTTCTTTATTATGCACCAAATATAATACACAACTTAAAAAAAAATTGAAGAAAATAATTCAATCTATTAAATTGATATTTATGTTTAAAAATAAATATACACGTAAAAATCTCATGCTCTAAAATAAATATCAATTTAATAGATCGAATAGAATTATATGAATGAAAACTTTATCGGTAATCAATTATATATCCATTTATTGAACTAATTATATATGTCAAGGGTAGAAAATGAATCGCAAAATAGTTGATAGTAAAATTAGAATGTGTTTGGATTTGCGGTTTCACAACGTACGGTTTAAAAAATAGAAATTTTAAAACAATATTTTTTTAAAACACAAGCACTAGGTAAACTCGTTATTTAGCTTTTAAAAACGCACCATTCGCCTGCGATATGAAAATGCAAATTTTTTTACGTTTTGAAACCACATTTTTTTAAAAATACATTTCCAAACGATACACTTTTTTATAATTTTATTTAAAATTTCATTTTTTTTCCCTGCAAAATATTAAATTTAGAGAATTTAGAGACATGAATTATATTGTTTACAAACTTAGTTAGTGAGATATGTTTTCATGAGTTTGGTAAAAGGACAATTGGAAAAGCTGCTTATCTATCTATCTTTAATGGTTTGTGATGGGTGTGAGTGAATAAGTGGAAGGAAATGAGTTGATAATCGTGGCTTCATCAATACAATTGGCCCGGCTCTACGTTATATGCAGGCCGAATTTGGTGCTGCATGTGCTCGGTGTTGCCTAAGAATATTGGTAGGTCAAATTAAAGGTTGGTAAAGCTGGTTTAAGCATATATACGTTAAGGTGTTTAAAAAGGATTTTTAATTTAGTACATAAAAATTTATGTCAAACAAATAGTTTGTCCGTTTGGTAAAAAATTTAAAAAGTACTTCTTTGACGTTTTTCTAAAAAAAAAAAAAAAAAGGTCAAAATGAAATTTTGAAAAATGATCAAAATCCCTTACAATTTTCAAATAAATTATAAATTCTCAAATTATGTAATTTAAAAATAGAGATTTTTCTGGCTTTAAAAAATTTATTTCTCAACACAATTTCAAACAGATTCTTCATCAATTAAGTTCTTTGTTTTTTTAGGAGGAATCTCAACATCACAATCTCTCGTAAGAAGGGATGAAACCAAAAATTTTTATGGAAGAGAGTCAAAACATGAATAAATGTGAAGCTATCTTTTTTTGATAATTTTTTTCTTTTTTCCATTTGTGTGTGTGCGTTTTTTTTTTCAAAACAAAAACATTGATAAACACTCTGACGTTTGGTAATGAAAAAGAATATTGATTCTTTTCTACTTTTTTTAAAAACAAATCATATTTAATTCAATTTTTTCAAATTTTTTCTCACAACATCAAACCTCGAAATTCACGCAATGAATTATAATTGAATTCCGATTTCAAAAATCGAACACCCAAACAGACTCCCTACTCAAAAATACTTTCATTTTTATGTTATATCAAAATAATTTTTCAAACAGAAAAATAAAAAATACCTACTAAAAACATGAACAAACAAAGAATATCACTAGAAATTCTCTTAATTAAGAAACATATAATTAGGAGTTCACAAAAACCCTTTTAATCACAAAATTCTTACCGATTCTGCAGGCTGAAGGTCTGAGAGGCTGAGATTGTTGTATTTGGATACAGACAAATAAGGCAGAATTTTATTCAAAATAGATTTAATCCAATAATTTAAACAATTATCATATCAATGACTCCATGGCCCAATGGATAAGGCGCTGGTCTACGAAACCAGAGATTCTGGGTTCGATCCCCAGTGGAGTCGAATTACTAAAGCCTTCGTTTTTAACCTCTTTTTTTTGGCTTTTTCCTTGCTCCAAACGAACAATAAAGGGTCAGACACTAATAGCCCAAAAACAAGAAAGAGGGCCTGAGAATAAACAGTGGGCCGAGCCCAAAATAAAACCCCATTGAATAACAAGCATATATATATATATATATATATATATATGTTCCTCCTTGTGCAAAGTGTTCACTACCTAATGATTAAAGTATGGAAACATTAAATAATCATATTTTATCCTATGATGTGGGTGCATATATACTTTATCAAAAGAAAGTAAAAGAACACTCCATCATTATGAAGCACAATAATGTATTGAGGTGTAAAGTTTTCTAGTTATTATATTATCTTCTGTTCAAGCCATTCTAGTTTACAATTTACTTATCTAATTGTGTATATGTTATCAAATCATTTAAAACTCTAAAATAATGAAGTATCATACACACCGTAAGATACAACAAAACAAAATTTTAATAATAAAATAGATTCTCAAATTTAGTCGGAGGAATTTGGATTTTAAATAATATATCATATTGGTCTTTTGATATTTTCTCATATGGATCCTTTAATAGATGTGTTGTATATTGAGGTTAATAGACAAGAAAATAATAAGCATTGAGTACATATGTTACAATAGTCTCTTTTACTCTTTCTTCTTTTCTTTTCTTTTTTGGTCTAATCTCTCACTTTCTTTTCCCATCAAAATTTCTATAATAATTTTAATTTTATTTATTTTTTTGTTCTTCCATGTATAAGGAGTAGAAAGGAACGATTGATGGCATAGGATCATTTCCATTTCAAGTGAAATGAAGATAATCCATCTTACGATTAAGATTTTGTTTTGTTGCATCTAATGATGTACATTGTATCACATCATTTTAAGTTTAAAAAGGACATGGCAACATGTACAATATTAAATTTATAAAATATAATTTGCATCATAACATGAATCATATTCATTTAACTTGAAATTGAGAAGATCTTTTGGAATCATAGATGATGTCATTGCCTATTGTTTGTTGTTTGTGCTTGTGTCTTTGTTTCCAGTTCCGTTCGGGTTCTATTTGTTGTTAGTTTGATCCTCTATAACCCTCTTCCCATATTTGAATTAAAAAATAAAACTTGTAGAGAATCTGATCTTTGGACGGTCAATATTTCTCTGAACTTGTTGAACTAAATGTTAAAAAAATTATGATTGAGCAATAGAATAAAGATGGGATTACATTTATAGGCTAAGGCAAAGTCAAAAAAATCTCACAAGCATGATCCACAAGGGCACAATCACCCACATAAAATAATCACAAAAAACAACTTTATTGTTAAAAAAAACTTGGACAAACAATGTACACAAACGCAACACTCAGGCCCACTCTCGGCCCAACTGAGAGCGACCTCCAAAACCACCTCCACCGCGATCGAGATCCACCCACCGGGCCCACTCCCAAATGAAACCCAAATGAAATGAAATTCAAATCTGTGTCCGGCCAATCACGTTTAAGCATTAGATCGCTTCCTCCTAGCCACAAACTCGGATACGAATGGACACGTGTCGCACAGTCGACCAATCACAACCCACGTGATATCACGTGCTGGAGAGCCCCACCACCACCTTTTTTCTGACTCTGTGACTCTGGAAAAAAACTCCGTTTTACTGTGAATTATCTTTGCTTGCCGTTTGAAACAACAACAACAAACAACGAAGTTACAAAAGTGCAAATCGAGCTCTTTGCATGATGTTGGTCGCCTGTGTTTGGTCTTTGTAGGATTCGCATGTGGTTGTGTTCTGGGAATTCCATGCTATCTCTGTAAGCTTCTTTCTGGGGACTTGGCAAATGTGCAAGACAATCAACGTGCGTGCACTGCGTGGCTATGTATTGGGTTTTGGAATAGAGATTTGCTCTGGGATTTTTAGAAATGTTTGATTGGAACGACGAAGAGGTAACCCAATTCGTTAAAAGAAAAAAATTCTAAGTCCCGGATTTTTTTTTCTATTTAATTTATGTTTTTTCATCTGTTTATTTATGCACATGTGTTGGTTCTTCTTGTATGAGTGTTGAAATGACTGTTTGTATGAGAATTTGAGCTTAATATGTGAACTTGCTCTCTGGGTTATGTTCAGATTGTTCTGTTCTTGTTATGGAATGGTCTCTCTCTCTCTTTTTGTTTTTTTTGAATTTTCCAATATTTGTGAATTTGTGCGGTACTGCTGAAATAGATTTTGATGTTGTTAGCTCAACGAATTAACACAAAGTTGTAAGGTATGTGTTAGTGTTGTATTAAAAAACTCACTGTTTGCTAAAAAGAATTAGAAAGTTTGCTGAATTATGCCCCTTTCAGCTTGAATACCTTCTATACTGCTACTGAAAACTTTGAATAGTAACATAATCAAGCAAAACCCAATGGGTTTTTTCATTTTTAGATTTTTCTTTATATTTAGTTAGATGTTCACCAAATTGATGGGGCGAGGAGCCGAGAATCGTGTCAGAATCTAAAAAATTAGGTGGTGCTTTTTGTTGAAGAGACTGAATGTGGGTAATGTTACAATTGTGTGAACTAGTCGGTCTCTTGGAATATGGAAATAGACTCGCAATTTCCCTTGATTTTGAAACAGTAATGAGTTTGTTTTAGATTTAAATGGTATTTCAATGTGAAAAATAGGAGTTGAAGTTAGTTTGTATGGTTCAGGGAAGAGTCCTTTGATGGAGTCAAAGAGACATGAAGCCACGAAGGAACAAGGATTGGGCTGAACTGGAAAAATAGAATTTCTGAAAGTGATACTCCAATAAAAAGAAATTTATTAATTATCAGAAGAAATCTCATGTGGAATATTGCACAAAGTGGAATCATAGGGGAGATATTGAGCTTTGGTGTTTTTAGGGACAAAAATATTTGACCAAGACGCGCCTGATGGTGTAATAGAATGTTTCTTGCATCAGTACTGACATCATTGTCTCCACAACCACTGCCATTCCTTAAGGAAGTTCATTGTATCTTCAGATCAGATTCTGAGGTTGTTTACTTCCTTCTTTCTTGGTTTATTTGATTGATTCCAAGTATTCAACACATTGATCTAAGGGAAAAGAAGACAGAAAGAGAGGAGGCTCCTCAAAAGCAACTGGGAAGAGATAGTGAGCAAAAGAGGGGCAAGAAGAAAGGAGAGTGGGATCTTCTTCTCCATATACTTTTCCCTACAGTTTCCCAACTTGGTGTCTTTCCATTTTCCACAACAATGGCATTAGCCATTTGTATGTTCTATTGCTTCCCGCTATGTCTAACCTCGAAGCGTTTAACCTATCTTTTCTTGCACCAGTTTCATTGGGATTTGCAGCCACATCTGTCTCCTTGGTTCACTTTACTATTGCTTCACTTGTGGTGTTTTTAAGGCATTTGACATCTCTATGCCTAAATTCAATACAGCAAATGCACATATAGGTCTCCATTCATAGAAAAATTTATGCTCAAAAACTTCCCCCAAATTTCACACTAGAGCATATCTCTAGTTTTTTATTGCATAAAGATCTGTTCTATTTCCTATACATAAATCGCTCCCATGGTTGTGCATTGGTTTAACGTATTCAAGATTCATGCCGCTGTTTTCTTTTTTCCTGTTGTCTTTGGAAAATCTTACCTAATTTTGAATAAAGCTAGTGTTATCGGTTCTTCTAAGTAACTAAGTTCATCACACCTTTATCCTGTTCATCTGAATAGCAAATTTCATCAAACCTTTTTTCCTTTTCATCCGAATAGCAAATTTTCCTTAAACCTCTCTGTACAACCATTTTTACTGTAGACACCATCTATCCTCAATTTCTCAGGTTGTTGAACAAAGTTCTTAGATACATGCTGATCAGGTTTATCATTAGAATAAATCCTAGATCAGCAATTATCTTGTCAATCTAGCCAAGAGGCACTATGGGGTCTTCCATAGGTTGGGGAGCATTGCTATCTCATCTAATGTGGAGCATACAGTAGTAGAGGAACAATAGGGTCTTCCAACTTCCAAGGCAAGGGCAAGTTGACAGGGTCATCATAATGAGTTTCGTTGAGACCTTTTTTGCTTATGACTTGGTTCATCTTTCTTTCAGAGTTTGGGTTCGTTTTCTGATTCATTGACATCCTCAATTTCAGGACAAGATTTGTAGATATTCTTCTTTTATTTTCTTCCTCTTTTCTTTAGTGGTGTTCCCTTTTGTATCTGCCCTATGTACTTGTGTTATGCCCATCTGGTGCTTCTTAATAATTTATTTTATGAAAAAAAAAATGGAAAGTTAACTTCCAACAACCCAAATTCACCAAATGCTAAAATGTTATTTTTCCTGATACTTATACAGATAAGTCTAGCTTGAATCACGGTGAATATTAAGAGTTTATTAATGTCCACAATGTTTTGCAGAAATAATTCCATGCGATATGTGAAATTGCTCTTCCTTTCCCTTAATACCAATTATTATAAAAAAGTCTAATCTTCAGTTAGTACTATTTTCTTTGGTTTTGCTAGGCTCTTCAGTAAATACTATCTGTTTAAAATGTGTTTTCACCACAATAGTCAATGTCCCATGAGAATGATTTTTTAGTGCAGGATCCTCTATCACCTTGGTAGTAGCATGGATCTTACTTTTCTAAGTATGCTTAAAAAGTGCTCCTTCAAACAGCATACAAGTTCGCACTTTTGAACCATTGCTTTCTGGAGGTTTTTGAATTTTAGTCTTTGAAAACATAGACAACTTTTAACACCGACCATGATTTTTCAATGTCCAACTGAAAATTTGAGGTTCACATTTTGAGTTATGATTCTTATTTAAGTTCCTGTCAGTACCAATTTACTTGAGAAAGATTAGAGCTCCAGTGGGTTTTATGATACTTAATCTGAGCCAATAGACGGGTTAAACAGCCTCAGATGCCACTGCAAGCTAAATTTGCTCTACTATAAGAGTGCCCTAAAGAATTTTTTTTCTTGATAAGTGAGAATGCCTAAAGAAATTATTTTCTGAGAGACACCAAAGGTGGAAGATGTGTTGCTACCATATCTGGTATATATCGTAAAATACATTTGTCACTGAGAAATGAGGTCACTGCAAAAAGTGGGTACCATCATTCCCATTTCATACTAAAAGTTGAAACTGCCACTTCACATGTAATCTTAAAAGTGACACTGTCACTTCTCGTCATGACTTCTCTTTTTAGATATAGCCCGATTTGGCATGATAGAGTTGCAGCTTCACTCATCATGTAATGCGAAGTGGACCTATTAATCTAAGATATGACAACACAACCCTAAGTCTTTTAGATCCTGTCACCATCTTCTACTTTGTTGGTCGTGAACTATTGCATACTTATGCTCTAGTACAACGTTGGTTTTGCTGCACTTTTTGTCTTTGCTTCACAAATACACCACTGAGTTTACATGGTTGCATAAATTTTTATTTACTTTTCAAACGTTTATTCTATGAACTGCTCAAAGATGTTTTATCTGGTTAGATGACATTGTTATCCTTACTTGTCATGGTGATGCTTAACCTACTTATAATTTCAGCTTTCAAATATAATATGGGATGAGGGTGCTGAGAGTGGTGACCATATTGTGCCTTATCCTGAGGCAAGTGAAGATTATTGCAACAAGAAAGAATGGAACCAAGATGCTGCTAACATCAAGCCTACTGAGCAGAGGAAAGCTGGGTCTAAAATTGGTTTACATGGCAGGAAGCTGGAGAGCAGTTCTGACCTTGACACCAATGAAGATATTACTACTTCAGGATTTGGCATGGATTCATGGCCTGATTTGTCCTTATCCAATGCTGCCAAAACTGATCAGGATTTCATGGATACTGAAGTATCTAACGACTTGACTGAAAGTGGAAAATATAATTCAGGAAGAGGTGGTAAAAATATCAATTATTGGAATAAATTGTATGTGTGAGTGTGTGTGCCCCAAGCGACAGACGGGGCATAATTTGTAATATGATCTTATCATTTCTAACGTAATTTATTTTGAAAGCAGAGGCGGCTCAACTTGATAAAGATGCTGAAATTTTTCAAAATACCCATGAAGGTAAAGAACAAGGTGATTTGGTTGACTATGACTGGGTTAACATTGGAAGCTTTGACGATCTCGATCGAATTTTTAGGTAATTGAAGATAGCTGTTTCTTTCTCTCTGTATGGTAATGAAGATCGCCTTGACAACGTCCTGATAAAAGGATTTTAATTTTCTTCTATTTTTTCTTTTCTGAACTTGACAAATGACCATGCTGCAGAAAATTATGTTACTAAAGTTATCTAACAAAATGCGAGAATTTTCCAAATGTCATGGCTTCCTCATTTGCCTCAAATCATCCAAGTTCTTTAGCCGTAGAAATGAAAACAATAGAAGTTGAAATATAGAAACTAATTTGACAGTTTTTCATGCTTGGATTCTTTTTACTTCCAAAAAGTGGAACTATTGTTAAAAGTTGGTTCGACTATTTCAATATCGATGAAACTTTATTTTTTTTCAATTTTATAATTGGTGTTTTCTGTTTATTGGAGTTTGTAACATAATGGCTTAAGCTAAAAGTGCAACTGATCAATATAAACATTTGATGGAAGAGGATGGTGAGCTTGGTTAACTGTGAAAAGATTCTCTTTGTCCCTTCATTTCCATAGTATTCCTTTACTTAGTTTTCCTTTATTATTTTCCTTTTTCACTTGTATTCTATCCATCTGACTCAATATCCTCACAAGTGATGATTTTGCAGCAATGAAGATCCAATTTTTGGCAATGTGAGTCTTGGTAGTGCTGATGAGCTATGGTCTTCTTCTAAAGATGTAGCTAGCAGCCCAATAAAAACTTTCCCCACATCTGCGGATTCACCAAATCTGGTGTCAGGAGGACTAAGGAATGCATCTGAGCAATTGGAAAATAAAACAGAATATTTGCGACACAATGACCTGTCATATACTATTGGCCATGGGAAAATCAAAGATCTGGCACTTCATGATATGCAGAATGCACGTGCAATCTCAGATCATGTGGAATATGCTGGAGGTAAAAGTAAGCCAATAGAAAAGGAGAAGGTAATACAATTTATTTTGCTGTGCAAAATGCTTTCACTTAAACTAGTGAACCATAGAAATCACATTATTTTTGTTTGTCTCTTGCAGACAGATATCGACATGGTAAGGAAGACCTCTGCAGCGACCTCTCGACCAGCTGTTGAAAATGTTGTGAACACCAATGAGTTTATAGATAAGGTAACTTTTCTTTTGAACCTCCAATTCAGCCTCATAATAGTATTATACTTGATATCTAATCGTATCTGCAATCTGCATTCAAGATTACACCTCAATTAATGTTCTTGTATGGTGGACCCACAAAATAATGTCAACTGACAATAGACAAACAATGTTCCTTTTATTAGAACCTATTTGCTGTCCATCTTTAAAATTTTCAGGCCAAAAATATCAAACATAAGACAGACCTGTGATGGACAACTTATAATATCTAATACTTATTTTTCCATTTGTGGAGATTTTGTTAGTTTCTGGCTTGTCTATAACTTTTCTTTGTGTGGATACTGTCAATAACTTAAATTGGCCGGAACCAAATGCTTAAACAAAGGGCAATGTGGGATTGGGGTAGCTTTGGCCCCGAGTCTTGGTAGGCTGCAGTCTGACTTGTTGAATGCCCCCATACTGATTACGTAAAATGTTTCCTGTCTCTAAGGATTTATGGCGTGGCAGTGCCCTCAATTGTTATAGAGACAGTGTACCAGCCTTTTTACACTTGGACAGTTTACAGGGCTTATTGTTTATGTTAAATTATGCTGCTATTATTTATTGAGACTTATGCTTCTTACTTAACCCCCCCCCCCCCAAAAAAAAAAAAAAAAACATATGCTTCCTAGTGAAAATATTATATCCTTTTCCCCTAATGTATTATCCAAGTGTTCTGAAACTAAATGGAGAGATCTAGCACGGTGATTATAGTTGTCGAATTAGGTCCGAAGTTTCGTATAGTTTGAATAAAAATCTGCATCTTCATGTAGCTTCAGCCAAATATGTGTAATATGACGATATTGCATGTATGAGAAAGAACTGTTACCTGACTTTTCTAGGTAGAACTTGGGTACTTGCGCAGATTGACAACATTCTGATGTAAAACAACCTAGAGTAGGCTGCCAAGTGCATGATGTTCATGATGTAGAGTGCCTGAAGTAGAGTCATCATTTGGTTGTTTGTTAAGACTGGAAAAGTACTATTGATGAGTACAGAAGGAACAGCAGTGCACTTTAGCTTGTTATATCCCCGCCCAAGGGGTTGGCTCAAGTGGTAAGGGTCTTGGTCTTTGTGGTAGTCTCATGAGGACTAAGGTTCGAATCCCCTTAGGTGCAAACAATTCTTTGGGGCCAGCCCGCCGGCGAAGCCGGAGTATTACCCGATCCGTGTGGAGGGGGCGCTTTACATGGGTTCGAGGTTTATCTAATAGGGGTGGGTACACGAAGTGGCCCTGCCTTGGAGAGGTTCCTCGTCATCAAAAAAATATCCCCATGCAAGTTTTTTTTTTTTTGGCTCAAACTTACTCTTTCCATCTTGGGAGTTTGTATTCCTAATGTAAATCGTGTTTTAATGCATGTCTTTATTTTTATTCTTTGTGCATGCCTGACATTATACATTCTGATGACTGCAAGTTTTTTATAAATTTATGTTACTCAGATCAATTTCCAATTCTGTAATCATTTTTCACCCAAAATGTCTGTTTACTGTTCTCATTTCTTATTCATATAACAGGCTTCTAAGCAAACAAGAGGGTTGAAAAGTCGGAGAAAATCAGAGGTGAAGAGTGAGGGGAAGACATTGCCACATTTGTATGGGACCTGGTCTCCATCGAGAAACCCGTCTAGACAATTTGAGAACCAATTGGCTCCCCCCATGCTACAATCTCCTCCCTCTTCAATGCTCAATCAACATAGGCAGATTCCAGGACCCGAGTCTTTGCAATATCAGCATGTTGCCAATCCATTTGTGGCTCCAGCGGCATACGGGAATCTCACAAATCCATACCCAGCCATGCCTGTGCTTGCCCACATTCAGTTTGCTGAGCCTAAGCATCAACCTTTGCTTTCTGCTTATGAAGGTTCTCCAGGTGGTGCAAATCCTGTTAGCAAGTCAGTGAAAACCCCTGTGCAACCTCTGACCATGACACCTCAGGAAAAAATTGAAAAATTAAGGAGGCGGCAGCAAATGCAGGCAATGTTTGCCATTCAGAAACAACAGCAACAATTCAGTCATCAAGTCCCATCTAGCAATCATTCCATCACTCAAATATGTCTGCCAGATAGCCAAAATCAGCACTTTGAGGAAGCTGATCTTGAAGTTGAAGATATAAACACTCTCCCTTCTCTGGATCCTAACTCACCTATTGAACAAGATGATTCCGATACAGTCCCTGTGGCAGTTGATTATTCAGTGGAGGACACAATACTTTACAGGCTTCAAGATATTACTTCAAAGGTATGCTTGACTTCCAAGGGGATTGGTTTCTTCACAGAGTAAGTTGGACTATTTACAAACTTATGATAACAATGTTTTGCTACAGTTGGACATGAAATTAAGACTTTGTATACGGGATAGCTTGTTCCGGTTGGCTCAAAGTGCAATGCAAAGGCATTATGCTAGTGATACAAGCAGTACCAACAAAAGTAGCTGGGGTGAACATGAAGTCATTGCAAAAGAAGAAATCAATGGTTGTAACAGGTTAGTACACCTAATACAGTTATCATGGTCTATATCTTCAAATTGGACACCTCTTTTTCCCTTTTCTATGCATGGAAGCTGTTCAATTTAACTATCATGGACTTTTGTTGTTGCTAATTTTTTTTTAAAAAAAAACTAAATTGGCTTACAAATTTATGAACCAAAGAATTCGATTTAGAGAACATTTCTGCTGCATTACTAACTAGGACAAAAAGGAAAGGTAGAAATCTGATGGAAAGGTGAATGGTAATTTGACTTTGCTAAGAATAAGAGAAACTGAATATTCCTTTTTCTCCAACTTTAGTCATTCATTTGGATCTTCTCTTTATAGATAACTAGAATGATGATTACATAATGAAATCATTCGAGTTTTGATAAGAATCGTTTTTCAATTTCTAGTTAGGTGCTTTCTCTTGTATATTTCCGGTGTACTTAGGGCGCCTTATGCTTTTTATAATACCAGTTTATTACTTATAAAATAAAATAAAAGTTCTGATAAGAATTCTTGATAACTCACCTACAGACAATGAGAAATCTTGACAATTTGCAGCCAATTAGAACTCTTGGTATCTTGCATACTCCTACCCCTATAGTTTATTAAAAAAAATCATGTTATCATACTCATTCTACATACCTCAACAATCCACATTTTGGGTGACATTTTTATGGCCGTGTCAGAAGAATTAGTCTTTTGATTACCTTACAATAATGGAGAGAAAGTGATTGATATTGAAAGAAAATAAATGTACCACTAAAACTATGGGCAAGATTTGTCAGATAATACAAAATCATTATTCAAGAAAGAGAAATTGAAACAAAGCCATAGGTTTTATGTACATGTGTGAGTTTGGAGAAAGAGGGAGAGCTGATTTATATGACCCATTAGTTGTGTGCCCAAAAGTCAAGAAGCCTTGAGGCAGGAGACAAGCTTAGTCAGTATAAAAGTACAAGTTTGAATGATATTTACAACAACACTTTAAGACCTTTTTTTAACTCTTTTTTTGTAGAAGTTGAATGTGACATATTCTATACCTGGTTCTCTACCAGTTTTCTGAAATAAATGTTTTAATGAATTCATTAATTGGTTCCATCATTTGCATCCTATGGTTCTTACTCAAACACCTATTCTTAACTTTTGGTGAGTCGCATCACTTTATTTACACTTGAAAGTTAAAATCTCCATTATTATTTGAGCCCAGAAGAAGGTATTGATAAAGAAGGTTACATATGTTAAAGTGTCCCACATTACCAAGAGATTACTGACCTGGGAAGTTTATAAGTCATGGACACCCCTCCTCTCTCAATGCCTCTTTTGAGAGTGAGTAAGGCCCATGGACTTTTACATAATATCAGAGCGGGTTCTTTGGATGATCTTGGGCCTTTCCTTCTCGTTGTTGAACACATGTTTGGCCAAAGATGTCACACGTGAGGGAGCGTGTTAAAGTGTCCCACATCACCAAGAGATTATTGACTTGGGAAATTTATAAGCCATGGACACCCCTCCTCTCTCAATGCATTTTTTGAGAGTATGGCCCATGGACTTTTACATAGTATCAGAGCGGGTTCCTTAGACGATGTTGGGCATTTCCTTCCCGTTGTTCAACACGTGTTTGGCCAAAGATGCCACACGTGAGAGGGTGTGTTAAAGTATCTCACATCACCAAGAGATTATTGACCTGGAAAGTTTATAAGCCATGGACACCCCTCCTCTCTCAAGGCGTCTTTTGAGAGTGAGTAAGGCCCATGGACTTTTACAACATACTGGGTACTCGTGGAACTTGATGCTTGTTCATGTACTAGTTGGATTTTTCCACCTGTAACATAAATTCTTGGGTTGGATGCTCTAGAACAATATTAGAGCCTAGTTTGTTTGTTACTGGACCCCATGTGCTTGGCTCATTTGCATCTTTGTTTCTATATCTATTGGATTACCACGTGGGCTAGTGTTAGAGAAGGTACCATACCGGTGAGGTTATACCTTGATACAAGTTCATTTACTAACTGGGCCTCTCCACCTTCCAGCTTAAGCTTTTGGGTTGAATTCTTAAGATCTTAAGAGTATCAACATTACAGTTTAGTTATGGTGCAGTTACATCCTTTTTGTGTTAGATGCCAAACTTATTATTATTTTGATATTTTCCTTACTTGAACCATATGGTGTTGCAGGTATTCAGGGATGCCTGACATAGAAACAGATACCAATCCCATAGACCGAACCGTGGCTCATTTGCTCTTTCATAGGCCTTTGGAGTTCCCAGGAAAACATCCTGATACCCCTGAATCACCTATTTCCGCAAAGCTTCCATGTGAACGCAGAGCAGCAGGCTTAGCAAACTTGCCAATGGTGGGGTGCTTGCCAGAGAGTACAAAGAGTATACAAAACTTTCCCCACCAGGAATCTAAGATTTCTTGCCCATTGGCTGAGCCCCAACATGCGGATCAATTTAAGAGCGGTCCTTGCATAGACACTTCAAAGAATGCTTCAAACAATGAGCCTGCAGATGGTGGAGCTATGGCGGTGGAAGCCTCTAAATGAATGGAGAAATTTTTTAGAGTTCTATTAGGGTAATTCCTTCATCTCTTCCATGCCTATTGAATAATTTAGGGATGTACATGCGGATGCGGTTACTAAATAGCTATCCGTACGGTTATAGCAGTTATTGAATGCGGTTATTAACCGTTATCCACATATTAGGCAATGGCCCTTTTAGGCCTATTTTAGTGTTTTGGGCCTCTATTAGATCCTATTTTAAACAATTTTGAAGATGTTTTAAGCTTTTTTTTAGTGTTTTGTGCATGTTTTAGTGTTTTTAAGCCCTAGTGTTTTAGATGCAATCCATATCTTGATTCCACATTCCAACTTAAAAACCTAAACTAAACCCTTTATCAATTACCAGAAGTCCAAAACGATGTCATTTTGGTGAATTTGATATATATAAGGGTATACGGATGCGATTATTAACCGCATCCACTTACCCTAAAACCGTCATCCGCTTCCGCATACGCGGCTAGTTGTTTTTACTAGCCGCGTATGTTAGTCATAGTTAATAACCGTCCGCTTGTACATCCCTGATTCCTATGATTGATATGCTTTCTAAGTTTCCATACATAAATATATGCATTTACGCCAAGGTTTTCTTTTATTGTCAGCCTACTGGATCTTTATCAAGTGTGGATCATGGAACCTCAAACATCATTATAATGGAAGACCCTAGAAAAATTGCGCCTGTGCATGTTTCAAGTAGTATGTTCAATATAACTATGTATCTCTGTTTCAAGGTTGACTGGTCTGTATCCTTATGGTGATGAATGTCGCGTGTATGATTTAATATGTATTGTGTCTGATGCGTGAAATAGTGATCCTACTTAATAATTTTTAGTCTTGGCAGATACATACATGCCAATTCTGTGAGGATGGCCACTAACTAATTATTCTGAAAACTTCATTATGAAATTGGTGTGCTGTCTGCTTATCTTAAAAATAGTCTCTTATGATAAGATCTTGATTTTGTGAGGACTTTGAATTTATGATTGTACTGGTTTTGGAGATTCTTTATTTGTGTTCTAGCCCTAGTGTTACTGAAAGTTAAATTAATATTTTAGGCTTATCCTCAGTCCAGGTAAGTATTCAAAAAAAATCTGAATAATACCTGTTGTAGTTAGATATTTAAATTTCAAATCTAGTCTGTTATCAGGATATGTTTAGTAAATAGTAATCATAATTTTGTGTGAATTTGATGACATTGACATTTGCAGAGTTGTAAATTGTAGGCACAATTGCATTTCTTCCAAGCTGAAGATCATAACATGTTGAGTAATGCTACTCTTCACACTCATATATCACAGCTAGCTCGTTCATCTAATTCTGTTAGTCTAGGAGTAGCTCCATGCTTCAAGAGTTGCCTTCCTGGCTGATATAACGTGTTTTTTTTTTTTTTTCAAGTGGCTGACATGGTAAACCACTTAAAACAAGTCCTATATCAACCGGTGTGAATAGTATCATTACTGTAACATGCTTTGTCATTTGAGTTGGCATGTATATCACTTACATAACATTCTTTATTTTTGCTTCTATATATTCTCTGGCTCACTTTTTGCTTGTATATTCTTGTTTTCTTTATTGTGGTTGTGAATCTCTGTGAATTAACTAGGGTAAACGCTAGCTGGTTAGTTCTGCAAAAATTATATTGAATGCCTTTTGACAACGCATTATCTTTTGTTGATGGCTAGAGAAGAACTACCTCATTTGGAAGCCAATAAGGCTTCGGTTCTTGTGCCAATCAAGATGCCTGTACCTATTAACCCTTTGGTCCAGGTTAAGGTGTCCATGGTTTTTGTTCAAAACCCCCTAGGGGGGATTGCTGTTGAGCCAGAGCAGAGCCTTAGTAGTTTAATTCTAGTCTAGTCATAATTAGGTTTATAGCTAGGGTTTTTATGATTTAAGGTGTTAGTATTAGTTTTTATTAGGGGTTAGTAATTCTCTTTTACTGGATTGGTGCTTAGTGTAAGTTTATCACAAAGCTCTCGTTCTTTCGGTCTCCAATTCTTTCTTTGCATTAGTCGTCTTCCTTATCATTCTTGTGGTTGTAATCTGTTTTGTTGGTTTGACAATCTACAAAAAACCATCTGAACTCCATCTTTCTAAACCATAAAAGTTTCATTACAAAAGTGAGCTTGGTTAAAATATTGGAATAATTGCACTACTGGTCCCTAGAGTTAGCCTAAATTACAAATCACTCAATGTGGTTCAAAAAGTTCATTGAGGGTTCTTGTAGTAAACTATAATTACAAATCAGTTCCTAAACACGTTTTCTATTCACCAAGTTATCAGATTCTGTCAGTCAGACACATCACACTCAATAAAAAGCCGACACGTGTCCATTACAATAGAAATCATGGGATTTGTGCCTCCGCCCTAATCATAGTAGTGGCAACAACGATCACCTCATATTGATCTCTTGCATCCAAAGGTTCTTCTCCCGACTAATCTAACGTGTCTTTTTGTCCAGAGGTACCAAGAAAATGTTTCTGGAGTAAGTGTTACATAACACAGCGGTAAGTTTCATAAGAATGAACAATTCCACCGGTGTGAATGAGTTTCACAATTTGTCCCTTCTCCAGCCCATGGTGTCGTGAAATTGCATCAATTTCTAGCATCGAGGAACTGGAAAAGATTAAGGATAAGTAACTTAAGTGTGCAATAATTTGATCAGTCATTTAAAGTTATTAGGTGTGGTAGAGCATTCTTAGTAGCTTCACTAAATTTTACTCACCAAAATAGCTAAAAATCACTTTTCTCTATTCTGATGAGCTATTGTTTTAAAGTTTCCCCAGCAGCCTCACTATTTTGGTTAAAGTGCTGTGATTCGTGTGAGGGAAAAAAGAGAAACAAAAGAAAAAGAAAAAAAAAGAAGAAAAGAAGAAAGAGAAATGATAATTTTTATAGTTTTTTAATGGTTTGGTAAGTGAATAGCACTCATCAAAAATTTTGAGTATTTTCACTCATCAAAACTTTTTGGTTAAAGTGATGAAACTGCTGAAAGTGATTTTTTAGTGTTTTCATCAAATTGACTCGTCAAAATATCTATTTTGGTGAGGCTACTAAGAATGTTATTAGCTATGAATATAAAATGAACTTTTATGAATAGTGCAAAAGGAAAAATAATTTCTTAAGTCCTCAAGGAAAAGATAGGCTCAATCTTGCAGCAGTCAGCATTGGACTTAGCACGATTCTACATTTATGAAACAAAACAGAACTTCATCTGTTTACTGCACAATCATTAATTCCTGTCCTACCTTTCCCTCACAAAGAAGGACCTCATAAATTCAAGCACAAGTAAAGAATTCTGATGTACCTTTCCCTTTACTATTGTATGGAATGCTCAAAGCAAGATGTTGAAGACAGCTTGATTTCTTTATGGAGTTAAAGAACTCTTCTTAAGATGCGAGCCTCCCTCTCAATTTGTATTTATCTTTTCTTACACATTCAGACACAATTAAAATGAAATCAATCTTAGATGTTATTAGGTGCAGACTCAATAACATAGATCAAGAATGTCCTGATTCACATGAATCAAATACCATAGCATATATGTGAAGATCAGAAAAAAAAATGATACCAACATATATACATACATACCAAAAAAAAAAAAAAACTTGTCATACAATTGCAATATCCACCAAAAGAATGTATGTATTAATTAACAATCTTATCAATCATGAAAATTCATACAAAGTATTTTATAATTTTTTTTTTTTTTATGAAGCTTTTATTACCTATAAATCTTGTGTTATTCTTGAATTTCTAACTTAATAGGGTCAAGTCTTAAGGTCCTCAGAGCAAAATGTTCTGATACCATACTATGGCGCCCCGTCTTTTTACAAAAAGGCATAAGTGGTTATATCTAATAAGCCACGTGACATTACTACATCAAAGACGATAAAATCTCGCAACGGAATATATTTTTCTTTTTTTAAAACTTAGGAATATAACACACCAAAGCTAACTGAAATACGTCTAGATATTCATTTATTAAAAGTTATTTAATTTTTCTTTATACTAATTACATCGAAACAAGTGTCACTAAGCATACAAAGAAAGCCTACCAAATACAAACATTTCTCTAAACACATTACATACCAAAAGGAATGTAAACACAAATGATTACAAAGAAATACAACCAGGTACGTAAATGTTAGCCTGAAATCTTTAAAGCTAGCAAAAGTAATCCGTGCCTTTGTCTCCTAAACCTGCATCAATAATTATGTGATTGTGGACATTATCAAAATCTCATACTGTAATTATGTGAGTCAGTGTTTCAATAATATGACATTTACTGATTTATTTTAAAGAATAATAATTCAATGCCACCTAAATATACAACTTTTCACCACCTTGCCTATGTGGCAAGGTGGTCCCCCACTACTTTTTGAGTTTTTTTATTTTTTAAAAATAAATTAAGGTGAGGGATCACCTTGCCACATAGACAATGTGGTGAAAAATTGTATATTTAGGTGGTAGTGAATCATTACTCTATTTTAAAAGTCAGTATCTCAAGCTTTGGCTCCAAAACTTGCTACGTAATGTTGACCAACAAGTCAGTAATCTGAAGGCAAAACAAACCATGACATGGTGTTAAAAATAGAGTTAAATTTTTTTAGCTGAAAGTAGCATACATATTGAGCAATGAAGTATTAAACCAAATAAAAGATATAAACATGTTCTCTAATGAATAAGCTTCACATTAATTAGTAAGACTTTCTTTATAAAAGTTTAAGTACATATAGCATATTTCCATCTTAAAAGTTTAAGTATATAAGCATGTCGTGGTATTGCCACTATAGAAAGCAATACCGCAACCCTCCATTCAAGGTCGCAAATTGAATGAACTCATCAAGCAGATTTTGGACAAGAATATGAGCTTGAACGAATTGATGCAAACTTATCAAGAGGCTATCAAGTTATCATCATGGTGTACTGTGTACAAGCTTGAATTTTTAGTAGGAAAGCAAATTAAGTGTGAGCACTGCTCATTTAGATAAGTAAATAAGCTTGATGATCAACTCTTTGTGAGTTGAGCTCAATGTTGTGTCAAGACTGATGAAGCAGGGTTGGTAAAATCTAATCAGAATCTGGGTACAAACAGGCTGAATTTAGGTTATTCCCCCAGACCTAGCCAAATTCAAATTCAGCCCTCATAGTAATGACTTGCATTTTCTTGTTTACAACCCATTATTGATATTGGGTCAAATTTTAGCTGTGATAGACAATCAGCCGATTCAACCATGCCCTTTAAATTCTATCTTCTGTAAATCATGGTGCATATCCAACCTATGTGCTACAAGGGTGCAAAATTAATGTTAATATGGAACTAATAAAGTATCCACAGTAGTATGGAAATATTCAGCAGAAAACACTGCTTCAAGGGCAGGAAGAACCATAGCAGTACTGTATATTCCTTTGAATTAAGCGAAATCCAGTTGACAATTTGCTTGTTGTCATGTTCCATAATGGGAAAGCAGAGTCATCATCTTGCTTCTCCTCCGCATCATCAAGCATTTCTGAATTATTAACAACGTTTTCTTCCACTTGTCCAGCTTCTTACGAAGTCCCTCTCGGCGAGCAAAGTTCGGCAATTTGCTAGACGCCAGCAGCTCAAACAGCGATGCCATGGTTTTCTTGATAGAAAGCAATGAATCGGGAATTGGTTTCTTCTCTGAAATCTTGAGCCGCCTCGAATGCATGAGATGGGGTTGGATGAAAAATCATCAACTGATTGTTTATAGCCCAAGTATCACGATGCAGAGGCAAGCAATACATCCCACACTTGTAACTCTGATGCATTTTAACAAGCACGTTCATACAACACAATTACAATAATTCAACTTATATATATTACATTACCAAGAATCTTTTTTTTTTTTTTTTTTTTTTCAAAATACTTAAGATGTTCTCGTTACAAAATTAAAAATAATAAAAATAAAGTTATACGAGCATATACGAATTTAGTCAAGATTATACGAGCCAAGCCTAAATTTATACAAGCCTGAATTTTATGTTCAAACTTTATTCGTTTAATAAACGAACAGATCATGAGCCGAGATAATCCGATCCGAGCCCAAACATGTTCACGAATAGCTCCACTCGCTTATAGTCCTAATTCTGCAAAACGTGATCCCCGTCCTGTAGGAATAGTCTGGAGGGACGTGGAAGAGAGAAAGCTGTAATGGGTACATTAATGGGTAGTACACTTTTTTTATTTGACTAATGATATTTAGTATACTAGTAAATTGCTAACTGTTATATAAGTAAAGATTATTTGACGGTAAAGATCAGTTTTGAATTAATAAGAGTTTATAAAAGAAAATTAAAAGGGTTAATTTTTGTCACGACATCTCAGTTGTATGATAGTCTAACTTTGGATAAAGTTAAAGTTAAAGTAGCTATTCAAAAACTACATATACCTACTTTAGCTACTCATTTTCTTAATAACACTCCAACAATATTCTCTATTCTACTTTTTAGTTTTTATTTTCTTAAAATATTATTTTTCAATATCTTTTTATTGTTTTTTTTTTCTCTCTCTCTCTCTCTCTCTCGTTTCCGTCTCCATCTCCAACCCCCAACCCCCATTGCAGCTGAGCCACCCTCACCTCCCTGCAAGCTCAAAAACCCCCAAGCCTCACGAGCACAAGTCCTTCGAGCTCTCCAAGAAGATTTTGGGGGGGTTATTCGTATTTGAGGGCGGCGTTGGAGACGACAATGGAGATGGGGTTTCCAGGTTCTTCAGGGTTGGGGAAGAGGACAAGGACAAGGTTTGTGAGGGAGTTCATGGCGAAGATTGGGAGTGGGAAGCTGAAGGAGATGGAAGACAGGTACAGGGCGGTGAGGAGGTAGAGAGGGAGAGAAAATATTAATAAAAAAAAAAAAAAAGTAAATAAATGAAGTTAAGTAAAAAGTTACAATAGCTATTCTGCTGGAGGGAAAAAAAGAGGATTTTAGTTAAAATAGCTCTCCTACTGGAGATGCTCTAAGAGCTTGTAAAAGAAAAAAGAAAATTAATAAGTATTAATTTTAATCATCATGCCATTTGAGTCATATAGCAGTCTTTGAATCAACAAAGACTTGTATAAGGAAAAAACAAATGAAAAATTAATGTTAATTTTAATTGTCATTTCATCTCAATTAAATAACAGTTTATTAAATAACATTTCTTTACATATTTAACAAACAATTTTCAACTATATCTAATGCAACAAAGTATGAATATTTGTTTTTTCCAAGTAAACTTGTAGTCTTGTACCTCATTAATTGCCACATGGGTTATTCTTGTACCTTATTAGTGACCAAATAAAATTTTCCTCTAAATTAGATTATATTAAATTCCTTAGACTTAATCTATTAAGTTTATATTTGTTTTCGTCGCATGTGATTTTCGTATGCATATAAAAATCATATGTTTTGTTAATTATATTAAAAAGATATGTGTTTGGTATCTTTTTCTTGCTCATCTCTAGTACGAATATGGACATATTTCAATTTAATTGAAAACATGGTGTTTCGTAAAAACCTACAAGTGAATGGAAAGGGCATTTTCCTGTAATAAAACTTTGAATTTGGGACCCTCCACAATAGATTGTATTAATATGCAAAAAAGGTTAAAAAAAAGATGAATCATCGTGCGCACGTATTTAATATGCACGTGCCTGCCTGGACTATTACCCGCTCACATACGCCTACTGGGCACATACGCCCCCGCGCACGTGCCCGCCCGAACTATTACCCGCGCACATGGGCCCGTACTTCTTTGCCCTATGGGGGCTACGAGGGCTGTCCACTCACTCTGTTCACCTCTGGTAATTGTATGGAGCTTTTTTTGGAAATTAAAACAATTTTCTCCATTTTTGTTTTAACTGATATATTTATTTATTTATTTTAGTTGAAGGTTTGGCAAACGTCTCCACTGAGTTTGGGCCTGGATTACTTGTGAAGCATTGGGCTTGTCCGAACCCTGTCCAAACTACGTAAGCAAATATGTAATCGGAGCATCAAATCCATGAGGGGAAGTAGTTGTCGGTTACATTTGGTCACAGTCAAAACTCATTAATCAATCTTTCAAAAATTCACGGAGAGAGAGAGAGAGAGAGTGCCGTGGAGATGGAGGTGAAGATAGAAAAACAAGAGGAAGAAAACGCGAGAAAATGGAGGCGAAAAAAAAAGAGCTTAACATCAGCTTCGTTATGTCCAATAAACAATCTTGATGATGGCTGTCTTATGCACATCTTTAGTTTCCTTTCTCCAATTCCAGGTACTCCTTTTTAATTTCTATCTCCTTTTTTTTTTTTTTTTTTTTTCTAGTTCATTCAATTCAGAATGTGTATTAAATTGTTGTAGTTTAAGAGTAAAACCCAACTGTTAATTTCATTAAAGATAACTTTTTTCTTGTTGGGTGGTTTATTTTCATTCATTTTGGGTGTAGTTTTGCCGAGTATGATGGTCTGTATGTTTGATTTCTCTTCAATGGAATTAAGCATTCATCTAAAAATAAATAAAATTAGCTATTTGCCCAATTCACTTTCTGTTGATCTGGAATATAGTGATAAAAAATTCGAGAAGATATGGAGCTAAAAGGCATGTAAAACTTCGTAAAGTTACAAGCTTTACGAGTCTGATTGCAGTTCATGTTGTTGATATCTTGGTGTAGATTTTGATTTGTATGAGTTCAAAGAAATGGGTGTTTTTTTTTTTTTTTTTGCTTTCTGGATTTCATAATGCAGATTATGAGTCCTTTATGTTCGGCAATAAATGTGCTTTAAAATGTTTGGACTTAGCTTGCACCCTACCTACCTCAACCTACGAGAGAGACGATCCAAGATAATTGTAGAAAGATTATAATCGCCTATAATCGCAAAAAGATTGCAAGGGAGGAGCCAGGGAGTCTACAACACTACTATCGACCCCCAAAACTGAGATTTACGCGGAATTTGCAATATATATGTATCCAGGTGTATTAACCTTATGTTAAAGATTTTTTTGAAAAAAAAAAAAAAAACGAATTAGAATTAAAAAATTAGATGATGATACTGGCATGCCATGTTCTGTGGTTCCAATGGTTACATGTTTTGTGTAATTAACAATCTAAGCTGCCATGTTATTTTCTTAATCATTACCAATGAAATAAAAAGTTTAGATAACCTTATATAAGACAAGTTTTTTAAATCATCAAAGAAAGACGATTTTCCTAGTGTATGAAGAACCTGGTTATTTCGCAGTTCTTCTCATGGAAGAGGAACCAAGTCTCATGAACCCAGGGGAGGTAGAAACTAGGTCAATCACTTTGAATGTACGACTTTTTTGTTAATGTACTTTTTTCTTTTTTGATGGTTAACATTCTTGAATTATACTATAAAGCTTTCTGAGTTCAGTGTGATTTTTGACAAGTCTAAGATAATGAGATGGAGGTTTGAATATTTTAGTTATACTAGAACTGAATCTTATTCACCTGGTAGACTTCATGTCAATGTATGTATAACACAATTTTGTACGATTTTTCTGTCACAAATTGTTATGAGTTTGCAGATCGGTATAACACCGCCCTCGTTTGCCACAGATGGTGTTACCTGGCATGTCACCCTCGCTTGTGGCTGCGAGTAGACCGATCAGTCAAAGATTTATCTGAGCCTGCAGTTTTCCCCAACATTGAGACAGCCGTCAGTGCCGCAAGGTGTGTAAAGTTTCATCTGCCTATATGTCATTCTTGGGCCAGGTAGCCGGATTAGAACTTGATAACTTTTTTCCCCTGCAGGCCTGGCGACACCATTTTAATTGCAGCAGGAGGGATTCATCATGCGTCTAATATTCAAATAAAAAAACCACTTTGCCTGGTATATTCGAAGTTCATTTCTTACTGGAAAGGTTACTTAAGTATCATGTACAGTTGCACAAGTGCATGTATACCATTAGATTAGAAATTATGTAGGTGTTTTAGTGTCCCACTTGACTGGTTAATGGGTATATGGTGTACATCATTGGATGTGAATGTTGTCAACGTTTAATTTGATTTTTGGAAATAAGAAGATTTTATACTGATCCTTTTGTTAGACATCATTATGGGTATTGCCTTGAAAAATATGGCATTTGTAAGAAATTTTTTCCTAGTCTTTGATGTTTTACATTTTCTTTCTATGTGCATTAAGATATACTTGGTGAGGCCGTGAGGGTTGTCTTGGATTATAGGAAACTTGTTCTATTTTTAGTGTTGGGTTAGGGGCAGCCTTTGACCCAAACCTACTGCATCATTGGCAGCCTTCTGTAGGTTGTATCTTTCTTTCTTTCACCTAACAAGTTAACCATCTCACTTAGTACTATAGCAATCCTCACCCATTGCGAACTATTTTCATAGGCGACGTGGCTGGTTTTTAGCCAAGCTTGCATCGATGTGTGGACTGTGTTAAATTTGATTTCAAATTCTAGCTGATATTGCTCATGGGAATCTTATAGCTTGATTTCATTATAGGCTTACCTCAACTTTTTGGGTGTGTTCGAATAATGTTTGTGACTAGGAATTAATTTCCATGAACACCACGCATTGTGACAAATGGGATACATTTGAACCAGCACTGTAGAAGCTACAAAATTGATTCCAGCTCTCTCGTGGGAATGGACAATTTTACTTGGTGCTTTTCTGGTCACATGTTAGCACCCTTATAGTGAAATGACTATTTTTAACCAGGGATTTTCAACTCTCTCTTGCTGATATTATTCCATGAGAAAGAAGAATAAACTTATATTGTAGAAATTCTTCCCATTTTTTGCCATTTTCAATTTAAACCTACTTTGTTCAGATTGGTGGAGGTGAGCTTCCTGATGAGACAACACTCATTTGTTCTCGAGGTTCAGACAGGTTTGCAAAATTTACATTTATGTTTTATCTTATGCTGTTATGTGGCAGTTTTTTGCGAGTTTTCTCTCTGCAATATTTTGAGGGGCCACCTCCATACTGCTGGATGGCAGCCATCGAGAACTCAATAGAAAATGCATTTTTGCCTCATGCCTTGGCATGGATTCACAAATCCTTGTTTTCTTAAATCTTTCTTTGAATGGATCTTTGCAACCGCCTTTCTCAATATCTCTAACTTGGTAGACTTTTGTACTCTCTTTTCTTGTTCTCGACTTTGTTGAGTGTTTTCTTTTATATTCTCTATGTGTACTTGGGTTGCATGCCCTTTTAATAAAATTACTTATAAAAAAAAAATCAATTCACAAATAGTATGTGTTAGTGTTGGTAGCTACCCTCTTAATTTATCCAGCAGTTTGGAAATTACTCCTGGTGAAAATCATTACTCTGTACACTCATGATGAGCAACAAATTGTGGCATGTGCTGTTCATTTTGTTTGAACAGTGCATTGGAGTTCCTGTCCACCTGCAAACTGGCGAACTTAACAGTGAAGGCAGAGCTTGGTTGCTGCTTGCTTCATAGAAAGGGAAGGCTAACAATAGATGGATGCATTCTTCAATGTGAGTCAAACCCCCTGGACTATCTGTCTTGCCCAATTGTGAGTACAGCCACTGGTAGTCAGCAGTTCCCTTCCTCATTGAAGGGCCATAGTGATGGCGTTTTTGTTTCTCAAACACGCATCGAAGGTGGCGCCAAGGCCGTTTCGACTAGTGGAGACCTGGAATTGCAGCGAGTACGGGTCATTTATGCACGGACGTCTCTCTTGTTCTGGTTTGATGTAGAGCATCAGTGATGGCCATTATCATCCTGAATTGCCCGTGACATTATTCAACTAATTAAACCTGTGTGATATTTATTTTTAGCCTTCAATTGATTGTAATTTCGTAGTTTTGAAGGTTGCTGTCTGAAACTTCCTTGGTGTCCCCAGTTCTCACTTTTCTTCACTTTACCTGATAATTGATTTTAGGGCTGAGCATGGCCCTGACGTGAAGATTCCAGCCCTACTCCTGCCCTGTATCTGCCCCCACAATAACTGCCTACCTGTCCACAGGAGGCGGGAGATGGCTGTATCTGCCTTTAGCGGACGGGTATTTCTTTTTTTTGGGAAACAGATCTTGAAATGGAGAGGAGCCGGTCCCTTGTTTTACAAGTGGCATAATTGTCATTTGAATATTTTAAACAATTTTGCCCCTTGTAAAACAAGAGACCATGATCCTATTCCATTTTTTTTAGGTCCTCGTCTGTTTAACATGTGGGCCTATGGGGGAAGATAGGCCAGATCGGAGGGAGGAGGGTGGGTGGAACGTGGCAGTGATGGACGACAAGGGGAGGTGGTTGCCAGACGAAGGAGAAAGGGAAAAGAGGAAGGGAAAAGGATGGGGGGTAGTGATCTTGGTGGGTAATAAGTCATTGATGTGAAATTGTTTTTTGAGTGTTAGTAATAAGTGATTAATATAATATTAAAATAGAAATAATTTATATGAAAAAGTGAAAAAAAAAAAAATTTGTATTGTAGAAAGTTTTTTTATTTAAATAGTAATAAAAAATTATTGATATGATATAAAAAGTTAAAAAAAAAAAAAAAGTAACAGTTTTGAAGTTGATGTTTTTTTTGAAGTAGTGGAAGGGAGTTGCCAAACGAGAGAGAGAGAGAAAAAATGTTTTTTTTTTAACTAAATAAATAAATAAAATTTCTATCCAAGATAAATATCCCTTCAGGGTGAGAGTAGTTTGTACGACCCGCTGAGCACCACTAATTGATTTCATCACTAGTATGTTTAAGATCATTTGGCCTAATCGATCTCTGTTTCTTTCTTTCTTTCTTTTTCCTCATTAGAATTTTTAGATTGGCAGAATTTGGTGGCCTGGGAAACTGAAAAGTGTAACAATTTACAACTGCTATTATAAATTAAAGAAGTTTTAAAATATTGAAGATTTCGACTAGGAAAGCATTCCTGAACGCCCACATCACATTTGTAAATATTTCACTACGCTGTATATATATTACCCAAAAACTCCTACCTTCCTCAAAGAGGTTGGAAACCAAGAGGCAAGAACACTGCTTAAGAAATATCTAAAGCCCTTGTGTGAAATGCAACATGGCCAAAACGACAATGGTGACTGTCTATTTGTATCCCATGGCTTTGCTACAAAATTCGGCACAGAGCCTCCTGCCAACTCACAATAACAAATCATCTTCTATTGGTTGAGCTGTTTCCCTCAGTACAACTCCAAGACCAGGAAAAAAGGTTATTCGTTTCTTCTTCTTTTTTTTTCTTGGTTTTATGCCATATTCCTTCTCATTCCACTACATCTCAATTGCAACTTTCCTAGTCTCTTCCAGCTTTAAGATATGCTCTACCTTCTCCTAGCCCACTTGCTTATCACGCTACTTTTCTTAATTACCTGAAAGATAAACATGGGAAATTGTCAATAAACCATCAATAATCATGACAATAGTGATGCAGAGGAGAGCAGGTGCAAATAGTTGATGAGAAACTCTTAGAAACGTGCCAACGCATGAATGTGAAGTAAAGAACATTTTGTTAGATGAAGTGGTGGAGATTCTGTTAGATTAAGAAGCACATCTTCTAAAATATTTCTTACTGAATTGTGTTCTCTCTAGACTGCAGACTTCAATTAATGAGCTGACCTAAATGCCACAAGAAGCCATCAAAAACTGAGTCAATTAGGCTGAAGCAGCAAAGAATAAAAAACTTGTCTCTACCTCGTACCGGAAGACAATGCCACATCAGATTTGGACATGATCACCCCATGCCACGGCCAGGAATAAATTGGATTAAAGGAGGCAACTACTAACCTATTCTCCAGGTGTTTCTAAAGGAACGGTTATAAATTGAAGGGGATAGAAGCCTCTTTGGAGGGATCTCATTGCCTTTTTTTGTCTACTTTCTTGTCTGTTTTATTGTATATGATCTTGTCAAGGTCCATATATAATGCCAAAAATGAGATACCCACCTTGTGCACTCGATGTACACTGTCCATGTACTCATTAGTAATGTAGTTGTTACCTTGTGGAAACATCACAAGCATATTTGTGATTTGATAAAAATAGTTATTTTTTTGAGATAACATAGTCTAGTTGTTCTGTACAAAAAAAAAATGAAAGTGAAGTGCAAAATAACAAAGAATGTGTCCAACTGGTCACCACAAAGATAATTGTATGTGAATTGCAAAATCACAAAGAATGTTCCCAGTGGCATTTTTATAATAGTTGGCTGGATAAGGGGCAAAAGGTTCATTGGCATCAAATATTAGTCACTGGGCCTGGCCCCTTAAGTAGGATTTTTATTCTCTAAAGATGTGCAATATGACAAAGCAATTTGTCAGGATTTAATGCCAACATAATGACTGCAGTTTTGGATTCCTTATCTGGGCTTGAGCTAGTAGCACCTTTTTTTTTTGGCCGAGTAAAAAAGGTTAGGAAGAGGGTGGTGGCAACCTTACCAGCTGCACCCAAGGCATCCCAGAAAAGGGCATATCTATGACCCTATCAAGCTAGGTACCACCCCACCACAACGTAGTAACCCATCCTTCAGCCATTAACTCAGTTGCAAGTTGACTGCACAGCAATGGAGTTAGCAGGAAAGAACAACCATCTCAAACCAGAACAGATGGAACGGTCCAATGTATTTAATATCACGTTCAGAAACACTTTTTTTTTTTTTGTTCAAGTAAATTGAAACATAGAATTAGGATGATAATTTTATATAGAATTTCGAAGCAACTTTTAGAGTAATGTCTCCACTAATTTCAGTATTGAATGCAATAAGATCCCATTCTATGATGAGCACACAGTTGCTCTTTTAATGTATATCGGCCACTTGATACAACTGATATCTATATAAGTGCTAAATGGAACATATATATAGGCATTCACTTTTTTCTTGTGCTGGGATTTTCAATTTCAAGATATGGTAAACTAACAATTATTCACTAGAATATAGGCATAACCGCTAACAGATGTAGCATTCAAGATTAAAATACTTACTTACCCAACATATGACAAAAATAGTGGGAGCTCAGCTCAACTCCCTGTAGGTCTTCGTTGAACCACCAAATCATCAGCAGAGTAATAATCGGCAATGAGCCGATACATATATGATGGATTATGCCCTCCTCTGCAAAGGAAGCAAATGGTAATTTAGAAGTTGTAAAAGTTACCGGGAAAAAAAAAATTAAGGGAAGAAAGAAAGAATGTGAAACATAATGATGAGTATGATAGTGTTCAAAATTCTCAAAACCAGGCTAAACGCATACAAAAGCGAGCTAAAAATTACATTGTGAATTAGAAAAAGGGCAAAATAACAAAAATTCCATAATGGAGTGAAGAAAATGTCTTTTCGATGAACTACAGAATATGTACTTTTAAAACTAAAGGAAATTATTTCTTTGATGAAATTTATGAAGATTCAAAGTTCCTTGGATTTGTCTTCTAATGTACATTAACTGATAATGCAGATTGTTAAAGCCTCCATTTCTCTCTTGCCTTTTCTTTTGGGGAAAAATGGAGCAACTTATATCAGCTAAACATTGAATATAATGCATTAAGAAGCTCATTAGGATAACATTTTCAAGCTCTCATCCTGTTAAGCCCTTAGAGTCAGTTGAACTTACGTGTCAGTAATGAAAAGGCTAACGAGTTTTGGTGGCACATAATCAAATGTTGGATTGACCACATGAAGAAGAGGGGAAGAAGTGCCATTTCCAAAATCCATGCAATCTGAAAATTCTCCAAAATCCAGCAGCTCTGATGGGGATCTCAGCTCATTCAGTAAGACCTCAGGATTGTGTGGATACAGAGGGCACAACTGCCAAGTTGACAAAACAGCATTTCACAAAAGTAACAGCAATAATCAGAACTAAAATAATATCATAACTCCAAAATTTCAAGAAAATGATATGCAGTCTAAGATATTTCCACTTGCTAGTAATTAGCATGTCTGGAACTCATAGGTAAAACATGCATTTTTGTACCCATCGACTACAGCAAGATAGATGTTAACTAAAGCAATCACAAATTTTTGCTACTTATTTTGCATTATATACTAAATGTTTAGGCCACTTAGATTTCAGTTTTTACCAACTCTGTTTACTAAAAACCCGCATAACCTGATCCCTGGTTTGATCAAAACATGCAAAATAAAGTTGAACAGCTCATAATACCCTCTATAGACATCAGCATATATTATTGATTACATAAACAAATAAGCAACTGAAGATGAGATGATTTCTTTCAGGTTGATTAATGAAGATGATATTAACAAGAAAGAGGAAATGTGAGACCAATTTAGGTATTCTTTGTCTTGGAAACGTTAGATTTCATGCAGAAGGATCTGAGTGATATCAAAGACTACGATTGTTTGACGTCTCCATCAGTAGTCATATCTTTATGAATTTCGAGAGTTCTAGTCTGGTCTTGAACTAGTTGAGTAATATTTGATTACAGAGCCTGCTCTATTTGTCAAAAGTTCGTAAGTTCAAGAAGTTTCTATCTCCTCCAATCCTACTTAAAAAATTCTTCCTACTTGATCACAATGGAGGTACATCTCGTTTCAAAGGTTTTTGCTAGCACAGAAAGTTGTGCAGAGTTCATAAACAAGATCCCCTATACCAAAATGATTGCAGAAGTTTCTTCATCATAAACTTTTCTCTTCACATCCTTTACGTATTGTATTCTCCTAATTTCTCCAATTTTCTCTCACCTCTCATAAGCAAGATGACCTACAAGCTTAAGATTAGTAAACTTGTTCTGTGTCATATAACAATAGGGAGGCAATACTCCAAACATTATCTTTTCAAGGATGTGATTTTTCAGGATCTTCACGAAGATTTTCTATATATCCTATTGCCATCCTCTTAGATAATGCAGTAAAACCATATTTTAGAATCAACAAGGGTTTTGATCATCATAAGCTCTCAAACAAGTTCAAATTTAAAGCACAGCCATGAAAGTACAGCCCCATGTCATAGAGAAGGCTATATGAAACTCAGGAGGTAGACTATGGGAGATTTGTTTGGTGTGACAACAGGTACCTTGTCATTGCCAGTGACCGAAAATTACACTCTTAAAATAATATATTCCTTCTTGGATGAAACAATGACTGGAATATCATAATCATAAAGAATCTCCATGCCAGGTTACATGAAACATTACTAAGATCAAAGGTTCCTGCCCACTAGTTTTGCAGCTAAAAGGCTTGAAAATTACTATTTTGGAACTACACTTGATTAAATGGTTTTGAAATATTTTCATTTTTTAAAACAAAATCACAATATCAAATAAAACTTAAATACTCAAGTTACATAGCTAACGAGCATAAGCTCTCTACATTAATTCAAACAAGTAAATTTCACAAAAGAGAATTCCAGTATACCAGTATCTCAATTTCACATCAGTGCATGAGAGAGCATTGAAATTTAGGAATGGTACTTAAAGAGACTTGGTTTGCTTATCTTTCATTAAAATCTCTACAGCAAGTATAGCTGTTATAGTACCAAATTACCTTGTGAGTTCCAGCAAGTACAACAAAAGGTACTGCATGCCTCTGAGCTGCAAGTGCAACCATATTCAACCCAACAGGTGCTATGACCCCGCCATTGGCCATGACAGCATGTGCTCCAACTATAACCTTTAGAAATTCCAACATGAAGCCAAGAATCAGTCCAGGAAATATGTTTCCAAAAGAGGAAAAAAAAGAAATAGAAAAGCAAAGCTCAAGATCATCAATATACCATGTTCACCCGGGAAATCATGGCAAAAACTGCAGAATCAGTAATCAGTGTGGTTTGTAAACCTCTTGTGACCAATTCCTTTGCAAGAAGATGTCCCTGATACCTAATTGCCAAAAAAAAAAAAGTCATTAGAGAGAGAATCAAAATTATACCAACTAAACATATTTCTTTTTCCTTGCACAAACCTTGGAGCACCCTCTGCAACAAACACCCGAAATGATCTCTTTTTCTCTTTTGCTGCATAAAGAAATTCCAATACTGTTCTTGAACTTCCTAAAGTTAATATGACCTCACTGCAAAATATATGCGATGAGAAATGTTATATAAATAAGAAAAAGAAAACTTAGAAATTAAAGCCATAAAAATGAAACTTCGCACAAGCTGATGTTCATAAGACTATATTTTCAGATTGATAGGACAAAAACAAAAAGACATAACTTCATAGAGGTGTAAGAGTGCTCTACAAGTACCTAAGGAATACCAAGTATTGGAAGAATAAAAGTAATGATAACAAATTATCAAACAGCAATTTAGCTCGGACAAGATAAAACACGCCCAACCTAGGTGCCCTAATCTACCTACATAGGGAGGCAAACCCACTCTACATCCCTGTAATGGTGATCTGGAAGCAAATTCACCTTGAATCCCTGGATGGACATTTTCTACTGCACAGATTGCAGGCACTCTCCTATTTTTCCTTATAGGCCAACACCCTAATACGTCTCACTTGTCTGATATTTGGGAGGTGTTGAACTTATGATGCAAAGAATGATGATTACGCTACTAACATCAGGCTGCAAACCACATATGATTTTTTATTTTTATTTTAAAAATGTTTTAAATTAACCAATTTGTTAACCGAATAAAGAGAAACATCATCATTGAATTAAATGCTAGTCTAGACGTGATTCACAATACAAGCATATGACTAAATGTAACACATTTGCTTTCTTTGGGGGTCTTGAGACAAGCTGCTGCACTCACTGCATAAATCGACTACTTAGACAAAAATTATGCATCAGCAAGCAACTATGTGGTCCAGGGAGTGAAAACAATCCACTATTCTCATCGCAAATCTATGACAATCTCATTACTGTAAGGGATTGCTTCTTTCTCATATAAGAAATGGTAAGCTGTTCGGAATCATGTTTTAAAAGTCGCATACAGCAATATAGAGGGGAGACGATCATTGCAAAATGAAAATCATGTCCAGAGGAGCTTTGTTTGTGAAGGGTAATGTATGATAAGATAATTAGAGCAGGTTAAAAGTTTAACAAAGAGGATTAGTTTGGCACGCCAGATGCAATCCAATATAAACAGAAATATGTGTCGACTCCCAACAGGGAGCCATAATGCCAATGATTTAAGTTAAACACTAAAATCAAGTCAAATCATATTCAAGGCTAGTGCTTTTACTGCACGTTTGGATTATGGGATTCATGATCAAATCCACAGTTTTGACCAAGTCAAACTGCATATTTAACATCCCATCTTTGTCCACAAGTTTGTTTATAAATGCCAACTCCCAATTTTCATCTCTCTACCTAAATATAAGTTCTAGAAACTTTACAAACCAAATCCTAAGACCACTAAGTAAACATATAAACCACCACAGACTATGGAAAACGACAACAAAATATGAGGAAGCATACAAATTCTACAAGCATGAAAATGCATCATTGCAGATATTCAGTGGTTTTGTATTAAAAATTACTATAAGAGCATTGTCAGCCCAACATCATACGAACAAATTAAAACAAATTTAAAACCATCCAAGAATCTTGAGCTTATGTGCGAATATATGATGCTTCTACAGATATATCCCCAAGCAAAAAAGAATTTGTTCTTTCTACTGTTAAGTTACATCTCAACCTCCAGCCAGTTTTGAAGGCTGCCATTTGAACTAGATCTTATTGACCAAAAGAAAATAATAATTTTCTAAAGCAAAACAGATTTAATAGTAGTAGTTTAAGAAAAAAAAAATTACTTTTGATGAATGTGCTCTACTGCTTGCTCAGCAATCTGTTCATGGCAAGTGACAATATCTTGAATGAGTTCATTTACAGCTTCAATGACATCATGCTTCAGCTTCCGAGTTCTTGAACTTTTATCAGCAGCTGCAAGCAAAATAATTTATCAACAACTAAATCATGATTTTGAAATTTACTATGTAATCGATGCTCCCATATTCAGCACTACCACTTCCATTGAAACAAGACACCAGTACATGGAACTAATTTCTTTCATTGACTAATGCCTAATCACAATTGGCCACATTTATCTTCTAAGAATGTAGATGACACAATCTTAGGATCATACACATTGTAGATTGACCAAACAGAAATATAAACTTTACTTATAGAAGCATTGAATGACAATGATAAATAAAATTACAACAGTAAGAGAACTAGCAATAACAGCAATATTATAACTGAATAAAATAAATAAAACTGCTGAGCTCACATTTGCTTTTTCCATCAGAATCACCCCCAGATGAAGAAGTGTGAGGAACAGCTGCTGAGTCAGGCAAATCCTCGAGAAGGGTCTGCAAGGAAGGTGGACGCAAAGTGCTTCTTGCAGCAGCAGCAAGAGAAGCAGCTGATAGAACTGGATGATCATTTCCCTCAGGATCATCGTCATCATCACTAACAGCTGCTAAGCCCAAACCAGCAATTGCAGCTGTTGTGAGAGATAGATCTTCCTCCCTAATAATGTGCAAAACACGCCTCACAATATTACCGACAGCAAGCTCTGCAATTATGTACATAACATATTATCATAGGAAAACAAAGATAAGTCTTAACACTCCATATAAGTGGGGAAAAAAAATGCAAGGTATCCTCTTCATGATAACCAATCTATTCATGTGATTGTACATTATCCATCAGCAATACTGAAGAATCAGGCAAGGATATGGAGCCAGAGTAAGTAAGCATTTTTAGAATACAAAACCATAGTATCACATGTTACACCCATCAACTTTAAGAACAAGTAGCACTGCTATTCATAAATTGAAGTAGATTATTTCTAAGAAAAGGAAAACATGCAATAGCATATAAATTCAAAGGAATAGTTTAATAACTTCTTTATGCCTTGATCTGATCACATAGTAAACTTTTTGCTAGCCTAGAAAAGTTCCAGGCCCTACATAACATGATCTTCATTAATTGATGAGGTTCCCTCAATAAAATATACTACTACATAATTTCTAGTCATAATAAACAGATTATCCATGCACATACCAACAGGATTTGCAGCAATCAGCTGCTCCCCAACTGCCCTTACAGCATCGATCAAAGCTCCAGCCTGGTTTGTGTAGGACACTCGCTGCTGTGAAATCACCGACCGAAGCAATTCAGCCGTATGCCTTGCCGTGGCCTGCGAGCCCTCAATTTTACTGGAACCACAAAATATCCAAAAAAGAAAGTAAATAAGAAACAAACATAGCCTTCGTTTACCATCTATGCAGCTATACATACAGTGCTGAAGATTTTACCGTTTTTTAAGATTGTTAAGGAAATCATTCACAAGGACCTGCACGTCCGGCATGATTATCACCAAATTTCACCTAAAAATGTTGCATATATCAATCACAGTTAATATCAGTTCATTCCTACAAAAAGGCAAGCAAAAACAAAATAAACCAAGATTTCAAATTCTAAGCGTTTCTTCATACAATAAACTATGCATAAGGAAACTTTCGCTGGTTAGGTGAGTTGATCAGGAGTTCCATTTTCTTTCGTATTTCCTCAGTTTGATCAGCAACCAAACAGAGAATTACAGAACCGAACAAAGCACAGCCTCAATAAACTTCAAAATAAGTGTTGGAATTTTCAGTATCAAATATCAAACAAATTTCACCTCAAAATACAGCAAATACAATTTCACCACTACTCCTCAGTTTGGTTACACGGAGTGTAAGAAACTAACTGAAATGAAACTTCTCCAACTCGTTCAGTTCAATAAAAATAAAAGCGAGTATAGACAATAAGGGCCAAATTCCTTCGCTTTTTTTCGTTTCAATCTTTTTTCTCAGCAACCAAACAGAATAAAGAATTACGAAAAGAAATACAGACGATACCATCAACCTGACCAAAAATCGTGAATAGTAACAAATTAGATGGAACTAGAGAGAGATGTTATTTATGTGAATTGCTTACAGCTGAGATCGAAGAAGCATGTGAGTGCTAGAGGGTTCCGCCGATGCGAGAGAGCGAGCGAGGAAGAGAGAGTTTGTGGGGTAGCTTCGATGCTCGCATCAAAGGTAAGCTTTTGCGTTTGGGTTTTGATGCTTTTACGTCGGGGCCACGGTTCCTCCATTCGGATTTTCCCGGATGGGTTTCTTGCCCCGGACCCAAACTTTCTTTGTCTAAATTGGTCATTTCCTTTCTTCAAAAAAATAATAAGGGTCAAATATGTTCGACCCCGTGAATTAACAATTTTTTTTTTTTTTTTTTTGTCTTTCTAGTTCATTTTGTATCATAGATAGTACATCGTTTATGGCTGAAAACAGATATGGTACTTCTATTCAGCTTCTGTCCAAAAATTAACGGAAGTTCACGTCAACACCTTTAAGAAGCTGACACGTATCTTAACCTAACTATAACTTAAAAAACTTAAAATGATAAAAATTAAAAAAAATTAAAATTAAAATTAAAAGCTTTAAAAAATTGACAAAAAAAAAAAACAAAAAACAAAAAAATATGAGGGGTGGCTCGGTTTGAGGGTGGCTGAACCACCCCCAATGCCCCTTGGGGGTGGTTCGACCACCCCAAAGATAAAATAGGGGTGGTTGAAACTCACCCTAAGAACCTTGGGGAGGCACCCCCATTTGGCTTGGGGGTGGCCCAAATCACCCTCAATAGTTGAACCACCCCCAAGGGCCATAGAGGTGATTCAGCCACCTTCAAATCGGTCATGGGGAGTGGCTCGAGTCATCCCTCCTATTTTTATTTTTATTTTTTTCCAATTTTTTAATATTTTAAAGCTTTTATTTTTATTTTTTAAGTTATTATTATTTTCAATTTTTATTTTTTAATTTTTAATTACGTTAAGACATGTGTTAGCTTCTTAGAGGTATTAACGTGGATTTCCATCAATTTTTTGACGGAAGTGCTATCTCTGTCTTTAGCTATAAACGAGGTACCATCAACGATACGAAATGAATCACAATGACCAAAAAATAAAGTTGCTAAAACTCAAGGGACAAAACATATTTAACCCAAAAAATAATAATAAGTTACACTAATAAACCAATTAAACGCGCATTTTATAATCACTTACTTCACTTAGTTTTTAAAAATTGATTTTAACTGCTTAGCTTATGTCATGAATTTGAAATGAGGTTTGATTCCTACACTTCACCGGTACAACAATTGTACAACAGCCCATCACATGGGGGTGGGCCCCACACACTGAGTCCCACCCCATGTGAGGGGCTGTTGTGTAATTATTGTGGTGGTGTTGTAAATCTATCATTTTTCATTTGAAATTGGTCATTCCATATGTTTTGTCCAATAAAGTAACACTTATCAAACCACGTTAGCATTTTTTGCAATGTCATATGAAAATAATAATTATTTTTTTATTAAAAATTTAAAATCTAAAACTCAAAAAATAAAAATAAAATAAGGAAGAAGGATGGAAGAGGGAGGGGGCTCACAGGCCACCCCCAACCATCACATGGGGTGGCTCGCAAGCCAACTTCCACCTCTATATGGAGGCCTGCCTGCCAGCCAGCCCTAGTCCACAGGGTGGATGGGGCGTCTCGCAAAACCCTTCCCCCTTCCCCTGTGGCCCTTTTTTCATTTTTTATTTTTAGTTTTTTTAGTTTTTTTTTAAAAAAAATAAAAACAACTCTTTGGTAATTGGTACTTAATAAAATAAATAATTATTATTTTAATATGTTGTAGCAAAAAAAGTTGACATTGTTTAACAGGCATTGACAAAATAGGATCCTCTTTATTTTAAATGAAATGAAAACTATTAATTTTATGGTTAGAATTTAAAGTTATGCATCTAATGATGTACATAATTTCACATTATTTAAATTTTTAAAAGACGTGTCAACATTGACTTCATACACACCATTAGATGCATGACTTTAAATCTCAACATTTCATTTGAAATGGATAATATCCATTTCATTAAATGAAATGGAGAGGATCTTATTCCTTACTTTATTCGATGAAAAAATACAAGGAATGACCAATTTCAAATCCACAACAAAGTTAATCAGTAAAAATCATTTTTTAAAAATTGAAAGAGTAATCCCAAAAAAGTGTTTACTCAATAATTTATTATACATTTACCTTAAAAATGATATTGAATGCAGTTTATTGGTGTAACTTATTATCTGGAGAGTTAATTGCAACTCATTAAAATTTACAAAAAATAATAAATAAATAAAAAATCTAATGAATGGGGCAAAGTGAAAAGACTAGATAATTTGGAAAGTCAAGTACTGAAACTTTTTAAAAAAGTTCTGAAAATATTTTTTTTTAGAAAATATTTTTGGCATTTTTTGGTGTTTGGTGGGGGTGAAAATAATGGTCATCGGAAATCATTTTCAGTTTGACCGTAAAATATTCTTTAATTTTTTGAAAATGATTTACGATTTTGAAAACTGTAAATCGTTTTCTAAATTTAAATTTTTCACTATTGCATGCACGTTTGTGGGAATCTGCCACCACTGGGCACTGGAGTTTGTTGGTAACCTAACTCTACTACTGAAAATTCCCGAATTTTAGTATCGGATTGCCAAAATCTGGCAAAACAGGCCAAAATCTGACCAGTACAACTGGAATCCATCCGGTACAGCCGGAATCCGTGCGACTTTGCCGAATTCCATTTTACGCCACTCGTCATTTTTTTCGTAAGAGCCAAATAGCAAAAAATATTTTCAAGAAATTCTTTTTTTTTTTTGACAAATGATTTTGTCGAAAACATTTTACAATAAAAAATATATTACGTCGAAACATACAGAGCATTATAAGTGTAGTTTCCACAGTCTCTTTCATCTTACTTTCAATCTATTTATGTAATGAGAATTGTGTCACATGAATCCCCCCAAGTTCTCAATTTTCACTATCTTTTCTATTCTCTCTCCCTCTGGTAATTTATTTTATCCTTCAGTGGTACTTTCCATAATCCTATCTCAAGATCCTTATCATATTTCTTACTATTTTCAAATTGGTCTCAAATCTTTTAGACCCTTTTTTTTTTTTTTAATTCTCTCTTTCTCTTCAACCCTTTTATATCTTTATTTATAGCAAGGTCGAGTATTAGTGTCATCGCAGCAGAGCAATGGTGTACATATTGAAGAGCTAGCACGAGTGGTTTTTAGGTGCTTTCGAGAGCAAAGAAAAATATGAGCTTGGAATTTTTCTTCTATGTCTTGAGTTGCATATTTGTCCTTTGAATCTCTACTCCTTGTAGGGTTACCTTCCATGTTTAATTGCTTGTCTATGTTGTTTAAGTGCCATCTCCTTTGTTCTTTATATTGTAAAAAAAAAGTGTTACTTTTATGGTGCCATCTACTCGCTTCTTTTGGAAGGAGATGCAAATTATTTCTAATATAACTATTAACTTGGCTTTCTTTGTATAGCTAGAAAGCTTTCAAAGTCTCTAGGAGTGTAAATTACGGTGTACATTGTTTAGTTCGATGGGCTGCTTCCACCCTTGTGTCTGGAAGCATTCTCACTTGGTCACCCATTCTCTCTTTCATTCGGATCAAGAATGGGAAAGACCTCCATTGTAACCTTTTATTTATCTGCTTAGAAAAAAAAAAGATTAGAAACTTCAATTCGTCGCCATTATAATCTTATGATAGTGCCAACACAATTTTCAGTTAATCTTCAAATATGAATCCTAAATTTCAAAAACTATATTTAAAAAAAATAAAAAATAAAAGGTAAAACATTTTTTTACATAACATAATCCTAAATTTGCATATGAATATGTCTGCAAACAAAGACAAAACAAATTTGCTTCCAAACAAGTTATGAAAATAATCAATAACAGATAAAAGTCATGTTAAGAATTTTGATAATTGTGGCTTTTGAAAAGTGAGAGATACTATGGTAACAAGCATAATATCCCCTTGTAAATTTGGGACTTAAGCTTCGTTTGTTTCGACATAAAATGGTTTCTGAAAAATGATTTTTACATTTTTCAGTGTTTTGTAGGGGCGAAAATAATGGTTAACCAGAAAATAATTTATGTTTGACCAATAATGCTTTTAAATTTCGAAAAATAATTTATGTTTTTTAAAAGCGTAAATCATTTTTCGTAGATGGCAGACGCAGTCAACTATCTTTTAAACGACGCAATCGACCATTATGCTCAAACAGTAGACTATTGCCGAATTCCAACAAGCTAGATTCCAGCACTGGTCAGTGTCAGAATCTAAAAAATTATGCCGGAATCCGGCGACGTCCAGCTACCGTCGCCGGATTCCAGCGGTACTGTGCCAAATTTTGGCCAGACTAGCTAGAATTTGGCCAAAATGGCCAGATCCCTAGCCATCTGGCCAGGATCCTGGACGGATCCCACTGTTCTAGACGAATCCGACCATCTGGCCAAGATCTGTATGCACTAAATATAAAAAAATAAAATAAAAAAAAATTATATTATTTTATTTTAATATTTTTTATGTTGTGAATAAAATTTGATTTTTATAAATTAATATGATTGAATAAAAATATAAAAAAATATTTTCTTGAAAAATGACTTCCTTTAAAATATTTTACGACAAAAATCATTTTACACCGAAACAAACGAAGCATTAACTATTGCACTTGACAAAATGTAAATGGTTCGTTTAAATTGGGTTTTACAAATTTTCTTCAACCCAACATATTGAATGACATATGATTCAAAATATATATATTAAATGACATGTATTAAAAAAACATGCGATTTTCATATATATTTTTCAGAAAATATATTCTCACATGCTCAAATATATGTAAAAATCTCATGCATCCAATTTAATAGTTTGAGTTTGAAGAAATCACATGCTTTGAAATAAAAACTTTGTCCATTCTTTTTATTGAAGATATTTGTTAAGACAAAAAGGATTTCCCGTATCTTGAAGTGTTGTCTTATAAATGAAAATGATTTCCAAGACGACGCTTGCTTGTTGAACATTACATAAAGGTTTGATTAAAAGTATATTTTGCAAAGAAGCATGTAAAATACATTACCAAAAGGCTATTAAGATGTGATGGTCTTCTTAACAAAACCAATTACAAATACTTGATTAACAAATCGTCTATTTTTTTTGTTTTATTATTATTATTTTTTTGTTTTTTTTTTTTGGAGTGGAATGAACAAATCTTCTTTAGCACAAGCAAGTAGAGAGAAAAGATTCAAGAAATTTTGGGTGATCAACCTTAATGATCCGTTTGGGTTCGTGATTTAAAAAAATGATTTTTGAAAACACAATTAAGCATTTGGCAAAATCGCAGGTTAGTCTTCTAAAATTCGGTATTTTCAAAAAAGTATCACGTTGCTTGGGATTTGAAAAATCAGTTTTTCACATTTTCAAATCGTAATTTTTTAAAAATGCAATTCACAAACAATTCATAACTCAATAAGACATATTGTAAGAAAATTAATCTAAGAGGAAGACCGAGCAAAAGGGCAAAAATCCGTTCCATCCCGTTCCACCTGGCCCTAGGAAATAGAAATAGTGGTAGTGTAAGGGTCCGTTTGGGTTTGCGATTTTAAAAAGTGCGATTAAAAATAACGATTTTAAAATGTGCGATTTGAAAAAAGTAATTTTTAAAAACGCAGTTAAGCGTTTGGCAAAATCGCAGTTTAGCATTTAAAATCGTAAATTAGCCTTTAAAATTTCGCGTTTTAAAAAAAACACTATCTTACCTGCGATTTAAAAAAAAACCATCTAAAACTTGCAATAAAACGTAGTGGCGCGTGCAACTCCTGTTGGTGTCGGGGCCATCTCTGACCATACGTGAACTTAGATGGCCCTCTCTACCGCTAGATGAGCTCATAGACAATTTTTTATTTTATTTTGTTTTTGTTTTTATTATTATTATTTTTGTTTTGTTTTGTTTTAACTTCAATAAGTTAATAAACAATCGAAGATGAACGTCAGCAAGTAATCATAATCAAGTTCAATGGTTCATCGTATAAAATTATTAGTTCTATAAATTTAATAATACAGAAATCAGAAAAAGACAATTATTTCAATTTTTTTTTTTTAATAACTTTATGAAAGTGTATCAAACTATATGACGTTTTGAAAAAAATGTACTGAATTATTAAACGTATCAAATTAGTATATTCAAGTTTTCAAACGTCTTCCTTAAGAGTACTCCGTTAGAATTTGTTGTTAAATTTTACAAAAATTCATAAAATACCTATTTTTTAGGAAAAAAAAATGTAGATGTCGATCAGAATTTAACAAAATTTATAAAAAATATCAATGCTTGAATCTTTTAATTTTTTTTAAAAAAAAATAAACACCCATGAGTATTTTAAGATTTTTTGTAGGATTTAACAGTAAATAGTAACGGAGTACTCTTATGTAAGACGTTTGAAAACTTGAATACGCTAATTTGAGACGTATAGTTCAATACTATTTTTTTAAAATGACGGATAGTTTGATATTTTTTTTTTTGGTGAATATATATATTTTCTCAGGTCAAATTGTTTCAAACTTTTTCATGAAGCAAATTTGTGTTTTTTTATTGGGTAGAGAAAGACCAAATCCGAAGTCAATTAAACCGTGTCTCAAGACATTAAAGCCGTCCACGGCATTTCCGCGCCACTGTTCCCTTCTCTGACTCTGTCTCTCTATCCAAAACCAAAAGAAAAATAATTTCAAATATATTTTTGCTTTCTCTTTCACTCTTTTTCTCACTCAGAACTTTCGAAACTCTGATTGGGCAACTCAGAAGCGAAAAGAGAGGGCCCCACTCCCTTCTGACCTTTTCTTTTGTATTTTCCCGAGAAATTTCTCTCTCCTAACAGACACCCCCCCTCCGCTCCTCTCTCTCTGTCTCAACGGCTTTAATTTGAAATTCTCGGACGCGCACTTCGTTGTCTCCTTTATATTAATCACAGCACAGTACAAATACCAGGTTTCTAATTCTTCATTGCCGGCCACCCAAGTACCCAACCACCCAACCTCTATCTCTCTTAGGGTTTGTGCTCTCTGAAATGTGTTTTTGGGGCAATCTCCGCTTTTAGGTATCTCTCTTTTTTTTTGTCTGCTTTTTTAACGATTTTTTATTATTATTATTATTGATTTTGATGTGATTGAGGGTGAGTTTCCGGTTCTGGGAGTTCTGGTTTTGGAAATGTTTTAATCTATTGCAGATTAGCTTTGAATTTGAGTGTGTGCGTTTGATTCTAGGGTTTATTTCCAGCATTTGAGTGATAGTACACTTTTGGTAGTTTATGTTTCCTTCAGTTCCAAGAATTACTGGGTTTTTGTAGCTACGCTGCGAGATTTGGAAAATCGCCGATGGCGTTAGTGTTTTCTGTCCTGGTTGATGGCGTGTAATGGTTTGATCGCGTTCGATGTTAGGGTTTTAAAAAATCGATTTGGCAATGATCTGTGTGCATCGTTGTGTTAATTTGTTTTTGTGGCTACTTTGGTAATTGCAATACCCACCAATCACTGTGCACGTTCAGAATTTGTGATTTTGTAGTTTTGGGATTTAGATTAATAGGAGTTTTGAGGACCGTAAGAGGACTTTGTAGGAGATTAAGTCTTTATTTTTTAACACATTGATATGTTTATCCTTTGGCGATAAGTTATCATGAATATTTTTTTTTTTTTTTTTTTTTGTTCTTTTAGCCCCTGCTAGCTAGATGGCTTCTTTGTATACTTTTTCTGTGTACCTGGTGCGCCTTTGCCTTTAGTAATATTTTATTACTTATAAAAAGAAGTTTGAGAGGGTTGCTTTGAGAAACGCGTATGGAAGAGGGCAATTACTTTTGGGTGTCTGCTTTTTTATGGGTTAGTATCTTTAACTCTGCTCTCTGTGAGTTTTTCTACATTAGTGCTATGTTAATACTTAAATGGATGAAGATGGTAACTTTCTTGATGATAAAGATACTTTAACTTTAGAAGGAGAAGTATCTTTAGCTGTGTGCTCGCTGTGAGTTTTTCAACATTAGTGCCGTGTTAATGCTTAAATGGATGAAGAGGGTAACTTTCTTGATGAGACTTAGTACGTTTTTGTCAGCCTTTTCTGGTTCTTCACAATATGGTCATCACTCAGACCATGCTCTTCTGGACACCTGTATTATATTGATGACGCTGCAATGGTCATCTAGATTTTTATTCTAGGAGTAATTTGTTTGGGAGAACTCTTTTTTATAATTTTTGGATGATATGGTGGTAAACTGTACTGTGTCTATATTTTGTTATGAGCTGCTATTCATTATTTATTTCCCGAGAAATAAAAGATGAGAGAGAAGAGTAAGAGTAAACTGATTTAGTTTTATTTCCTCTTTATATGTTACATATTTCTTGAAGGAAGGAAAGGTAAAGATAGATGAGTGATTTGCATATTAACATCTCATTCTTTAATCATTTGGAGGCTAGGTTTATTTCCACTTCTCACTTTATGATTCTTATGACGAAAACTTGAAGGGAATCATTTGCAAAAAGAAGAGATGAAAAAGAGTTGGAAGCACGAAGAGGTAAATGAGGTAATGGGGGAAGCATTTACAGAAAGCTCACACACACGTTTCAAAATTTAGTGCAGTTCAAGGGAACATTCACATAAAACATTATTGACTTTGGGTGGAAATGCAAACCTCTTTTCCCTTGAAAACATTGGCAAAGCTGCAAAACCCTTTTCGTCTTTTTCCTTCTTTTTTTTTTTTTTTGTGGAAAAAATAGATGTTGCAATAGTTATCACTTACATGAGAGAGAGAGAGAGAGAGAGTGAGTTTGGCCTAGGGTATTAATGCAACAAATAGCTTGCATTTCCAGATTGTCTAATCAGTTGGTGCTAGTGCCAATCATACATGCCACAGTTTGATATTTTATAGTGATTATTATTACAAGTAGCCAATTTTTCTAAATTTTACGAAATATATGAAATTTGAACCATACAAATTAAAGAAAAAAATATTAATCAGATGATATTTCTGCTTTATTATCAGTATCTTCATGGAAAAAAAAAACCTATGAGCGCATGTGAAGAGCAGAAGAGGCTGGTATTATTTTATCACTATACCTATAGGTTTTTAAAATGATTATGCTAAATATTCATCAATGATGTTTCATTACACCTCCTTTTGGGTCCAACAGTGTGTTATTGAATGATGATTTATAAATGGGAGTTTTCTTATTTGATTGAGAACTAATGAAGTGTTATTGGTATCTTTTTGTAGGTCAAGGAGCCCTAAATTCCTAATCCAGTTGGTTCCTTTTTGAAAGAAGACAAGAAATTGAAGTTGAAAAATAAATTTGTTGGTAAGAATATTTGGTAGTGTTTTTAATATATGACTGAAAGCTAGTTACTACTTCATTTTTCTTTTGGTTAAAGTAATTGCTTACCTATTTATGATGTACCACGTTAATGGCCATGTAGTTTAGTTTTCATGGTTATATCGTAGATTTGTAATTAATTTGTTGAGCTACCTCTGCTTTCTTTTTTCTTTCTTTTTTGGTGTATCATATGTTAGTTACTGTAGTTAAATGCTAAATTTCTATTAACATTTCTTTTGGTGTTTGGATATATTGTAGATGCATGGTAATATGTATGAGAGATTATATAAATTTTTTTTTTAAAAAAAATAAAATAAAATTGGGATTAATGTATTATGCTAGATGTTTTGTTCTTTATCATTTTTCCCCTGTTTCTGTATTTTTATCTTCTTCTTTTGATAAATCAACCTCTGTTAGTGTACCTCCTATACTGAATTTCATTTTTTTTACAAATTTTGAATTGATGTTATTTATGTATTTGTCTACATAGATTTGGCATCTAGAGTAAGCCACCGTAGTACTAGGATGGCATCTGTTTTTGATGACATACGGAGCAAACCCGAGGTTATTGATCCTCCTCAAAGTGAAGACATGATGGATGTTGGTGAAAATGTGAATGATCCGGCTCCAAATGCTCTAAAACCTAATACGACTGTTTCTAGCAGTGTCCGTGAGCTATTGGAGTGCCCTGTGTGCTTAAACGCCATGTACCCTCCTATCCATCAGGTTTGTAGAAGATAGGTTATTTTACTTGGTTGTTTCTTGAGTGCTTTCTCTTTGAAAGTCAACTCTTGGTGATCTGTCAATTACTTGTTATCTTGCTTGATAAGTTGCTGAGTGTTGTTTTAAATATTTGAGGGTCCTGTTCTATCCATTATTTATTTTGGTAATAAAATCAGTCATGCATGATTTACAATATTTTCTTTTCTTTTGAATTATGTTTGATTTACAATTGACAGTTATGGTAGCAAGCAATTGTGATACTGTTTTTTAAATGGTACATGCTATAAAAAAAAGAGATGGAAGGGACACTGAGTGGGGTTAGAAGAATGCAAATTCCTCACCCTTCTTCTCCCAATCTCCCTTTTTTTCTTTTTCTTTCTTCTTCTTCTTTTTTTTTTGTCTTTTTTTTTTTAGTTTTGTAAGGTATTCCTGCATGGGTGGTTCTTGAGCATCAAAATCATATTGTGATTTTGGGTTTTCTCTTGTTTCATGATTTTTCTTTTTATATAACTAAAAAGAATATTGATGCATGCGATTTAAATGCTTGTTTTAATTTATTTGTATTCTTCCTTATTTCAGTGTTCAAATGGTCACACATTGTGTTCTGGTTGCAAGCCCCGGGTGCACAACCGGTGCCCCACTTGCAGGCATGAACTTGGCAATATAAGATGTCTAGCATTGGAGAAGGTTGCTGCTTCTTTGGAACTTCCATGTAAATATCAGAGTTTTGGTTGTATGGGCATATACCCATATTACAGCAAACTCAAACATGAATCTCAATGCGTCTATAGACCCTATAACTGTCCTTATGCTGGATCAGAATGCACTGTCATTGGTGATATTCCTTCTCTGGTGGCCCACTTGAAAGATGATCACAAAGTTGACATGCACAGCGGCAGCACTTTCAACCATCGCTATGTCAAATCAAATCCACAAGAAGTTGAAAATGCCACATGGATGCTGACGGTATAGTGTTGCTTTTTCCTTGTCTCATTGTCTTCTTTATGGTTCTTTTCTTGCCTACCCTTCAGTGGAGGAGGTAATGTATGACATTTGTGTTTCCCTTTGTGCAATTCCAGTAGAAGAATTACATAATATGCATCTATTTCAACTAATTAATCTGGATACAGAATTTCTGTTATCCTGTCACTGAAGGGTTTGTTCCGTTGCTTCAGCTAAAACTGGATGAAATATATTTTTTTGATGAATAAAACTGGATGAAATATTTGTATCTCAATTCATTGGAGAGCTCCTATCTTTATTTTAGGATCATGACATCAAGTAATGAGCTTGATGATTGAAATGAACATGTATGAAAGCGGACTTATAGGAGTAAATTTAAACGCATAATTTTAGTGTAGCGCATCCTTATGTGTTTGTTCTGTTGTTTTGCCTAAATATGGAAGAAAATAAGTATGTCAGTGTTGTGGAGATCCCTTGTTTATGGAAACAGGACAAAATTTAAGTAATGAGTTTGATAATTCAAAGTCACAATTAAAGAGGAGGGGCCCATACTAGACATAGTAGTTCCTTCCATATCAGGGTGTGTGATCTAATGTTGATGGCAGCATCATGTGATCCAATGTTGATGGCGGCATCACTACACGTACACTTTTTAATATTTCAGAGTATATTTACCTATAGCTCAGGTAATCCTTGCATTTACCGGAAAACTTGGCCATGGATTTGTAACTGGATTGGATTTCTCTGTTAATTTCCAGGTCTTCAGTTGCTTTGGTCAGTACTTTTGTCTGCATTTTGAAGCTTTCCAGCTTGGGATGGCTCCGGTCTACATAGCATTCCTGCGATTTATGGGAGATGATAATGAGGCAAAGAACTACAGCTACAGCCTAGAGGTTGGTGGAAATGGCAGGAAGATGATTTGGCAGGGGGTACCTAGAAGCGTTAGAGACAGTCATAGGAAGGTTCGTGACAGCTTTGATGGCCTCATCATCCAACGCAACATGGCTCTCTTCTTCTCCGGGGGAGACCGAAAGGAATTAAAGCTTAGGGTGACTGGTAGGATTTGGAAAGAGCAGTGAATAGGAATTTCAGCTTTATCTTCTTTCCCTTCTATTTTGCCTTGTAGCAAGTAGGTCAGTCGGTTCTGGCACCATCATGGGTCTTCTGTTCATGTATTTTCTGGAATTCAAGAGGCAAACTCTCTTTGCTTGTCCATGCATAAAATACATGAGTGGGAAGGCATGCCTGTTATCTATAATCACAATATATATCTATTTGTAGATGAATTATAGTCTGGTGCTGGTACTTTTTCCTTTTGTGTTCTTGCATGTATGAATACATCAGTGCTTGAATAGCTTTGAATGCCCAAGCTATATAGCAATTGAATTTAGAAACTTAAATTGGGAATGCTGTTTCCTAGCATATGGCTGAAGAGGGAAAAAAAAAGAAGGAATGATGTAAGACTGTTCTTTGAAGAATAATTTCCTTTTGTAGCTTGATTAATATCCCAAACTGCTTTTGGAGAGGCCATCGTGTAGGATGGAAGGGCAAGCACTGGTTCAAAGTTTCTCTTTTTCCATCAGTTTATGGTTCGTGATAATCATTGTAGTTGCCATTTAGACGGTAGGCTGGTAGAATTTTTGCTATTTATAGAGGGGTTCGCATATCCTTCTTCTTGTTGATAAAATTTGAACATGGCGAATTCAGCAAACAGGGCAAGCAATCTTTGAGAGAAAAGGGTCCATATTCAACCAAAAAAAAAAAAAACTGTTATTAATAGAAATTGAGGCAGTAAATGTGAGATTCCTAGCAATTTTATTGCCCTGACTCTTAACAATTCGAATACATAATAAGAGTGTGCCTTTACGAGACTTGTCTAAAGAAATCTTAGGCAATTTGCTCACCTATTTGGACAAGGTAGCTCTATAGGAGAGGATCTTTCTCACACTTACTGGGATCTAGATTTTGTTTTTACCAAGCAAATGGCTATAACATGGTCATAAAGATATCAGTCTCTTTAGAGACATTTTTTTTTTTGCTTTCTCGTTAAATAGAGGGCAAAACTTATATAAAGTAAGTATTCAAGACCCACTCAGTTTAGCCAAAAGTTAATGGTGAGCCACTTTTGCTATGTCACCAATTCTTTTTATTTATAGTTTTCTGTCTAAAACTGTGAGAACATAAAGGACATGGTATAATATAATTGGAAGGGCAGTAACCAGTAATCAGAGTCCTTCATTTTATTCATTTATGGTCTTTTCATAAAGTTCATCAAAGTGCTAACTAGCTTATGCACAATCTAATTAAATGGGCCGCCTCCATTGTGCCTCTTCCTCCCGTTGCTGTTATAGCTTTTAGCGATCTTAATCCTCCTTTGTTGGTTCTATATTTTTATTTTTTATTTTTTTTTTTAACTTTCCTCAATCAAATGCTAGAAGAAACAAAAAGAAAATCAAAATCTAAGCTTAGTTTTTTTTGTACCATGGATTGAACTCAGAATATCTCATAGTTATTCGTACGTGTTATCAAACAAATAATTATTAAAAATAATTGAGGCTATTTTGATAATTTCAAAGGCCTCTGTTAGGATTTAACGAAAAATCCTACCTGAAATGTGACATTGCAAAAAATTAGAAGTTTGATACATTAAATTGATGATTTTTTAACTTTATAAAAAAAAATTACAAAATTAAAAAAAGAAAAAATTAAGTGAAATTTTCTAAAAAATATAATACAATGCGAACCCAATAGAACTTTTAGATGGTCTCCATCTTCCTGAATTGCACATGGTGTGGGTCATTGTCTTTTTCCGCATTGTCATTCTCCATGATATTTGCCAAGAAAAATGATTTTTGCACATCACTTGTACATCTTTTGTACATCATTTTTTTAAATCAACCATTGAATTTGTAGGACCTACAAGAATTCGCACGTAGATCCTACAGATCCAATAGTTGATTTAAAAAAGTGATATGCAAAAAATGTACGAATGATATGCATGTAACATGTCTCTTTTGCCCAAAGAGATGCTAGTGGCTGTCATAATCATTCATCACTTTGGTAAAGTGGATGCCATAATCACTATTGTATTGTGGGTAACAAATATTAAGGAATGGAAAATGCTTGAAATATTAATAATTTTTAATAATTAGATCTTATTCTGTTTAAATGATTCTTTCCTCAATATTTTTATTTCTCAAAACCAGAGATTTATGAATTAATAAGATACAAATGATCTAATAAGAGCAATAATCTTTTAAAATAATCTTCTATCAATGGCGTATTAATCAACATGGAATTGATTGATATGAATTAAGTTATTAAAAAAAAAAGATTTATCTAATTCATTTCCTTTCTTCTTTGGTCTAAATTTCTTCTGTTTCTGTCCAAAAAACTCAGTATAATATTAAAGATATTAATTAAGCAACGATTTAAAATTTTAAATCCATATTATAAAATTAACCTAGAAAATCTAAATCTTATTATTATTATTATTATTTTTTTGAAAAAAAAATAACCCCCACTCTAACCCAGTGAAACCCACACAAACCAGTGAAACCCTCACACTCACGTAGAGCCCAGAAGCAGTCCCTAGAGAATGACAACCTCGCCGTCGATGGAGTCCTTGATCCTCCAGCTCCACGAGATCTCGGCCGTGAAGTTCGGTAACTTCAAGCTCAAGTCCGGCATCTCCTCTCCAATCTACATCGACCTCCGCCTCATCGTCTCCTACCCCTCCCTCCTCTCCCAAATCTCCCAAACCTTAATCTCCTCCCTCCCCGCCTCCACCAGCTACGACGTCGTTTGTGGCGTCCCCTACACCGCCCTCCCCATCGCTACCTGCGTCTCCGTTTCCCACAATACCCCCATGCTCATGCGCCGCAAGGAGGTCAAGGACTACGGAACTTCCAAATCCATCGAGGGCACTTTCGTCAAAGATCAGACCTGCCTGATCATCGAGGACCTCGTCACCAGCGGCGCGTCCGTGCTCGAGACCGCCGAGCCGCTACGCGCCGCGGGGCTGAGGGTCGAAGACGCCGTCGTCTTGATCGATAGGGAGCAGGGCGGGAGGGAGAATTTGTCGGAGAATGGGATTAGGCTTCACGCGCTGATCAGATTGACGGAGATGGTGAGGGTGCTGAGGGAGAAGGGTAAGGTGGAGGAGGACATGGAGCGCGTGGTGCTCAGGTTCCTGGAGGAGAATAGGAAGGTAGCGGTGCCGAAGGCGGTGAGGGTGAAGGGTTTGGGTTTCGGGGAGAGGGCGAAGATGGCGAAGAATGCGACGGGGAAGAGGCTCTTCGAGGTGATGGTGGAGAAGGAGAGTAATTTGTGTTTGGCTGCTGATGTTGGGACCGCCAAGGAGTTGCTTGACTTGGCCGAGAAGGTATGGAAAATGAAAATCATACCTTCAGCGTAATTCCACCGCATGATTCAGATTTTGTATTTGCACATATTTTAGTCGATAAGAAATGATTGCAAGACTTTTAAGAAATTGATTGAACATGTCGAGTTGATTAAAAATAGAAAAAAAATGCTTTTAGAAATACAATTCTTTAAAATTTATGTTGCATACGGATTCCTGGGCTCACCCATCTTAAGCGACCCGCCCATTTGTCGCCACCCTAACATGAAAGCACCCCAGGAGGTGCCGATGTGGTGTTAGGTCGGTGCCATTACCAATCACCATGTTGGGTGATCGGACTACCATATCCGACGTCAGAAGGACCAACTTAGAGTTGAGATTTGGTTGGAGTAGCGACCACGCTAGACAATTTTTTGCCGCTGATTTTGTACTGTTTACGGGAGTAAAGTAAATTCTTTTGGGTTGACGGAACGGTGGACATTATACTGTCATGTCAGCATTTAAGCTGCGTTTTATGGCTAGCACTTTCCGTAAAACTAATGGACAGAGAAGTATAAGGTACAGAAGTATTGGGGGATATCTTTGGTAAGCGATTTTACAGTGAAATATTTGTATATTGGTGAGAAGGGGTGGATGCGATATAAAATATAAAAAAAAAATTATTATTATTATAATTTTTTTTAAAAGAAAAAGTGAAAAAGTTATGCTTTTTAAAATGAATTTTAGTTTAAATAGTAATAAAAAGTGGTTAATGTGATATAAAAGTAATAATGTTTTTAGTTTGACTTTTTTTTTTTCTTTTTTTTTTCCAAGTATAAGGTACAGAAGTACTAGTAAGTAGATGATGATGGTGATGGTCATTGAGAAGGTGGGTTGGGCCTGAAAAATTGGTCCGATTCATTATTGGGCGGGCTCAGTAAAGAGTGTTTGTTTTCTACAATTCATAAATTGTCTGTGTTTGTTATATGAAGTAGATTAGATATGCTTGGTCTGCGCTGATTTTTCTTATTATTTGTTTTAGATGTGCTACTCGTATGAATCATTAATTTATTTTGATCTTAAAGGATGGACCAAGCCTCTAACTTTACTGTGGGGTTGGGTATGAGGTGGTTGGCGTAGGCTGTGTTAATTTTAGGTGTACAAGCCGTTGTGGTTGGATATGGACATGGTAAAATCCTAGGAGGCATTTTCAAATGTTTTACTATGCTAATATATTAATGAAGGTAGTTCTACATTGACAACACTGAAGAAAAGTATGAATTGGGTACATTTTTTTTGCTAGTGCTTTACTCATGAGCCACCTCATTTTTGTTAGTCCTCTAATCTTGTAAATTTTGTGAACTTTTTAGATTTTCGACACCAATAGGGCGGTTGCTTCTCTTGTATATTTTTCGTGTACGCGAGCTTCTCTTCTTCTTCTTCAATAAATTATTATTCATTAAAAAAAAAAAAGAGCCACCTTATTTTAGCAAGCCAATGAACTCTATAATTTGTCATTCAATCGCAACTTTACTCCTATAAATTATGACCGGAACAAGCTCATTAATTGATGCGCTTGAGTTCATTAGTGAAGTGAAGATTTGAGATGCAACATATCTAAAGTTGAGCTCATTGGCTGATTCTATTGAAATTTTACTACAGGTTGGCCCGGAGATATGCATGTTGAAAACTCACGTGGATATATTGCCTGACTTCACCCCAGATTTTGGCTCTAAACTTCGCGTGGTACGACTTGCCTGTTTTCTTTTTGTTTGGCACTTTGACAAAGTTCTTGATTATTAATGATAAAAATGTTTTGATTACATGTACCATAGTGATTGGGTTTTGTTTGTTTTGTTGGACCAAAGTAAGAATTTGCTTCAATGGTGGTGTGGACATTTAGACACTAACAATTTTGTTGGTGTTCGACATGAAATGTTCACCAAACTATATACACTTGTGCGTGACTAGAGGCTTGAATGATATCTTGCTTTATTGTGCATTTGGACGTTCCAAGGAAGTTGAGTGGCTCCTTTGTGTTTAACAGGGATGTACAAAATTTATCCCTGCATTTTCCAAATGTCAGTTATTGTTGCAAAGCCTTTTTACTTTCAAAGAAATGCATCATCGTATTGAAAAATCAGTTGATGATGTTAACCTCATTCATATTTTATTTCTTTTTCTTTTCCCTTTTGTTTTTTAGTTAAATTTATTACAAATTTTTCTTTTTGAATAAAAAATCCGACTTTGTAGTTGTTCTCATAATCAGTATTCAGTACCCAAAGCTTGGTGACAGATGCTGGCCTTGTTAATACTTTGAAGCTACTTTTGCTTTGCTTTATATAATTGACCTGTATTATATCATGTGGCTCTTGTGAGTCTGTGTTTAATTGAATTCACTGCTTATTTATGGCTAATTCACTGCTTTATTCTGTTGAAGATTGCTGATAAATATAATTTCTTAATCTTCGAAGACCGTAAGTTTGCAGACATTGGTAACACAGTGACAATGCAGTATGAAGGGTGAATGAGCTTCCCTCTAGTTTTTCTTAAATCCCCATTCTGTTCTATCCTTGTCTTGGCCTGACAGCCCATGGTCCTGTTGTTTGCAGAGGTATCTTTCGGATATTGGATTGGGCTGATATAGTTAATGCTCACATAATTTCTGGTCCTGGAATCGTAGATGGACTGAAGTTAAAGGTTTCAACTAACTCTTTTATTTTAACTTTGAGCTAATCTATAGCTTTATTATTACCTTACTCAGTAGCTGGACCATAGTAAGGCCTCAAAAGAATCCTCCCTATACTAATTCTGAGCACTCTTTGGACTGTATGTAGGGTTTGCCTCGGGGTAGGGGCTTGTTGTTGCTTGCTGAAATGAGCTCAGCTGGTAATCTTGCAACGGGAGACTACACAGCTGCAGCAGTAAAAATTGCAGAGGGTCACTCTGATTTTGTGATTGGCTTTATCTCAGTTAATCCAGCATCATGGCCAGGGGCACCTGTAAATCCAGCATTCATTCAGGCAACCCCTGGAGTCCAAATGGTAACTGGTGGTGATGCACTTGGCCAGCAGTACAACACTCCATATTCTGTAAGTGTTCACTTGTTCTCTCCCTGTTGGTATGCTTTTTCTTCATTCATTCACTCTTTTTCTTGGCAAAAGATAAATGGAAAGGGTAAATAGCAGCCAAAGAAGAGCAATTGGTTTTCCTAGAGTGCATTTGGCCTCACAATCTCGCAGGCCAAACATGTTTTTAAACAAAATTGTATAAAGTGTCCCGTTTGGGAGTGCTTTTGAAAAAAATGGCAGTTTGAAAATGTGAAAAAATCAATGTTTTGAAACCGCAAGTAAGGTGGTGCTTTTTAAAAAAAGCACAATTTTAGAGGCAAAACCATGGTTTTAAATGATAAACCATGATTTTAAAGGCCGAATTGTAATTTTACTGAATGCTTGATTTCGTTTTTAAAAATTTATTTTCATTAATTGCGTTTTGAAATCGCTATTTTTTTTAACTGTTACTTTAACTGCACGTTTTAAAACTTGTATACGAAACATATACTTTTATACTAGTTCAAAATTTTATTTAAGTCCTTGAATTTAATATGATCTTTCCTTGGGGATTGAGGCATTAGTTAGAGGAATTGTTTTCTCCAAGTATTCGTTGATTTATGATACTCAAGTTTTCGACATGGCACTATAAATACTTGTCAAGTATCAATGGTAGGAAATGGACTCTCATACTCCATTGCTACTCTTCTCTACACTTTTTGAGTTTCTCTTCTCTCTCTTTCGTTATTGCAAGCTGTTACAGCTTTCATGACTCGGGCAAATTATTTTCCAGGTCATCTATGATAGAGGTAGCGACATAATAATCGTAGGCCGCGGAATTATTAAGGCCGCAAACCCGGCAGAGGCTGCTCGGGAGTACCGTCTGCAAGGATGGGATGCATACTTGGCTAAATGCACCTAAGCCTCATGCTTGCATGGTTTGCTAATTGATGGATTTGCATAAACTTTTTGCTTGAATGAAAGCTAGAGTGCCATGTATTCTTAAAGCGTGGTATCTAAGCCTCATGCTTGTATGGTTTGCTAATTGATGGATGCATAAACTTTTTGCTTGAATGAAAGCTAGAGTGACATGTATTCTTAAAGCTTGACATACATACATACATATATATATATATATATATATGTTAGGACCGGCTCTTTCACTAGGCGATTTAGGCGGTCGCCTAAGGCCCCCAGTAGAAGAAGGCCCCATAAAAGATGGAAGAAGGCCCCGTGAAACTAAGACAGTTTGAAAAAAAAAATCAACAACTATTTAAAGAAAAAGAATAGTGCATTATCTCTGTTTTGAAATACTGACTCTCGTTGAAAAATCAATCGTCAAGGCCTAAGAAAACAACGATTACCAAGACAAAAATGTGCATTATCTCTCCCTTACTCCAACTCCAACAGAAAAATTGATCATTAAAGGCTTAAGAACACAACACTTTTGCACAAGAAAAAAGAACAGCACATTATTTCACCATTTGAGAGACTTTAGAACTCCACATAAAAATCAACCGTCAATCTAGGAATACAGATTTAAAAGTAAAAAGTAAAAAATATCATTCTCTTAATTCTAGCAAACTACCAAAATTACTTCTTGAAAAGCTATACAAATTTTTCTAGTAGCTATGTGGTAAGAGGGTCAAGACCGATGTGCTCGTTTGAGACTTAGTCTCTCCTTCCAGCAAATTTTTACACCCATTAACCCAAGGTAAAGACACAAACACTAAGATGCTAACCACCGTGATGGGTGGTAGGATTTTCATCTACTATTTTATCGATCTATGACTATTGAGTACTCTCTTTTTCTTTTTTCTTTTTCTTATTCTCTACAATTTTTTTTTTTTTTTTTGGGTTGGATCTATGGCGCTGAGTTTGAAACTAATGGCTCAACCTTCTTTTATTTATTGTGAAGACAAGATTTGAAACTAATGGTTCAACTTTCTTTTTTTTATTGTGAAGGCAAGATACGACCATCTGTCATGACCACACATTTTTCATTTTTTTTATCGGTCATTCACAACTACATGTTCTGATGTGCTTGCCAACAAAAGCTTGTCATGTTAGTAATTTTATTTTTGTTTTTTTACCTCTTATATCACTTTATCATTTTTGTCAAACAAAATTGATTATTGTGTAAAAAAACACAAAAACTTGAGTTAAGTAGATTTTTTGTTGAATAGCAAAATGTTTAGCAAAAAATATAATATTACATGTTTTTGCCCCTGTAAAATTTATATAGGCTTGCTACAAGTAATATAACAATGAATTTCAGAAGTGAAAACAATAATTTTAATATAAAAGTAAAATTAAAAAAATTAAAATTTAATTTTTATTTAATATTTAAATGTTAAAAGAATACCTCATTTAAAATAATCACTTAAAGCCTCAAAATTTATTGAGCCGACCCTAATACATGCGTGTCACATTTTTCTTCTACTTGATAACTTTTGCTAGCATAAGTGAATGTCCTCCCCGTCTATAAAAAAATGGATATAAGAGGGCCAATGATGTAATAATTGCAAACATCAGGGTACTTTTTGCTTGTCTTTCTAAATGAATTTTACTTCATGATTATCTATTCTATTTAAATATTATTTCTTTTAACACCCAACAGCAACGAAGAACAAACTGCTGCTGAAACAACTATTTTCTTGGATCAAATAAACCTAAAATGATGCATAGGAAAAATAATTTATATAGAACTTTGGGATAAATACAAAAAAGGCCACATGAACTACCAACCATTTAAAAAATAAAAAAGCTTCATGAATTGGAATGTGTGACAATTTTATATATCAAATTACCATTTTACAGCAAAAGGCCCTTTCGTAGTTCGATAGAAGATGGAAAAACAAAATTTGACTAAATTTTTTTGAAAATATCCTTAATTTGATTATTGAAAAGCTAGATTTACCTTTTTTTTAAAAAAATTAATGCTAAATTTAATTGTTGTTTTTTTGAAAAGGGAATCTAATTTTTATTATTATTATTTTTGAATGAATAAATAAATAAGTTTATAACATGACTTATTTTCCTACTTTCTTGCATAAAATAAATATAATTTTTATTCCCATTTCCAAAAATACATAAAAAATAAAAATAAAAAAAAAATAAAAACTTTTTCACAAGAACAATCAAAATTATAGTCCAATTATGATAAAAATAAAAAATAATAATAAATTTATTTTTTTTTTTTAAAAGAGAGATTATAGTCCATTTAACTTTGACCCGACTCAACTTATTAAAAAAAAAAAACTTTGACCCGACTCGGTTATTCAAAGTCATGTTTACGTGTTGTCGGCGACTCGGCACAGAGTCAAAAATGGTGGCTTAAACCAACTAACTTTCAGACGTGCACATCACTATGTAACTGTCGCACACGCACCAACACTCTCCACAACTTAGAACGCTCTGACGCGCCCATTAACTGGCCAACAAGGGCAACAACCCCATTTATCCATTCTTGGTTTTACTAATTAAAGTAGTCAAATTGGCTTAAAGTCTGTTTGGCTCGTTTGGACTTGTGATTTTAAAAAGTGTGTTTTTTAAAAGAAAATTTTTTTAAATGTAGTTAAGTATTTAACAAAATTACGGTTTAGTTTTTAAAATTTTACGTTTTCAAAAAATACCTTATTGTTTGCAATTTGAAAAAACTGTTTTCTGCGTTTTCAAATCGCAATTTTTTAAAAACGCAATTCTCAACCGAATTATTTTCTGTGATTTGATTTAAAATCGCACTTTTAATCTACGAAATCACAATCTTAAACGCACCCTCACACTAGCAAATAGTTTTTTTTTTTCCCTTCTTTTTCTTTTGTTTATTAGCAGAAGCGTACAAGCAGACAATTATTAATCGTCCAATAATCGCTAACCGCATAACCGAGCAGGCGTATTAATCCGAGCGGAGAGAAAAATAAAAAAGATGCGACAAAAATCTATGACCATCGATTGACTGATTTATATGATTGTTGCATTTACGTATAAAGCAACTGACCAATGAATTTTTGTTGTAAAGGAGTTACAGTCGTTGGATTGGGGAAGAAGAGGGGACCCAATATAATTCTTCAGAAAAATAAGCAATCAGCTTCCTGTGTAAAGGAGTTTTGTTTAGTGGGGGCAGTGGTTAATTAATTAATATGAAAAACACTAGCTTTATATTTTTTATATCTCAGTTCAGCACAGCATATTTAATTTCCAGAATTTGTTTTGTTAGAGAGATTTTTGTATAGCATGCGTTGATTTCGAGTTTATTACGAGTTTTGTTGTTTATTTATGTGTCTTTTTACCTCGGTGATTCTTTTTGATGCTCATGTAAAAGTTTATGGGTCTTACTCACTCTCCAAAGACGCCTTGAGAGAGGAGGGGTGTCCATGACTTATAAAGTCTACAAGACAAAGATCTCTTAGCAATTTGGGACACTTTAACACGCCCCCTCACGTGTGGCATCTTTGGCCAAACACGTGTTCAACAACGGGAGGGAAATGTTCATCATTGTCAAATGAACATGCTCTGATACTATGTAAAAGTCCATGGACCTTACTCACTCTCAAAAGACACATTGAGAAAGGAGGGGTGTTCATGGCTTATAAAGTCTACAAGACAAGGATCTCTTAGCAATTTGGGACACTTTAACAGCTCATCGGTCGGAGGAAAATATATTGGCTGGCCGGGATCCTGTGTTCTTTACTTAGAAAATTATCCCCGACAAAGCATAGAAAGGGATCATAGAACATAAATCGTTTGGAAACTGCGTTTTTAAAAATTGCGAATCGCAGATAAAATAATGTTTTTTTTTAAACGCATAATTTTAAAGGCTAATTTGCGATTTTAAAAGCTAAACTGTGATTTTGCCAAACGCTTAACTGCGTTTTTAAAAATCATTTTTTTTTTTCAAATCGTACATTTTAAAATCATTATTTTAAATCGTATTTTTTGAAATTGCAAACCCAAACGGACCCTTACTGATATGGAGAAGAGTGCTTGTTGTTCCAACTCAGCCACGTTGTCTTGTTGACTCATCGATTGGGCCTGTTAAACAGTAGACAGGAATTTGGATCTCCCTGATACAACACAATTCTTGTATACGTGAGTCTGGAAGATAACAAGAGTCCCCAAAAGCTCCAAAACCTTCAGGGGTCCGAGGGTCTTTAAGTTAGCGACCTAGGAAACCCCGGAACCTCTTGGGAACAAGGGCATATTGGGGAAATCCAACTGTTTGATCTGACAAGTTGTCGCTATCAAATACAAGATGTTTCCTGTAGACCATATCGGGGAGGTTTAGCAATGTCCAATTGCAGGCCAACCTCAGGCAAGCCTTTATTATTTTACAGATTACTACATCCCCGCAGTTGAGGATCCACTTGGAGTTTGACACATCATCGTTCGGAAACTGTCACTAACAATTCTAATTATTTTTAAAAAAGTTTAAGACCATCTAAAATAAGCCTTAAAAAGATGTTCAAAAAATGCACAAAATACCAAAATAAGTCTAAAATGCGAATTTCTAAAAAAATGGTTATGAGTTTTAATAACGGCTAATGGGCGGTTATTTTAAAACCGTTGTTGTGGTTAAGTTTATGAAAATCTAATAACCGGCTAAAGTGGTTGTGGTTGGCGGTTAAAAGCAATGACCGCTAACCCTAACGGCTTATACATCCCTAGTAATTAGGAAGTAAATACCCTTAGGCCTTAGGAGTAATGCTACTCCTTACATTTTATCACATTTATTTTCTTTTGGCCAACTTGACGTATTTGAAGGACTTTTAATGTCAGTTACTTAAAAAAAAAAACTATTTAAAATATCTCATGTCAATCGGTATGAAATTGAGATGCGATATACATCTTCATATTTTTGAAAATCATCATTAGATTTAGATCTATAGGGTTCATGTGAAGGACCCACATAGACCTAGAGATCCAATGATAATTTTCAAAAGTAAAATGATGGAAGGACAGAATGAGGAAATAAATCATTTCTTTTTAAAGCTATTTCAAAACATGTTTTTATATGTTGCCTTGTTATGGAAATTATTGAGATTTACAAAATTATAAATGATTTTGATTGAGATATGTTATTTTGCACAATTATTACACAACAATTACACAACAATGCTGATGTGTCAAACATTTTCATTTTTAACATGGAAATTATTGAGATTTACAAAATTATAAATGATTTTGATTGAGATATGTTATTTGCACAACTCTTACACAACAATTGCACAACAATGCTGATGTGTCTAGTATTTTCATTTTTAAAAAAAAGGAAAATGTTAGATTTACAACACCAACACAACAACTGCACAACAACCCCTCACATGAAGGTGGGCCCCACACATTGGGGTCCACCTTCATGTGAGGGGTTGTTGTGTACTTGTTGTGATGGTATAGTGTAGGAATCAAATCCCTTAAAAAAATGAAAATGTTGGACACATCAACATTGTTGTGCAATTATTGTGCAAAATTATTGCGCAAACCTATCTCATTTGTTTTGTTACATATAATAGTTGCCTAAAGAGATTTGATTTTTGTACTACACCATCACAACAAGTACACAACAACCCCTCACATGAGGGTGAGCCCGAATGTGTGGGACTCGGAAAATGTTAGATTTACAACACCAATACAACAACTGTACAACTACCCCTCACATGAGGGTGCGTCCCACATACTGGGATCCACCCTCATATGAGGGGTTGTTGTACAGTTGTTGTATTGGTGTTGTACAAGAATCAAATCCCGTGGGACTCACCCTCATGTGAGGGTTGTTGTACAGTTATTGTATTGGTGTTGTAAATCTAACATTTTCCTTGCCTAAATAAACTTACAAACTATTATTGAAGTTCTCTAATTTTTCAAACTGATGACTAACTAATTCAATTCATCATATGAACACTAAATTTTTTATTAATCAAATACAAGTATTTATTTTTGTAGCATTTTGATTAAATAAACTGATAAACACTAGAAAAATAGTCTAATCCCTATTTTATTTTTTGCTCCTATAAAACTTCTAAATATTGCATTAATAAAATAAAATAAATAAATATTTTAAAAAATAATTATTAAAATTAAAGGAATTATAGATGTAAAGATAAATGGTGAAAGAGGATAATATTTTATAATTGATAAAAGTTAGTTAATGTTGAGAGTTTAGAAGATTGTTTACGCTCCAAAGGAGCGCGTGGGGATTGCTGTAGCTGAAAGTTTATGCGCCAACCGAAGAATTAACCGCCAGATCCGTATCATTCCCCAAAATTCCCGATTCTCCAACGTTTTGACTTTTTGTTTTCGTGGCACTCACATTCTATTTATATTAAAAAAAAAAAAATCCAATTTTTTAAAAGATAAATACAAATAAAAAATAAAATAACCTAAAAAAAAGGAAAAATCCACTGCAGATTCCTGGTTTAGGTCGATCCCTTCTGTTTTTCCTGGATTATTCATTTATCGTATATGCATGTTCCCAAAGTTTGAGCTTTTTTCAGCCAACGAATATTTTTCTCAATCTGTAAGATTTTTCTTTTTAATGGACAATATGTTGTATTTCTCCCCATTATGTTGGATTTTTGGCTTTTCTTTTGAGGACCCATTTCGTTTCAAGCAGGAAAGAAGCTGACAGGAACACCCTTTTTCATTCAGATTATTTAGAAACAAAATATTTCAATTTGTAAGACATAAATAATTTATTTTTTCTTTATTTATTTTTTGAGTCCCTGAAAGTTTCTAAATTTGGATTGTCTGTAACACCCATGTCATTGGATGCAGAGAAGGAAATGATAAAGCGGGTGTTCTCAAATAGCAGTTTTCATGATTTCGGTTGAAAATATTGGAGGCATGGAGATGTCTACCCAGCGAGAGATTAATTCTGATCCCAATAATGTTTCGGGTATTTTTATTTTTTATTTTTTCAAAGGCGAGTAATGTTAGAGATCATATTTTTATCCTCCAAAAAGTTAAAGTGACTTTTAAAATCATCGTTAGATGAAAATTAAATAGTGATTTTAAAAGTCACATCAATTTTAAGAGGGTAAGAAGAGGATAAAAAGATGGTTCCTAGCAATTCCTATATGCAGAATAGTCTTAATCATTGATGGAATGTTTTGTTTCACTTTGTATTTTGTCATTTTAAGGAGATAATTTGTGTTAGAGACCTTAGTATTTTTGAGGTATTTTTTATTTTTTCCCCAATGAAGATGTTATGCAGAATTGTAATCATCTGATGGAATGTTTTGTTTCACTTTTATATTTTGGTATTATAAGTAAATAAATTTTGTGTAAGAGAACTTAGTGATAGTGATAGCAAGGCATTAATCTTTCTGCAGTATGGTAAAGTCATCAGGAGGCGAAATTAAAGTAACATCCAGACAATGCAACTATGCAGTAAATTAGCCAAAAAACAGAGAATATTGAATTGGTTGCATTAAATTGTTGAAGCTGAAAGTATGTGTTGATTAAATTTTTAGTTTTGAATCTTTTTTAGTTTGATAAATATTATAAGGTTGTTCCTGTAAAAAGGAGGACTTTTTCTGAGAGGATAAAATGAAGATAATGGTAGATAATGGTGTCTAGCAGCATGTGGTTAATACATGAAAGGTTGGGAAAGTGATTTAACTTAGATTATTCTTGGCTTTATATTTGTTTTGGTTAACCTATTTTCTTTCTCCACCTTTTTTCATTAGGTAAAATTGAAGCCAGGTTCCACTCCAACTCCAAGGTGGCTACAAGTAATTACCAGTACATATGGGGCTCTGTCTTAGGTTTTTAGTTGAAAAATTTTTTGGGCATAAACATTTTTCTTTTTTCCTCTCTTTTTTCCTTTCCATGCAGATATTAAAACATTGATCTTAATTATTTCTTAAATAAGAAGTCAGTGGGCTATCATTAGATTCCCAAACCTACAAATGCAATTCTTTGCTTGTATCAATGGTAGTTAATAATCATTAAATTGCCGAACTGAAGGACCTAATATAATACGGCGCAGATAGTCGATGAGTGTAAAATCTTTTCAATTCATCTGCATACCGTATAAAGTGTCTTGGGATGATTCTTGCTCTAACAACGGGAACATATAGTTGGACGGTTTTTGATCTGAAGGGGGTTTCAGCTAGTTGTTCATGAAGGTCAAAAAATTATGGTAGAAGTTAGCAGTCTAGAATTTGAAATCATGCCTCGTTAGGTTTTTGCTCTCCTAGTGGCAAAGATGATGTTTGTTTGTTTGATGTTTCTCAAAAAGTTGCATTGATCGTATTGAGGTGATAAGACAAGAAGTCTATTAGAACGACCAAAGAGGATAATGAGTAGTACTTTCCAGAGTATTTGCAAGAAATTTCCAAGACAGGATAAATGGGATAGTTTCAGCTCTACTTGGAAAAAATTGATGAAATCTGCTCAAGGACATTCACTGCTCTGCTTATTTGTCAATCTAATTCCATCCAAGAAGACAGCAGTTCTTGGTGCTTCTTCTTTTCCAGTTTCAGTTGTGTGACCTTATGAAACTCTTATACTCACCTCATTTTTTAATAATATGATCTATTTTGTTGTGCCCGAACAAAAAATCATTTTCTTTTGCTTTTGATGATCTTTTGGGAAGGTGTGCTCTACCAACATATGAGTAAGCTTCTTTGATTTTTTTTCATGTTATAGCATCTTGATGCTTATTGTATTACCCCATGATTGCTTAACACTAATCAGTTTTTAGTAGCATTTACTTTTTTGATACCAAACATAACTTCCCTTTGGTGCAGAACTTTATGGTGTGACTTTCCTGTTCTTGCCAACTTTTATGATGGATTATTTGATGACAAATATTCCATTTGTAGGGTCAGCGTCAAGCTTATATGATCTCTTATGTTTAGATACACCAAGTTGGAGTTACCAAACAGATCGATGGTCACCTTCTTGTATGTTGTGACTTGATGTTTTAATTTCTTGTTTGAAACAATTTGCACTAGCTTATCAACGTATTTTCTTTGTTCTTGACCCATGTGGCGGTAGTTTGTGTCATTCTTTAAGTATATCAAATTATGAATGCCAATTGGCAATTGAAATAAATGAGAAACACAAAGGCCTGTCCAACAAATTATGAACATATTAGATGGTCAGTTCCTAGCAAAGTATATCCCAAATGCTGATGCGGTTAATTAGTGCTCTAGAGGTAAGTTTATTACCACTACAAACATATTAAAACTCCTGTTCCTCCTCCAAATCTTAGCTTTTTCAAATGGGAGGTCAGGTATTTATCCTTTCACTGGATCTTAATGAAGTTCTTGGTTCATAGGTCTAAGTCACTTTATTGGTATTCACAATTGAAATTCATGTCCTGTGCATGGATATGGTTTATCAAAATCATGTAATTATTTTGATCATGAGTCTAGCTCATACACTGATATCATATTTACCAAACTAGATGATTATTCATGTCATATTATCTCCAAAATCTGAATTATTCCTTTCACTGAATGATTTTTTTATTCTTACACAACTTTCTCGCCAAAAATGTTGATAGCTTGCTTTTTCGTATGTACTCTTTGTAAAGTACTTAAATGCTTTGACTTTTGATCTGCAACTCTGTGTATTTAAAGGAAATGATATCTCCTTCGATGTCTTCTGAACAAATTGCTTGATAAAGTTCAAGCTGCAATGTCTGACTTTCACAACTTGTATTTTTGATTAACTAGGTCCGCAACTAAGACTGGAGAGTCTGTTACATCAATCTGGTAATAGGTTCTGTGCAGATTGTGGATCTGGAGATCCAAAATGGGTGTAAGTTATCATATCTTGATTAAATAGGATTATTAATGTCATTGCCACTGAATCTTTTATGCTCTTCTTCCTGAAAAGACTGCTCTCTCTCTCTCTCTCAAGTCTTTTTGTTATCATTATTTTATAAAATGAAAGCATTATTTCATGTTATTATTTTGAGTGATGCAATCATTCGGCATGCATATCTATTGATTTTTCAATAATCTACAGAGAAGGAAAACTGCTCATACTGTTTAGTCAAGTTTATTATTGACAAATGAATAGCTTATATTTACTTAATTCATAATTATTCATCTGGTCAATGTCAGATCCTCAAATCTGGGAGTATTTATTTGTATCAAGTGTTCTGGTGTACATAGAAGCCTTGGCGTGCATATTTCAAAGGTATGGTTTCCAATTATGCTCCTTGACATAGTCTTGTGAAACAAAATTTCATGAGTACAGATTATATAACCTTGTATTGGCACTATCTTTCCACTTTGAGGCCTTCAAAAGTTGATTGAGGAGTAACTTTACTTCTTTATAGAACTTGAAACAGAGACATCGGTGATATAGATGTTAAAAAGCCAGAGTCACCACCCACAATCTACAGGGCTCATACCAACTACTTGATGTTGTCTTTATGGTATGACTCAACAAGGTTTCAAATAATTATTCTCAGCTTGTCTTAACACATTATACAATAATGCCAAATTTGTGCTGGGCCAACTAGAAGCAGCATTGGGGTCTCTGCATGCTGCTATGAACCTTAGCTGGAAATAGTTGGTGGTAGAGAAACCTATCTTATTATCTAAAGAATAATCTTGATTCTTCAATATTTCCTGCCTCGTCAATACTTTTCCTCAAGGACTGTCTTTGATGACACGCTTTGCTACCTTGAATTCTCTCTCTCTCTCTCTCTCTCTCTCTCTCTCTCTCTCTAAGTGTGTGCCAAAGGAAGTCAAAAAATTCCAGAGCTCATTTAGAACAAAGAAGCTTAAATATAACTTCCCATTGAAGAAAGAAATATCACAAGAACACTTTGAGGAATTGACAAATTTGAGCAGATCGAAAATTTCTTTGTTCCCGCAATGGATCCTCACGTGTGGGAGGATTCCTAGCAGGTTAGGAGGGTAGGTAAAGTCATTTTACCAGGGTAACAACTGTGGTAGCTTGACAAATAGTGTATCAAATTTTAATCAGAGATATGTAGGCTTTTGGTAGGATTTCAATTGCAGATTTCAACTAAGGCTGCTATACTCTCTCTTGCCTCTCTCCCTCTGATGAAGTTTGAAATCGGATGTTCTAATTCAATCCGAAACTGTTACCAGGTTCTATCAGTGAAGCTAGATGAATGGACAGATGAACAAGTCGACAATTTGGAAAAGTTGGGTGGAAATATTGCAGTTAACCAGAAGTATGAAGCTTGCATCCCAAATAACCTTAAAAAACCAAAACCAGATTCTTCTATAGAGGACCGAGTTAATTTTATTAGGTAATGCAAATACTTGTCATACTTTTGAATTAGAAACATTTACTATTCTAAACCAGAAACATTGTTTAACACTCAGGAGAAAATATGAGATGCAAGAATTTTCAGACTCCAATGAACACCTTTTCTGCCCCTTCCCGTCGGCCCATAAAAGGAGTTCATCATCCCCAAGCAGTTCTTTAAGCATTTACGCTGCACATGACAAGAAACAATACGAAAAACAAGCAACTAGAAATCGTATTGGGCAGGCATTTCGTAAAAGCTGGGCAAGAAAAGACACTGACCACAAGGCCTCTAAGATGTGCAACTCATTGGTAACAACTTCTTCATTTGGTTAATTTCTGTTCTTATCAGGTATATGCAGATGTTTAAATGCACTTTTTGTCTTTGGAGCTGGGTATGGAAATAAAATATGCTACTGGAAATTGTTTTTTCTTTCTAATATTCTTTGGCTGAAGAATTTGATATTATGCTTTTCTTAAACTTTATTAATTGGGAAAATATGCCAGCAATTTGGCTGTGACTCAATGATATTAAACTTTATTTTCTTCTGAAAAACCAAACAATGGAGCATGATATAAGTTTTCATTCTTCTGTTTTTTGGTCCCCGCTTTTCTTTTCTTTTTTCTTTTTTTAATATTCTCGTCGAAAACGGAATGTGAACCAGCAGTTATTTTATATCACAAGTTGAAAAAAGAAAAAAGAAAAAAAAGGACATTAAAAATGTGCTATCTATTTTCAATATTTTAGTTTGATATGGATGCTAAATCTTATTTCTTTAAATGAACTGTTTATAGGCAGGTATGGTTGAATTCATTGGATTGATTAAGGTCAATGTAGTTAAAGGCACCAATCTAGCTATTAGGGATGTGATGACCAGTGATCCTTATGTCATCCTTGCGTTGGGTAATCAAGTGAGCCTCTTCTCCTTATGATATCCTTCACATTATTATTGTTGTATTTTACTAACGAATGGATTCAACTATGTTTATAATATAATTTTTCCATATATATTTATTGCAGTCGGTAAAGACACGTGTCATCAAGAGCAACCTGAATCCAGTATGGAATGAAAGCCTAATGCTGTCAATTCCTGAAAACATTCCTCCTCTCAAATTGGTAAGTAAGATGCTTTGTTGGGAAATCATAAAAAATGAAAAACAAAACACAAAATAGGAACGAATATTGGACCATCCCCTTGGGAACCATTCTTATGCAAATATCGGTCGGAGTTTATTGGCTGTTGTTAAATGCCAAAGATACTCTCCTTTCTTCTATTGGTGGACCAACTGATCCTTTCCTAGGTAGAACATGTCTTGGAGATGCCATTTTGCATCCTGATCTTGCGAGACAATTAGGAAGGATAAAATTTCTTATGTACCCGATAAAGGCGAAGCTTTATGACAAGATAAGTTTTGTTTTGTCACCAAATATGAGTGAAGCTTCTTGGCAGGATTATCTTTTCTTAGGTTTTAATATTGATAAAATTCTTGGGGCTGTCAAATGCAAGTATGTTGCTACAATTCTTGGAAGCTTCATCTTTGGACCCTGCATAAGCAGGACACACACTGAGTAATGACCTTTTTTATTTTTTTTTATCCTATATATTTCTTAGTTTTTTAAAGCCAATAATTTTCAATTTCTGAGGACCTAATTAGATGAAGTTTCTTTTCTACTTGATTCTCTAGAAGGTCCTCCTTAAAAATCCATAATTTCATTGAACTCTACTTTAAAGGCCTGGAGTATGGAGGACAAGTAAAACAAATCTTGAAAACATTCTAAGCTGAAATTTTGTAGTATAGTTTACCACCACCCTCCTGCTTCTCCCCCAACAATTTGTGTCCCTCTATATCTAGAGCAACCATAATCAAATATGCCATCATCATAGATGTATAAATGTCTTTCTGTAAAAACATGAAATAATTTGTGGTTTATTATGTTACTAGCAATTTGACACTAAAAAAATGATTTCTACAAGCTTTGCTTTTTTGTTAGTTTTCTTTTTAATCATTTTATTAGACTTTTTCGGAACGGTTTGTGCAGCTTGTTTATGACAAGGATGCATTCACAACTGATGATTTTATGGGTGAGGCTGAGATTGACATTCAACCCCTGGTTATCGCCGCCAAAGCCTACGAGAATTCCACGATCAACGAGTCAGTTCAGCTTGGGAAGTGGTTAGCAAGCAAGGATAATACCCTAGTGAAAGATAGTATCATCAGCCTAGTAGATGGCATGGTCAGACAAGAAATTAGTCTCAGACTGCAGAACGTTGAGAGAGGTGTGCTGGAGATTGAGCTCGAGTGTGTTCCTCTAACTCAATAGCAGGCACAATTATAAGCTAATGGTTACAAGTCTAATGCTCTCCTCTTACCCAGTAGCTTGGTTAAGTCTATTCCCTAAGCTGTTATGTAACAATCCACGAAAAGGGAATCTTCAAATTGATTAGTTTTTTTTTTTTAAAGTAATAGTACAGATGTAACTAACGTTTTCTCTGGATCGTTTCATGTTATGTTTGTATATCATTGTTGTCCTTGTATCATTTGGAGACAACGAGGAATTGTATGATTTTGTGGATCGATTTGTATTTATTTCAACAAGAATGGTTCAAAACACATTAACCAAAGCTGTGATCGCCTCAGACAATGCACACTATGTTACTCACTAGACTCATGCTCGGATTTTATTTAAACACAAATCAAAGGAATGTGTATGGTTGTTGATGTGTTTTGATAGGTTTTTTTTTTTAAGAGCAGAAAATAAATTTGTTTTAACAAACATGACCTTATGTGTTGCCCTCCTATCAATATTGACCGAGTTTCATTTATTCTGAAATAAAAGATGATACCAAAGTCTATCATCTTTTATATATTAATCTGTTAAATATTTTACCTTAATATAAACATAAAACCAAAGATAACCAAACAATTATTGACCACCAAAAGGATGTTAGCTTTAGAAGTAAAACTTACTCTAGTGTGGTATGGTGGATTGATATATATATATATATATATATATATATATATATATATATATATATTGTTAAATTTAACAATTATTTAAAATGCTAATAGAAAATAGTGAATTTAATTAATATTTTAACACTTATATTACTTATGAGTTCAAACTCTTCTGCAAGCTTTTGAGATAATTGATAATTTAACATAGTATTATAATAGAGTTCTTAAGTTTAAACGTTCTATCCATAATTCAATTTTTATTTAATTTCTCAATTTTAGTAAATAATTACTTTCTCAATTTTCTATCAATTTTAAATTTTGGGACAGCAAATAATCGATATTATTTTTTGTTCTCAAATCAAAAACATTAGCAGCAACACAAAACACAAAAATAATTTTTATCTTTATAGCTTATTAAAACACTTTTTTATAAAAAAAGAAAAAGAAAAAGAAAAAAGAAAAAGAAGCAATCATTAAAAAAAGTAAAAAAAATCTTACCACGTCTTTAATTCAAAGTAGTCAAAAAATAAAAAAAATAGTCTGACCTTTAGCAGGCAGGAGGAACACACCTCTCAGACCAATAGTCTGCTGCCATTTATAATAATATTAAAAGCTTTTGAAAACGAAAAGTTCCGCGCACACTCTCTCTCTCAAATCTCAATATAAATAAATAAATATATATATATATAGAAATAATTACATTACTTGTCCTTAAAATTTGCTAAAATTATGAATTACTTTACGTGTTACAAAAATTTCATAGAGATTCTTTATAGTAAACTATAATAGATTCTTTATAGTAAACTATAATTACGAATTACTTCCTAAACTTATTTTTCATCCACCAAATTAACAAAATCTGTTAGTTTGCCACGTCCAATAAATAATGAAATAACCTCTAAACATTATTTGTATTGTAATTCATTAACGGATTCCGTTAACTTGGTGGACGAAAAATGAGTTCAGAGAGTAATTTTTATTATAATTTACTACAAGGACCTTCCATATTCTATAGGGAGTAACTCGTAATTTCTGTGAACATCAGATACCAGCGGTGCAATTATTTTATATATATATTAAGAAAGCAAAGAAGAAATGCTCGCTTTGTAGGTACGTCTCTTGAATCCTCAAAAAGCGCCATCCAGCTCTGGAAACCGAAAGCCTCCACCTAAAACAACATCATCTCAATTCTCATTTGACAACTCCCCCAAAACCAAAAAACACGAACACCCAAAATTCAAAACAACAACAACAAACCCCTAAATCTCGATCCCTCCGCCGCCCCCGTCACCGTTACCGTCACCGCCACTCCCGCATCCAACGGCCACGGTCGTCCCCGATCACCCCACCACCGTCAGGTCGTCATTTCTGCTCCTAAAGCCTCGTTTCTTGGCATTTCTGAGCCCGAATTTGAACGGCTGGATCGTGTTGTTCAATGGCACAATTCGAAAATAACGGGGAATTCTCGGGCAAATCCAAGCCCTCCTCCTCCTTGTTCTTCAACCGTTCGCTCACCTTGCAAGCGCCACTGAAACCCTACCTCCAGGCTGGTCTGGAACGAGCCGGGTCCGGTTCGTTGAAGCGGTTCTACAACCCCATGGAATCGGTCCGGTCCGCCGGGAATTCTATCAAAGGCAAGGTCAAGCAACTCTGCAGTCTTTTTGAGTCCCCGAAAAGCCCTGAGGAACCCAATTTCAAGCTCAAAACGGCACCGAAATCGGTCGAACCGGTTTCAGATATTCCCGCGACGATCCGGTTACCCGGCACGGAGGACCGGATCGTGGTTTACTTAACGAGTTTGCGCGGGATTCGGAGGACCTACGAGGACTGCTACTCGGTGCGGATGATATTTCGGGGGTTTCGGGTGTGGATCGACGAGCGGGATGTCTCGATGGACTCGGCGTACAGGAGGGAGCTTCAGGGCGTGTTGGGAGAGAAGAATGTGACTCTGCCGCAGGTCTTTGTGAGAGGGAAATACTTGGGTGGCGCTGAAATAATCAAACAGCTATTTGAAATCGGCGAATTGGCGAAAATTCTTCAGGGGTTTCCGGTTCGGGAACCTGGGTTCGTCTGCGAGAGCTGCGGCGATGTGCGGTTCGCGCCGTGTGCGAATTGCGATGGGAGTAGGAAGGTGTTTGATGAGGAGGAAGAGAGGGTGAAGAGGTGCTTGGAGTGCAATGAGAACGGGTTGATTCGGTGCCCGGACTGCTGTTCTTGAAATGGGTATTTGTTCGAATTGAAAAACTGTTGTGGTTTTTGTTGATAAATATATGCTTTCAAAGTGTTTGATGAGTGGTCTATTTGAATTCCAAAAGTGTATTTTGGATGAAAAAGGTTTGGGTCATCAGTTGGGGGACTGATGATTGTTCAATTAGTCTCTTTGAACAGCATTTTGGATAATAGTATATGTTATTTCAAAGTGCCGGTCGGAAAACATTGGGTTTTGGGTGTGTTTCTGAGTGTATTTGAAAAAGAGGAGAAAGGGTGTCTCCTCTTATATCCTATATGGGATTGTAAATATGTTAGTGGGAGTACTAATTTATTCAAAGGTTTGCAAATGTTGTCCAAAGATTTATCTTAATGAGAATGGGTCGTTTTTATGCCCAATCTATTCTGTTTTTGGATGTTATTTCATGGTCAGTAGCAGTTCAATGCACATGTATTTGGACACACTTTTCATGAAGTTGAATATCTGAAGAATATTTATATAGATGATGTGAACATGACTGTGGTTGGAGTTAACACTTTGATGTCCCCCCGTGGCATTATGTGATGAAGCACATGAACTCAGTTTTAGTATTTCAGTTTTCTTTTGTGCTTGGGAATATGTCTCTATTATCAAGGCCTCAAGGGAGTGTATGGTTTTAGACACGATGTAATTCTTGCAGCTTGAATATCCTAACAATGTTCATATAAATGATGTAGAAATGATTGTGTGGTTGCGTTTGATACTTGTTCTTTTGTTTTTCTTTTTTGTCCGGATCCATGTTGGACTTGTGATTTGTTCATGATGTACTCTTATGGCAACTTGTTTCATAAGAGATAAATGATGTAGAGACGAAGATAGAAACTTGTTTCAGTGTTTATGTTCTATTTTATGATTGGGAAAATGTCTTTCTTATCGAGGGAATGTAAATATTTAGTTTTAGATGCTATGCAATTGTTACAGCTTGAATACCTGAACAGTATTCGTATAAGTGGTGTGATACAACTTTGTGGTTGGATTTAATACTTGTTTTGTTTTGTTTTTCTTTCTCGTCTTTTAATTTTTTTTTGGTCTAAATCCAAGGTGTCTTGTGAATTTGTTCCCGATACCCCCCCCCCCCTATTTGGCGTTTATGTTCTATTTTATTTTTTAAAATAAAATGAGACAAAAGGTTACATTGGAGGGTCCTTATCACTCTGAATCTGTATAAAAAAGAGAATTGAAGAACATGTGAAAATCCTATCACAAACATGATTGGTAACGGTCCATTTTGCTAAAGCATGTGCTCTAAAATTAGCATTACGAGACAGTAAAATTGGAAAAGTACGGGTTTATTTGTTAGCGATCATTCATTCTATCATAATTCTTTTTCAAAAAAAAAAAAAAAAAACACACCCTTTGAAAGGTATTAACAACGAAGCCGTAATATTAGACGCTATGCAATTGTTGCAAATTGAATATCTGAACAATGTTCATATAAATGATGTGGATATGACTTTGAGTTGGATTTAACACTTCTTTTTCCTGTCCGGGGATCCATGGTGTCGTGTGAATTCTTCATTATGTTCCCCGATGGGGTCATGAGATGAAGCATGAAAACTTGTTTAGTGTTTGCAACTCTATTTTGTGCTTGGAAAAAGGTCTCCCTTATCAAGGGAAAGTTTAGGAGCTCGTTTGTAAATCGATTTTTTGTTTTTGTGTTTGAGAATTGTTTTCGAGAACAAAAACAAAAAATTGTTTTTGTTGTTTTTTCGTTAAAAAAGTGTTTGGCAAATTGTTTTCGAAAACAGTTTTATAAAATAGAAAACAGTACCTAATGTGTTTGGACAATTGTTTGCAAACAGTTTTCATTTAAGAAGAAAATAGAAAACTGTTTGGCATTTCTTAATATATTTTTTGTTTTCACCATTTATTTAGTGATTTCCAAACAAAATTTTGTCAAATTTATGTCATTAGACTTGATAGCCTAAATGAGAATAGTATATTGCCAAAACTCTTTTACACTATTTTTGTTAAAAATTATTCATGATGTATGCTCTATTTAGGTGGCCAACAAGAGATCATTTTTAATAACCAAACTTATCACTTTCCTAAATGAAGATAGTAATGACCTAAGAACTTAACATTTAAAATATGATCCACGGGCCACAGTCATTCCAAAACAGCTAACCAAACAGGCTCCTAGTCCCTTACATGTTTTGGGTAAACCCAATACAAAGTCCATTGAGATATCATTTCAAGGTGCTTGTGGGACAGGTAATAGGGTGTAGAGTCCCTGTAGGAAAATTTCTTTGGCAAGTACGGCATCGTTCCACAAATTTGGTTGCATCATCCCTGAGACGTGGCCAATAAAACCTTCTTTTTGGCCGTTGCAAGCATTTTGGTCCTACCAAAATGTCCTCAGGAGGCACCACTATGTAGCTAGGAGATGATTTACTCCAGCCGGGGGATCCGGGCGGTATGCACATTTACTTAGATACTATGAAATGAGTAATATTATAAATCACATTTTTATTTTATGAGTAATGCTATAAACTACACTTTTATTTTACACTATTGATGTGACATTGCCAATCAACTTTTAATTTTTATATATTTTTTTTTAACAAGAGCTGCTTGGAACCAACGCATCATTAAGATGAGACAAAAGTGTAATTTCTAGCATTACTCTTATTTAAATGATGTGGTATCAATTTGAGGTTGAATTTGATTCTCCACTCGTCTCGTTTGTAAAATGTTCACCTGCTGGGAATTTCTGCAGTCGTATGCTGCTGGCCACAACAAACAAGAGCTTTCAGAAGCCGAGATTTTGATGCAGGGAAAATAGGGTTAAGTACTTTTGCCTTTTGGGAAGGACTTAAACGTACGCCATCTTATGCTTCTGGCCATAACATCACAATGTCCATGTTTGAGTTAGATCAGTGCAAAGTCCTGGAAATCAATGCAATTTGGCATCATAAGAATTTATACCCATTGGATTCTAAATGGAAAGGCAAAGATCCTTTAAAAGTAAGAACCTATCAAGTAAGAACTTCAAAATGAAACTAGTACTAGTTCCACAAAAAAACAACTAAAACACAGACTCGGTCCCCAAGTCCAACCTCCAAACCCACCTTCTTACCCACATCCACCCTACCCATATACACAAAAGGAAGTCTGTCCCAATGTAAATTGCCTACAGGCAGACTTTAGCCAATGCGCCAATAACATCCTTAAGAAGGTAATCGATGATATTACATAAATAACAAATAGGCAGAATGAGATGAAACAGGTGCACTTCCATGTGAAGAAAGAAGAAATCAATGTTGTTGCATAAATGATTATGAAAGTTTTAAATGAGGTGGTTTTCAGAGATCTTGCCTTGACCTTGGCGTGTTTAGATACCCAAAACAAGTAACTCAAAATAAATGTCAAGCAACTAATTCTACATGCGTTTGGATAATAGTGACTTTAAAAAAAATCATTTCCAAGAAAATTTGGAAAGAAAGAATATGCTTCAAGCATCATCCAATTACTGAAACCAATTTGATATTTTTCATCAAAATTAGATGTACTGCAGCTCTGTCTCAAGAACCGGACCAAAAAAATGCCAACTTGAATCATGGAAAGCACCAAAATAGTCATCTGAAACTGTCTTGATTTTGAACTCCTTTGTGAATCGTCGAATGCCCAAGATATGCCTCGCCGAATCAACTACAGCTGAGGTCTTAAACTCTGAGACATACTGCTCATATGTCTCAAAGCTATTCCCAAACAAGACTACACGATTCAACAGCTCCACCCCCCAATTTGCCCGCAATAGATTGTCATACAACTCTGCCTCACAGTGTGGCATGAAGAACAATGTTGGCTTTAGAGCATGTCGCTGCCCTTGCTCATTTACTGATAGAACAGAACAACCTAGGGTTTCCAATACCTGAGATTCAGTTGCAGAAAGAATAGGATCAAAAACCTCAATATCTCCAATCCAACTGAACTTCCTCTTCAACAAGATCGCAATGCTAAGCTGCAATCGAGGGGTTTCATATGACTCAATGCTGCCTATACCATAAATCACCATTTGCATCTTTGACTCGGAATCTAAGACCCGATAAAAGTGACCCAAGATTTCTGGAGTTTGGATTTGATCCATTAAAGTATGGTAGAATGGAGAGCTCTCAATTTTCTTCATGCAGACCTGCATCTTTTGTATTAATTTAGACTTTCTGATAGGATCAATTTCAAGATCACTTGGAGCCCATGGTTGTTGTTCCAAAGATCTTATTCTGGGCAAATGTTTTCTCCTGCCACGACGGGGTAAAACAACTGTCCAGCCTCCATTTAAGGTAGGATCGGCAATGGTGAGGGTTTTTGCAGATGCTGCCATTGTTGTCAAGAATCCTCTCTTCTCTTCTTTTATGCTTATAAGCCACTTTCAGAAATATGCTGGGACAAAGTTACAAGGAAAGAATGTGAGTGGTGGGGCAGATTCCATATTCAATTACATGAGGGGAGGGGTGGGTTGCTTGGGCGAAGGGGGGGGGGGGGGGGGGGTGGGGATGCAAGGGGAATGGAAGACACTAGAAATATCATTCATCGTGTGAGATATTTTAAACATTTCACATCATCAAAAACAATTATCTTAAACTTGGCTATGAACAAGTAAAATTAATTTCCCTTTATTACAAGCGCAATACTGCTTTTCAAGGGTGTTCAACCATCACAGGCTTAGATACAGAAAAGCTCAACATATTGCCTAGCTAGCAAAGTTTGACCTCTAAGCCATGCCTCCTGGAATCTGAAATGAGGGAGGAGACAAAATGGAGATTTGATACAGAGCTCTTATATAAACATAAGCATGCCACCCTTAAAAAATCTTTTACTATTTTAGGAGCCAATATGTATTTCGACCTTTTAAGCATAGGATCTAATGCAACGCTTGGTATAAGAACATTATTGACCACAATTCATGATGGTTCATTCAAATTGCATATTAAGTAAATTTTTTTTTTTGATAAGTAAGAAAATTTCATTAAAAAAGCGTAAGGTGCCCCTAAGTACACAGGAAGTATACACAGGAGCAACTCAGCTAGCCCACATGAAAAAAAAACAAAAAAAAACCCATAAGAAACTACATACCCACAACACCCAAAACCCACATGAAATCCAAGATACAATAGAAACCCCCCAACAAACACCCAAGATACAAAGTAACCCCATAATAAAATAAAACCCAATAGAACCCCCAACCAACACCCAAGATACAAAGTAATCCCCCATAATACAATAAAACCCAAGATTCAATAGAAACCCCCCATCAAACACTCAAGATACAATAGAACCCCCCATAATACAATAAAACCCAAGAAACAAAGTAACCCCCCTCATACAATAAAATCCCCAAACAAGAAACCCCCAAACCCAAGAAAACCCCCAAACAATACCAATTCACCACAAACCAAATATCAAAAAAGGGAAAGAGGTGGAGTATTTCTACTTCTAGTCATAATCTTCATATATAAGAACGAGAATGGGAAAGCTACTGCTATATGACCGTGCCAAGCACAAGAAGAACAAGACGAAGAACGCTATTGATGCTTGGTACAAGTGTCTGCACTTGGTCACAACCAGGAGAAATTGGTGGCTAGAGAAGCCTCCCAGATTGCTGGAATCAGAACTAACTCGAGGGCTTCAATTAGTGATGCTTTCTTTTTCTTTTCTTTTTTTTAGATGAATAAGTGATCAATATTATTAACAACTAAGAACCAGAGTTACAAACAACAAAACAACAAGAAACAAACAGAACAACAAGCAAAGCAGAAAAATCTGCTGCAGAACCAAAACAACCAAAGTCTCACTAACTAGGATTATTCAAGAATAGAAACATCCACATTCCAGAGATGACAAAGCTTAACATTCTCTCTATTCTTCTTAAACTTTCCTCTTCCAGAAATTCTTGATCTAACTTCCCAAAATATCTGCTTGAGTATCTGCTCTTCAGTTTTGGGAGCATTTTGAAACTTAAAAGCATTCCTGGCTCTCCAGATATTATAGACAACAGAGCTCAATACCAAACGACAAAGAACTCCTACCATTGTTTTTTTCTTCCAAGTTCTACAACCGTCATTTAATACCCTCTGCCAATCAAGAGAAGGAGCCAAATCATTACACCTTAGCATACAATTTTTCCATATACGAGCACTGAAGCTACACATGAAAAAAAAAATGATCACGGCTCTCAACACCATTCCTGCAGAACACACATAGTGTATCACCCTAAAAACCCCAAGCCAACAGCCGATCACCCGTAGTTAATCCATTCTGTACAGCCAGCCAAATGATAAAGGCATGTTTCAGAATTGCAAAAGGGAACCAAACAACATGCCACCAATCAACCTCATATTTCTTATCCCTAAAAAGATCTCAAGTGTCAGCACTTACATAGGAACCCTTACGACCAATAGTCCATAACGGCTTATCAACAAAACCAAGCTGAACTTCAGGAAGCCGACTCTGTATATCAACAAGCTCCTCTGACCGAGCAGGCTTCCAACACCGGATGTGCCATTACTGAGAATAGAATCAAGTCTAGAATCCAACCGACTTTGAGCATCATAGATAACACGAGAGCCAAACCTCTCATTAAGCACTCCAAGAGGATGCCAGTTGTCCTGCCAAAGATGAATCATCTTTCCATCACCAACTTCAAATTTAATGAAATTCTTAGCAATAACCCTAAGTTTAAGAACCTTTCTCCAGCACCAAGAGCAACTTTGGGGAATGCTTACACTCCAAAAACTCCTCCCTTTTAGCATATAAGCTTGAATCCAAGCAACCCAAATAGATCCTGCGCAAGCAAATAATGTCCAGACATGCCTCAACATGGAGGATATGTTCCATACTTCCAAATCCTTCAGACCTAACCCACCCTCTTTCTTCGGATAGCAAACCTCACTCCATGCAACTTTGGCCTTTGCAGAAGTATGGAGGATATGTTCCATACTTGCAATTAGTGATGCTTTCCACAATGCTTCATAGTGTTAGGGGCGATCACCTCTGAGCTTTAGCCAAGGGTCTAGCAGGAGTTCAGAGACAATCTCAGCTTTAAGGTCTCAGAATTAAGAGTCGAGTTTTTGGCTTTCAGTATGTGTAAGGTTGGCCTTTTGTTCTCATACACCATTTCCTATTAGGTTAAAATTTTGGGACAATTAATGATTTAATATGATATCAAAACAGTGATCTGAGTTTGAACTATGTCTTCATAATTTAGCCTATTTAAATTAAATATTCCATGTATTGGTTCAACTTATTCAAACGTAGTTTAAACTCACACGTGAGTGGAGTGTTGGAATGTTAATTAAACAACTAAATTCACTATTTCCTGTTAACTTGAACTTTTGAGATAATGGGTGATTTAACAAATTTGATTCACTCAAGAGGCACACCTATGGGGTGTAGATTAGGATCCTTTGAATTTTACCATTATTTTGAAATAAATTATTCAGACTTCGCAATCCCAGTATACAATTCAGTGAGATACAATGAATTAATGAAAAACTAAGCATATTTTTTTAAAAACAGCGATTAGGATTTTATAAACTCCAACGTCAAGTTATTCCAGAACAGAAGAATCTAGAACAATTACAGTTCTTTTCTTGCATGTGTTTGCGAATATGTGATTTGCCCAGAACCAAAAAAGCTTATAAAACAAACAAATTAACAGTTAAAAAAGATGGGTTTTTATCGATGATACCTTTATTGCAGCCTAAAATTTGCATTTGCGGCGACGGCGACGGCGACTGCGGCAGCGGCGGATGAGGTCCTTATGAGGAGGAGGAGGAGGAGGAGGGAGTTAGGTGAGGTAGAGTGAGAGTGGAGATAGGAGTCCGATCGGACCATTTTCTTATTATTTTTTGTATTGACGGGAACTCTCGACCACCACGTGACTGTGGTAGTGAGCGCCAAATCTAGGGCAAGATAGACCAATATGGTGCACCAAATATGGTTATGCTTGTTTTGCACCAAATGAAATATCAGAGTAATCGCAATCACTTTCAAAGGTTATATGGGTGACCGAATACCCTAAACCTAAAGAGAGGTGGTTGGCCACCTCTCGATAAGAACAAAGAGAGAATTATATTTATGAAAAATTGTATCATTGGTTCATGTGGTATGTTATAATTATTTTTTACTCTCTATGGTTTAAAATGTTCATGAGAGGTCCTCGTGGTATGCAATAATTACAAATCAATCCCTAGCGTAAAATTCTGTTAAAATTTTTAACAGATTCCGTCAAATGCCATGTCAGCGACATGTGTCGCCAATAAGATAGCGACATGTGTCCATCTTAATAAAAAAAAATATTAAAAAAATAAATAAAAGTACTTATTTAAAAAAAACAAATTCAAAAAAAAACAATTTTTTTCAATTTTTTTTTAAAAATAAGTATTTTTATTTATTTTTTTAATAATTTTTTTTTTATTAAGATGGACATGTGTCGCCATCTTATTGGCGACACGTGTCGCTGACGTGGCATTTGACAGAATTAAATTCCTGCCTTTTTCGGCAGGAGGTGGAGGCATCACGGCCTTTTTGACAGGAGGTGGACTCCCGGTAGAAGACTGATAAACAATGGTGCTTTGGAACTGCTCATTGTCTTCAAATTCCTGAGCAAAGTTTTGGACTCGGAGAGAGAGATGACGATACTATATGCGGTGGTGGCTTGGCGGATCCTGGAGAAGCAGGCGGCGAAGGCCAACTCCAAAGTTCTGCTTCTCTCAGGACTCCTACATCTTGCACATACTTCGATCCGATGGCCTCGCCTTCCTCTGAGAAGGACGGGGAAGAGAGAATGAGCGAGAGAGACAGAGTGGATGTTGTTAGACATCCACACCTCCTCAAACGGCGTCAAGTAGACGTTTTCTTGTATGTTTTATTTTTTAGTTTTGTTTTAGGAAAACAAATCTAGCTCGTTTGTTTTCTACAGCAGATGTGTTGTAATTCAAAACTACATCACTGAAGCCGAATCCAAAATAATTAACTAATTCATTAAAAAATATCTTATTTTAAATATACAAATTAAATGCAAAATACATTTGTGATGCAACTATTTTTTATACGTGGACAATAATCCTCTCCGGTTCAAGAATGAACAGAAGAGGATCAAAGTTAATTTTGTTCGATGGACAAAATTGTTGTTTCACAATTTTATGGACAAAATTCTCTCTCCCTTTCTCTCTACAGCTTGTTGTGTCTCTCTTTTCACCAACGCATCCCGATCTGCCTCTCAGACGTCATACAACTTGCTTTGAGTCCTGATATGTCTAGTAATGTGAGAGGGTCTAATCTTATTATTATTTTTTAAAATAAATAAATAAATAAAAGTGGTGGGATGCTTACAAATCGGTTTTATTCCATGGAAGTATGTGTTGATTCTCCAAGCTGAATGAAAGTATAATTTTTTTTTAAAGTAGCCATTCAATTCAAGTCATATTTGTCAATATGTTACATTGTAATAAAATAAGTGTGAAGTATATAATTATTCTCTCCAATTATAACTTACTAGCTCGTAACCCGTGCTATGCGCGGGATTCTTCTTTATAATTTAGTTTCATAATAATAAAAAAAAAAATGAAAGAAGAGAAGCATAGAAAATATAGATAAAAAATGAAAACTGAAAAACACTAATATAATATAATAGGGACAAAAATTTCTTATAAACTGGTTTATAGGAAATTTTCTACAACTCACATTTAAAAAAGACATGTATCCTTTAAACATGTGAGAATCACATGTTTTTTTATTAATGCTATTTAAATAATATATGTTTCTCACATGCCAAATGACACATATCAATCTTATATGTGGATTGTAAGAAATTTCCTACAAACCGGTTTGTAGGAAATTTTTGTCCATATAATAGTGTTATCTTTTTTGTATTACACAAAGTAATAAAAAAACTACTCAATAAACATAATACACTAAAAAATCATCATACCCCGTACAAAAAATAATCATAGGAAACTCTCTCTCACCATCATTTTCTTAAATTTAGTGTAAAATTTACAAAAGATAAAATAAGTAATTTGAATGAAAAATAATATATTAATTACATAAAAATTAAAGAAAAAAGAAGAAGAATAGAGGAAATGAAATAAGAGAACCATAGAAAATATAGACAAAAAAATGAAAAATGAAAAATACTAATAGAATACATTAGAGTTTTCTTTTCCATATACTTTTCCGGTTCATATGAAATCTTGAAAATCAATATTGTTTATCAATTAAGCACGTTAACAATGTGCATTATACAGGGAAAAAAAAATCAATGAACAATGTAAATTAAAAAATCGTCATACCTCATACTCAAAACAACAATTAATGTAAACTCTCTCTCTCCATGGTTTCCTTGAATTCAATGTAAAATTTAGAAAAGAAAAAATAAAAGAAATAAGCAATTTGAACAAAAAAATAATATAAATTAGGAAATAGGGACAAAAAAAAATGTAAAGAAAGAACAAAATCATAAAAAATAAAGTAAAAAAAAATGTAAAATGATAACCACTAATATAATAGAAAATAACTATTTTTTTATATACTTTTTCCAGTTCTAAAGAAATTTGTAGGTATAGGAAGAAACTACGGTCATATAGATATTTTTAATTCGACCATCATTCTTATATATAGAGTAAAATAAACTACTTTTTCAACAAAAATAAAAAATAATAATATAGATTATCAATGCAAAAATAAGGATAGAAAATCAAATCAGAAAAATAGTAGCACATAAAATAAATACAAACATATTATTTACAATTCTATTGAACACAGCCCCGATAAACTTGAAAGACAAACTAAAAATAAGAGGCTATAGCAGTATTACAAACAAAAAGGTTCCAATAATAGCAAAAACTTCGCTCTCTTTGCTTTGAGCACCACTCTCCGGTAATGTAAACAACATTGTAATTTTGCATAGCCACAAACCATTACTTCTCCATATATTTATTTGAGAAAGCGAGAGATATTGGAGTGACTTTTGACATTTCTCAAAGAAGAAAAAAATTGACATTTGACTCATTGAGATTTAGTTTGTAACGGACATTTAGTGGGAGGGGAAGCAGTGTTAGAGTAAAAGATTTTACTTAAAGGAAGAGAGAGATGTAGAAATTAGTGAAAATTTAATGACAACAAAATTAAATGTTTCTATTCATTTTCTATTCAATGGAAGAGATTTGATCAGGAATATTAAGCGCACCGTTTATTTCACTTGAAATACATGGAGCAGTTCAATTTTACTTTTTTTTTTTTTTTTTTTTTCCAGTTTTACTTAAAGAAAGAGAAAGATGTAGAAATTAGTGAGGATTTAATGACAACAAAAATTTGACGTTTCTATTCATTTTTTATTCAATATAAGATAGTTAATTAGTCATATTAAATGCACCATTTATTTTACTTGAAAGGCAAACTAAAGAAAGAAAATAAAAGGCCATAGCAGTATTACAAACAAAAAGGTTCCAACAATAGCAAAAACTTCACTCTCTTTGCTTTGAGCACCACTCTCTGGTAATGTAAACAACATTGCAGTTTTGCATAGCCACAAACTATTACTTCTCCATATATTTATTTGAGAAAGCGAGAGATATTTGAGTGACTTTTGACATTTCCCAAAGGAAAAAAACTGACATTTGACTCTTTGAGGTTTAGTTTGTAACGGACATTTAGTGGAAGGGGGAGCGGTGTTAAAGTAAAAGATTTTACTTAAAGGAAGAGAGGTAGAAATTAGTGAGAATTTAATGACAACAAAATTAAATGTTTCTATTCATTTTCTATTCAATGGAAGAGATTTGATTAAGAATATTAAACGCGCCATTTATTTCACTTGAAATACATGGAGCAGTTCAATTTTACTTTTTTTTTTTTCCCAGTTTTACTTAAAGGAAGAAAAAGAGGTAGAAATTAGTGAGGATTTAATGACAAAAAAAAAATTTGACATTTTTATTCATTTTTTATTCAATATAAGATAGTTAATTAGTCATATTAAATGCACAATTTATTTTACTTAAAATACACAGACTGGTTTAGTTTTACTTAAATTACCAATTTTTTACTCAAATGGCCGGTTCAATATTTAAAAGTATGGATTCATGCCACGTGTCCTAATTCTAGGCCAACTCTAAGTTAGAACTCGGCTTTTATATATGACTAGCTTATAACCCGCTCAATGAGCGGGATTATTAGTATTCAAATATATTTTTTTTTTCACTCATTTAACTAATTGCTACCAAAAAATATATATATAAATTGTTTATAAGATCATTTTGATTAACAATTTTTTACTCAATAGTATAAACGCACGTACTAAATAAATTTAAACATTTATAAAGTTTAATCCGTATAAATTGGAACATGTTAAATAATTGTTCCTATAGATGTAGTTTAAAATAAAATAAAATGAACTATGTTGGTGTACAAACATTAAAAAACTATAAAAACCAATCATAATACATTATAAAACCTTGAAAGCTAATGTCGGTTATCAATTAAGAATGTACAATGTGCGTTACAAAAAAAAAAAAAAAAATCGTCATACCTTGTAACAAAAACAATGATAAGAAACTCTCTCTCTCTCTCTCTCTCTCTCTCTCTCTCCATCATTTGTCTGAATTCAGTGTAAAATTTACAAAAGGAAAAATAAACCATTTGAATAAAAAAAAAATTAAAGAATATAAACGATTAGACAAAAAAAGAATAGAAACAGTTTTGAAACACCAAATAAATAATTAAGCATTGAACTTCATCCGAGTCTGCTATATTCATATCAAAAGAGATGAATTACATCTATACAAAGTGTTTCGTTTTTTTTGACTGATGATCGTTGAAGAAGAACCTAAGTCTATTTTTGAGTAGAAGGAAGATACAAACCTCCATCTGTCCAACCATAATCAAGTAAGTGAAACCAAAAGTAGCAAAGTATAACATATCAATAAGTAGAACACCTCATCATAACATGAGTCTGATCTATGAATTATCCTAACAGCATATGCCGACAAATCTGAAAGAAATAAACTTCAAGTGCAATTTACTTGTATAAATGCAATCACTAACATCTAAAGCACCAGTTTTCAAATTCAACAATTTATTTTGTCGAGGCAATTCAAAGTAGAGGTTTGAGGCAAATAAAATTACCAACAAAAGCATATATATATATATATACGAATACAATAGACTCTAATTAATAAAATAATATAAATGGTTAATAAATAGGGATATAAACAACCATTGAACTTTGAGGCTATCTACATTGAATGCTATGTATCTACATAGTATAATATGACTTACACAAATTTAATGTTTAGTAACATTAATCATAAATATGTGAAGTAATTTAATATGTAAAGGTATTTTTTTTATGGTTCCAATTTTTGTCAAAAAGATCAAAATTTACAAATAAAATTAATATTCCACAACAGACCCAACAATACACAATCTAATACATGAGAGAAGTTTATTTATAGGAAAATAAACTACAATCTTATAATTCCAAGCAATATGAGTAATTTCAAACCATTTGGGCCATACGAAGCATATCTCTCACATCAATATTAAAACAACCTCAATTCATAATGTAGAAACCAAAAAGTTTTCACAGCACACACATATATACACAATACATTTTCCTAATTTCTGACATATTTGAAATCAAACAACATAAATTTACTATTCAAAAATTGCTTTCTTTCTCTTTCCTTTATGAGCAACCAAACAAACAAAAAATGATTACTTTCTTAATTCAAATATATTGACAAATCATATAACTACTATATCAAACGCACAAAAAAAGGACCTAAAAACCTCAATTTTCTTAATATACCCTCCAATTACTCACCAACCAAACAAAACCCAAATTTTCACTCACCGAAAACATAGCCTTCCAAATACCCACATGCAATTGATAGCGTTGAGCTCAGTGACATGTACATGAATGAATTACAAACCTTCTTGAACTCAATTATCCAACAAATCATTCATTGGCTCATGTCATACTAATTGCATGTAAAGCTATAAACTAATGCATAATTGTCTTTTAACAACTGTAAAATCCAAGGCAACAGAGAATATATGACGATCTTTCTCACCAACTAAGAGTTCAGAAGAACTTAGTGCAACACACCAAACATTGGTATACATGGTGATGACTCTAAGAAGCATATGAGATTGTCAGCAAAGCAAGTGCTAAAGCCAGGTAAAACAGAAATTGAGCCTTTTTTTGTCTTACTAAAATAACAACTGACATTGTTATCATAAGAAGCTTGACAAAATGAATCTTAAATCTTCACCCACGTCCATAACTATTAGTCGTTGGCAACATGGGCGCCATGTGACACGAATTTATCAGTTCAAAATCCTCTGTAGTTTGGAAAAGAGAAGTGGCCATAGGGAGTAATCAAAGAAAATGAGAAATAACCTAGGTATTGAATCAACTGGAACTATTTATTGTTTATCAATCAAACATAGCAATTAAGCATCACTATTGCCATAAATTCTTAGTCGACACAAATTAATGCTTAACAATGACTTAATCAAAACATATATATTAGAGTAACCAAATTTTTCTAAAGGACTTGACAGCTAACCAAGAGCTTGAATCACAAAAAATTTGTTATTGTTATCTCCAACATTCGTCTGGTTCAACATGGCATCAAATATTTCATCACCCTGCATCATAAAAAGCCACCGTCTGTCCGAATTCAGAACCCCGCAAAGCTAAAAAGAACACCCGAACAAATTCTACCGATATTGATTACATTCTACTGTACAAAAATTCCACTCATTAAGTACGCGTTACTATAGTAACTTTTATACTTACCAGTTGTAAAACATCGTAGTGAGCATTTATGTGATCTGGAAGCCATTGATCTAGTATCGCTGCACCATTTTTGGTTGTGGTTACGATCTTCTCCTTCTCCTTCTCGCTTTCATTTTCTTTTTCATTAGCTGACACCACAACATACCAATAAACTCCCCGACTCAATCAGAAACCCAAAAGCACAAAAAGAAAACTTCCATTTCTTTTAGTGAAAAACAATTGGAAAGCAATGTAAATTGTCTTTGCTACACATTGTACCTGTCTCCATAGAATTCTGAAATCACCTCAAATAAGCTAGATTAAAATTAAGTCGGTTTTTCTTGAATTCCACATACATAACTCTGTACGAATCAATAAACTCATAAATCAGTTTGAGTATTTGACGGTTTCAACAATCAAACACAGCACAAAAACTTATTACATAAAAAAGTTCAAACTTTCCTCCATACCTTCAGGAATTTCCTCTAAATCCTGGTCTTTTGAATCTTCACAGAGCCTTTCTAGAAGCTCTTTCTTGGACCCAATTGATGAAACGCCTCGAAGAGCCGCTTGTTCGCGCAATTGTCGAATCCCCATCCCTCGAAACTCCTCGACAGCCTTGATTTTCTGGGAACCCCCATTTTCTGAGTCCCTCCCTCTCTTCTTATTTCCCGAACCATCACCATCGTCTATCCTCCCTTCAGAAAATACCCAAAACAGAGCTTGGCCGTATCCCCCAAAATCCAACCTCATCTAATACAATCAGCCAAACTCACCACACACGGCCACTGTCGGAAAACCTGTTAAAACAGAGGACAGGCCCATGAACTCCAAATCAATCATACGGGTTCTACCCAAAATCCATGAACCCATAATCACAGCTCAACCGTAACACCCAGCCGTGAATCACAAATCCAACAATTAGTAAACCAAAACCCATTTCATATTTTAATAACCCAAAAGAATCAAGAGAAATTGTTAGGATTACCTTTGATAATTTCATGCTTGAAACTTAGGAAAAATCCCTGGAAAACTCTTCTAAATCACCCACCGGAAGGTCATCAATGGAATAGTCCACCAGTTGCCGGAACCTGCCTTGAAAAAGAACATAATAGAAAGAAAGATAGGGGGAGGGAGCGTATGGAGAAAGAAAAGGAAAACAGAAGAAGAAAAAAGAGAGAATAGGGGAGAAGAAGAAAGAGAAGAGAAGAGAAAAAGAAGAGGAGAAAGGAAGAGGGGGAGAGGGAGCGTCTGTGAGAGCGTTTTGTTTTTATTGAAACACATAAATGACACAGAGAGAGAAGGGCGAGACCACAAGAAAACGTTTCCTTATTAAGTTAGCGTTTTGTTTTTATTGAAACACATAAATGCACGGTTCTATGGGTTCAGCCTTTCAAAATAATCGGTTCATGCCACGTGTACAAAATTTAGGCTCTCTCCAAAAGAAAACTCAGCTTTTATATATATATATAAGATATGATATGATATGTTTCAATAAAAATAAAATCCATATAATTTAGAACATTAAAAAAAAAACATTCCAAATTTAATGCTTAATTAATTCTTTAGTGTTTTAAAAGCATTTATATTCCTTTTGTGCACAATAATCAAATAAAATTTTGCATTTTTTGACTTTCAAAAGCAGAATAACACTTACAAAAAATAAGTGAAAATCGTAAAAATCACATAAAGAAAAACAAATATCCCATAAAACATTTAAATCAATTAATACATAAGACCCTTATTTTTAGTTTAATTCATATAAATTAAAACATGTTAAAATATTTGTTCACATAGGTGTAGTTTAGAATGAAAATAAGTATGAAGAAGAAAAATAGCAAGAAGAAAACCACAATTTTGATTATCAAAATATAAAATAGAAAATTAGTAGGAATTTTTTTTAATGTTGGTGTGATACCTATCATATTTCAATCATATATAATTCTGAACATTCGAAAAAGCAAATGAAAAAAAAAATCTCATAAACATTCAAATGAAGAATTGTTCAATCACAAATTTCACAAACAAAATGGAAACATATTTAGATTTCAACCAAAAATATAAAAATACGAAAGAGTCATACTTATATCATTAATTGAGAGAGAGAGGCTACTTGTATCATTAATAGAGAGAGGGAGAGATTAAATAGACCGGTTCAATTTTATTTAAAAAATCGGTTCAATATTTAAATGACCGGTTTAGTCACTAAAAAGTATGGGTTCATGCCACGTGTCACTATTCTATGCCATTCTAAGAAAAAACTCGGCTTATATATATATATATATATATATATATATATATATATATATATATATATATATATATATGATCCCTAATTATGGTCCCATTCCAAATATATGCCAACCATTTCACATTTATTATTTTAATAAAAATGTGAATTGAAGGAATTCTTCGACTTAATTTGGTAAAAAAACCTTTTGATATATATATATATATATATATATATATAAAGTAAGAATACTGCTGACCCTTTAAAGTCACGTGCACTCGCAAACCCGCACTCTTTTCTTTTCTTCTCATTTCTCAATTCTCATCTCCCTATTTCCCGCTTCTTCAGTCGTATCTCCGCCGAGCAAAATTCGGGGGTTTAGGGTTTTATCCAGTGTTCTCCGCCCAAGGCGTACCATTTTCTCAATCTCTCTTTCTCCCTCTCTTTGCTCTAGGCTCCTAATTGCGTCGCAAAGATGATGTACGGTGCTGATCCTCAACAGCAGCAGCAGCAGCAGCAACAGCAGCAACAGCAACAGCAACAGCAACAGCAACAGCAGCAGCAACAACAACAACAACAGCAACAGTACAATCAGCAACAACAGCAGGGTGGGGACTTTCACCGGGGCCCACCCCCTCCGCCTCCGCTGATGATGAGGCAGCCCTCAGCCTCTTCCAGTACTCTCGCCCCAGAATATCACCACCCCTCCGCTCCAAACCCTCCTCCTCCTTTCGACGGTAAGGCCTTTACACATCGCATTTATACATTTCAAATTATTCTTAGTAGTGATATAATTTTGTTGCAAAATGTTGATGGTTTATATCATAAGGATTAGTATAAATTAAATCACCATTTATTCTGGCTAAGTTTAATTATTTAATTAATATTTTAACACGCCGGCTCTCAATAAGCCCAATATGTGAAATATTTACTCAGTAATGCTAGATACTATATTTTTAATCTTATAATTGTCCAACATTGTTGAGGTGACACGTCTGACTAACCCTCGGATTAATCTTTATTAAATTAAAAAAAATAAATCCAATGGTTGATTTGTAGTGCCACATCAGCATTGTTGGACAATTGTGGGATAGAGTATAGTATCTAGCATTATTTAATTGGATAGAGATAAATTGTGGAGGCAAGGTTGATATTGTATTATGAGTAATGATATACACCACAACTTTATCCAACTTTGATTCCACTATGCTCTACTGTGCTGACGTGACAGAGTTTAGTAGCCATTGGATATTTTCCAACAAGGGCTACACCACCCTGTTAATTCAACATAATGGGATAAAGGTGTTGTGTATAGCATTTCTCTTACAAAATATAACCAATTATCTTAAAAACTTAAGCTAATAAGAAATTGTAAATTTAATTGTTTAATTAATATTTTAACAGTCTATTGGTTGCATTTGTTTGTAAGCAGCTCATGGTGATAGTTTTGCTGCAAAAAGAATGAGAAAGCTTACTCAAAGGAGGGCAGTTGATTATACTAGCACTGTTGTGCGATATATGCAGGTAATGAACATATTTTCTAGGATAAGTTGTATATCTCATATTCTGTTATATTTTAACTTAAAATAACATTGTTTTTCCATTTTCGACAAGAGCTCATATGTGTTGTTAGTGGTCTTGGTTGCACTTTGCTACCTAATTGTGGTGGATAGTGATGCAGAAGAGTCATTTTTAGTGTTGGGCCGCATGGTTTTGGGATTACCTCTTTATCGTTCGTTTGTGCTGATTGTGGTGGACGGGTTGTTAGAGATGATATCATTAGTTACCATCTTAAATTTGAATTATAATGCTAATTTTACAGGGGTTGCAATTGCATTAAATTTGACTTATAATGCTATAAAATTATGTCTAAAGGTAGATTTATCTAAGGGCTGCAGTTGCCTGTTGTAGGATCACAAGAGTAACTAATTATGTGTTTGTGAAATTCTTAGATTACTAAATGGCTCGGTATGTGCCTGAACAAATTGAAAATGATGCGCATATTCTTTTCTATTTTTTGAAACTAAAGAAGGGAGGGAGAAGGATTGGAGTTGTTTTAAGGATCTGATTCCCGAATTGAGGAATCATATATGACACTTAGAGAGAAATCATTGTTTTAAATGGATCTGATTCCCGAACTGAGGAATCATATATGACACTTAGAGAGAAATCATTGTTTTAAATGGATTAGCTGGCATAAGTAACCCTTTTTAAACTAAATCGTTTCTGCAATCTGTTATTACATTTGGGAATTTACTACTCATCATTCTCTGTCAACAGTTATCATCTCCTAGCATCAGGGCAGTGCTTTGTTGTTTCTTAGATGGTTTATATTGATGATGGGTGTGAAGTATTTCCTCGTTCAGTAACTCTTGATTTCTCAATGTATTTTTTTTTAAACAACAGTTTCTTTGCTATTTCCTGGGAATAAGTAAGTTGCTTTTTGATGGATGTATCCATTTTCATTTTCAGACACCAATTCCCTTCATTGGATGTTGTTATCAATAATCTTGTTGTTTTAGGATTTATTATTATCATTATTATTATTATTATTTTTATTTATTTATTGAGATTCAAGTAACTTAATATTTCCAATCAACTACTCTGCAGATTCGAATGTGGCAGCGAGATTCAAGGGATAGAACAACATTGCAACCTACCCCTGCAGCAGCTATTGATGTCAGTCAGTTGCCGTTGTTTATCAATATTATACTTGCCATATGGAAAAACATGTTGACTGGAGGCATGATGATGGTGTTATCATTATTATCAACTTGGTACATATCTCCGTATAATAAGATTTTTAACTTATGTTAATCCTTGGTACAGGTGTTGCCAACAGTTGCCTATTCAGATAATCCATCTACAAGCTTTACTGCAAAATTTGTACATACATCTTTGAACAAAAACCGTTGTTCGATTAATCGGGTTTTGGTAAGCTAGACTGAACCAATTTTCTCCAAATTATATGTTTCCCTCTATAATTTTGTCTTAACTGTGTGTTTTCGTATTAATGTGATAACTTCTACCTTTGTTCATTAAGAGTGTTGAAGTTTTCTATTTGGAGTTTGGAGTTACTGGTATTTGTAGAAGCAGTTTAGCTGTTTGTCTTTTAATCTGTGTAACAACACAAGTGTGTGAGCCTTGGCATGCCTCATGGAGACACCAACATATTGAAAGACTTTCTAAACATGCCAACAGTGTTAACTACAGTTCACATGGAGAAGAAAAACCCTACTAATATGGCTTGCTCTAGGTAGCTTGGACATGGCTTTGACTGTGTTCTGCAGCACCATGTGTTATCTATCTATTGCTCTTTTGTAAGAGAATTATGGTCCTTTTTTCGTTTTTTTCATTGCCTTTGGGCTCATTGGAAAATGCCAAAGAAGGTGGTAGATGTGTACTCTAGTTGGCAAAGGATGTTTCATAAGCATAAAAAGAGCTTCATTTGGAAGGCTGCTCCATTTTGCTTTATGTGGACAATTTGGAGAAGGAACAATCTTACTTTCAAAGGCGTAAACTTAAATTTTACTTGCTTGTTTCTTTGGATGAACATTCTGTGGCCATTGGAGGGGTTCCTGTATCTTTTTGTTGCTTTTGTAGATAACGTTAAGTTATATTTTAACTCTTTAAGAGAATGTCTTGTAAACAGCCTGTGTACTTGAGTTTCTTCTCATATCAATAAAATTATTTATTACTTATTTAAGAATATTCTGTCCATTGTGATACAAGAAAAAGGGTAACAAATAAGAAAGAAGTGCAGTGGTGCTGAAAAATACTAATTGGATGTGACTCAGCTCTAAATGGAATGCATCTTCATTCAATAGCTCACCAGCAGAATCCTTATCGGTAAATTGACTCTAAGATGACCATCCGAGGATACAATGCTGACTCCCAAAGGGTTACTTGTGAGATTTGCCTTAAATGTCTGTTGGCATACTTGAAGTCAGAAGTTACATGTTATGTCATTTATAACAGCACGTCCTACATTCTATTGCTCTAATCTATTGTTCTTTTTGGTTAATGGAAAAGACTGCAAAATATAAGCAAATAGCATGTGCATTAATGTCATCCATGAATCTTTTCTGATCAATATGGAGTTATTTTGTGTGAGACCAGTTATCTCGTACATGCTAATTCATATTTGATGCCGACATGTTAACTATTTTCATTAGACTGTATTGGTATGGTTTTATGGATCATTCTTGTGTACTGTATTGTTGGTGACATAAGATTTTAGGCTTACTGCATTTTGTGTTGGTGAATGTTGGTCATGTAGAGAGACAACTTTAAGTTTATAAATGCCAACAATTCTTTGAACTGGATCTGGCGCTTTTCTGTTTTTCTGTCTATGAATAAGAGATGGGCTCTTTGTTGGTGTTACAAAGACATGAACACAATTTCTTTTCACTTTTCAAATTTTTTCGGATGAATAAGTCATTCCATTAAGTAATGAAGTTCAATACACAGCAAACAACTTCACAATCTTTCTTAGCACTTCTAACTCACTCCAAACCACCTATTCAACACCATTACAATTCAAAAAGTTACAGCACACTAATCACTCAAAATAGAGAGGGCAATTCCCCATTCAAAACAAAGAACTCTATTCAACACAGAATTTTTAAAACCCTTCTTAGAAGACACTATTTTTTACATACCATAAAATGGCCTTCATTATGCTTTCTTCAGACAATGCTTGCTCTCTAAAATTTCTGCAGCTCCTTTGCAACCAAATGTTGTATACACTTGCTCCCAGTACCAGCTTGCATATTACTGCTCTTAACCCTTTTCCTTTTAACTTCTCCAATCCCCAATCCGTGTCACAAGCACCCCACATACATTTTCTCATTACTTCCTTCCAGTCTTTTAGTAAATCCACATTCAAAATAGAGGTGATCTTCACTCTCAGTACAGTTTCTACAGAACACACATTTAGAGTGTATATTTCCCTTTCAGCACCTATTTTGGGTAGAAAGTCTATTTTTGATCGTCAAACAAAGTATAAAAGCATGCTTTCAGATTGAACACGAGAACCAAACAATTTTCCACTATGCAACTATTGGTAATTTGAATCTCGGCTGCGTTCCTCGCACCCTTATCGTTTAGCTTTAATGATTTCCTTGTATTGTTTTCTACTTCCACTTAGATGCCTTTCTTGTATACTTCCTGTGTACTTGATTGCGCTTTGCGCTTTTTAATGATATTTCTCTTACTTATCAAAAAAAAACTATTGGTAATTTGAATCTAATTGCTTCCCAAGTTTCAGATGTAGTAAACTTACTTATCAAAAAAAAGAAGAAGTTTCAGATGTAGTAAATTTAGCTGATTTAGAGGGCAACCAAGAAGGTTTATCAAAACCACCAATCTGGATAGAATGAAGAAAACTCTTTATTCACACTAAATCTTATAATCTTTTTCGCCTCCAAACCCATTGTTTATCAACCAAAACACTAGAGAGTTTTGCATCCATGTGACTTGTTGCATAACACTGCTGTATGCCCAAATTTTCATACTGTACTCCTAGAGGATGCCTCCAATCGTGCCAAAGAGAATTTTCCCCATGCCTTGCTGCATAATGCAAAAAAGATCTTGCAATCGTCATGAGTTTCAGAATTTTCTTCGAGAACCAAGAACCGTTTGAAGATTCTTTAATATTCCAGAGAGGAATATGGAATTACTTATCAAAAAAAAAAAAAAAAAAAAAATTCCAGAATTATCTTCTCTTCACAACCCACAGAGAACCTGCCTGAGCCAAAATATTTCATATGTGCTTCAATCTTGCTACTTTATTTTAATCCTCTATTCTCTTTAAACCCAAACCACCACCTTTTTTAGGAATACAAATTGATTGCCAAGACCCTTTGCTCCTACAACAGACTGATCAGAACCGTTCCACAAGAAGATATTAAATTTTTAATCAATAGCCTTGATAACCTTTTAGGATGAATAAAAAGACTTGAGAAGTGAACTTGAATACTAAAAAGAATTGAAGTTAGCAATTGGAGTCTTCCTGCTAAAGATAATTTTTTAGAGGCCCAAGAATTTATTCGAGCTGTAATTCTATCCAACAATGCCTTTGCAAGCCGCTGAATTAAAATTTCCAAAAATGAGAGGAACCCCTAGCTATCTAACTGGCAATAAACTCTCTTTAAACTGTATTATTCTTGAAATTTGACTCATTACTGCATTGAATCCTCCAACATAGGAAATGGCTCTCTTCTGAACATTTGTTGTCAATCCTGTTAGCCTTTTAAACTGATGAAGCACCTCAAAAATAACAGTTATACATTTCACATGGGCTGATGAGGACATTAAGAGATCATCTGCAAGACATAAATGGGTGATATGCAGATTTGAGCACTTGGGATGAAGTTTAGACACTTTTTATTTTTTTGTCAAGTAATCGAAATATCATTAAAAGCGTAAAGCACAAATCAGGTACACAGGAGAAACACCTAATTAGATGGAGAAAAAAGAACAAGAAAATCATTAAAACTATTCACCAAGAGAGCTATAAACGTAGCTGTCCAGTATAAACTATAAAGAGAATAAAACTCTTCACCAAGAGAGCTCCTCCAACGCCTTCTCTCGGTCCTCGAAATTTCGATCGTTTCTTTCCCTCCAAAGGCACCACAAAAGGCAAGAGGGCATCATCTTCCACACAACAACACTCTGAGAGCTCCCACCCATCCACCAGCATGCAAACAAATCAACCACCCGATCAGGCATAACCCAGGACAACCCAAAGCGACTGAAAAAAGAGATGGGATGACTATGGATCACCCTGCCGCAAACTTTTTTTTTTTTTTTGAAGAAACCAGCTAGACTTCCATTTCTAGAAATAGTATATGAAGGCTTAGTGATGCACTCCTTAACCCAATTCACAAACTTCATAGGTATTCCCACGGCAATCAAACAGTGAATGATGAGTTCCCAATTAAGAGTCATAGGCTTTCATGATGTCTACTTTCATAGTGCATCTAGCTTTCCTTTTCTCATTGTAATAATCTTTGCCAATTTCTTGGGCCAACAAAACATTTTCAGCTACTTTTCACTTTCTTCTAATTGGTTTTTTGTTTTTTAGATTGTTAGAAGAGCTAATGGAGTGCTTTCTTTTTCTTTTTAATTTTAGTTATCTCACTGGATTGACATTAACTGAGTTACTCTCATTCTGATGTGTTATTATTATTAATTTTTTTTTTCATCTTTTAAAGTGGACTCCTACTGGGAGACGACTAATCACAGGCTCTCAAAGTGGGGAATTCACTCTTTGGAATGGACAGTCCTTTAATTTTGAAATGATTCTTCAGGTACATAATACATAAATGTATTGCGTTACATGTTAACTCTTTTTTCTCAAATGAAGCCATACTGATGACTTTTGGAATATTCCGACTGTGTAGGCCCATGATCAAGCCATCAGGTCTATGGTATGGAGCCACAATGACAACTGGATGGTCTCTGGTGATGATGGGGGCTCAATAAAGTAAGTACACTTGCTTCATAGAATTTGCAGTGCTGTTCAGCCACATAACCTATTTTTATATATTACATGAACTTTGTTGTATGGAAACACAACGTGATTCTAATCTACAAATGTATTGGCCGATATTGGTGGGAACTTGCAGGTATTGGCAGAATAACATGAATAACGTTAAGGCCAATAAATCTGCACATAAAGAATCAGTCAGGGACTTAAGGTATTTAATATATTTGCTATGGTAATATTCTCCTTGAGGCATTTAATTAGTGACTACTTGAACAGCTTCTGTAGGACAGACCTGAAGTTCTGCTCCTGCTCAGATGATACTACTGTTAAAGTTTGGGACTTTGCTCGGTGCCAAGAAGAGCGTTCATTGTCTGGTAATGTGCTTTGAATACTCAACAGAATGTGTTTGGTGGACTTTTACTGCTAGAACATTTTACTGATTCCCGAATGTGCAGTTATGTCTGATTCATCTCCTACTGAAGAGATGCAATGGCAAGTGGCATGCCTTTGTTTGCTCCATTTAAACAAAGGCGACTCATACATGTCTCTATGATGCTTCATTTCTGAAGTTTCTTAATATAGTGCGCTGTGTAAATTTACGTTCTATACGTCAAATAAATAAAGCTTGATGAAGCTTGGTCATGTGATTAGAAAACTTGTTCTACCCTTTCAAGACTTCTTTAGCTGAACAGGGATAAATCTAGTCACGCTTGCATGTAAAATTGCTTCTTGCTCAAGTTTTTGACAATCTGAGGGGAATCCATTAGTAATTCTTTTAGAGCTATATATGTTGTATGTGCATGAATAACCTAAGAATTTTCTGTGTGGGGTTTGAACTCAGGCAGGCCATGGTTGGGATGTGAAGAGTGTTGACTGGCACCCTACAAAATCTCTGCTAGTTTCAGGTGTTTACTACAGTTCTTTTGTGAACTTCGTTAAAATCTTCATGTATCTGTAATTTCCATCTTATCGCTGTCTGATTGGTTGTTGTATAGGTGGGAAAGACAACCTTGTGAAACTTTGGGATGCTAAAACGGGAAGAGAGCTTTGTTCATTGTTAGTACAATATCTTCTTTGTTAAACCTGCAGTCTAGTTTATTAGTTGAATTCTTTTGGCGCCTCATACATTTTATTTCCAGCCATGGCCACAAAAATGTGGTGCTTTGTGTCAAATGGAACCAAAATGGTAACTGGGTGCTAACTGCTTCAAAGGATCAAATCATCAAGGTTGGTAACATGTTCTTTTAAAATGTTCTATTAGCCCTATATTGCCATTTTTTTGGGTATAGCCTCTCTCTCTCCCTCTCTCTCTCTCTAATGATGTTGCATCTTGCATTTGCAGCTATATGACATTAGAGCTATGAAGGAGCTTGAATCTTTCCGTGGGCATAGGAAAGATGTGACTGGTTAGTGACAGCCTTCTCCTGATGCAAACCATAATGCTTAAGTTTGATTTTTATTTGGGTATTGGACTAAAGTTAGGTTTGTGATGCTTTTGCAATGGCAGTAGGCTAGTGGCAGACCAACATCACTAGCACACTTATTTTGTATGATAACTGTTTTTTTGTAAAAGATTAAAACTGATGCTGCATTATGGTTTTTAATTGTTAGCTTTGGCTTGGCATCCATTTCATGAAGAATACTTTGTCAGTGGGAGTTTTGACGGGTCCATTTTCCATTGGCTTGTTGGGTAAACTCTCTTAATTCAGAGCACTTTCTTTTTCTTTCTATTTTTATTTTCTGGTTGCATAAAACTCATTGTGCCCCTTGAATTTTTCCACAGTTGTCTCCTTTGTAGTGCTCGGAGCATATTTTACAAAGGAAACATTCATAGGGAGGCAGGAAACCTATTGCAATTCATCAACTTAATTTGGATTTGCATAGTAATGTTATATATTTTTTTTGATAAGCAAGAAAATTTCATTAAAAAAGCATAAGGCGCCTCTAAGTACACATGAAGTATACACATGAGCAACTCAGCTAGCCCACATGAAAAACCCAAGAAAACCCATAAGAAACTACATACCCACAACACCTAAAACTCACATGAAACCCAAAATACAAAAGAAGCCCCCAACAAACACCCCCGATACAGTAGAAACCCCCCAACAAACACCCAAGATACAAAGTAACCCCCATAATACAATAAAACCCAAGATACAATAATAACCCCCATCAAACACCCAAGATAAAATAGAACCCCCATCCAACACCCAAGATACAAAGTAACCCCCATAATACAATAAAACCCAAGATTCAATAGAAACCCCCCATCAAACACCCAAGATACAATAGAACCCCTCATAATACAATAAAACCCAAGATACAAAGTAACCCCCCATCATACAATAAAACCCCCTTGAAGGTGGATTAAGATGAATTTAGTGAGAAATTTGCAGCAATATCACTCTATATAACATTATCACAGTGAATTATATTAATTTTTATATATAACTGGTTGTCACTAATGATTTGAAAGAATTTATTTGCCAACAGAAATTCATTCAGATTTTTGTTCAATAGGGGATGGCAAGAGAATAATTGGATTCTTATAGTATGGCATATAGTTCTTGGTGTTTTTCTTTTGTATACTTCTCATGTACTTTTTTTTGATAAGTAATAAGTAGGTCTTATTAAAAGCGTAAGGCGCCCCTCAATACACCGGCAGTATACAAGAGAACGCACCTAGCTAGAAAGTGAAAAACGAACAAGAAATTCATCAAAGGTAAACGACAACGGTGACACAAAAGCCACCGTCCAAAGATACAAAGTATGAAAAAAAGAAGCTAAAATTTCCTCCAAGGATCTCTCCAAGTCCTCAAAACACCTATCATTTCTTTCCTTCCAAACACACCAGAGAATGCATGTCGGCACCATCTTCCAAATAACAGCACTCCTCTGCCTACCAGCCGTCCACCAACACGCAAACAAGTCAAGGACTCTTAGAGGCATAACCCAAGACAGACCAAATCGAGAAAAAATAGCACTCCACATAGCGTATGCAACATCGCAGTGAAGGAGAAGGTGATCCACTGATTCCCCGCTTCTCTTACACATGCAACATCTATCCACCACAATGATATGCCTCTTCCTTAGGTTATCCCCCGTTAGGATCTTGCCTAGAGCCGCAGACCAAGCGAAAAAAGCCGCCCGCGGAGGAGCCTGAGTCTGCCATACACTCTTCCAAGGAAAGTGACTTCTCACATCGCAAGCCAGAGAGCTAAAGAAAGACCCAACCTTGAACAAACCTTTTTTGGAAGGGATCCACCACAATTTGTCTTCACTGCCTCTATTAAGACTGACCGAGTGCAATACCTGAAAAAACGCAGCAAAGGTATCCACTTCCCAATCATGCGCTTCTCTGAAAAAGCACACGCTCCACTGATTGAAGCCCCCACAAGCTCCACATTATCCGCAACTGAAGCATCCTTCGCACGAGCAATTCCAAATAAAACAGGAAAGGCTTCCTTAAGAGTTGAGTTCCCACACCACAAATCATGCCAAAATTTTGTTCTAGCCCCACCTCCCACCTCAAATCTAGAGAATCCTACAAAATTCTCCCACCCTTTCCTGATGTTCTTCCATAACCCCACCCCAAAAGTACATGTAGGCTCTAGGGAGCACCAACCTCCCCATAGACTTCCAAACTTGGAATCCACCGCTATTCTCCACCAAGCATCCCTCTCAATCCCATAACGCCACAGCCATTTGCCTAATAGAGCCTTGTTAAACACCACCAGATTTCTAATACCCAACCCGCCTTCTGAAACTGGAGTGCACACTTTAGACCATTTCACCAAATGATACTTGAACTCATCACCAATTCCTCCCCAAAGGAAGTCTCGTTGTAGCTTCTCAATACGAGCACCTACACTTGCCGGTATAGGAAAAAGAGACAAAAAATACGTGGGCAAGTTGGAAAGAGTACTCTTGATGAGGGTAACTCTACCTCCCTTGGAAAGGTATAACCTTTTCCAGCTGGCCAACCGACGTTCAACCTTCTCAATAACACCATCCCAGATATGAATAGATTTGTAGGAAGCCCCCAACGGAAGGCCTAGATACTTCACCGGTAGATTAGCAACCCCACACCCTAGAATATCGGCAAGACCTTCCACTTGAACTACGTCTCCCACAGGGATTAAAGCTGACTTGGCCAAATTAACCTTCAAGCCTGAAGCAGCTTCAAACAGGAGAAAGAGGCTTCTAAGATAACGCAACTGAGCATGGCGAGCATTGCAAAAAATCAAAGTATCATCTGCAAATAACAAGTGTGAGAATGAAACATTACCCACACTAAATCCTTCGAGTAAGCCCCCTCCTACCGCAGCTGAAATCATTCGACTCAATGCCTCCATCACAAAAACAAATAACAAGGGTGAGAGAGGATCCCCTTGTCTCAATCCACGAGAACTGCTGAAAAATCCATTAGGAGAGCCATTAACCATCACTGAAAATCTCACAGAGGATATACAATGTTTTATCCAAGAGCACCATTTTTCTCCAAATCCACATCTCCTCAATACAAACAAGAGAAAATCCCAATTAACATGATCATAAGCTTTTTCCAGATCCATTTTGCACATGACTCCAGGCTCCCCAGATCTTAATCTACTATCCAGACATTCATTAGCAATAAGTATTGGGTCCAAAATTTGTCTCCCCTTGACAAAGGCGCTTTGGGATTTAGAAATAACCTTTTCCAAAACCGTCTTAAGTCTATTTGCTAGAACTTTGGCAATGATTTTGTAAACACCACCCACAAGACTAATAGGTCGAAAGTCTTTTAAATCGTTAGCACCTGGAATCTTCGGTATAAGAGAAATGAACGAAGTATTGAGGCTCTTTTCGAAAGAACCCCCGATAAAAAACTCCCGAAACACCTCCATAATGTCCCCCCTCAAAACATCCCAACACTCTTTGAAGAAGGCCATAGAAAAGCCATCAGGACCTGGCGCCTTATCTCCTTCCATTGCTGAAACTACATTCCTGACCTCCTCCTCCTCAAAAGCTCTCTCCATCCATCTGGCCTCAGACTCTAGAATAGAATCAAAGGATATACCCTCAACCGAAGGCCTCCACCTGCACTGCTCCGTAAACAGCTTCTTATAGAACTTGACGATGTGCACACCGATTTCTGACTGATCAGAGGATAGAGAGTTCCCTATCACTAAGGAGTTCAAAGAATTGTACCTTCTATTGGAATTGGCTATAGAATGAAAGAATTTAGTGCACTTATCCCCTTCCTTTAACCACAGCATCCTAGATTTCTGCCTCCAACTCACCTCCTCCAAAAGAGAACACTTCTCTAGCTCCCTAACAGTCTCAGCCTTTCTCAAGATCTCCTCTTCCCCTAATGCCCTTCTTTCTTCAATAGCATCGAAAGCCTGAATACCTTCAGTCAGCTTCCTCTTGTTTTGCTCTATGTTGCCAAACACCTCATCGTTCCATTTCTTCAAATCATGCTTCAAAGCCTTCAGCTTACACGCTAGAACAAAGCTAGACGAACCTTGGAACGAGTAAGAATCCCACCATTGTTTCACCAAACCCACGAACCCTTCTTCCTTGAGCCACATGTTTTCAAACTTAAAAGGCCTTCTCCCTCTAGAAACATCGCCGCAATCCAGAAGTATCGGAAAATGATCCGAAATAAGGCGAGAAAGCCTCTTTTGCGCAACCAAAGGAAACCGGGCTTCCCAATCATGTGACACTAGGAAGCGGTCAATCCTTGACCACATGGGAGGATCATGAGCAATCGACCAAGTAGAGGTGCCTCCAGCTAGGGGGAGATCTATAAGTCTTTGGTCTGCAATAAAATCCGAAAACTCAATCATAGCCGAGCAAAGACGAACATCACCAGATCTTTCACTCGGAAAGCGTGTAACATTGAAGTCTCCCCCTATACACCACGGCAGACTCCACCAACTACACAAACCAGCCAACTCATCCCAAAGACGTCTTCTATCGAACCCAGAATTCGGGCCATAAACCCCTGCAAAGGCCCATACAAAATTATCCGCAACGTTCTTGAAGGAGACTGCGAGAGTGAATTCCCCCACACACTTCTCGACCATCTCCACCACCCTTGTGTCCCACATAATAAGAATGCCCCCAGAGGCCCCACTGGAGTCTAAAGAACACCAGTCAAAATGGTTGCATCTCCATAAGCTGCGCAAAACACTGCAAGAGAGACTTTTAAGCTTAGTTTCTTGAAAACAAATCACATCCGCCTTCCAATCTCTGAGCAAGTTACTAATCCTCAGTCGTTTTCTCCTCTTGTTCAGCCCCCTCACATTCCAAGATAGGATTCTTGGCTTCATAACACAACTTGGTCCCCCCTTGCCTTCCTATTCCTGCGTCTGGGAGAAGCGCCTCTAGCATCGTAATTGACTGCACTCTTCAGATTCTTGACCTCCCTCTTACCTTTCTCCGCAATACTAGACCGCTCACCCATCGCTTCTGAACGTCGTTCCCCCTCAAGAAATGTTAAGAGTGCCAACAGTTGTAGCTTGTGACCTTCAAACGAAATTCCCACAATGGGATAAATTTCATTTGCACACTGAATAACCCAATCAGAATACCCCGAAAAACCCCCTGATGTTGGAGAATATGAATGAATGGGAGGCAGTGTACCCAAATCAGCAGCACCTCCCACCTCCTCCGCTACAGTCAACGCTCCTGCCCCTCTCCAGCAATACTCAATTCCTTCCTACTTCCAGCTCCTTCAAGACCCCGAGTATCCTCCTGAACCTCAGCCAATTCAGAGCATCCGGAACAGGCTGCAAGCTGCCTTGGCCGGTTCACCTGAGGAGAGATCAGCGGACTCTTCAACCCGTTCTGCCAGGACACTGAAGAACCAACTCCAGCATCCGCAACGTCCAAGCCCAACGACCATGGCCCCGAAATTTTCACTCCTATTGCCGGAAAACGCATCCTCGGCGCCCTCTGAATCCTCTCAGCCCCGAAATCGGTCAAAGTGACCACCGAAAAATGCATCCCCGTCGCCCTCTGACTACTCTCAGCCCCGAAGTCGGCCTGAGCTGCGACGTCCTCCGCCTCGACCTCCGATTGGAACAGCTTAGCACAAACCGGTGTTGTTTGCTTCTGACCACCGGAGAGGAGAAGAGCTTCAGAGCGGTTCCCCTCAAGCCCGCTCGCCGAGAAAGAACTCCCTAACGGCCCGGATGACGTCGACGCTCCTAGGTCAACCGCCTTGCCTGTATCCGAGCCATCCAACCAAAGGGCCGACCCACCACCGACTTGGCTCTCCGTAACAACGGCCTTTCCTTTGGTGTCGGCCTTCTTCATCCACTTAGGCTTGGGCTTGGATACGTCTTGACCGGCTTGAAATTTTCCTCCAGTAATGGGCTTGTGAGGCTTAGCCTGATCCCATCCCGTAAGCCCAATTTCAGCTGAGCCCAGCCTCTTCAAGCACTGGTCCACATCCTCTTTGAGCTTCAACAACGTATCTTTTAGGTTTGAGATCACGATACTTTCACCGAAATGTGGGATAGTGTCAGTATCCACCCTACCCTTGACAGTTTGCTTGTGCCAGTGTGCATCTTTTCCGTTGGGCACCCGTCCTACCATTGGACATCCTTCTTGCGCAGAGACCGTTGGTCCATGCCTGGCTGTAAAACTCTTCACCGTAGGGTAGGAATTCTTCATCATCTTCTCCCTTCTGACCGCCGGAACTTGAGCTGGAGCTCGCGTATGAACCGATACTGGATTCCTTTTCAAGACCTCTGCAAAGGTCCTCCTTCCCCTCTCCGCCTGAACCACAGGCCGTGCCTTCCCCATAGTAGCTCCTTTTCTGAAAAACTCGTGCACCCAACGAAGGGCCGCGCCAAAGAGATCCCATCCTTCACCTCTTCTTCCTTCTGGAACTAGAACCACCCCGCTTTTCCTTCGACCATCGTATTCCTCAACCAACAGGAAACTTCCGTGTCGATTGAAACATCGTTGAGCAATGATCCTTGGAAAACCAGGGCGACCTTGATCCCAGAAGACCCGGGAGTCTTCCACCTCCACCAGTTCCTCAAAGATGCGAACCAACCACGCAATCTCGTCTCTATCCAGCAGAATAGACCTCAGCTTTCCTCTGCAATTCTCGCGTAATCTGGCTCCAGTCTCGCCTCCTACTACCACCAATTCAAAAAACTTGGATTCCACCGCCCAACTTCTGGTGCACGCCATGCGACCAATTTTTTCAGAACATAAAACTGTGTTTGGATCTTAGCATATATGTATCTGGATTTGTTACATATTCAGAACAAAAAAGAAATTTCGAAATACAAAGATTTTTAGTTTGTGTAGGGAGTGGTATATAAACCGGATGTAATATCTTGCAAATCTCTTCTAGTACTATAGGTTTTTGGAACCCGATTAGTTAGGTTAGCTGATCTTTTAGTTGTCCAGGTGATAGCCCTGATTGCTAACTAAGTTGGCATCTAGCCTAAATCATGATTCAGTTCTTTGGTTGGCACAAAAAAGTTCGGGAGCGAATTTCTTCACATAATGAGTTGTTTAGAGAGTGGGGTGGAAGGGGTAATGGGGAGAAGAACTAACAAATTGAAAGTTGTAATCACTGTGAAGAGAAAACAGTTGGTGGAGAGATACTTGAGTTGTGCCTTTGCGTTTTCATTGAATTTCTTTTCCTTATAAAAAAAGAAAGTATGGTATACAGTATCTATATCTGATGAGCACTAAAAAAGAGCAAAAGAAAGTGGATTTTATTAAACTAGGATCTATATATGATTGCTTTGATCAATTATAGTTATGACAGAAGCTGGAAAATATGAAGATGTTTAAAGTATATGCATTAATAAGTGTTAATATCTTGAGGTGAGAATATAAGAACTTGTTAATATCTATCTCAATGAAGGTTACTTTAGGAATCTTTTCCTGAGCAACAATTGGCAATCACATTTAATACAGGAAAAGTGAAGAACTAGCAAACATTGAGTTTTGTGTAGATAATATATAGGCCTTGGCTCTCCTCATTGTGACACCTTTTTGTATGACCAAAAATAGATGGGTGATCGTACCTAACCATCTTCTTAAAATCATAGTTTCTTTGGTCTCTTTAGGGTTTATTTCATGCTTGATGCTGTGTATATCATTCCTGGTGGAAATTTTGGAAGTAATTTGTTCTTATGACTTTTTCTCACGTGCAGGCATGAAACTCCCCAGGTAGAAATTCCTAATGCACATGATAATGCTGTGTGGGACCTTGCATGGCATCCTATAGGATATCTTCTTTGCAGGTGAACTCAGTCTTCTTGTTTATTGTCATCTTGTCCAGTCCTCATTTTTATGTTTTAAGTTATGAATAATCTTCTTCAGTGGCCTTGTTTTGTCATCTTTCCTGATTGTTGATAGTATTAACAGAATGTATGATTTTAAAATTGATTTATGGAATCTTATGATACATGTAAATATAGTACACCATCTAATTACTTTATTTCCTTTACGAAGGAGAAAGAAAATTAGAGAACTCGCGGACGTTGGCAAAACTGAAACTATGGTTAACCAAGGAAAGAATTGATAGTTAAAAAGAGAACACCTGGACTATAAAATCCTCGCTCGAAAAAGATTACAATATACGCACATAGCTTTCCATTGCTCTAAAGCCATCTGACTAGGCTTTATACATACCTCAATAACTTGTGTTTAGGCATCATTAAATTCAATTCTATATACTGGTGATTTTAGGTCATGACCAAATTGCTTTGTTGCTTTCTTCTTTAAATGCCTTTTTAAATGAATCAACTATTGAAAGAAATCTCTTGGGTAGAAAATTAGAAAACAACACCTTGTTGGCCACGGCCTGTCTTAAACTATTTTTCTGGCAATGAGTTGCCAGGCTATAGAGATGTCCAATGAGATGCTTTTTTTTTTTTTGAATAATATAAATTAACAAAACAATTGTGGAACTAACAAGTTTTTAAGTTTTCACGATAATTTTATACATGTTAGGCAAGCTTTGGTAGAAGTTTTTTTTTTGATAAGTAAGAGAAATATCATTAAAAAGCGCAAAGAGCAATCAAGTACACAGGAAGTATACAAGAAAGACAACTAAGAAGAAGAAGAAAACAATACAAGGAAATCATTAAAACTAAACGATAAAGGTGCGAGGAACACCGCCGACCAAGAGTACAAAGAATGAAAGAAAAAGGAAATGAGTTCCTCAATGGTTCTTTCTTTGTGCTCAAACTGCCTATCGTTGCGTTCCCTCCACAAGCACCACAAAAGACAACAAGGGACCATCTTCCACACAGCTGCACTCCATGAATGACCACCCGTCCATCAGCAAGCGAATAAATCTACCACCTGAAGAGGCTTTGGTAGATGTTAAATCAAGAGGAGCTCTATTAAATGCCTCATGTTGTACGTGTTTTTAGTATAACCATCAGAGGGCTGCTTTTGATTTTTTATTTTTTTTAATATTATATTGGTGCATATATCATCAACTTGCAGCTGTTTATTAAGCTGTGGCTGCCCTATCAATTACTAAACTTGTATAGTTTCTTCTGCAGTGGTAGCAATGATCACACAACAAAGTTCTGGTGCAGAAATAGGCCTGGGGACACTGCTCGCGATAAATTTAGCATGGGTCAGACCCAAGGTAGTAACTCAAACCCCCCCCCCCCCCCCCCAAAAAAAAAAAAAGAGGGAGAGAGCAAAAGATATATGACCCTTTTGCCTTCTCTAGTAGAGGCTACCAGGCTCAATATTCTAAATCTGACTTCTGGGATTGTATGCCCAATGGAAGGTCAACACTTTCCATTGTCATGACTCATGAGTTCATCGAAGATTTAATTTTCTGTTCTCAATGCGCTTGAGCAGTTTCTTCAGGTGTTGTGATTTTATAGGAATGTATGCTATACAATCCTATGAGCAGACATAAATATTCTCAAAGTTCATAATTGAGGTAGAAATAGCCAAACTTGAAGATAACATCTTTCATCATTCTTAGTGTTTTCATCTGTATCAGGTTATGGTGAGCAAAACCCTGTTTTTGGTGGTCGCATGACTGGTAGTTTCCCGGTACCTGAAGGGCCAACAACTCCTGGACCATTTGCTCCTGGGTTGACTCGAAATGAAGGAACCATTCCTGGTGTTGGAGTTGCAATGCCATTGTCTATTCCATCTCTAGATCCATCAGCTCAGGGAGAGCAAAAACAGCCTCTTCCAGGTTCAATGCCTTTAGGGGCACCTCCTCTCCCTCCTGGTCCACATCCCTCCCTTCTTGCTGCCAACCAGCAGCAGGCATATCAACAAAATCCACAGCAGATCCCACAACACCACCATCACCAACAACACCAGGGACTCCCACAGCAAATGTCCGCTTTGCCTATGCCACCTCCAAATATGGCACAGCTACAGCCTCCATCTCATATGCCCTTACTTCCGCATCCCCATTTATCTCGGCCTCCACCCCAAATGCCCCCACTTGGTATGCCTTCATCAATCCCAGGATCGATGCCTATGCCTGGTCCAGTGGTATGATTTTGTGCACTGCTTTACTTTTTTGTTTTAATCTTTTAAAATTCATGTTCCCATTGACCACTAACTAGAGAGGGAATGTTTATCTTCAAAAGGGAAAAATGGAAAAAGGAAAAATGAAAAGAAAAACAGTTTGTTTATATCTCTGCATGTGTTGCTTAATAATTACCAGGACAATTTCCCCCCTCCAGTCTTAATGCAAGCCATGAAGGGCCTCAAGCTAGATCACTTTTAAAAAACTCCATTTTGCATTTTGTTTTGTTCCCCTGCTGAAGCTTATATGTAAATTAATGAAAGGGATGGTTTGTTTCTATTGGCAAATTTATGTTATTCAAGCAAATTCATTTTTATCTTTTGACTCAAAGGTGTACCCCCCTCAAACTAAACAATTTTAAAAGGGAGGATTCCAAGTCACTCTTGGCTATTTCTTTTTAAGAGTAGAAGCTATGAGGCTTTCTGCACTAGGTTATTTTCTGTGGATAGGTGATACCATGTGCTGTGGTATTGAATTTTTATGGACATTATTGTTGCGTGTGACAAAATCAAGATTAATTTTTGTAATTTGACATGGCCTGTAGCTTTTGGAATAATTTTATACTTTCAAAATGTTATCTTTATGAATTTGTATTGTCATTACTCACCAACGTGCGTCTCCAATAACTTCTAGTTGCAAAATACCCTTGTGACCTTTTAATTGGTATGGCATGCTGACATTTTTTCACCAAAATTAGTTTTAGGAGTGTTGCTTACCGAGTTTTTTCTCATGTTTGAATATTTCCATAGTCGGTACTTAACAAAAAGGATTTCTTGCTTCAGGGGATGCAAGGTACAATGAATTTACCGCAAGGCCATTTTATGGGCTTGAACCCCATGCCTTCAGGATCTTTATCTACAAGTGGAGCACCTCCACCAGTTGGAAGTTTTCCGAATGGCTTGCCAAATATGCAGGCCCCATCAAATGCAAGTGGGCCCCAAATGTATCCTCAGGGTGGGATGTTTAACCGGTCACAAGCTGGACAAATGTCAATGATGCCAGGGTATAATCCCTACCAGGTAATATAGAGAGGTTTCTTGCCTTTGCTAACTGCCCATTATTATTCTTTTTGTTGTGGTGGACTCTTCCAAAGCAAAAATGTAGATTTTTGTGGTACTTGGATTGGAAATGAGAACCAAGAATACTTTGTATATAAAGGTAAAAATAATATTGATGGACATATGACTTATAAATATTACTGAAGGATCAGAGTGTGAGTCCCCACCCCACCCCACCCCAAGTCTATATTTATATATACATGAAAAAACTATCTTAAGGTGGTCTCACGTTTGGATGCTTTCCTTTTAGAAGGATCTGTCATCATTTTGAATGTAGTAACACTGACCCCTGCATGGCACTGCTTATTTTGCCTGAGGTGTTTGTTACCACTTCCTGCCTACTACTTCAATGTGTTATTTCCACCTTTGCCCTAAAAGAAAAGGGAAGATCTGCGCTCTTAAGTGGTAAAGGGTACCGATCGATATGTGTTATGTCATTGATTAGTAATGTTTAGCTCAACTTAAAAAAGTTTTGTTCTTCTATTTCTTGAGTTTCCGGTTATTAGGCTTGTGTTTATAGATTAGTCTAGTAGAGCTAATGTGTCAAACTCCTGCTTATTGCAGTCTGGTAGTCAGTCTGGTATGCCTCCACACCCGCCACCAGGTCCACCACTGCACGGCCAAACACCTCAGTAGACCATTCTTGAGCCAGACTATCGCCTCGCAAGTGCTGCCGTCTAATGTCAGAAGGGAAAGCAATCTCTCTTGGACAACTCTCATATCAGTGTTAATCCTCCCATCTTGCCCTTTCCTTTTTTCTTATTTTTGTTCTTTTGGTCATCAATTATTAACTCGTTTAGTCTATGATATCTTTCAAATATTTGATGAGATGGCTTTCGCTGAGCTAAAGATTCATGAGCTAAATATTTGCTAGTTTGGTAGGATTCTCATCTGGTTTTGCTATACGGCTGGTTGGGATGAGGATGGCCAATCCCAAAAACTCCGCCGGCGTACTGATTTTGGGCTTTAGGAGTTACATGGCTCATCAACTTGCTGTAGACTCTGTTCATGCTAATGATCATTATTTGCTATATTCTGCTGTTGGCCATTTTTTGCGTTTTATTGCTGCAAAGTACTTTTTTTTTTTTTCTTTTCTTTTGCCAAAGCAAGTTAGACAAATTGAATAGTTGTTGTATAGTCCCTAAGGTTAGTTTTGGATTCAGCATTTCAGTTGGAACTGGATCAGTTGCTATTGGCACACTTGTCTTGTATCCTGTTATGAGACACGTTAATCTCAATTGGTCTAGATCCAATTGAAACTGGACCCAAGCCAACCCCGGTTAGTTTTAGTGCGCTGCCTAATTGTCGTTACGGCAAACAATATTTAACACATCTCATATCTGTGATCATGGCCATATCTAACGCTTGAAAGTCAACAGATAAGTCGTATATTGCCTCCCAAGTCCTGTAACTTAAAAATAAAAAAAAATAAAAAAATTATGATACTAAATATTCTTGTATCTTCTATAATTTTATCACTTATCTAGTCATAATACAAATTAAAATATAACAAGTAGTCTTTTGTTTTCAATGTTAAAATCAATCTTTTTTGATTTGGGATGATAAAAAATGTTTTAGGTAGTCCGACTTTAATACAATTTTCTTACAAATGCACATGCAATTCATGAGTGTCACGTGAAGCCATATGGGTGAAACATTAGCAATAAAATTTGATGAGTAAATTTAATTGTTTTATAGCTGATGTGAATTGTCACGTCAGTTTCTACCAGTGTCCATAGGTGGACAGTTGATTACGGTAATTTTAAGGCATACCATAATGACTGGAGTGTCCATAGGTGGACAGTTGATTACGGTAATTTCAAGGCATACCATAATGACTAGTTATAGACGACGTACTGACCTTGCACTTTAAACCTAATTATAACGAGGTTTAAACCTAATTATAACGAGGTTTTGTCATGATGGAGTAAATTCTGCCCCCAAAGCTGTTCATCCGAATGAATCCCAGAAGTACTCAATCATAATTTTAGGGAGTTTTTGTATTTTACAGCTACTTTGATAATTAGGCTCGATTCCGTTGGACCCAAATTTGTTAGGTCAGAAAATTCCTTGCCAATTCATGTTGTCCCGATTCTAGCGTATTGTTAGTTATGGATTACATTTAAGTAAATCGATGGATCGTGTTAGCAATGGAGGATGAACTTTTAACAAACCATCAAAACAATTGAGAGCGACGTTAGAAAAACAATCAAACATTTGGTCTTAGCATTTAAACAAGAAAAAAGGTTCAAAAAAGAGCATTAATAAATAACTCAAAACTCTACCGTAAATTGCATTGGTAAGTTTTGGACTATCTACTTTACTTTTTGCAAGTTAAAATTGTAGTCGCCAGATCTTGTTCTTTGAGTTAGCGCGGTAAGGAAAATGGATATGAGTTTCAGAGCAATCAACAAGGGTTCTCTTTGTTCTGTGTTCTTTAACGCATCAGATCGTTGCTTCATTTAGATGTCCAAGGAGCCCAGAATTATAAGCACTATTACCCCAAGTGTACATTTCACCAGAAAGAGTAACAGTACTCTCCAAATGCCACAAGTTCAATGTTGATATTTTTAAGACCATCTATAAGCTTTGGATTAGAAACATCAGAGTCCACACCATGTCCATGTCTGCCTCCCAATTCCTCCCCCCAAGAGAAAACCTCTCCTTGCTTGGTTACTAAAGCAGCATGTCGCCGACCACAAGCTATATATATTCTGAACATCAAGCACTGCTGCAGATTCCATGGGTCTAGGCACTAAAGAATCAATCTTAACACCAGAAGAACTTTCATCTCTATGTATTTTCCTCCACCTAGAATGCCATCGCCAGTGCTTTCCCCCCAAATAAAAACATCCCTTAAAGCATCACCATCATTGTTACCAGAGCCTTGGGTTGATGAGCTAACAGCACTAGACAAACTAACTCTGAAAGCATCCATGCCTGTACCATTTTTGCGCCCAGTTATTCCATCTGAGGCCCCCTGATGACAGAGAATGGACTGAGCTACAAGCAGAATCTGAGGGAAAGAAAACCTTGGGTGGCACAGCATACAATAGCACGTCTGACAATGCCTTCTCTAAACCAATTTTTGGAGGGCTTTCATGCGGAGTACGCAGATGAAGGGGATCAACGCCATCCTAAATCAAAACAAGAAAACTTCTCGAATTAGCGAATCAAATGGTGAACTACAGTATATGAATGAGAAAAAAATGTAGGAAAATAAAGAACATCTTTTGATGAACATAATAGTGAATAAAGTGAAAAAAGTAAATCGTAGGAACAAAATAGAACACCTTCTGTGAACTGCCACCACTGCCAAATGGAGAGCTCAAAGGAGAACTTCTTCGGGTGTGTGCTCTAGGACTATTTGCTTCAGACGAACTAGTGATCTCTACTTTATGAGGCGTGATCTCCAGCCAATTAAACTAACCCTTGGGGTCAACTATATGCAATATATAATAAAGATAATGGTCAATGATATCTACTCTCAAAAGGTATAAAAATCTAAAAAGAGCTTCATGAGACATTTTTGCTAGTCTGGATGATATTACTCTGGTTTAAAATATAAGAAATCAAGATTAAGCTTCATGATTAACAATCACTAAGACAAATGCCCTCCATGACTAATCTAGTCATACTTAGTTCCTAATCGTTTCTAGTGTATTAACTACATGCAAGAAGTATAAAAAGTTAGCATAACTTCACAATCTAGTAGCATATTACTTTTTAGTTATAAGATTGAGAACGGTCTTTGTCTACGAGGAAAATTTATTAGTCTTACTCCTGCAATGCAACTTTTTCTTCTGGGACTGTAATTTGACAAATGAACGATTAGAGTTCATGAACTTCCTAATTCCATCATGCTCACCAAAGATTGAGTTGATCTAAGCAGCTCCGGCACCTATTAATTTTGCACCTTCTAACATAAGAAAGAGTCGAGAAGAAACGTCACACTTTTCTGTCTTGAGGTTATCACACCTGAAAAATTAGAGTCCATTTATGGAGCAAAGTAAGTTCATAGATTGGATAGCCATAAGACCAAATGATTGGAATTACATTATGCATGAGGGATACATAGAGTGCATATAAGCTAGCTTAGGTCGGACTTAGTAGAAAACATATCTGAAATATAATGATCAGAAACAAAAACAAGCAAGAGGACATGGAATGTAGCCATACCTCACGGTAGACCAACTTCATACTTCTTCAAGTCCAACTCCATCCTTTCCCACTTCATCGGACTCGTGTTGGGAAAAACTTGTAACAGTCTAATATCCCTATCAGTGCTATCCCCAGCAAGGCTATTCCGATTAATTGAAAGAACATCCTTCTTTATATGGGTTAACAGATTGTACAACACCAGCTGCCCCTCCACATTCAGCATAAACAACTCTTGGTTTTTTCCAAAACTGCAAGGGCCTTTCCGGATAGTCTAATAAGAGTGGAATATAAATGAGTTTAGTCTACGACTCCTTCACGCCAAATTCAAACAAAACCATATAACAAAAGGTCGGCTGCTTGTTTCTCGGTGCAGATTTCTCTACTAACTTTATATCAAAGGATATCCTAAAATTCCAAACTCGAAAGTATTTGAGCTGTCTGGCAAGGCCCCAAGCCTGTCACATTCCCATATTTCTAGATTATCAAGAGTGGTGAGGTTTTCCAATCTCTGGGGCAGGGATTCAAGATTTGGCAGTCGCTCAAGATGAAGAGAGGATAAACTAGAAGGCAGCAAACACTTCTCAGGAAAAGATACCAACCCTTGACATCCACCAAAGGACAAGTCCACAAGACAAGTGAGTCTGTGTAGCCCCCACTCATATGAGGGCCAGAGATTCTCAGAGTCTAAGATTGTGAGTGACAACAGATTGGCCGGTAAGCCCCCTTCTGGAAATGATGCAAGACTTGAGCAACCATCTATGTGTAGTACTTCAAGAGATGTGAGGCTGTACATTTGATGTGGCAGGGACTTGAGACTCCTGCAATTAGAGATTCTTATTGATCGCAGCTTGGTTGGCAAGCCAGGTTCTGGAAAAGATAAAATTAGTGGGCACTCAACTACTTCCAAGGAATCAAGACCCTTGAGGTTATGTATGCCTTCAGGTAATGACTCGAGGTTCTTACAATTGCTGATGATGAGCTCCTTCAGGTTCATGACAGTGTTGGATGTGACAGTGGACAACCCAAAAGTTCCTTCCGGGAAGGACGTGATAGAATGACAACATGAAATTTTAAAGAATTCAAGACAGATATTGCTTTGCATCTGCTCCGGAAGTGACTCCAAACTCATGCAGTCATGGATTTCAAGTGTTTTAAGCGTGCTGGGCAACTGGCCTCTTGGTAAAGATGTGAGAGAAGAGCAACATTCAATTACCAAGAATACAAGTAAAGGAAACGCCTTCTCATTATCATGCATCGTCCATTCACGTAAGAACAACAGAGCCTTACAATCCTTGATCTCAAGGCTTATGAGCATGGAAGGCAAGCCTGTCACAGGAAAGGACACAAGTGAGGGGCATTTTGAGACCCTCAACTCCTTAAGAGATGAAAGTTCATATAAACTTTGTGGCAACTCCTTTAAGAATGGACATCCTGAAATCTCCAAACGTTGGAGGCATTGGAGATTTTGCAATCCAATTTCATTGGACAAAGTTGTGAGCTCATCAAGACCAGCAATCTGTAATTCTTCAAGAGCTGTTAGCTTTTGAAGAAACCCTTCAGGAAAACATGTGAGCATGGAAATTTCACACATACGCAAGTAAGTAAGCGAGGTGAGGTTAACTATGCTTTGTAACACCATTTCATCAAACTTATTTACTTCTAATTCACAGATTGAAGGAAGCCCTGGAAGTTCAGCCAATTCTTGGCATCCATTTATTTCAAGCATTGCCAAGGAAGGAAAAAGATGGGGTAGTTCTTTCAGGTTAGGACATGTCCATATAGAAAGCTCAAGGAGGCAAGGGAATTCACTGCTTTGTTTTAAGCTATCATCAACTGTAAAAACCCTTGGAAGACTTTCCAATGCTTCACACCCCATAATACTCATTTTTTTCAAGGCAGGAAACTGGTGTAACAATTTTCTTAGCTTAGGACAGTTACGGATTTCAATCTTTTGCAGGTTATTGAAGTCTCCTTTGCCTTCAACTCCAGAAGAAGACCACTCCTCCCACAGTAACATGTTGTCAAACTTTAAAGTCTCCAGGGATGGAAAAGGCATGGCAGAAGAACACCCATCACCATAGAACTCAGCACCTATTCTTTTTATTCCTTCCATTCCTTCAACCATTAGGTCTTTGAGAGAGGGCAACTGCCCAACTGGTGGTAGATAACTACACTTTGGACAATTACTAAGTCTTAGAACAATCAGATTGGAGAACAAAGGAGATCCAATCCAAGCTGGGAATTTAGTACCTCCATAGTCCCCGATAATGATTTGCTTTATGTTTCTGTGTGGTTGCAACATCTCAAGAACATCTGTTTCAACTGTTTCATTCCTTGAACTATCCAAACTGTTGCTCCGTCCCAGTGCTCGTTCAACAGGTTCTTGTGTATAAGATTTCATGCTTCTAACTGAATCCCGCGACATGTCAAACACTCCCTCTTCATACATATAATTAACTGAATCTTCAGAGCTGTCACTCCATTGGAATACCAACTGATCAAGTCCCTGCTTGTCCTTCAAATTAGCCTCCATTGCATCGGTAAAACTGAAAACGTTTTGCAGTCCAGAAATGACAAGTGATCCTTGAAGTTGTGACGTGTCTCTCAAGTCTCTGATTCCTAGCCCACCATCTTTACCCACTATGAAAGTAGATAACGTTTGGAGATTCCTCAACCTACAAATTTGCTGCGGCATCTCTTTTAACCTGCTCCCACTAATACAGAGATGTCGTAAGCTTGTTAGGTTTCCCATCTTTGCAGGCAACTCAGCGAGAGAGCGACATTGTACTAGGATCAACGTCTGTAAATTGTAAAGGGTGCATGTTGAGTGAGGTAACATTTTAATTGTTGTGTGAGAAAGGTCGAGGTATCGTAGATGTTTTAAGTCACCTATGGAATCTGGCAATTCAGTGATAAGACAAGCATTAAATGACAACACTCGTAGATATATTAACCTTGGCAAGAGATCACAAGGGACTTTATTAGCTAGATAGCTAACTCCTATCATGCCAGTTGGTTCTAATGGTAGGAAAGTGCGTAAGCGTTCAACTCTATTGAAGGCATCAAATTTTGAGAGCACGTCACGTCTGCCGCGTAAGTACGAGGAATGGCGAGCCTTCTCATGAATTCTGTTTTGACTACCATCCTTTAGCTTATCCTCCAATCTGAAACAAAATTCTCCAGAAACAATATGAGCTAAATCTCTCATGAGGCCATGCATCATAAATCGTGACTCATTGTCGGTAGATTCTTGAAAGAATGACCTTGATACTAGCTCGAGAAAATATTCACCACCCACATCTTCCAATCTTTTCTTTGCTTTAGGTTGCTGCACAAATCCTTCTGCCATCCATAATAAAACTAGTGAGTCCTTGTCAAATTCATATCCTGGAGGGAATATAGAACAATATGCAAAACATTGCTTCAAATGTGCAGGAAGGTGATGATAGCTTAGTCTTAGACTCTGAAGAATATCACTTTCATCATCAGGCAGATCCCATATTTTCCTATTCCATATATCTTTCCATTCGTCTTCTTCTTGTCTAGAGCGCAATAGGATTCCCAGTCTCTTTGCTGCTAAGGGCAAGCCTTCACACTTTTCCACAATCTCCCTACCAATTGCCTCCAAATTTGGATAGAAATCAATGTTTCTATTCTCAAATGCTTGACTTGTGAACAATAACCAGCAATCATCAAATGATAAACCTCTCAAATGATGTGCTGGAACTGTCCCCATGCTTAATGCAACATCCCTAATCCGTGTTGTCACCAATATTTTGCTTCCCCTAGCCCCAGCTTTTAACGGATTCCATAGGAGATCCCAATCATTATTTCTCTTGTTCCAAACATCATCCAAAATAAGCAAAAATCTCTTCCCTAACAATTTTCCTTTCAGACGAACTTGAAGCAGATTTAAGTCATTGAGATCAGTATTTTCCCAAGTGACTGACCTAAAAATTGTTTTTGTTACCTTCACTACATCAAATTGATCAGACACGCACACCCAAATTCTTAAATCAAAATGCTCCTCTACTCTTTCATCGTTGTAAACAATTTGAGCAAGAGTTGTCTTACCAATACCACCCATCCCAACTATAGGAACTACATCAATTCTATTCATACTTGGTGCATCCCTCATGAGTAGCTCGATTATCAAATCCTTGTCATGATTTCTGCCATAGACACAAGTTTCATCTACCAATGAAGTTGTTGATAATCTTTGTTTGAGCCCAGATGAGCTTCCTCCAACACTGTCTTTCAAACCAAGGGCTTCTTTATATTTCGCAATCAATTGTAACTTGTCAATAATCTTTTTCAATTTGGACTCTATTTCTCTACTAGATGGGGTGGAGATGAAGTTCCAGTTCCATACCTGATTTGGGCTGGCCTGAGATTCAGCTTCCACCTTACATTTCAAAGCTTCGGTAGCAAGCTCATCCAATATGTCCTCTGCATCATAAATAACATCTTTAGCCATGTGAAGCCACTTCTCCACTGCAGGGCTATGAAACTGCTTCTCCTCAGCGTCATTAAGCAGTGATGTGACAGTTAGCAATGTGATCTTCAACTTTTCCAGCAAGTCATCGTACTTCCGGCTGTGTAGTAAGCCTATGAACTCGCGGGAAGCCAATCTGTAAAACAACACTTGAAGGAAAGCTGAGAGAAAAACCTCTCCCACAGCCATGGTTATCTAACAAGAAATTAGAAGGAACAAATAAAAAAGGGTGAGCAAAGATAGACAGTGCAAACAAGAGAAATGGAGCAGATTGCTTTTTCAGCAGTGCAAACTGAAGAATCCAACATAAAACCAGTCTTATGGTAGTGGTTTGAAAAGTCGTACTGCAAGTCTATACTCTAATAAAGAACGAATTAGGCTCCCTAACAGCCAGTCAGCCACTTGTCATTGAAAAGTGTCTAAGCCAGTCAAGCATCCTTTGTCATGCTACTATTTTTTTATTTCTTTTTTATTTCTTTTTCCAAGTGAGATTTCATTAATAATAATAAAAAAAAAATACAAAAGGAGGGGATTACCCCAAAGTTCCTATTACTAATGTTACATTACAAAATAAAACCTAACACTTCATCCAAAAAAACAAAAAAAAACAAAAAACCCAACATTTGAAAATTGACCAAATAAATGGGCCGATCCAATAGTTTTTTTTGGACACAATATTAATTTTTTAGACGATTCATTGTATACGATTGTAAGAAATCTTAGAAGCCATAATAGGGAAGATATCATTGATAATGACTGCACTAGAGCCGTCGAAAAGAAGCAATCAGGGGCAGAACTAGACATTGAAGTGTGAAGGGACATAATTGAAAAAAAAAAAAAAAAAAAAGATAAAGTTTAGAGATAATTTTAAAATTTTGAGGGAAAAATTGTTAATTTTGGAGGAGATATTACATAAAAAGCATAAAATTTATGGGTAATTTTAAATTTTTGGTGGAATATTAGTCCCTCCAAAGCTTTACCTAGTTCTGCCCTGGAAGCAACCCCAGTGTCCAATGAGGGAGGTGCCCGACAGAGGATGCTTAACGACATCGCAATTGGATATGCATCTGAATTTGAAAGTCTCCTTGGACAAAAGGGGCAATGATTAAGGAGACTTGAAAGAGAAGGGAGAGGAAAGTCAATGATCTACTACTGCATGAGACCAAAAAATTTAAAAAAAAATGGCTTTGGCGCGTGTACTCTACGTGCAGCGAGAGGGAGTAAGGTGGATGGAGCATAGGGGGCGGAGCTACTATCAAGCTTGGGGCCAAGCCCCCCCAAGCACCAAAGTTTTTTAAATAATAATAATAATAATAAATTAATTAAATTAAATTTTTACTCCTAATTTTTGTTTTTTAGTTTTGCCCCCCCCAATTTTTTTTGGGTAAATGTATAATAAATCTCTGAGTCGACGCGTGATTTGAAAATGATCAATGACTTTTTAATTTTAAACATTTACTCCTTAATTTTTTCGCGTTTTTTAATTGGGTCATTTCGTCCATTTTCCATCCAATTTTGTTAACTCTGTTTGGCTAAGTCACCGTTTGGACACGTCAACATCGACAACTAAGTATAAAAACAACACTGTTTTAATATTTCTTTATTTTTTTAATAATTTTATTTAAAAATATTAAAATATTAAAAAAAGAAAAAAGAAAAAGAGAAGAGTGGTGGCTCAACAACCCCCTGGCCAGTTTTGGGTGACCAAACCATTTCTTTTTCTTCTATTTTTTTCAATTTTTTCCAATTTTTAATTTTATTATTTTATTATTTTTAAATAAAATTATTAAAAATATAATTGTCTCATGGCATAGAAAGAAAGAAAAAAAATTGATGGGTTTTGGAGCTTAGGGGTGGCCGACCCCTGGTTCAGCCACCCCCAATGGCTAAACCCTCTAAAAAAAATTTAGGGTTTGTCCATGGGGTGGCTCGAACCACCCCCATGGGCCACGAGGATAGTTTGGCTACCCTCAGACCGGCTGATCTGGGTGGCCAAACGATGAAATGACGTCGTTTTTAGACTTAATTGTCGATGCTGGCGAGGCTAAACGGTGAGTCAGCCAAACGGAATTAACAAAATTGGATGAAAAATGGATGGAATGACCCAATTCAAAAAGCGAAAAAGTTAAGGAGTAAATGTTTAAAATTAAAAAGTGATGGACCATTTTCAAATGGAGTGTCGACTTAGGGATTTATTATACATTTACCATTTTTTTTTTCAATTTCCCCCCCCCCCCCCCCAAAAAAAAAAATTACAAAAGTTGGCTCTGCCCCTAAGCATAGGCTTACAAAGATGATGGGGATGCGAGTGGACAGATGTGCGGTAAATTAGACTCCCAAGATGCAAAAAAAACAAAGAAGAAGAAGAAGAAGAATAAAAAGAAGAAGAAGAAGAAGAAAAAAGAAAAGAAAAGATAGAAAGAAAGAAAGATAGAGAGAGTGAGGAAGGGGGAGGCGAGTTCTCCCTTTCCACATCTGAACTCAATACGAATGCTCCGTTTGTTTCGATGCAAAATGTTTCACATTGTAAAATATTTTCAACGAAATCATTTTTCAGAAAAAATGATTTTTCAGAAAAATATTTTTGAGAAAAAATGATTTTTCAGAAATATATTTTTGGGCGTTTAACTCTTATGGAAAAATCACCAACGGCGAAAAACCACCGATGACAAGATTCTGTCACTGCCCCGTAGGATTTCGGCCACTTTCACCTAATTCCGACAACCGCCATCGAAATCCGGCCGATGCCGAAATTCGGAAATTTTTGCTGAAATCCAGTGATGTCCCGCCATCATCACCAAATTCCGGCCAATTTCGTAGGAATCTAGTCTAATACGACCGAATTCTGGTGAAGGTGACTGGACTGGTAAGATTCTGGCCAGTTTTACCGAAATCTGGTATGTTGGAATCCGACGACGGTGGTCGGACGTCGCTAGAATTCGGCCAATGCCGCAGCCGAAATTCGACAATCGAATACCAAAATTCGGGAGACCTTCGGTAGTAGATGTTAGCAGAATTAACAGTTGTATATGTGTTGGCCTAGTCTATTAAGACAGCATATATTCTACCTTATTTAGTCTGGCTATATATAGAATAATATATTGTCTATAGGTAGATAATTGATAGGCGTTTATTCTTACCTTGAATAGTCCGATGTAATGGCTGCTTTTCAGCCTTGTAATTAGCCACACAATTTCTATATAAAGTGAGCAACTCTCACAAGGAGAGACATTCAGAACAAAACTATTATTGACACGGTATCAGAGCCACAAATTATTTTCATGGTTTTCTCTTTGCTTGGCTGAATCCTTGGTTTCTTGGTTTTTTGGTAGTTTTTGAGGGTAGCGGCAGGTTGCGTTGCTTAGTAGCTGTCAGCTAGAGTGTCTCTGGTTGTGAAGAATTCTGGTTCGAAAATCTCAAGTGGGCTCAAAAACTGTTGTTCAGTAGTTTTGTTAAAGGTGTTTGCAATTTCGGTGGTACTGTCAATGATTTTCAGTGGGCTCTAAAACTGCTGTTCAGCAATTATGTTGAGGGTGTCGGCAATTTATGTGGAATTCTAGTGCGGTGAGCATGGAGTTCTGGTTAGGCGATTCTGTTATGGTCATGTGCAATCTTGGAGCATTTCCGATGAATCAGTTTTTATGGAGTTCTGGTGCGTTGAATCAGGTTTTATACTTCCTGATTATATTTTCTGTCGTAATTCTGGTTTGGGTGTGTGGATGATGAAATTTTTTATACAACTGTTGTGGTTTGGGCTATCGTAATTATGTTGTTGTTGGTTTTTTTTTTTTTTGTTACTGTCGCAATCCTAGTTTGGCTGTCGGAATTTTGTTCTTGCACCTGTCGCATTCTGGTTTGGGTTGTTGCTATTCTGGTGTTGTTGGGATTCTTGGGAAGCATTGCTCAATTACCTTGTTGTAGTAATCATTGTGATTTCTCCGCTCTGTCCATTTTTTTGTGTGGTTATTATGTCAGGAGAAAATTATATTGTTCACCTTACTAGTAAGAACTATGCTAGTTGGAAATTCCAGTTCCATATGTTTGTGAAAGAGCATAAGTTATGGGGTCATTTGGATGGGTCTTCTACGGTTCCAACTGATCCCAAGGAACTTAGTTCATGGGAAGGAAGGGATGCCAAAATTGCTTCCTAGCCTCAGCTCTGTTGAACCTTATATGATCAACAATCTTATTGGATTCACTATTGCTAAGACGATGTGGGATTACCTTCGGCGAATTTATTATCAAGATAATTATGCCTGAAAGTTTCAATTGGAGTTAGACATCGGAAACTATCACCAAGGGAACCTCTCTATTGGGGAATTTTTTTTATTCCGGTTTTATTAATTTATGGAGTGATTATTTTGGGTTGGTGCCCTCAAAATCGATCCGCTTATGCTTTTCATACTGTTGTTCAGTCCACTTTTTTGCCTACATCTTCCGCTCAGCCTGTTGTTCTAGGTTCTTCTTCCAACATTACTCCTGAGCAGGTTCAACAGATGATTATTTCTGCCAATTCTGCTATTGGTCTCCAAGGTAAGAAACCTCTTCTTACTTCTCCTTGGTTAATTGACTATGCAGCTTCCAATCACATGACTGGCAGTCTAGTAGCTTTACATGATGTTCATAAGTTATGATGGTGAGTAACATATTCAAATCGTCGATGACAGTACTCTTCCTATTACTGCGGTTGGGAATCTAGGGTCTTCCTTTACTAATGTTTTTGTGTCTCCTGATTTATCTGTCAATCTCATTTCTATTGGACAATTAGTAGAAGAATCTCTTCATTTTGATCGTTCTGGTTGTCGTGTGCAGGATCAAGCGTCAGGACAGGAGATAACGAATGGGCCTAAAGTGGGACGTCTTTTTCCTCTTTAGTCATTTTCCATTCCTCGTTCAATTTATGCTGGTTATTATGCTATTGCTAATAATAATAGCCATTTTTGGCATAAGAATTAAGAAATTGGGTCATCCCAACTCTGTAATTTTGACACATCTTATGAAACATGGTTATTTGAGTAATACAAATGGGTTTTCTTCCTTGTCTTTTGATTGTGTCCCTTGTAAACTCGAAAAAAGCAAATCTTTACCTTTTCCTTTGCAGAGTAGTCGTGGTAGGTGTTTTGAAATTATTCATTCTAATGTTTGGGGTATGAGTCATGTTATTTCTCATGCTCAATACATGTATTTTGTGACATTTATTGACGATTATAGTCGTTTCACATGGGTCTATTTTCTTCGTTCTAAAGCTAATGTGTTTCCCACCTTCCAAAATTTTGTTGCTTATGTAAAAACTCAATTTTCTACGTGTATTAAGATATTACGCTCAGATTCTAGGGGAGAATGCATATCTCATGCTTTTCAATATTTTCTCTAACAGATGGGTATCCTCTCTCTGCGTTCGTGTCCTTACACCATTCAACAGAATGGTGTCGCTGAGCGTAAGAATAGACATATTTTAGATGTTGTTCGTACATTGATGCTTGAATCTTCTATTCCTCCTAGATTTAAGGTGGAAGCATTATCAACGGCTGTATTTTTTATTAATCGTTTGCCTTCTCCTACCTTGCATCTTGATTCTCCCTATTTTCGTTTGTTTGGTGTTCCTCTTGATTGTAATTATCTGTATGTTTTTTGTTGCGTTTGTTTTGTTCACTTACCTCCCATTGACCGTCACAAACTTGCTGTTCAATATGTTCAGTGTGCTTTTCTTGGCTATAGTAACTCTTATAAAAGGGTTTGTGTGTTATGATGCGAATGCTAACAAGCTTCGTATTTCTCGCAATGTGATCTTTTCTTTTCTTTTTTTAAATCAATATTTCTTTTCGTCTCATCCTAATCCTATTTCTTCCTCTATTTTGCTTCCTCCTTTTGATGATGTGTCTAGTACTCCTCGTTTCAAGCCAAGTATTGTGTATCAGCGTCGTCGCCCATTGCCTCTTCCTTCCTTTGCACCTCCACCTGATCCTATCTTGCATGAGCCTCATCGGTCTACTAGAGTTTCCCAACCCCCAGATTGGTATGGTTTTTCTTCTTTCACTCTTCAGGCTACTCTTGATACTACTTATATGCCTAAGTCTTATTCTCAGGCTTCTACTAAAGAGTGTTGGTGCCAAGCTATATAGGATGAATTTCAGGCTCTTCAGGACAATCACACTTAGGACATTGTCCCTTGTCCTGCTGACATTAAGCTTATTGGGTGCAAACGGGTCTACACCATTAAGTTACGTGCTGATAGCTCTATCAAAAGACATAAAGCTCGTCTGGTGGCACTCAAGAATCGGTAGGAGCATGGGCTTGATTATGAGGAAACATTCGCTCCCGTGGCCAAAATTACTTATGTTTGTACTGTTATGGCCATTGTTGTTTCGAAAGAATGGTCGCTTCACCAGATGGATGTGAAGAATGCGTTTTCACATTGTGATCTGAAGGAATAAATATTTATGTCTCATTCTCCTGGCTTGTTTCCTTTCTCTTCTGTTGAGGTTTGTCGCTTGAAGCTGTCTTTGAATGGTTTGAAATAGGCACCGCGGGCATGGTTTGAGAAGTTTCGTACTACTTTACTGGATTTCACTTTTACTCAGAGTCAGTATGACCCCTCTCTCTTCTTTCGCAAGACTACCATTGGGATCGTTATACTTTTCGTGGATGTCGATGATATTGTGATTACTGGATGTGATCTCCAGTTAATTGAGCAGCTCCAACAGCGCCTAAAATATTCGTTTCATATGAAAGATCTTGGTTCCCTCCAGTATTTTCTTGGCCTTGAGGTTAAACATTGTTTGAATGACACACTATTACATCAGCATAAGTATACCCAATAACTTCTTTATTTAGCCGGTCTTCAAGATGGTAATTCGGTTCTTACGCCTATGGAGGTCAATTTGAAGCTGCATCAGGCGGGTGGTGATTCTTTATCTAATCCTTCGATGTATCGGCAACTAGTAGGCAGTTTGAATTATTTGACCATTACTCGACCTGATATCTCGTTTGTTGTTAAGCAGGTCAGTCAATTTATGCAGGCTTTGTGCCAGGCACAATTGGCTGCTGTCTGTCATCTTCTTCAATATCTCAGAGGGACATTTGGTCGCGGTTTTTTTTTTCTTCAAGGAATTCTTTACAGTTGGAGGGTTTTAGTGATTTCGATTGGGCTGGTTGTGCAGATACTTGTCATTCTGTTATGAGTTGTTGTATGTTTCTTGGCGATGCCCTCATTTCTTGGAAGAGTAAGAAGTAGGCTCATGTCTCGAAGTCATCGACCAAGTTTGAATATTGGGCTATGTCATCTTCCTGTTCTGAAATTGTATGGCTTCGCAGGTTGTTAGGCGAACTTGGTGTTCCACAGCTTACTCATACTCATCTTCATGCTGATAATACCAGTGCTATTTAGATTTAGATTGCTGTCAATCCCATTTTTTCATGAGTGCACCAAACATATTGAAGTGGATTGTCACTCCATTCGTGAAGCCTTTGTTCACCAATAGATTACTCTTCCACACATATCCACTAAACACCAAACTGCTGATGTATTCACCAAGGCTCTCTCTTGTCTTCGCCATCAGTTCCTGATTGATAAATTGATGCTTCTTGATAGCCCAACATCAATTTGAGGGATGATGTTAGCAGAATTAACAGCTGGATAGTGCTGGCCTAGTTTATTAAGGCAACATATATTCTACCCTATTTAGTCTAGCTATATATAAAAGAATATATTGTATATAGGTAGATAATTGATAGGCGTTTATTCTTACCTTGCATAGTCCGATGTAATGGCTAATTTTTAGCCTTGTAATTAGCACGCCAATTTATATATAAAGTGAGCAACAAAACCATTATTGACAGTAGATTCGGACTACCAACAAACTTCAATATCTGGCGGGTGACGGATTCCCACAATCGTGCGTGCAAGAATGAAGAGTTTAAATCCAAAAAATGATATAAAAACCGTAAATCGTTTTCCAAAAATTAAAGAGGCTTTTACAGTCAAACTGAAAATGATTTCCATTGACTATCATTTTCGGTTACACTAAACACAAAAAAATACAGAAAATATTTTTCGTCCAAACAAACAGTAGAAGAGAAAAGCCTCTCCACAAGAGTTGGAGAAATATCAACATAGAGAGAGGGAAGACTCCAAGGGCTAAGGGAGTGGGAAGGCTTGAACATTCTATGAAGGTGGGAGGATAAAAAAGTGTAGTGTAGCATATTTGAGTTGATTTAAGAGAAAACCTGTAAATCAGACCGGTTGCAAAACATTACTTTTACAGCCTTCTATTGAGGGCTAACACGTTGGCTAAAAACATCAAATAGAATGGTGAGGAAAACAAATGATCTTTTCACAACCGGCCACTACTCAACAGAGTTCTCTAAGTGACATTTTTATGGAATTGCCAAAACCAGGGGATCTGCCCATTCTCAGAGCAGAGAGAATGCACAAGGACCTGAAGAGAATCCTAAGATACACACCCCAATCAAGGAAAGTCACTCAAAGAATCTCAAGAGAAACCCTAAATCACTCTCTGTTCAAGCAAAATACACAGAGAAATCCAGAGAAAAGACATGAAAATCTAGAGAAAGAAAGAGGAGTAAAGAGAAAAGCTCCCCCTACTCATTCATTTGAGCAATTTACGATCTTTGGTGTTTTTACTCTCTTTGTGGCAGCACCGCCCGTGTGGGCTTAGAGCCCACGTGGGTAGTGAAATGAGAAACCTCTTTTAGTAACTGGGAAGATTTCCTGGTGAAAAAAAAAATCGTGTAGTTTCACGGTGCGTTCTATTGGAATTGAGGACTCGTTGAGCACATTTTCTGTTGATTCCTTTTGCTGTTGTCTGCAACGGGCTCAACCTCATCCTCGCACTAGAGTGGGCAACTGAAGAAGATCCAGTTTGGGCCGAGGGCCAATGGGGAGGAAGGGCGGCAAGTCAAGGAACTAACGCATCTCTGTGAGATGCTTTCATGGATGTCGCCGACAATTTCTGATCGCTTGTGGCTAGGTTTGCCTGTCTCCAGTGAACTTCCGGCGGAATCTGGCCATTAACGGTGGTTTCGTGGTTTCCAGCGGCTTATGTGGTGTTGACTGGTGCCATTTTGTGTTCTTCGGTGACTGGTGTTATGGTTTGCATGGATTTCAGCATTGTTTGGTTCTTCCTCTGTCGTCGTGGTGGTTGTTAGCATTGTCTGAGTGTCACTGGAGTATTACCAGCGAGCTCCAGAGAAGAAGACTACCGTTTGGTTGCGGGTATCCAGGATAAGGATATATGTGATCTAATTCAAGCCAAGGCTCAGTGAAAAGTTGATTCGCGATTGTTGGTTGGCTCTTTGGCAGTAGTAGTTGGCGTTGCCAACTAGCTTTGAGTTCTCGACATCCTTTCATGGTGTTTTACGGCGCCGATTGAACGTCTCCAGTAGGTTCCCGACGGCTTTGTGGTGTTTAACTGCATTTTTTGTGATCTCCTACGACAATGAGGTGTTCTAATGTGACTACAGGTTGCAGTTGGTGGCCGGCATGTAATGGTCGTTTTCCAATGAGATCTGGTCGTCGTCGGCAAGATTCAGGCGAGTTGTTGGAGACGAAGATATCCGTTTGGCTGAAAGATATAGTGTTTTCATCCTATTAGAATAATATTGTTTTTTATGATGTGTCAAATTTTTACTGGAGACTATAAAAGTGGTGTTTTACAGCCCATCCGTATAGTAGGCTCTGTCTTGATTTAATAGACATTTATTGTCGGATAGTGATCCATTTGAAAAAACTGAAAAAGAAAAAAAAAGAGCTGAGTATAACTCAAAATCCTCCATATATCGTTGGTTTGCGGTAGATCTCGGTTGCTCCAATTGTTATATGAGAAAAAACAAACTTTAAATATAATATTTTGAATGATTTGTTTTTTATTAAATTGAAAATAAAAATAATTTCAAAAGATAAGAACAATACTCTAAAAACAATTTTTATAAATATATTTTCCAACTCGATTTAGAGGGTTATTTTATTTTTATTTTTGTAAGTGATTTAGAGGGTTATATTAGTTTTCTTAATTACCCCCTTCTTCTTAAACCCGCAGCGCAGTCAAATTACGGCGGCAACATGAAACGCGCGCACTCTGTAACCTCCCCAATCCACAGACTCCTAAAATTGACGGTCATTAAACCATCAACCCCAAATCCCGACAAAAACCCATGCAATAAAAAACAACCTCCCACTTTGGGCCCCACACGTAAATAAACCGCCTCTTCGAATCCCCAAAATCCAAAACCCTAATTCTCTCAATCCCCATGGACGACGACGACTCGTTTCTCGATCACAAGCTCTGCGGGTACTTGTGCACCGTTCTCACGGTCAATCTTCCTCCGCCTCCACGGCCCGAAACGCTGCGTTTCAACACTCGCTGCGAAATATTCGGAGACGGTTCGGAGGTCGGGTTCAGGTGCCAAAACGGCGTCGTGCTCTCGGTAGTTTCATGTTCAGAGCAATGCGAGCGGAACGGCGTCGTTGTGGAGAAGAGGAGGAGGAAGGTGAGGAAGATAGGGCAGGTGCACGGGAGCATCAGCGTGGTGCACCAGCTCCACGCGCTGGTGGCCCACAGGTGTGTGAAGGTCAATGCGCGCGTGGTTTGGGTCGGTGGTGGCGGTGGCGGTGATGGTGAGGTGAGGGCGGTGGTGCTGGTGGACGTGTACGTACCGATCGTGGCATGGAGTGGGTGGCAGTTTCCGAGGTCCGGTGGGATCGTCGGTGCGCTTTTTCGGCACTTGAGGTGTGTTGCTATTTGCATTTGTTGAAACTTTGTGATTGTGTGTGCATTGTTGAATTCACTCTAAGAAAAAGCAAATTAATACTACCAAAATTAGTTCTTTTAAGAGACAAGTACTCTTAAAATTGATACAATTTAGAAGTTCTTAATCTTTTCTCAATTTATTGTATCTCTATTAGCAGTAAGTGCTGAGCTGGTAAAATTTGAATCAAATAGCAATAGGATTATATATATATATATATTATAAATGTGTAGCTTACTAGTCAAAAAAGATTTGCTAGGAAGTTATTAGTCTGTTGATTGACAAGTTTCGAGTTTAGGGTCTATATGGTTATTGAGTTTCAGGTAGTTTAATATATATATATATATATATATATAGGTGAGGTTTTGTCTCCGTCTGGAACTGGCCCAAGTTGTAAGGTTTGTTCACATGGTGGATTGTGGATTAGGGTTTGAGACCTAAGAGGCGTTGCGATATGGTGGTAGAGAGAAGTGGTGGGCAATTGTATGATTGAGAAATAGTTCTGTTATGTAGCCAATGTGGTCTCTTATGTGTGATAATGAATCAGATTGAGAACTTGTTTTGATACAGGATCACTTGGACTGCCGTATGATTCCAGCATCAGCCAATTTGGTTGACTTATGAATTGCTTTCTTCCAAATTTCTTTACTACTGACCTGTTCAACAAGGAAAGGCCATAGCATTTCAGATTGATTGAGAAATCAGTTCTCAAGTTTTTTACCATGTTTTTGGGACCATTGGTCCATTTTATCCTTATTCTTAGAGATATGTTGTTGGGGTTCCCCCTTAAGACATTTGATTCATTTGAAAGGTTCCGCATTCCATTATGTTCATGTTCAATCATGTACACTGATTTTTATTTTTTATTTTTCCTGGAAATTATAGCAAAGAGTAATATAGAGCGAAACAAGTTTCATAAGTGACAAAAGTAATATATCTAAAACAGATTTAATGTAGTGAAACGGCTATCACGAATAACAACAATCAAATGGTGTGTCTAAAATCACTTCTTGGAGAATGGCTTATTTTTGTTGCATCCAACTGTTAGTCCTACTAGGTGTTTTTGTTTCCATAAAAGAAATAGACTCTCGTAGATGCATTATTAACTCTTCCTCTTTTCCTAGTAATTGTAAGCCCTTTGTCAATCTACCTTGCTGACATAGGACAATAACATTCTCTGCAGCTATGACTGGGGGGAGAGAAAGTCAATGCTTGCTTGTGGAGAATATTGTATAGAAGCTCATGGAGCTGATGAGAGCATTTGGAATCTTTCTGATTGTCATGTTCTTGGATGTAAGCTGCATTACAATGCCACCGATTCTTCAAAAAGAAGGCTATTTGAACTTCATGAAATTTTTAAGAGCTTACCTAGCGTGATGAAGGAGAGACAGCCTGGTTCTTCAAGAATTATACCAGTAAACGACTCTTATAAATCTGGCATTTGGGAGGTATCTGATGACATTTTGATTAAGATACTAGCTGTACTTGGCCCGATGGACCTTTATAGGGTTGCAGCAACCTGTTGCCATCTAAGATCCTTGGCCGCATTAGTCATGCCATGCATGAAATTAAAACTGTTTTCTCATCAGCAGGCGGCAGTCCAATGGATGTTGCAGCGTGAGCGCAATGCTGAAATTTTGCCACATCCTTTATTCAGGGCTCTCTCAACTGAAGATGGATTTAGTTATTATGTAAATGTTGTTTCTGGCGAAATAGTTACCGAGATACCTCCCACTATCAAAGATTTTCGTGGGGGTATGTTCTGTGATGAACCTGGCTTAGGCAAGACTATAACTGCTCTTTCCCTTATTTTGAAGACACAGGGAACGCTAGCAGATCCACCAGAAGGGGTACAAGTAATCTGGTGTACACATAATGGTGACCAGAGATGTGGCTATTATGAGCTTAGTGGTGATAATATCACTGGTGGTAACATGTTCCTGGACAATAGGGATGTAGGTCAGAATGCTCAGAGAGGTATGGAGGACTTGAACCACTCCTCAACTAAAAGAGCCAGGTTAATACTTTTTGATGAGCAGATTGCAGGATTTGATGAGTCAAGTCCTAATAAAGGAAAGAAATCACCTTTATCTGCATGTTCTGAGCCAGCAATGTCTGTGGTTCGACGCTGTAGAGATTTGGGCCGCATCAAGAAAAATCTTTTTTCCCGATATGAAGGAGAAACTGTTTTTCCTAAAGAAAGGAAGCTTGGTAAAAATTCAAGTAAAAGGAAGCATACTTCTATTGATCCTGAACATTGCTCTCAGGAAAAGCAAGTTGGTGTGTTACATGGAGTATTAAATGATTGCGAGAGGCCTGGGGGGGCTGCCGCAGATCATCTTGAGTATAATGACACCTGGGTTCAATGCGATGCTTGTCGCAAGTGGCGGAAGCTTGGAGAAACTAGGGTATCTAATGCTAGTGCAGCGTGGTTTTGTAGTATGAACCCTGATTTTCTATACCAGAGTTGTAGTGTTCCTGAAGAATCTTGGGATAATTGCAGCCGAATAAGACATTTACCAGGATTCTACACCCAAGGAACTTCTGGGGGTGAGGAACAGAATGTTTCATTTTTCACCAGTGTGCTTAGAGAGCATTATCGTTTGATAAATTATGAATCAAAGAAAGCCTTGACTTGGTTGGCTAAGCTTTCTTTGAACAAACTCTCACAAATGGAATCAGTTGGCCTACAAAGTCCTTACTTAGGCACTCCTGTTGTGCCCGTGGGAAATGCCCATGGCTTCTACAAAATATTCCAAGCATTTGGTCTCATAAAGAGAGAAGTAAAACGTACTTGTAGGTGGTATTATCCTCGAGATCTTGACAACTTGGTCTTTGATGTGGCTGCTCTCAGGATTGCTCTCTGTGAGCCACTGGATTCTGTCAGGTTATATTTGTCCAGAGCTACCTTAATTGTTGTGCCATCAAATCTAGTTGATCATTGGAAAACTCAAATTGAAAAGCATGTCAGTCCCGGTCAGTTACATTTGTTTGTTTGGACTGATCATAGGAAGCCTGCTGCACACAGTCTAGCTTGGGATTATGATATTGTAATAACTACTTTTAATCGGTTAAGTGCAGAGTGGGGCCCACGTAAGAGAAGTGTATTGGTACAAGTGCATTGGCTTAGAGTCATCTTAGATGAGGGACACAGCCTTGGCTCTAGTGTTAACTTGACAAACAAATTGCAGTTGGCTGTGTCGTTGGTGGCTTCAAATCGGTGGATATTAACGGGGACTCCAACTCCTAACACTCCCAACAGTCAACTGTCACATCTTCAACCATTGCTTAAGTTCCTTCGTGAGGAAGCATTTGGACTGAATCAGAAGTCATGGGAAGCTGGAATTCTTAGGCCATTTGAAGCAGGGATGGAGGAGGGACGGTCACGTTTGTTGCATTTACTTCATAAGTGCATGATTAGTGCAAGAAAGATGGATTTGCATAGTATTCCACCCTGCATCAAGAAAGTTACTTTTCTCAATTTTACTGAGGAACACGCAAGAAGTTACAATGAACTAATAGTTACAGTGCGGCGCAATATACTAATGGCTGACTGGAATGATCCTTCTCATGTTGAGAGTCTACTGAATCCCAAGCAGTGGAAGTTTAGAAGTGCAACTGTCAGAAATGTCAGGCTATCTTGTTGTGTGGCTGGACATATTAAAGTGACAGATGCTGGTCAAGATATTCAGGAAACAATGGATGTTTTAGTTGAAAAGGATCTTGATCCTACTTCGGAAGAGTATGCTCATATAAAAAGCAACCTCCTGTGTGGTGGGAACTGTGTCAGGTAATATCTGTCTTTTGAGGCTTCATGTGGCTTTTTTATTATTTGATTTTTAAAAATTTTAAATTGCATTGGAATCACTGATTCCCGACTACCTTTTTATTTCTTAGATGTCAGGAATGGTGCCGTTTACCTGTCATTACGCCATGTAGGCATCTTTTGTGCCTTGATTGTGTCGCTTTGGACAGTGAAAAGTGTACTTATCCTGGATGTGGTAATTTATATGAGATGGAGACTCCTGATGTGCTAACCCGGGCAGAAAATCCTAACCCAAAATGGCCTGTTCCCAAAGATCTTATTGAGTTACAACCATCATACAAACAGGCAGGGTTAGCTATAAGGAAAAGCTGAATTATGTCTAAATTCTACTTCCTTTTTTACCGATATATATTATATGTTTATACAGGATAACTGGGATCCCGATTGGCAATCAACATCTAGCAGTAAGGTCACTTACCTTGTACAGAAGTTGAACACTTTGCTGGAAGGTAATAGAGAGGCTGGTTACTACATGGGTGAGGGCAAAAAGTGCATGGGTGAGCTACTTTCTCCCTCGCATATGAGCGACGCAAAGTTATTGTTACTGGATAACTTCTCCAGAACAAGCACCAATACTGAGAAACTTGGCCCAGAGAAAGTCATAATTTTTTCTCAATTTCTTGAGCATATTCATGTCATTGAGCAGCAGGTAGTTGTTGTATACCATAGACTAGGAACGGCTTTGTGTGGTTCCCTTCATACAATTGATGGTTGATGAATCCCATTTCTGTGGCCAGTTATCTATTGCAGGTATTAAATTTGCTGGGATGTATAGTCCAATGCATTCTAGCAACAAGGTACATTTCTCCCTAACCCTGCCCCCCCCATCTTGTCTAAATTCTGTTTTCATGTTCTTGGTTTAATTCACTTTCACGGGTTCAGATGAAGGCACTGACCATATTCCAGAATGATGCAAGTTGTATTGCGCTCTTGATGGATGGGAGTGCTGCACTGGGGCTTGATCTAAGCTTTGTAACGCATGTGTTTCTAATGGAACCAATTTGGGACAAAAGGTAAGTCTTTGTTTTAATCATTAGTGCATTTTTTTTTTATTCTAAATAATTTGAGTGTCTAGACTTCAAAGGGATTATCCAATTTCAAAGAGATTTTGATATTTTTTGAAAAGGACTTTTTAGTTTTCTTCTTTAAGGGCCTTCTAGTTTTTCTTTCTGAAATGCATTGTAGTCAATAATGCACCATTTGGCTAGTTGAATAAAGAATGCATTTTTTTGGTAATGAATTCTTCCAATTGAACTGGATTTGCATTAATTTTTAAAGTAAGATTTCATTACTTCTCCAAACTATAAATTTGAATTTTGGTATTCATTCTACCCGTCTTCCGGAGAAAAGTTCAACTCTTATCTTTTTACCTCCAAGTTATCAAACCACCTGCACTGCTGCCCCCACCATCTCATCTTGTGCTTGAATCATCATCTCTCTGCTACCATAGTGACAGCCATCATGGCATTCTATTGTCACGGCATCCATGGGTCATGAACACCATTGTAGTATTACCACCAGATGACTATTAACAGTATAACTGTATGCTAATGCCATCACCACTGCCACTGATGCTGGAGGCAATTCTGTTGGAGCAACTCCCAGCACCTTTGCCGCCGCCACCCTGTTGCTTTGCTATTCATCTCTACAGCAGTCATCATCATGATAACATCGCTGAATTGTTTTTGCTGTTTCTTCACAACCACCACATCCTAGTAGTATCTTTCTTCAAATGCTTCCTAATATTTTACTTTTACCAAATGTCATATTATGTAAAAAGTATAGAATACTTTGTAAGAACTGCCTAGTTATGTGTTTACCAAATGGTGTTATCATAATTCATTTTGTTATTAGGTAATTCATTATGGTATTACGTATTTCATTCTGATTAAATGAGTTACATATGCTCCAGGGAAAAAAAAATCAGAAACTACGTAAGTCGCCTCTCTTTGTCAAAATTTTGCTGACCTTAGGTTGATCAAAACTAATGTTTGGTTCATTGTGATGTTTCATCAATTTATAAGTTTGCTGCGAAATTCATAGATTCTCTATAGTTCCTTAAACATAATAATTGGTATGTCTTTTCCGATGACATTGACTTGTCCTGTTGGTTGAAACCTTTTTAGCATGGAGGAACAAGTTATAAGTCGTGCTCATCGGATGGGTGCTACTCGTCCTATTCATGTGGAAACTTTAGCAATGCATGGTACAATTGAAGAGCAAATGGTTGAGTTCTTACAGGTATCATTGACTGGGACTTGATGTTAGCATAGTAATATGCTATAGGCAAGATGTGTAGATCTGTTGTTTTTGTAAACAATCCAGCTCCATGATCCATACATACATTCTTTTGTTCCATATGCTTCATTAGATGCTCCTTATGTTATACATGTGCCATGCTCCTTATGTTATTAGTACGCGGAGTTCTGCTATGTGGAAGATGATGCGTACGTACCTTTTATGGTGTTTATGGAGGGAAATGAATGACAAATGTTTTGAAGACCGTGAGAGGACGTTGGAGGAGATTAAGTCATTTTTCTTCAAAACTTGCATCTTTGGATAGCTGCGTGTGTTTCTCCTTTAACAATTAGTTATAGTGATTGGGGGCGCTTTTATGCTTTTAATGATATTTGGCGATTACTTATCAATTTTTTTTTTTTTTTTTACCTCAATTGGGCCATCAGGCAAAAAAAGGTTATGCTCTATGTAATAAGAGTCAAGTCTAGTGAAACATGAATCACTTCTCTCTCTCTCTCTCTCTCTCCACTTTGTTTTTTTCCCAAGCATCGATATCTTATTTAAGCTATATAACCAGATTCCATGAAGTGGAATGAATAAATGCTTTCTGTTTTATTTTGGTTAACAAGCTATTGATGTGAAGAACTATATGAAGCAGTCAGAAAGAACCAGGATTTTTAGAATTGAAATCTAATATTGAAATTGGTCTCTTTTAACATTCGGCGTCTGTTGAAATTGCTCTCTCTCTCTCTCTCTCTCTCTCTAGGTCTTGGCAAACCAGTAAGGCACAATCTTATAAATGGCACTTTGTTTACATTATGGTGTTTCACATCTTTATCGCACAAGGATCCATTTTTAATTATGTTTAGAGCGTACCTTTGTCCTCTGGTTATTCTATCTTTTATTTCTTCCTTCCTTTTTATCTTTCTAAAGCTTTTTATATCTTTTATTTTAGAGACATTGTGCTTTATTTTTTCCTTCTTCTTCTTCTTCTTCTTCTTCTTCTTCTTCTTTTTTTTTTTCTTCTGAAAAACAAAAATTGTAAGTCATTTATATAAAGCTTTTTGCTTCATGTTTCTTCAGGATGCTGATGAGTGTAGGAGACTCTTGAAGGAAGAGTGTAGAAAACCTGATCGTGAGGGACCGCGAACTCATCGTACATTACATGATTTTGCTGAAAGCAATTATCTCTCTCAGATTAGTTTTGTGCGCACTAACCCAAAGAAGTAAAGGTTTGTGAAGTAATTTTTACCACATTGTCGTGATGACTTATCTATTTATTTTGTACAGTGATAGGTTGAAATATCCTAGGACATACTGCCACTCTCATTCTTTCTTAATACAATTATTTCACAATGAGCAATTTGTTAGTCATTTCTTCCACATAATTTTTAGTGAAGTGTAGGTGCTTTCTAATTTTTAAGACCTCTTTGTGTCTTCAAAACTGTCTTCCTTAAGTGCCCGCATGGTAAGATATTTCACGACTTTATAAATTTATGTATACTTCCTATGTACATAAGGGCTCCCTACGCTTTTAATAATATCTTGATTACTTATCAAAAAAAAGAAGTTATTTATCAGAAATTCTCTCTTCTATTGACTGTGAGATGAAAACTAATGTCATTTTTGCCATGAATGTCAAAACCACCACTGCAATAGCAATTTCGCACCGAGTTTAGGATTTAATTTTTTTTTTCTTGGGTGAGTAATCAGCATTTTTAATGACATATATCAAGGTGTGGAACTTGCAACTCACATGACTAGTACTATTGCCAAATTTTTAGCAAACATCCATTGTTCCTATATTTCTATTCTATTCTTTTTATTAGGGCTGGTTACCGACCCCTTGGGGTCATAATTGGGTGGTTTTTTGAATTCCAACCTGAAGGGGTTTGTAATAAGAAAGTGGATTCCGAGCCGAGCCGAACTTTGTCGAATATCATGTATAGTCGAAAATCTTGGGTTGGCTCGGAATTCGAGTTTACTGCTAGGCCAGATCTACTACCTCTACGGCAAGGAGGGCTTTCAAGCGGCGGAGTTCACGAGCCTACCTTCACCGGGGGGGGGGGGGGGGGGGGGGGGGGGGGCTCATGGTTCAGGTACAATCCTCGGGACCGAATGACATCTTCGCGGACTTAGGCGGAGGTAGGTTTAGGAATGGGAATGGAGTCAAGGAGGCTAGGAGCAGCTAGGCGAAGAAGAAGAAGAGGAGATTTGTTGGCGCATGGAGGGGGTGTAGGTTTTTTAAAAATAAGTATATGTATATATATCAAATATTTTTATTTTTTATGATATCACTGAGTAGGGTCAGAATTTGGGTTTTTTTTTTTTTTGGCAAAAATGAATTCTGAATTCCAACCCGACCCAATCGAAATTTGGAAAACCATTACTGACCCTGAGTTGGAGCCTGTTGGGAGCCAACCAAGCCGCTTGGTAAGGTTCTGCTGGGGGGCAGTTTTGGCCAGCCCCACTTTTTATATCTCCTTAAATTTTACACAAGCACTGTGTTTTAATCACCATGATATAGAATGTATTTTTTTTTGGGTGGATGTTTTGTATAAATCCTGTGTACTTGGGATATGCAATGCCCTTCCCATCTTTCTTAATAAAATTCCTATTCACTTGCCACATGTTATAATGTCAAAATTGTCTATTAGCTATACAACACATGCCGTCCACTTTCTTGCTTATTTCTTGGAGTTGCTTCTTGTTTTTCATATTTTCTTGATGCATGCCTTGCCTTTGCTTAAAAGAAATTCACGTCCAAATAATATGGCTGGAGTTTCTTCTGGATCATGCTTGTCTCCCTAAAAAAGTGTTAAAAGTTTCAGGCTTGCTTTTTACAACACTAATTGCAATGTGTTGTATTGCTGCACATCCAAGTCTTGATTTCTAATGTTTCATTGCTCCTTAGTCCTTAGTCCTTGCCTACAAGGGGTCCCTAGAAACCCAGTTCCCTAAATTGCCTATTCTTTGTACGGACAGCTTTGTTGGATTGTCAAGAAAAATTGGAGGATGATGATAAAGAACTCCACCTGCTCCTGCGTTTTGGAGGATATGGCGGCCTATTTCATCACTTTGCCCAAATGATTTATTTGATTTGTTAAGTATTTTTGCTCCTCGAGTGTTCTCACATGGGGTCTTGCCGTCTTGGAATTCACCGAGGCATTTGGCACTTGAATCTTCCCTAATTTGGGTATGTGATAGAGTTGTATATGGGTCAGTTCAAACAAACAAGAATGAATACAGTTGGATGTCTCGTTAATCTGAGTGTTATTCCTCCCTCCCTCCCTCCCTCTCTCTCAAATGTTTTTGTTTCTTCTGTATACTCCAGTCCTTAACAGGAAAAGCAATGAAAACTCATGTTTTGAGGTTATTTAGTACAGTGAAGATGCATATTGAAGCCAAATTAATTCCATGGGGAAGGTACTTTTGATTTCTACCTTGCTTGAATGTAAAGAGAGAATATCATAAGAAAGTACTAACGCGAGATGTGGAGAATTTTCTTTTTCTAGTGAAAAGAAATAGAGCCAGTTTACCCGTTTAGAGTATTCTATTTAGTTTAACGGTTTCAAAACGTGGTTGCAAAAATAGTTATTTTAAAATGCAATTTATGAAAATGTAATTACGCTTTATGATAGAATTGTAGTTTAACATTTTAATTTTAATTTTAATTTTTTTTAAAAAAAATGCACTCTTTATCTTTTCACATGGGGCCAAATCACAAATGGACTCTTAGCAAAAAAGAAAAAAGCCTCCTGATTATTAATGCAACAGCATTTTTTTTTTTTTTTTTTTTTTTAAAAAAGGGCTAAAAAGAAAAAAGCAGCAAAAGAGAGGGAGAGAAGCAAATAGCTTTGCAATTATAAAGATCGATTTTGACCACATTTATATAAGTTATTACTGAGGCAGTAGCCAATCAAAGGCATACGTGTTCAGGTTTAACGTTATTAACGCCATATCATTTAATTTTTTTAATGACGTGTTAACATATTTATTTATACTATTAAATACAACAATATTAAATCATGACACTATGAAATGACATTTTCTCCATTTCACTTAAAAATTTGAAATGGAGAGGATCCAATTCCGTTTTGTTTACCCGTTGGGAGGGTCGGTATTCAGCTCAAAACGGACTTAGAAACCTATCTAGGATTACATGATTACTCCAATTTCGTATGACAACTTCAAGTCTTGGGACAGGAATTCTCTGCTGGACATCATTAAAAAAGGATACTTCATCATGAGAGCAAAGGGAAGCTTTCCCTTTGAGCTCAAGCAAACTATTAGAATCCGTAGATTGAAGCGTAAGACAAGCGGGTGCTCCTGAAAAGCATAGTATAGCAATCTCAGAGCATATGCATACGAAGAAGAAAATTGATAAAACTGCTCATATTCTTGACAACCAAACAGAGGACAATGGAACAATTCTGAGACTTGACGTCCTGTTGTATCCATTTTAAATCGGCTTGCTTTCAACAGTATATTAGGTTTAGCCACTTTATCCAAAAGAGTTGGGAGAGTTCAAAGAAACATGGAAGATGCATTAACATTACGAGAATTTACACGACAGTTTTTGAGAGTAACACGATTAACCTACTTACAAAGAATTTACACATCTCTAATCTACGACTTTCCTCAAAAATACAGAAAGGCAGGGGGTGAATTAACGGAGAAAAATTAAAGAAAAAAGAATTAAATTTGAGGGAAAAAGAAATACAACCCTCCCTGCTGTGAAACCAAAATTGGGGGTAGACGCCCTTTTCTTCCCCAAAACCTTAAAAGATGAATTTAGAACACAAACCTCAAAATCTTGGAAGCTTGGAATGTGGAAATTGCTGACTCATTTACATCTTGAATCCTTTGGGTCAATGAGCTAAACCTTCCCTTCCCATGCCAACACTAGGCTTGTCAGTCAAGGGAATATTGTACTGCTGATACACTCTAGCCCTGTTTAATGCCCACCACTGTACTGCTTCTTCCTCGCTAAACCGCTTTTTACTGCAGTAAGAAGAATAAAGGCACCGGGTTAATAATCTTTGATAATAGCACATTCATTACCTATGAAAAAATTCCAGTTTCACTCAGAAATCTTCCAGCAATGATAATGAGAAAGTTGGTGTATGACACTAGGACCCATCATGACATGGACCAAAACAAATTGATATGCTGAAGAAAAGAGTCGATATAAACGATTTTGCAATGAGATTTAACCCTAATTCTTTGAATAGGAAAAATAAGCTTAAAAAGGTGCTGGAGAAAACTTAGACACCTTGATGGTCAAAACTCATCCAATTTTACCTTTTTACATGTAATGTACATTGCGGGCCCTTTCTATTGTGAGTCATAACAACATTCACAAACTACATGTACAGTGTCAAATTGATGACTCCATCCAAATTTTGTTGCTACTCTTTTATCCAATTTTTACATTTTGGAGTTGAATGTGAGAGGAAGACCGGATGGAAAGGGTGCTGTCAAAGAGTGGGAAACTTAAGGTTAAATCAACCCTTGAGCATTAACAAGGGGATTGGTGCAGTTTCCCTTGGAAAAGCATTTGGTAGAAGACGTACTGCTTAAGGCGACTTGTTTTCTATTTCCTTATTTTTCTAAAAGTAATAAGAAACACTACAAAGCGGGGTGTAAAGCAAGTACCCAAGAAAATGCTTCAGGAACACGTCACTTTATTAGACTGGTTTGTAGCTAATTTCTGTCCCCACAAAAGTACTAGGAGGAACACTCCAGAAAATGAATAAAATAAAGAATTACAACTCAAGATCTAATATTGAGAAAATCTATTATGTCAAGGAAAGATGTCAAAGAACAGAAAGAAGAGTGAATGATAACCCAATGGAACAAAATAAGGAAATTCCAATTGATTCCACCCAGAGACTTTTCCATACAATCAAAAAACATCCTACTTATTTCCAACTAAATGCACCACATAAGGCTTGTCAAGCCACTCATGATCTTGACTGGATAATCTCAGAAAGCATAAAAAAATTTTAGTTGATTGGTATGAAATGTGCAAAGGTAGTGGTGAGGAAGTGGGCCATAGATTGTAGACTTACACAAATCACTCGTTCATCTCACTTATGATTTGGCTTCCCTAATACACAGGCTGACATTACTGCTGGTGATGTGTAACCAGGTCATCCAGCATCCAAAGGTCCACCATGTCAAACTCTCCACCTCCACCAAGCAACGTTGGCAGTGGACCACCTTATTTATTGCTCAATGGATAGGGAGGTTATTGTCAAGTTACAGCTTCTTGCTCTGAGACCACTTTACAAGTGGATGTGGCATCTAGTTGTTATATATATATATATATATTATTTGTTTGACTTTAGCTATTATTCTTATCTTTTCCTTTGGTGTTCCTTTTGTATACTCCCCCCATGCACTAGAATTGAGCCCCTTTTTGTGCCTTATCATAAACTTCAATAATTATCAAAAAAGAAAAAAAAATGGTGTGAATGATTAGGGATTGAGCCAAAATCCAGATGTGGGGAAAATGTCTGTCTAGTTTTGAGTACATGGAACATCTTAGGGTAAGAGAAACTAGGTCAAATTTGGTTATGAAATACCTGAAGCGGACACGCTTAAGATCTTTGGCACCTCCAGGCAAGGAAACAAGGGTCATATAAACACCTGGCTCATCTTGCTCAACCCATTCATCCCCATGGGTGGGTTCAGCTTTTCCTGTTCTGGTCTTACTCCTCACAGTTGCTTCCAGGTGCACCACTTCACTATGACTCAAAGTGTGGTTATTAATCGTGCTTGACCCATTGGAAATCACCAGGCTGTTTGATCCCTTTGAATCTAGTTCATGGGAGGTCATGTGACTATCTAGCGCATCAATGGCCGCAGTAGAAACCTCCTGAGCAAGAGAGGGGCTAAAAGAACCAAAGGAAGGTGAATTGCTGTTTCTTGCAGCTCCAACAGGTAACCTTTCAGCCATTTCCTTCAACTATCATAGATAAAAGAACAAGGTATAAATTCAGATGAGTTCTGATATGTGCAATTTATTTGGATACATGAAAAGTGACAACTATTTTTCCAGATGAAAATAATAACATTAATAATGATAATAATAACGACAATAACAGTAACAACAGAAATATTCAAACTTAAAAAGTCGACATCAAGAGTAACTAATGTCGTAAAGGGTTATAGCACAACTTCAAACCTGCTCAACTATTACTCTGAGGGTTTGATTTATCTTTTATTTTTCTTAATAATCAAACTTTGTATAACACAAATACCAAAAATGAAAAAGACAATTTTATGTGACTGATCTAGAAAACACCAGGGAAAGCTAGAAGCAAGACTCCTTTCCCTCCATGATGTTCACCTCAAGTGATGAATTATATCCAGGGCAGTGTTTGGCAAGATGAGCACAGGCTAAACCCAAACATCAGATGCTTTGGTTTAAGCACTAAGGCTTCAGAATTAAATTGCAGAGGAACCCCCACCCATCTATACAAAAGCTTGAACAAATGAAAATAGTCTCTCTCTCTCTCTCTCTTTTTTTTTTTTTTGTTGGGGGAGGGGGGGTTGAGGGACACAAATTTAGTGATTAAGACATCATGCCTTGAAGGTGAAGTAAGTCTAAGCCTCGTGACCAGAAAGGCTCTAATCGCAAATCAAAATCAATAATTTTTTTAATTTTTAATATTTTATTTTAAATTTCTGTGGGATGAACACAAAATATTTCTTATTTAATACATCTTTAAGTTTGCATTCTACTGCCTCATTTTGGTCAAGAATTTCACCCAAATTATGTTTAAGGAACCTCTGATGTAACTTACGATCGAGGAAATGAGCATATGTAAGTTTGCATAAGCTTTTAATGCCTCATGTCAAGATTACAAATTACAGCCAATTTATCCTTTAATTTGAGTTTAATTCGTGCAATTCAATGACTAGCTTTCTTCACATAGTCGCTACTTGAAACAGATTTTTTTTTTAAAATACTTTATATGGTCATTTTTTTTTCTCCTCCTTAGAACTATAAATTAGCCAAGCACTTTGTGAGCAGCTTGGTCAAATGTTAGGCTTGGCTTGCACGTTGAGCAAAATGAGTGAAGCCTAAGAGGCCGTCTCTCAGGCTGGACTAGTGAAACAGGCTGAGCTTGAGCATCAAGGTGCTCACTCATCAGCCCGCAAGCTGGCTCGGCAAGGTGAGATTCATGTTGATCAGCAAGCAAGAGCATCTATAAACTTTCTTCTCTTTTCTTTCATTTGGTATCACTGGTACTCTAGCATTATACTCATGAAAAAGTTTCTTCTCCCACTCCGCATGCAAGAGGGAGGCTGGTGAGTTCCCTGGCAGTAAATTAGTACCCCACTCACCTTCATCTTAACACTTGAGCCATGTTTGTCCCACATGGAAGAAAACATAGGCTACTGTATCCATTGGCTATAGATAAAGCCTATCTCTCTTTCATTTTATGCACTTAAGGAGTGCCTCTCTTTTGTTTTGGGTACCCCCTTTACACAAAGACCCTTATCAGTTTGAGATGGGCCATGGGATTGCAAAAAAGGCAGGCCTGAGGGTGCAGTCTTAAAAATCTCAGTTTATATCTTTGACTTCTGAGGCTTGTCGGGCTGCTCCTGATCTTGGCAAGCTTACAGCAACCCAGGATCAAGCTCATGTTCAGAAGGTTGACTAGATCTCGAGTTCATGTTTCAATGTTCAAATCAAGTCAAGTGGACCTCAAGCTCTATATATCTTCCATTGTTCCAAGTCAAAGCAGCCTAAAGCTAGCGTAGCTTAGGTCACCTACGCCCCTACTTCCATAATAAAATCGTCTCACCATGACATGTAGTAGAATATTAGTTAGCATGGAAAGGAGTTAAAAACCTAATGGAAATTTATATCCTCCAATATCATCATTGATGCATTCACCCAATAAGTACATAGTATTGTAATTTGTTAAATCGCCAATTGTTCCGAAAGCTTAAGCTAATAGAAATTTGTGAATTTAATCATTTAAATAATTCTAACATTTCCCTTCATTTGTGAGCACAAAACTCTCTTCCAATACATGAGACCCAATACGTGATATTTTTTTTTTTTTGGATAAGTTCCAATACGTGATATATTTAAATGAAACGGGATATAAATTGAAAATTTAGGATTCAAACTCAAATCATTGCTCCAATACCATGTTAAATCACCAATTGTTCCGAAAACTTAAGCTGATAGGAAAAAATAAATTTAATAATTTAATTATTATTCTAACATACTTAATAAGAAATCAAATGAGCTTCTAAAACAACAAAGGCAGAGCTTTTGTTACAAGATCTACCTCAACACCTAATAATAAGCCTACAAAATTCATGATAACCTATAACACAACATATATATATATATATATATATATAAGTAACACTACTTATATTTGTTAAGAAATCTTAGGTGTTTTGAGGATTTGGAAAGTTCCATGGAGGATATTTTAGCTTCGTTTCTTTATACGATGTATCTTTGGACGGTGGTTTTTTTGTTCCCATTGTCGATTAGCTTTACTGATTTCCTTGTTCGTTTTTCCATTTCTAATTAGGTATTTCCTTTTGTATACTTCCAATGTACTTAGGGGCGCCTTATGCTTTCAATAAGACTAAATTTACTTATAAAAAAAAAAAAAAAAAAAAAAAAATTTGTTAAATCATCATGTCTCAAAAACTTAAACTGATAGAAAATAATGAATTTAATCATTTAATTAATATTCTAATACTCTCCCTCATGTGAGCTCCCTCTCAATAAATGAGGCTCAACAAGTAAAATATTTAACTGAAATGAGAGTAAAACTTGAAGTCAAGAACTAAACTCAGGACCTCTATTTTGATATCATGTTATATTACCAGTTGTCCCAAAAGCTTAAGTTCATAAGAAATTATAAATTTAACTATTTAACTAATATTCAAAGAATATTTAAAAGTAATACTCCTAAAACTTTCTCCTCTCTATTTACATGTCATTAGTTACTACCTACAAATAGAGAACCGAGTATGTATAGATAGAAACTATCTGAGAGGATAACATAACACTAATATAGATGGTAAACCCTTACGATTGTAATTCATAAAATACAAGGGTCCACTATTCCTACTTTCGAAATTCACCAAACTGATTATACTATACTCATGTGAGATTTCTAGCATTAGGGTGGAAAATTTCTCCCTTCTCTTCGTCAGTAATCACCGAAGGCAGGAAACCAAGAGGATTTGGTTGGGCAACTACTTGAGCGTGCTCTAAAGGTATGAACTATGAACCATAAACTGGGGGTTTCGTAGATGGAGAAGAATTTCTTAGTGGAGTCAAAGTCCTTCACTTTCTCGGTGGTGGGTGGGGCATCGAAGTTGAGGGTGGAGGAGAAGAGGAAAAATTTCCTGGGTGTGATTTTGTTGAATGCGCAGAGCTCCGAATGGCTTGCGTCGATGATGGAAGAGTTGTTGGGTCTCCCGGCAGAGCAGGAGCTTGTTAAATCGTTCAGAGAAGGTTCGAAGGTCCTAATTGCTCGGAGAGGGGGGAATAAAGCTGGGCGCTTTTTAGAGGTGTCAACGTTCGGATTGGGTGGTCGGAAGGGGTACATTGTTATCCCCGAGGGACGTAGAGGGTGGGGATGGCTTAAATTTTCCGACGAGCTGAGAAAGGTTGTTGTTTTTTTCTCAGCCTCGTCGGGTGGCGAGCTCGGCTCCTCTTCTACATCGGAGAAGAAGTTTGTGGAGGATGATCGGCCGACTCTGGGCTTGGCTCCAAAGTGGATGGGGACCTCCTTTGCAGAGATTTTGAGGTCGGACCCGACCACCGTTGCTGAGACGATGCCCATAGCGGGTGATGGTCGGTCCTGGTTAAGGATTTCGTTGGCGACTCCATGTGAGATTGATCTCCTTCCGGCGGTGCAGCATACAGAGGCTGATCCGAGATCGGCGGTGGATTGCTTTTCTCTGGAGCAGAACACGATTGATCTGTTGGTCAAAGACCAGCTTGGAAGTCCGCAGGGTAAGGGTTTGAAATTTGAAAAGGTGAGAACGCGGACGTGGCGTAAGTTGGGTCCCGGTTTTTGTTTGGTTTTGGGCCGGGCTGTGAGGAGAGTCCTGACTCGGTATGCCGGGTCGGGGCTTTTTCGAAAATTCTTAGGTTGTCGCGTGGCTCGTTTCATGCGGAAACCTAATGTTTCCGGTCCGCCGCCAACATCGCCGGTGACGACAACGGAGGTGTCCTCTGGGTTGGTTCTGAATCGGATTCCAAATGGGGGTTCAGAGGATACAGCGTTGGGAGCAAAAAAGGGAGCGAGTCCAAGTTCTACGGGTTTTGTTGGGGTTTCCCCTAGGCCGGAGCCACCGTCGGTGGCTGATGATGGGTTTATTTCTGGAACGGAGTCTCCTTCAGGGGGTGAGTCGAGCAGGTCCCAGGTAATTCCGGCGGTTTCTAGCTGGAATCCAGCCTCCCACCTGTTCGGTTTCCCCCCTTCTCCGGCGCCGGATCTGGGTTTTCCGGCGGCTACTACTGTTTCTTTTAATTTCACTCCTTTGGGAAAGCTTCAGATTCCTAAATCTCTTCCGGTTACACCGTCTATTGCTGGAGCAGATATTTTAGGTGAGAAGCTGCGTTCTCCCCTCCCTATGGCGGTTTCTTTGCCTTTTCAGTGTTATTATAGGAGGGCGAAAAAATTGAGGGAAAAGCACTCTGTAAAATGGACTGATGAGCTAATTTCAGATTCTTTGGAAGCCGTTAAGATGTCAGTTGGATACGTTGACAAGAGTGTTACTGGTGCAGAGCCGCCAGCTGAGAAGGCGACAAAGCCTCGTGCTACGAAGAAGTCAGTGACGCAAGTGAATCAGGGCTTTTTTAGAAAGGGGTTTCTCAACCTACCCCCGATTCCTGTCCCTTCCGTGGAGCTTCAGGAGGTCAACAAGGGCGATCATAACGGTGAGATTGTGGTGTGGGAGGAGGAGGAAGATGACTACTGGGATGGTTTGCCCTTAGATTGGGCGATGGATGGGGATATTGGGGAGGGGGCTTTGGCTGTTCGGGAAGCCATGGAAGAGGAGTTCCAGGTTTTTGCGCGCCAGAAGTATAAAGGAAAAAGGGAACTTCTAAATTTGCAGAGTTCCATCAACTATGGTGACGCGAACTATCCCTCTAGGCGTAGGAAAGCTGGTGGGAGGATTTGTCAGGGATCGGATATGGGTTCGGAGTTATCAAATTTGGTTTCGGTTCCGGATCCCGATCTTGTCACCGAATCTTCTCATTTTCCTCTTCCGGTTTCTTCTTTGGCTTCCTCAGAGGCGGGTCGTGGGACTGAGAATTCTGCTGTGGGTTCACAAGTTTCCATTGAGATGGGCTCAACGGAAGGGAGGTTTCTTCCTTCCTCCTCCCTGGAAGAACCCACCTCCAAGCCTTTATGTAAAGGGAGGAAGCCAAAGCTATCTCATTTGGAGTTGTCTATGGCATGCTCTTCATATTTCGGGGAAAAGGGGGATAGAACTATGGCTTTCCTCTCTGCCCTTGATGAGGAACATAGGCGATGGGATATGATTGAAGATTGTGAGTTTTAGGGGCTTAGGGTTGGGTTGTTTTGTGGGTTGTTCCTTATCGGGTCGGTTGTGAGGCTGTTGCTTCTTGTATACTCCGTGTGTACTAGGGGCGCCTTACGCTGTCTTCTAATAAAATTGCAATTACTTATCAAAAAAAAAAATTTCTAGCATTAATGCCTCCCATTAAATGACAGCATAAAATTCCTCTTAATTGTTCAAGTTAAAGATTATTAATCAACTATTACACTCTAGATAAAAAATCTAGGCGTAAACATTTAACTTACTTGTGCAGTAAGTGATTTAATCACTTCCTTTGCAGCTTTGCATTTTGCAGTCTCTTCCCCTGCTATAGAAATGGCTTCCTTCAGCTGCTTGGATGTTCTCTCCAGCTCAATTTCTTGAAGTTGTGCTTTACGGGTAAGATCGTCAACCTACACCATGAAGTCAATTAGCTCTAATGCACAAAATCAACACTCCTGTGCAAAGAACTTTCTCAAAGATGACAATACACATGCCCAAAATCACAAAAGAATTAAACCCTTTTGTACATAAGAAACAAAAAGAAACCCACTAGTTGCACGTATATGAAATGATATTCAGAAGCAATATTGATCTATTTAAGCAATAAGTGTAACATTTTCTATTACTAGAATAAATTATGGCCAAAGATCCAATTCTATTAATTTCCTAACCACTCTTTATTCATGTCAGTTCTGACACATACTAACAAGCATGTAGCTTTTTATCAAGTAACATGATTTATACGGAAAAGTAAAAAAGGGAAAGGAATAAAACCAACATTTGAAAAGAGATTTGAATGACAACCAAAGAACCCAAATATTTTTTCCTTCAGCATAAACCATAATTGTAATGATCAGAATATAAATTACATTTTTTCTGTCAATCCAGGCAAAGATGTCTATGCATTACTTTACAAGTGCATACATTCTCAGATAGAGTTGCTGCATCAAGATTTACAATTACAAATATAATTGATTTGATATCTATGTGTGTGTGTATGCATGTAGTACATTTACACCTCTGTCCCCATTCCTCCAATGGACAATTGCATATTGTCTGAAGAGAGATGCAGTAACAATAAGGAAGCAAGTGGAAATGAAATAAGAAAAGGTTTAGACATAAAATGATTGAGGTTGAAAAAGACAATCCCTATACCTGGGCTCTTAATTTTAGAACCTCTTCACTAAGACTATGGTTCATCCTTTTAGCATCATCCAGAACAAATTTTGGCGAACTAAGCCCTGACAAAGTTGGGATTGGGGTTGTGGCACGAGGGGGACTGGATCGTCTCGACTTTGGCGATGTTGCTCGAGAAACAATTCTTGATCCAGGAAGAGAAGCTGAGAAAAACTTTTTGGATGACCCAAACACTGGATTGAGAGATTTAGAGTTATCTAGTCCATCCCACTGAGAACCTCCATTGGGAAGGGGAGAAACACAACTTCTATTAATATCTGGTTTCTTGTTTCTTTTAGAAGACATGCTTTCCACTTCCCTAGATGATTCTAAAGAAGAAAGTCTTCCAAGGTGGTGGAGATAAGATCTTGAATCCAATTTCTCATTCTTTTCAACACCTTCATTTTGTCCCTGATTCACACTTCCTCTTCTACTAAGAGCGGGATACGAGGAAGAGTTGGCTTCAGTGGCTTTCCAAAGTTTGCCAAAACAATTATCACAGACACGAAAAGGTTTGTTGGGATTTGGTGACATGGAAGCATTGAGAGACTTTTTACTAGTGCATGAGTGGCAGAAAACAATACCACAATTATAACAATTGTGTCGTTTTCTTTTGAAATTAAATGGAAGGCGGCAGCCAGAACACAGTGACTGATCAACACCTGAGATCCATTTATGCAGACAGATAGCTGCAGTGAAATTAGTGCCACAAACAATTGTTTTGACTTGCTTATCTTTTAAAGCTTCAACTAAGGACGGGGAATTTCGATCATCAGTATCCCCATGACCCAAGCGACCATTGGCACCCTTTCCCCAAGTGTAAACTTCAGTTCTTGAAGTTAAAACTGCAATATGATAAGCACCACAAGCTATTTCTTCAACAAAATTCCTCGTAAGCTTTCCCTCAACACGGGTGGGGAGCTTCCCATCAGTTTTCGGATCTCCTAGTTGACCATAAACAGTGCTTCCCATTGTGTAGACATGGCCGGTTGTTGTAAGTGCGACAGTTAGGCTGTCTCCGCATACAACTTGACAAAAGTTGGGTTCAACAAGAGCAGCGACACAAGTAGGCACCAGTCTTGCTTCCTTATCACCATGTCCAAGACGGTATTTATCTCCATCTCCCCATGTAAAAAGCTTTCCTGATGAGCAGTTGCTGGAAGTCAAAGATCCAACCATGACTTCAATAACTGCAGCAGTGTGCCAAACACCACAAGCTATTCGCATAGTACGGAGGCCCTTAAGGGACTCAACTTCCCTGGGTATTGACACACTTCTACGGTCACCATGTCCTAGAACGCCAAAAGTCCCATCACCAAAGGTAAACAATTGCCCAGCAGAGGTTACAACAGCTGTGTGCCACAGTCCACAAGAAACTGATGAAACATGTATTCCCTCCAAAGGTCCATTTAACTTTTTAGGAACCCACTGACTGGCTTCATTTCCATGTCCAAGGAGCCCAGAATTATAAGCACTATTACCCCAAGTGTACATTTCACCAGACAGAGTAACAGCACAAGAATGGTACTCTCCACATGCCACAAGTTCAATGTTGATATTTTTAAGACCATCTATAAGCTTTGGATGAGAAACATCAGAGTCCACACCATGTCCAAGTCTGCCTCCCAATTCCTCCCCCAAGAGAAAACCTCTCCTTGCTTGGTTACTAAAGCAGCATGTCGCCGACCACAAGCTATATTCTGAACATCAAGCACTACTGCAGATTCCATGGGTCTAGGCACTAAAGAATCAATCTTGACGCCAGAAGAACTTTCATCTCTATGTATTCCTCCACCTAGAATGCCATCGCCAGTGCCTTCCCCCCAAATAAAAACATCCCCTAAAGCATCACCATCATTGTTACCAGAGCCTTGGGTTGATGAGCTAACAGCACTTGACAAACTAACTCTGAAAGCATCCATGCCTGTACCATTTTTGCGCCCAGTTATTCCATCTGAGGCCCCTGATGACAAAGAATGGACTGAGCTACAAGCAGAATCTGAGGGAAAGAAAACCTTGGGAGGCACAGCATACAATAGCACGTCTGACAATGCCTTCTCTAAACCAATTTTTGGAGGGCTTTCATGTGGAGTACGCAGATGAAGGGGATCAACCCCATCCTAAATCAAAACAAGAAAACTTCTCGAATTAGTGAATCAAATGGTGAACTACAGTATATGAATGAGAAAAAATATAGGAACATAAAGAACATCTTTGATGAACACAATAGTGAATAAAGTGAAAAAAGAAAATCGTAGGAACAAAATAGAACACCTTCTGTGAACTGCCACCACTGCCAAATGGAGAGCTCAAAGGAGAACTTCTTCGGGTGTGTGCTCTAGGACTATTTGCTTCAGATGAAACTCCATCACTTCTAGATTCAGATCTCCCTGTTTGATGGCGGGCACGGGATATTAGTGCTTTTAGACCAGTAAACCAGATTTCAGCTTCATCTTTATCCTTGCATATCTGGTACAAATATAAGTGTTAGATCAATAGAGTGAAAATGATTTTCAGTGAACAAAAAGATTTTGTTACTAATCAAGAGTGTCAGACATTAGACAAGTACAGAGGGAAGCTCTCTAAACTAATATAAAAAGATTTTAGTTAAAAGAAAAGGAATGGACACAAGGAGATGCTCACCAAATCTAAAGACCTATCGTCATATATAAGAGAAAATGATTGGTATTCCTTCTCAGGCCAAGGGTACCTCTGGAATATTGGCTGCAGTGAATAAGATCAAGAAGAATCAGAAAGATCTCACAGCCCCAAAATAGATGAAAATTTCATTTTATTAAAAAAAATCATTGAAATCTTATCTTGTATGTTGCAGAACTCTCATTGCTCTGCACCAGCCAAAGATGTGAAAATCAAACTAAGAAAAAAAAAAGAAGCATCCATTGTTGTAGGAGAGCATGATTTTCACAAGGACTAACAACTAAGTTTTCTTGGGACAGCATTAAATCACTTGAGTGAAAACGTCTTTAACACACCTAACACACCTTACAAACAAACAAGTGCAGCCTAACACCTGATTGTTTTTGGCAGTTCTGATGTACAAAGGCAATCATGTATAAGATTTGTGCTAGAGAAAAAAAATTCATCAAGCATTAACATACATAGAAACCACTGGACTTCTACAAAATGAAGTTGCAGCTTTCCTAAACTGAAATCTTCCAGTAGTTGATGCAAGCAAAGATATACAAGAAAGTAAATGCCTCACGTAGTATAAAAAAAGTGACATAGCATGAAGTAGTACGTAGAAAATAATGCAAATAAAAAGCAATATGTACAAAACAATTAAAAAAAAGGATGTCTTTTGTCATGAGTCACTTAGCAATAGATAAAATCAGTGATTGCAACTTCACACGCACATATCTGAGTGTGCACAAATACATACTCAACATAAAACTTTGTTAGAGGTATTATCTTTATCAAGATAATGATGAAGATAATACCTTGATAAAGATATTATCAAGGTATTTTGGGTTGCGGGTGTCTTTTTGGGAGGGTTGTTCGGGTTTTCTTGCGGGTTTTGGAGGGTTTGTTGGATTGGGATGCTTTCGGGGCAGGTTTAGGTGTTTGATGAGGGCTTCTTCTTCTTTTTTGGGCCCTGGGTGTTTTGGGTGCTCCTTGTGGGTTTCGGGTTTTAGGGTTGATCCTTGTGGGTTTGTTTGGGTTTTTTCCTTTTGTGGGCTGGCTTTGGTGGTTCCTGTGTGTACTCCCGGTGTACTTAGGGGCGCCTTAAACTTTTTAATAAAATCTTCTTACTTTTCAAAAAAATATTTATCAAATATTGACGTTTTTCTTCTACCACATTTTTTTGCCATAAACCTACATTAATTGGAAAATATTGCCACAGTATGAAAGAACTATTGACAACGTTGAAGATAAATCATTTGAAAGCTTTATTTATGAAAAATGATAAGTTATCCAAAAGCTTAAACTAAAAGAAAATTGTTAATTTCACTATTTAATTAAAACTCTAACATTTCCCTCACGTGTAGACCAAGACTTTTTGTTCATAAATGAGGCACAATACGTAGAATGCTTAACCAAATGGGAGATATAGTGTAGAGTCCCAGTTTGAATTCAAGATTACTGCTCTAATACCATATTAAATCACTAATTATTCCAAAAACTTAAACTAACGGAAATGACTAAATTTAATTATTTAATTAACACTCTAACATTTACGTTCATGCTACTAATCATATCATATATCATATATATATATATATATATAAAAGCCAAGTTTTTCTTTAGAATGTCATAGAATGGTGACAAGTGGCATGAACTTATACTTTTTAGTGACTAAACCGGTCATTTAAGTACTGAACTAGTCTTTTAAATAAAATTGAACCAGTTTATTTAATATATATCTCTCTCTATTAATGATACAAGTAGTCTCTCTCTCTCTCTCTCTCTCTCTCAATTAATGATACAAGTAGGACTCTTTTGTGGAGACAAGTGTTTCTTTAGTATTTTATATTTTTGGTTGAAATCTAAATATGTTTCCATTTTGTTTGTGAAATTTTTGGTTGAACAATTCTTCATTTAAATGTTTATGAGATTTTTTTTTTTCTCATTTGCTTTTTCGAATGTTCAGAATTATATAAGATTGAAATATGATAGGTATGTCATCGACAATATAAAAAATTCTTACTAATTTTCTATTTTATGCTTTGATAATCAAAATCATGGTTTTCTTCTTACTATTTTTCTTCTTCATACTTTTTTTCATTATAAACTACACCTATGGGAACAAAGATTTTAATATGTTTTAATTTATATGGATTAAACTAAAAATAAGGGTCTTATGTTTTAATTCATTTGAATGTTTTATGGGATATTTGTTTTTCTTTTATATGATTTACACGATTTTCACTTTTTTTTTTGGAAGTATTATTCTGCTTTGGAAAGCAAAAAAAGAAAAACACAAAAGGAATAGAAATGCTTTTAAAACACTAAAGAGTTAATTAAGCATTAAATTTGAAATGCTTTTTTTATTTTTTTAATATTCATAATTATATGGATTTTATTTTTATTGAAACATAATAGATATGTATCACACTAACAATATCATATATAGATTCCTACTATTAATCCTACTATTAATGCTTTGATAATCAAAATCCAGGTTTTTCTCTTACTATTTTTTTTTCTTTATACTTCTTTCTATTTTAAACTATACATATGAGAATATTTTAAATGTTTTAATTTATATGGATTAAAACTAAATTATAGTTCTTTTGATAGTAAAATTTTATGTGATTTATATATTCACGTAATGTTCTTTGTGCAATGGAGAATTATGACACGTGGCGTGAACCCATAATTTTTAAACACTGAACCGGTTTTGTAAGTAAAAAAACCGGTGAATTTTAAATGTTAAACCGGTTTTGTCATGATTTTAATAAATTTATTGTGTTTTAATGAAAAAAATCATGGGTGTTAATCTTCATGAGACCAAAATAAGAATTTTTTCGCATTTTATCATTAAGTGTCATTATAGCCGCATTAAGTTGTGAGATTTTTTTAAAAAAATAAAATTAAAAACATGCATTAATTCTGAGTGGTTAGATTTTTTTTTTCTCCAAAATCTTATTTCAAAAATTTTCCTTATATGGGATTTCATTAAGTTCAAAATTTTAATGTACAATATTATGGTTTTAGAATTTCCTACTCTAAAAAATTATAGAGAGACAAAATTTAAAACTAAGAACGTACTGCATGAATTACCCATAATTGACCATATAGGTATTGCATGCATTAATTCTAAAGAAACCGTACAAGTAAGCTGAAAAGTCATATTACTCTCTTAGATTGGTTATTTATACCTCTTTCTCTCTTTAGGGTTTGAAACATCTTGAAATGTGAAATCAAGAGCATCCAATAGCGACATTCAAGAGAAGAACAGTGTTGAAGTACATAATTTTATTTTGTTTTGTTTTTTTGAAGAACTTTGCTTTCTTTCTTTTTTTCTTTTCTTTTTTTGTTTTGTGGAGGTTGAAGGATTTTGTGTTTTATGCATTTTTATAATTAGAATCTAGATATTCTTCTTAGTGTTTTTTTTTCTTTATACTTTCCGTTTTCAACCATGTCTACCTATGAGAATAAATTTTCATAAAAAATGTTTATTTTTCTCTGTATTTTTTTTCTTTTCCTAATGTTTAGAATTATTTGCGTTTTATTTCTATTGAAATATAATAGGCATCACACAAAGATTCCTACTAATTTTGTATTAATGCTTTGATATTTAGATTAAACTATGTATTCTTCTTGATATTTTTTTATCTTTATACTTTTCATTTTAAACCATGTATACCTATGGGAACAAAAGTTTAAACATGTTTTAATATATATGGATTAAACTAAGATAAAGACTTATGTTTTTCGTTTATCTGATTTACTCCATTTTTAGCCATTTTTTTGAAAGTGTTTTTATGCTGGTGAAAGCAAAACAAGGCAAAAATTTATTTGATTGTTGTGTATAAAAGGAATATAAATACTTTTGAAACACCAAAGAGATATTAAGCATTGAACATGATGTAAATATTTATTTGATGGGGTTAAATGTTTAATGAAAGATTTTGTTTTATTTTGTATTCGTAAAAAAATATTTTGTTTAGTTTGTTTAGTATTTTTTTAAATGTTTATAACTACTTGGGTTTTATTTGTATTTAAATCTAGATGAGTGATTGGTGCACAACAGTTGTGCAACTGTTGTGCACCTTTTTAGAGACATGGGGTGGGACCCATGAGGTGGGTCCCACCACATGGATCCCACGTGAGACCCACTCATGTCACTAGTCTCCTGTACAACTGTTGTGCAGGAGACATCATCCTTAAATCTAATAGGTATCACTAACAATATCATAGATTCTTGCAAATTTTTTTTATTAATGCTTTGATAATTAGAATAAACCATGTTTTCTTCTTGCTTTTTTTTTTTTTTTTCTTTATACTTATTTTTCGTTATAAACTATTCATATGGGCACAAAGATTTTAACATGTTTTAATTTATATGGATTAAACTAAAATTAAGTGTCTTATTTTTTAGTTCATTTGAATGTTTTATGGAATATTTTTGTTATCGTTTGTAAGATTTACTCGATTTTCAGCCATTTTGTTTAGTTTGTTATGTATTTTTTTTAGAATGTTCAGAATTATATGGGTTTTATTTGTATCGAAATGGAATATATATCACACCAATAATATTAGAGACTCCTACTAATTTTTTTTATCAATGCTTTGATAATCATAATCTACAGGTTTTCTTCTTGATTTTTTTTTTCTTTATACTTCTTTTCATTTTAAACTACTGATATAGGAACAAAGATTTTAACATGTTTTAATTTATATGGATTAAAATAAAATTAAGGGTCTTATTTTTTAATATATTTGAATGTTTAATGGGGTTTTTTTTTTTTTTTTTTGTTGGTATGATTCACTCAAAAAAAAATTTAAATGTTTTTTCTGCTTTTGAAAGCAAAATAAGGCAAAAATTTGTTTGATTAAGCATTGAACGTGATGTGAGAGGATTTATTTGATTGCATTAAATGTTGAGTGAAACATTTTGTTTTATTTTGTAGGATAAATTACAGCACCTATGCTGTAATATTTGGAATTTGGATTTTCTTTTTGCTATTATTAATTTTTTTTTTTTATATACTTCTTTCATTATAAACTACACCTATGAGAACAAATATTTTAAAAAAGTTAAATTTTTTTGGGTTAAAATAAAATTAAGGGTCTTAATCTTTATTTTCTTTTTATTGAAAGATGTGTGATAATTTATTTATTTTTTTTACACGCATTTTTTAACCTATAATAAAAAATACGATGAAAATGCGTTTAAATTCTGAAATTAAATTATAATGAAGAATCCCGCGCATAGTGCAGATTATGAGCTAGTTAGCCTAATGCTAAAGCTAATTACCAAATCGGATATACAAACCTAACTTCTATTGTCATGTTACTGTATGCTATTGAATTTTTCTTCGGTTCTATAGCAGTATGAACAATGAAAGACGTGTAGTAGATCTTGTCATGGGTAAACTTACAGTGCGCTGACCAGGAATAATTCTGGACACATGGCTTAGCTTAAGGTGTTTCTCCTCTTTTCCAGAGAACCAAATCAGAACAGATTCATCCTGAAAGGAACAGAATCAAAGACACATAACATGTATCATTTTAGTAGAATCTTACCAAAGGATTCACTAGCCTACAATGTCAGAAGCAACTCAGATTGAAATGGATCTTAACATGAAACATAACAGATAGCTTAAAGCAATTAAAAAATGGTCTAGGAAAGTACATTTCAGAAACAGAACAATACAACATCATGACCAATAGACATCATAACAAGCACGTGACCTATTATTTTATCCTTAATTTCTTTTACAGTTATATATGCATGCAGCAAGAAATATCTAGATAATCACCCTAAAATTTAGAAGGCTGCTCTCATTCTACTATAATAATCTTCATAGTGTCAATTTAATTCATTGAAGACACACACAACATATACTATAACCCCAACATGGTAAAGCAATAAAAGATAATTATTATGCTTATTGATATTTATGACAAAAATAATGAGAGAATAACCATCGGTTTGATAGAATGCAGGCTTCTAATTCAACAAAATTTCATATACAAAGATGAAATAACATATCCACAAGTCCAATTTATACCTAGTTGATGTCAAATAGGAAAGAAATAGGAAAAACAGAACATATAAATTTCCAGATATTAAGCCTTACATTAGCCAGCCTGAAGGGACAAAATTTGGGCTTCCCTCTACGTCCATACTTGAGCAACTGTGTCCCTTTCTTAAGAGCAGTGATGGCCTGTCACAAAGAACAAGGTAACAATCTAAATCAAAACAAACTAACAGAGTTTGCAAACTAATCTTAAAGAAGATGTTCTCTTATTAAAAGTACACTTTCCAATTTGTCCAAGGGTAGTAGGGTTACCCTTATTAAGAGCACACTTTTCAATTTTCCTACGTACTTTTCATGTCCCTCTTTCCTATCTTTCCTATCCCTGTGAGTGTTGCAAACCGTATTGAAAAGCTTCAACGTGATTTCTTATGGGGTGGGCTAGGCGAAGAGTTCAAATACTACCTGGTTAGTTGGTCCAAAGTTTGTTTGCCGCTATCTGAAGGAGGATTGGGAATTCAGGACTTGCAGATGTTCAATCATGCTCTCTTAGGTAAATGGCTTTCGCGTTATGTGCATGAGAAAGAGGCTTAGTGGAGAGTAGCGGTGGACACTAAATTTGGCAGTTCGTGGGGTGGGTGGTGTTCTCTTGAGCCTTCTAGTGCATTTGGGGTGGGGTTATGGAAGTATATTAGGAGAGGTTGGAGAAATTTCTCATGCCACACCAAATTTGAGGTGGGAGATGGCCCCAAGATTAGATTCTGGCATGAACAGTGGTGTGAGGATGTGGCTTTTAAAGAAGCCTTTTCAGTTTTATTTAGTATTGCCAACGCAAAGGATGCCTCTATTGTGGATCACTTGAGGTTTTTTGGTGGTTCCAATCAGTAGAACGTGAGCTTTGCTAGAGCGGCTCATGATTAGGAGGTAGATGTCTTTGCCTCATTCTTTAAAGTGTTGTTTTCAATTAGAGTGAGTCGAGAAAGTGAATATAAGCTGGTGGATCCCCTACAAAAAAGGATTGTTTAAGGTTAGACCCTTTTATTGTTCCTAGGTTTGTAGTGAAGGCAATCACTTCCCTTCGAAGAGTGTTTGGCAGATTAAGACCCCTCTGAGGGCGGCATTTTTCGCTTGGCGGAGATTCTAAGTAAGATCCTTACTATTGATAACCTCAGGAAGCAGCATGTCATTGTGGTAGACAGATGTTGCATTTGTAAGAGGAATGGGGAGTTTGTGGACCATCTTCTTCTTCATTGTGACGTGACTTATGCCATTTGGATTGCCTTTTTCAGCCGTTTTGGTTTGTCTTGGGTTATGCCTAGACATGTAGTCGCCCTGTATACTTGTTGGCAGCAATATGCAGGGCGCGACTGTGTGTAAGATGGTGCTTACGTGCCTTTTATGGTGTTCATGGAAGGAAAGGAATGACGGAAGTTTTGAAGATTATGAGAGGACTTTGGAGAAGATTACGTCTTTTTTCTTCAAAACTTTGTATCTTTGAACATCTACTTATGTTTCTCCTTTGTCGATTAGTTATAGTGACTCCTTTGTCCTTTTTGCTCATTCTAGCCAAATGTTCCTCTCGTATACTTCCTGTATATTTATGGGTGCCTTTATGCTTTTAATGACAGTTATCAATTACTTATTTTTTTAAAAAGAAAAAAAAATCTTAAAGAAGGAGAAGAGCAAATATTTAGCTCTATATGATCACAGCATAGGATGAATTGGTGGTCTTATGAAGACACAAAATACAAATAACAAATAATAACAAAGCTATGCAAATATCACAGAGTTAACTGAAGAGGAGAGTAAAATTGTTAAAGAGCATAGGACTTACACAGGAGGATTACTTTTTACCCGGTTTTCTAAAATAATTTTCTTAAATGCTTTGCAATTTACATGTTCTGGCCAAAAAAATTTCTACCAAGCCTGAGGTACCTGAATTCCTTGTGAGGAGGCATATGATGAAATCAATGTTTTCTTTTTCTTTCTCATCAAGTTATATATAGGGTCATTTATACTTGGTCTTTGAGACCTTCCTTTACATTTCATATGGGGAGATCAAGGCCTCACATGACATCAACCAAGATCTGTGAAACTTGTTATTGGGCAAAATAGTTATAAGATTGTAAACCTAACATTATGGGTTGTTGGTGATTCTATATTGTTTAATATCACATGTATGTGGTTTGTTGGGGGACACCCGGGGGGTTTTTTAGTAATTGATGTCCTCTTAATTTTGGTATGGCAAATATCGTAGTTGGGTCTTAAATTATGCACAATCTAATTTCTGGACTTCTCATAATTCATAACTCAAAACACAATGTGAACGGTTTTCAACGTAATTCAGACTTATTATCTTGCAGAAGTACAATAAGATCATGTCAAAGCAAAGAATGACTAACCATGCTAAATATCATCAAGCGATAGATAAGAGCATAAATTAAGGAAAAAAAAAAACTTAGCAACTATTTATTACACATTGATAGTTTTGAGCCGAGACAACACACACAATCTTCCCCTATCACAAATCCAATGGTTCTAACAATTGCTACAAAATCATCAGTTAAATGAAGAAAAAAAATGTGAAATAATGTAAACTTTTGCCATTTCATACAAGCATTACAGTCCAAGGGTGCAAAAATAATACAATTCACCAAACCCACTATCACAATTCTACTTCTTGCTTGCCTTACCACAAAACAAAGAACAAAAAAACAACAAAATTTCTTGTTTCGCTGATTCCATGCCACAAACCAAAGCCTCAAAACCAAAGCATCACACAAATTACACAAAGAATGAAAAAGCAATAAAGTTAATGAAATCGATGAAGCAATTACCAACTCAATGTCCCTCTCCACCAGGTCCACGCTCATCTTCTCTGCCCGCGACATCAAGAACCGATTTTCGGTAACCAAACCCTACCCTCCATCACCCCCAATGCACCAACTCGTCCGTACACAAACTCCTCCACTCATTGACTCCTCCAATAACACACACGGCGACACAAATCACTGAAATTCGGTTCCTAATCTCACATTCGGTGACAGCTCAATGAATTCGCTGGAGTTCCAGTTCAAGTTTCAGCAAATGGAAGTTGAATTTCGGCAAAGGAATTCGAATTCGATGAAAGCTACAAGCAATGGCGGTTAGGAGGGTTCGGGTTTTGGGAAGCGACGAAGAGAATGTGACAAAACGAGTTATGAGAAGTCCGACGATTCAAAAAAAAGGAAAAAGAAACAATTTTTTTAGGAGAAATTAGAGCCGGAAAAATGCGAGAAAGTGAGGGAAAGAGAGAGAAAGAGTGGGAAAATTATAGTGAGTGACTGTTGTACTGTTGCAATGTTGAAAGCGAAATTATAGGGTTTTTTGGATTCTCGTTAAGCTCTAGCACTGGAGCCCCATTGACTACTGGCTTTTCCTAGTCAATGGCCCAATGAGAGCTTGGCACGTAACTATGAAGTGAAGGTGGGGCTCAATGTTTCCTGTTTTCTTGGAGATTTTACCAAAACTGTTTTCAGTTAATGTCTTAAAAGAACATCGAAGTAATTTTATTTTTTTTAAAAAAAAAAAAAAACAATTTCATTAAAAATATTTTACGTTAAAATAAATAGAGTATTAAAAAAAATAACGAATTTATTGAAAGGACATAAAACTATATGTGAGAAGTATATAGTTTTTCAAACTATTAAAAAAGATACGTATTTCTCCTCTGTTCAAATAATACATTACAGTTTTATAATGTAAATTGAAAAAAAATTCTACAATCCAGTTTTTTTTTTTTTTTTTTTTTTTTTTTTTTTTATTGTAAAAAAATGTCCTTAACGAAACAAGCCCATAGCTAAAATCTAAAATTCAAAATAATATTAAAAACATAAACATTTTCATATGCCTGGCTACCAGGAAAAAAAAAAAAAAAACTTCTTGGCCAACACTGCCTAAAATCAACGTCATACCCACACTTTATTATCCAATATCAATCTAAAACTCAAGACCCTTAAATCCAAAATTATACTAAAGCCCCTAATCATTCACAATGCGGCGGCTATAAACACATGAACTGTCCATGTGGCAGAGATCATTCGGTTTAGGGTTTAGGATTTAAGAGATAATTAATTGGGAGAGAATCAATAAATTTCTTTTTCAGGAGTGATTCATCGCTTCCGAACAAATCTGTGATAATTGTAGTCCAAAGCATCTTTAACCCATGCCTAACAATCATATCGTCCATACCTCACCAAAGTCAGAAAAATATCCAAATTATTGCTAATCTAAGCGAAATACCCATCATGATTCCACGTCCATTCCCCTAAACCAAATACTTTTTCTTCTAATTATTATTTGGTTACCGACTATGCAAAGCTCGTTTGTTATTACTTTTTAGATTTTAGTAAAAATAAATAAAAATATTAATGGATAATTCAAAGCATAAAACACTCGCAAACTACTTTTATTTTTATATCACGATACAACTAAAAAACAAAAACCACCGCCTGAAAAAGTTTTACCAAACCAGTCCACCATCTTTCTTCGGATAAAACCCTAACTTAATCCACTTAGCCTTGTTTTTCTCTACAAATGCCATTCCTTCCTTGATCACGATGATGCGATCTAAATAGCACTTGCTTTAACAATGCATGTTTCATCATAAGGGGGGCTCCACTATACCACTAATATTTTCTTTTATGTTTTCAAGAATAAAAGTTCCATTTTAAGTGAGTGTTAAGTAGCTTAACCAATACAGGAATTTGGAATCAATTTATGCTAATATATATTTTTTTAAAACATAAGTGGACTACTTTTTATGAAACCAATAAAGCCTTATACAGTGGCGGACCCGGGCTTATAAAAAATGGAGGGATCAAATTGAAAACAAAAAATTTTGAGGGGGTAAAACTAAAAAAATTAAAAAATTAAATGGTAAAAAGGAAAATTTTGGGGCTAGGGGGCCAGGCCCCCCCTGGCCTCTATGCAGGTCCGCCCCTGGCCTTATATCTCTCCACTTTGACAAAGAAAAAAAAATGCAGTCCAAATTGTTTGTTGTTTGAATTCTAGCAATCTGAACAGCAAATAAAAGAATACTTTTATGGGACTCATTGTCCAAACAGGTGGATGGATTACCCGAGACCTACTCGAACATGTGAGTTCCATAAAAACCTTATCATATTTATTGTCCATATTACTATCAATTTAGATAGCAAAATTGCTAAAAATCCCTGCATGTTCTAGTGCTCTTTTTCTCTTTGACATCTTTCCCTGGTGTCTAGTACTTGCAGAAAATGCAGCAGTCACAAATATTGAAGCCTAAAAAAACTGCTCCATGCCCAAATACCAATATCTCATAGTCTTTTATTATTAATTTTTTTTTTCTCTTTGATTGGCAAATATTTCCCACAAAGCAAGAGATCACCAATACCTGAACTTGCTTCATGTTCATATGCCTTTTCCTTCAAGCATTGAACCAGGACTTGGAGCATTGTTGCTATCTGTGGTACATCTAATACACCACTTTCTTAGTAGTATTGAAACACAACAAATCTCAGAATAACAACAAATTCATATCCCTTGTGTGTCATTTCATCCTCTCTCATGGTCATTTAATAATTTTGAAGACATGACTCGCAGGCTCAAGAAATTGAACCTGGCAACTTTCAGAATGCAATTTTCAAGCTCTGACCCATCTTCAACAACATGAAGTTTCACTACATTTAAACCAGTCAAAATTGAGCTAATATTTTTGGACTAATTTACAATTGAACCCCCCCTAAGCCCCAAATCCTAAATATGTGGTACCAGAAAAAAGAAAAATGAATCCTAAATATGAAAAATGTAGCTCTTTCTCCTCTCTTGATCAATCAATACTTCTGTTGAGCCCCTTTAGAAAGAGTGAAAATAATAAAAATAGAAAAACAATAAAAAGAGGAAAGTAAAGATTGAGTATGCTCTTCAAGTTGCCTACTAGTACTACTCTACAAATCATAAAATTGCTCTTTAGGCCACTTCCAATCCATTATAATTTGTTCTTGTTCTGTCAGGTGAGTGGCTTTCTTCCATGGCCTTTATATTGTCAATGATTGGCTGTGATTCCTTGGCTATGCCCTTCAACAAATGTGGTCTAAGCTTATTCACATCAGATAATTGAACTGGTTTCAGAAAGAACTCTTCTGCTCCTTCTTCCAAGCATCTGATCGAACCAATTTAATCAAAGAATTTCCATTAATAAATTTAAAATTAATTGAATTTGTAGGAATTAAATTGAAAAAGAAAAATTCTGTGATTCCCTTTACCTGTTAATCCTTGATGGGATATTATCTGAGGACATGATCACAACTGGTATATCTTTAAGAGATTTAGATTCCTACAAATCAAATAAAATCCTATCAGATTTTAGTTTGCTTCAAATATTCTTATAATAAGCAAAAGAGTAATGATTTATTGATCAAATCTGAAGATAACATTGGTTTAAATGTAGGTCAAACGGAGCTATCATTTGCAATGTTCACCTAAACTATAAATTTTTATAACCACTACAATAATTCGAGATTAATTTATTGAAGAAACTGTTCATATTTAATACACTATTTTGAATTTTTCAAACTTCTCAGAAAGGGAAAAATAATAAACTTATTTAAATTTTCAAATCGGGTGAAGTCAGCCCAAATAGGAAAGTCAATTGTTAGGAATATCTTTTATGTTGGAATCACAAGAAATTATGCCCCTTACATGTAGGTTTGAAATGAAGCGGAAGACACTAATTCGAATCCCCGCTTCTTCTTTCCTTTGGGGTCAATTACTTATTAAAAAACAAATGTAAGTTCGAAACAAAACGTTGGCAGTTGAGATCTACAACAATTTCTTGCCCAAAGCACATTGTGAGAGAGCCTATATCGAACTCACCTAATCAAATAGGGCTACCTAGTCACCTACTTGGCCAGATGAATTCCATATAGGATCTCTCACATATGCTGTCCAAATTGCTAGAAAAATGCTGGAAATCCCAATCCAAAGGTTGGCATTATTATTTAGTAATACATTGGGCTGGAAAATTTGAAGATCAGATCTCTAATTTTACATAAAAGGCAAGGGTGATCCTATTTCTAGACCAATTTCACCTCCCTCCCAAGGAGGTGAATTCAATAGTCGGCTGATTGATATAAAAGAAACCAAAATTGGTGTGAAAATCTCATTTCTCTGCACAAAAGTGTACTCTAATATTCCAGAATTGGGCGTAATGGGCAATTATTATTAGGGAAATTAAGCAATTGATAAATCGCCAAAAATGCTTACCTTGATCTTTCTAAGGAGATCATAGCCTGTCATTCCCGGCATACAGTAATCTGTAATGATCAAATTTACATCTACATCCTATATGAGCAAAAACAGAAAATAAGTTAGTGAAATATGATAAAATGCGTCCAGAGAGAAAAGAAAAACACATAAAATAGTTTGAGTGAGATCATATGTACCTGATGATGATCATTTGGGAAAACAGAGGGTGTGTTCGCTTGGTTCTGTTCATCTTCATGAACACCCAGAAACTCTAAAGCCTTGGTACCAGAATCCACTGCAGTAACTGTGGAAATGAAACATACCCAGAAAGAATAAACAATCAAACTCCAATAAAGCAACAAACTTTCTTTCTCATAAGATCTCTCTCTCTCTCTCTCTCTCTCTCAAAAGCATAAAGATGAGATTACCATGATAGGAAGAGGTTTTGAGGAGCATCTCGATCAGCTTCCTGTCAAGATGGCTATCATCAACAGCCAGAACATGGAACTGTGCCTCTGCAGCCATACCCATGATTGTGCTTCAGATATACCGAAAGGAGAAGCCCAACAGAGGAAATAGAAGAATAAGAAAGAAGACAAGAAGGAAATGTAAGAAAAGAACAAAGGGTGTGTGACTTTTAAATGGGAACCCATGAGGTGGTAAGAAAGAGATGGAAATCCTTAGGAAAATCTGACAGTTTGGAAAGCAAGATCCGACAGATTTCCTCCAGAATCTCCCGGATCTTCTAGGTTGATTTTTGAATTGGAGAACAAGCAAAGAAGGTGCTGTTTCCTATTATAATATTGGACTTGTTCATAATGATCCACTTGACCCGTCCTTTTGATAAGTATTAAGGCAACTGTTGTTAGGCTGGTGCTATTGTTGTCTTTTCGTTTGAGTCAAAAGCCTACATAGTTGGAATGTCTCCATGCACGTGCAGTGTGAAAATTTCTTTTGTAAGTAGGAAAAATTGTTCCTTTGCCTGTTTGCCATTTTCCAAGGGGCGGTTTTGGCCAAAGAAAATCATGTTAGAAAGAGTCTACCCAACAAGAATCCACTAATTGGATTTTACCCTTTTGACTGAGCAAATGAGAAATTAACCAAAACCATTATATATATAGGATTGATCAATTTGATAAGGACAAAGTTTTCCTCTTTCAATTCAGCTTATTAAACGGACACGGAACACTTATTTTTAAAGCATGTGAGAATCATCTAGGCTCTAGCTGTTTGGAGAAAAATTCATTTAATTAAGTCTATGAAACTAAAACATGTTAAAACATATAATTCTTACATGTATTGATGTCATTTTATATTAAAAATGCATGTAGACGATAGCTAAATACGGTTCTATTTGTTCATGTTTTTTAGATGGTGTTTTTTTTTTTAAAAAAAAAAAAAAAGTGTTGGGACATGATATAAAAATAAAAATAATTTTGAGTGATTTATTAATATTTTTATTTTGAAAAAAGAAAACAAAAAGAAAAATATCTTCCCCTACCATTTGTGTTTCTTTTTGTACCTCCAATAGCAAAATTCTTGAAACAAAGAGCTTTATACCATGAAATGATAGGTAAAGGACTAGCGCTAGAAATTCATTTTGTGTTCTATCTAAAAATGATATGACTTTTAAAATCACAATTGAACGTGTAATTGATCACTATTGAATTTTGATCAAATTGTGATTTTAAAAATTACCTCATTTTTTTATGGACACGAAATGAACAGAAGATAGACATTTAGAATTACTCTTAGGTAAGTACCATGAAGAAGTAAAGAATTGATATTTTTATAGAGTTTTAAGTCTTCTTCGATTCTATTCTGCTTGTATTCCTTTCTTGTGGCCCAAAAAAGAGAAAAGTGTGTGGGTTTAATTTTGGTTGAGGAGGATGTGTTCCATGCTTTCATAATGTAGATGTAAATCTAAAACTGAGAAATGAAAAAAGATTGATGAGCTTTAGGAGACGAATAATAATTAAATTAAACTTTTGACCAGTGTTTATTCAAACACTAATCAAAGTCTCATTTGTTAAATAATTTCCTGTCAAGATAATAGCATTATTTTTGCAGATTCGTTACGTACTTCTGGGCCCCTAAAAGAAGATATGGGATACTCATGACATTGTGAACCAATCAAACTTTTAATTTGAAGAAAATAAATTAAAAAGATACTTGGACTATAGGAAATAGGACAAAAAAAAATTAATGTGGGAATTCGTATGGCACTTATCACATCAATTATGAAAATGTGAATTGTCATGTCACATGACAATTCACATGATATATACTGAAAAATTGAAATTGACTTCTAAATAAAAGGCAAGTGTGTGCACAAAGTATCAACAAAAATTAAGTACAGCGGAAGGTAAATGACACAGAGATTTTTGTTGACAAAGTGGAAACTCAATCAAGAGAAAAACCACTCCGGGGCAGCCAAACCTAGGAATTCCACTATTCAGAAGACAAAGCTAGATACAAGATAGTAACACTCACATATACCCGATGCAGTGGTCGTACCTTGCTCTCTGACGTGTAACCCAACACGAACGCTTCTCAACCAGGTCTTCTACCTGAAGGGGTTTTCAATGGAATCCTTTACCTTAGGGCCAATCCCTAAGATAGAGTTCAGATATAGCGCAGCAACAAAAAGCTTGCAATGACTTCAGAGGAAAAATCACGTCTCTGAGTGGTTGTGGAATTCAATACCTAATTCTTGCAGTTCTCAATGCCTAGGGGCCTCTATTTATAGGCTGGGGGCTCAAATGAGGGTCAGGCAAAATATAGGACGGGATGGCACATCGTCCGGACGGTCGCATGTCCGCTGCAAGTAATTTCCTTATAAGGCTTCGCGCGTCCGGACCATGGGGGATGAGCGTCCGGACGGCTGAACTTCGACACGCAATTTTCATATCTGATAGGCGCGCGTCCGGACCATGAGAGGCAGTCGTCCGGACGGTTGAAGTTGAATCGGCAATTTTCATATTAGTTGCACGCGTGTCTGGACTAAGGCTGACTGACGTCCGAACAGTGATATTTGAATTTGCGATTCTTGCCTTAAGGAGACGCGTGTCCAGATGGGATACTACATCGTCCGGATGGTTGAACGATCTTTCCTTTATTGGAACTTGGAAAGAATCTTAGACTGGTCGAGTGCTGAAATAAGCGTTCGGACGGGCTGCTGAGACGTCCGGATGGATGCAAGCTGGATAGAAACTTCTCGACTCAGTGGAGGGTCCGGACGGAAGTGCACGTCGTCCGGACGGATGATGCTTGGTCTGACTAGCGTTCAGACGGGATGGCTCGATCATCTGGACGGATGACAGGGAACCGAAATCTTCGATCTTTCACTTAATACAAAGTGATTTTGTCCAGAATGAAGCCAAAATACTAACATATACCACATTTACAAATTGACTTAATAGTCCACGAGGGTTCAAATTATTCTCTTTCCGTGCCTTTTGTTGGGGAAATTATACTTCCTCAAAGCTAGCTGGGCCCATATCCAAGCTGAGGGGCCAGTAGGTTTGACCGAACCGACTCGGCCAGCTTGGTCACTACCATCCCTGATATTTATTACAAAGTCTCAGGAATGGACTGTCTCAGAATCATCCTGCCTTGGATATGCTCTCATTATATATTGAATGGTCTCGGGTATCCCTCTCGGGGTCATCTTTAAATCAATTTGAATGTTACTTGAAGACTATGATCGAGATTTATGAGATAAGATTTGACCACATAAACTCTTAACAAGCTGTAAAAGGACTCTCTCTCACGAGTTTCCCGAGATAGAGCCTTATCTCACAAAATATGGAATAAGATAATTCCATATTTCTAAAGTTAACTGAAAGAAGCATCCAACTCAAACTGGACTCTCAAGAAGATAAGTCGATATGATCATATACAATATAGGAATCAGACTCCTAATGAAACTACATCAGTGCACCTGTAATCTCATAACTGTGTGTCTATAAATAGGCTGTTACCCCAAGTAAAAAAATTGCTGTCAAATCTCTGAATTTACTCTACTTTCAATACTCCCAAAATTGTCTATCAAAACTGATTTAGCCATTGGAGTGAGAAAGGTCGGCATCCTGACAAGCTGATTATTGTTTTGCAGATCTAGGAGAAGACGAATCACAAGGCGACACGTCACCATACCGAAAACTATACCAACACCTTTCACCTAATTCATCAATAATATATCAAAACAAATAACAATGGATACTATTATTCCAACAGTTAACAGAAAATAAAATACTAGAAAGAGTAGACAACAGAGAATGAAAATCTCCCTACCGATCCGTGATCTATGAATGCGTGACATTTATTACGTCAACAACTAAAATGTGAACTATCACCCAACACTCATTTTCATAAAATATGAACTATCATTCCATAAAATATGGACTGCACATGAATTTATAAGGAATTATAATCAAAGTTCATATAGTATCCATATATTTTCCTTATTCAAACACTTATCAATATTTTTCTGAATCTTAGGCCAAAGTAAATAAGTGGAAATCAAAGTCTCAATTGTTAAACAATTTTCTGTCGAGATAGTAGAGTTATTCTCGCAGATTCCTTAAGTTTAGGCCACTGGCCCACTGATCGACTAGCTTAAATACGACATGTGATACCCATGACATTATGAATCAATCAAAACTTTTACTTGGACCAAAATAAATTATAATTAAATCATAGATTTTAGAAAGAAAAAAGCCTTATTTTGAAGCTTCTCTCAAAATACAATTTTAGGCTTTTTTAGAACAAAAAAGTCAAATACATGTTTGCGATAACTTCACTTAAGGATATCGCGAACTTTCACCATTTTTGAAAAAATATTCATGAACTTCAAACTGTCTCAATTTAATTAGGGTATCAATTTTTTGGAAAGTCTCAATTATGGGTCCCATGTTAGGATTTTCCGTTAAATCCTATCAAAATTCTCAAAATACCCCTCATTTTTTTAAGAAAAAAGAAAAAAAAAATTATTAGGATTTAGGTGTTGGTTATAATTTTACAAATTTTACAAAAATACACATGCTTAAATGTTTTATAAGTTTTTTACCAAATATTTTTACTTAGCATCTAGCACAACTTTTTATGTACTTAAAATACCTTTTTAAGCTCCTTAATGCAATATTATGTTCATGTGAGGTTAATAAGAATTTAGAGGGTTAGAAATTATTCTATTGGTTACAAAAAAAAAAAAAAAATGGTTACTTGATAAATTTAAATAGAACCTATTCTTTAACATTGTACATGCTACAAAAACAAAGAACACAAGAAAATTGAAAAGATACATAACAAACACAAATGATAAAACTTCAAATTGGAAAAACTTATAATTATATTATCAAATCTACAAGTATTTAATCCAAACAAATGTATAGCTTAACTAATCTTTGTTTTTAGAACCTTAAAATTCATCAAATCAATGTTATATATATGTATATATATAGTGATCGATGCTCTTTAAATAAAATGGATTTAGAATTAAATCCCAAAATTTTATTCAAAACAGAAATTAAACCGGAAACATACCAATTTTTTTTCCTTTTTATTTGGACAAAGTAAAATTGATGGGCCAGACAAAAAACGGTCACTTTTTCCTTTCATCTTTGTCTATCTTTATAAATAGATGGTTGTGGATATTTCAAAGATTTGAATCTTGGATGCATCTGAAATATCCCGGATATCCTTACCCCACCTTCTTGCAACTTGAGTTAAAGTATATGTATTTGGATGGGGGGGGGGTTTAATGTTGAAGTGACTAAGTTTTTTGGGAAGCATTCTTTCATAATAATATAAATTTTATTATGAAATAATTAAATATTACTGTGATGATTGAATTGCCAACTTAATTATTTGAGTATTACATGGATCAATCTTATGTGAATTGGTGCATAAAATCTGCAACCAAGAATACCATAAGCTAAACTTGAGCAGGGCGAGCCCAAATATGTGTAAAACAAAAATAGTAGTTTTTCTTTAGGATAACTTTACTTAATGATACCGAATTATCACCCTTTATGACATAAGGGTACAAAATTTCAAAACGTCTTAAATTAAGGTATCCAATTTTTAAAATGTCTCAATAACAAGTACTCCGTTAGGATTCGTCGATAAATCTTGCCAAAATTCTCAAAATACTCATGTGTTTATTTTTTCAAAAATAAAAATAAAAATTTTCAAAGATTCAGACATGAGTGTTTTTGTAAATTCCGTTAAATTCTGACCGACACCTAAATCTTATCAATTTTTTTTTTTTTTTTGTTTTCCTAAAGAAATATGAGGGGTATTTTGGAAATTTTGGTAGGATTTAATAGCAAATCCTAACGGAGTACCTGTTATTGAGACGTTTTGAAAATTGGATACCCTAGTTTGTGACGTTTTGAAATTTAGTACCCTTAAGTTAAAAAGGGTGATAGTTCGGTACCCTTAAGTGAAGTTATCTATTTTTTTTTTTTTTAAAAAAAAAAATGCTATATCCAACATTTTTATTTAACTATCCTATAATGGTGACATGACAATTTCAAGTTCCAAGTTCCAACCAACCCTGGATTATTATTTATTTTTTAATAAGAACTAATCCATTGGTTGGGTGGAACTAATACGTTACTCTTGTGAATAATTGTTTGATAAAAATATAGTTTCTAACATTACTAAAAGAAAGAAAAAAAAAAAACTTTATTAATGGTGAATTTCTAAAAGAAAAATATTTCAATGTAGTCTATCCTCCAAATTACAGTCTTAGTTTTGTCCCTATATTCGACATTATAATAAATAGACTAATGCTAGCTACTCATCACACTCATTTCACATTGGTTAACGTGATGTGTTTTATGTGGCTTTTCATATTATCCACTTAAAACATGCCAGGTTAGTCGGTATGAAATGAGTGTAATAAATGGGTGTAAAAAATAACATTACTTTAGAATTAGTAGTACATCAAATAGAGTAATTTTTTAAGTAAGACTTTTATCCTTAAAAGTGACGTGACTTTTAAAATCACAGTTAGATCAAAATTCAATAATAATTTATCACAAATCTAATAGTGATTTTAAAAATCGCGTCACTTTTAGGGGATAAAAAGGGGAGCAAAAGTCCTACTTATAGCATTACTCTATCAAATATCATTATTTTTTATAGTAAATCCCTTTGTATGGCAAAGATCAACCACAAAATCTAGGGGAAAAGACTGATCGAGATCAGAAAATTCAAGGAAAACTTTCACTTTTTTCAGCAGGGGAGGGTGTTGTGGGGGGTGGGGGAAGAAGTACATTTCAAACTTTATTTGCGTGGAAGACTTGGCTTAATAAGAAAGAGATACAGCAAAACACAAGCACTAATCATGAAGCAACCTGGCCTCTTCGCAGCAATTTCCACATCTCATTGCCTTTTACCAGAAGCTGATTAATTAGCAATGTCTTGGAAGGAAAGCCCAAAGGATTTGGAAGGTGGGCGGTGGGTACGTACTCCCTGGGGAGGTGGTTTGTGGGGAAAAACCAGACCCTACCAAATCCCTAAGAGGGATATGCTGACTCAGCTGCCACCTTTCCCTTATGGGAAACCATGTGCTGCAAGCTACCTTTTGAGCTCTATATTCAAGTATGATCTTCGAGGTTGGGATAAAGATTCTTTACTATTTATGTCTAGAATGCAAGTGATTGCGAGAGGCTTTCGATGAGCGTAAGAGTCACCTGTCCATGTAAGTAGGTGTATGGGCAAAGAGTCATTAAAAGAGGCCAAGTAGCCTACCTAATAATGTACTACGTCCACTTGTGCAATTTCCTCATTTCTTAAATTACTATCATATTTGTATGATTCGACTGAATTACAACTTTGAATTTATATTTATGCTCCGTTTGTTTCGTTTTAAAATAATTTCTGGAAAAAGATTTCGACATTTTACGGTGTTTGGTAGGGGCGAAAATAATCGTCAACGAAAATCATTTTCGGTTTGACCGTAAAACCTTCTTTAAATTTTGAAAAACGATTTACAGTCTTAAAAATCATAAATCGTTTTCCGAAATTAAACTCTTCGTCCTTGCACACACGTTTGATATCCGATTGTCAAAATCCGTCAATAGTTGGTTGTCAGAATCCAAGTGGCACGAGAATCCGGCAACATCCGACCACTGGAATACTGCTGGCGTCGAAATCTGGTGACATCCGGCCACCGTCCCCGAATGGCGGCGGACCAGATTCCAGCCGAAACTGGCCTGAATCCGACCATGGTCAGAAGTCGGCCGAGTCTGGCCAAAATGGCCGGAATCCGGCAGGATCTGACCGGATTCGGCCATTGATCCGGCCGGATCTGACCAAAATGGCTGGGATCCGGCCGGATTTGGATGGATACGGCTGGATCTGGATGGATCTGGCCACGAATCAGGCTGAATTTGGCCAAAATGGCCGGGATCCAGAGGAGTCTGGCCGGAATCTTGCAATTTTGGCCGGATCTGGCCAAACATGCTCGTCGGAATCCGGCAACGGCGACCGGACGTTGCATTTTCATCTTTCGTAATTTTTTCGTACGAACCAAATGTCGAAAATTATTTTCGAGAAAATTATTTTTTTTGAAAATGATTTCGTTGAGAATATTTTACAACGGAAACCATTTTACGTCGAAACAAATAGAGCATTAGAGACTTCAATTTCATTATAAAACAATCAACTTGGAGAAATCACAATCAAACCAATAAAATTTCCATGTTTGGTGGCCATTCATCAAAGTTTTAAAGGGTCAGAATCAATAATTGAGGGCCATTGACACTGCCTTAATCGGATCCGGCTTGTGTGTTGTAATAAAAACTACAGCACACATGCTGTTAAACAATCAACGGTTCAGATTTGATCAAACATTTTTTAAACAAAACGTTGTCGTCTCTTTCAAGGACAATGTTTAAGAAAAACGTTTGTGATGGACGCCGTTTAAGGAAACACCTATGCGCCTCAAGTCTCTCTTCCTTTCCAGATCTTAATTGCCCAAATCACTCTCCAATCTTTCCTCCAAGCATTACCATAACCATAACTTACAAACGTTGTTAGGTGCCGCGATGATGAACCATGTACACATGCCTTTACGAGTTGGTTTATAGCACCTCATGCTCGAAAATTCCAGGGGTTAAAATATCCAAGGTTGAGGTGTTTGCAGAGTATGGAGGCAACATGAAAATAGATGGTGTTCATCTGTTGTTGCAGTCTTGCAGATGGTGTTCAAGTGGTCTGGAGGGTTGTAAATTTTGTGTGCGGTTATAAAAGTTTCTTCATTCATCTAAAAAGTAAAATGGGTTTCAAGCATGAGTTTCACGGAATGGGAACACGAGTTGAACTTCAATCTTTTGATCGTTCTTGTTCACAGCCCACGCAGAGCAGCAGTTCATCGTTCCCCCCTACCCCTTATATAAACTGCGTTAGTCACAAACGTTTGCTTCAGTCTTCAGATGTCCTTGAAAAGAAAGAACGTTGGGTTAAATTTTTTTTTTTTTGATCAAATCTCAACCCTTCATTGTTTTTACAGCATGTGTGCTGTAGTTTTTACGACAGCACACAAGCCGGATCCGTCTTAATCAATAGTTAAAGTCTTCTTAAAAAAAAAAACAATAGTTAAAGCCTATATGTTATATATAGGATAAGAAAGAAGATAGAGGAAAAAAAAAAAACAATAGTTAAAGCCTATACGTTATACATAGGATAAGAAAGAAGATAGAGGTCGTCTCTCTTTGGCCTTTTCTCAAGCTAGGGGTGCTACATGTCCGTCCCTATATAGTTCTGTCTTTTATATATATATATATTGATGTCTTTGATAGTTGATAGTTCATTTTATTACGAACACTTTTTTGTTCATATCATTGACAGGAAAGATTCATTTTGATGAATGGATTTTGGAGTTAAAGTGATGTAATTAGTTTCGATTACATCTATAGCTGTGAATAGTTTTATTTAAATAAGAGTTTATCTCTTATCTTAAGAGATAGGCGGTTGATTAGTTGTAGAAGTAGTCTTTTAATTTTAAATAAGAATATCTAGATTAGTTTGTTATTTGATTTAGTAACAGTCTTATTTAATAGTTATTTAAGTAGAGGAGTATTTATAAGAAGTCTTATCTCTTAGGATAAGAGTAGACAATCAGCTCATGGTTGGTTGAAACCAACCGAGTCTCTTCTATCCTTGTATTCCAGTAGGTCTCTAGCCATGTAGAATGACACTTCTACTTCAATTGGGTTACCTAATTGTATGTAAAGGACAAGTCAGTAGTTATATAAGGAATGTTGAATTTTGTTAAGTAAAATACAGTCTCATTGTGTTTTTTAGAGTTCTTGACTCACTCGAAACAGCCAACCTATCTATTCCTGTGTTTTGTATTAATTGGTTCACATCACAAAGAGAAGGGGAGTAATACAGAAACACCCACTACACATTCACTACACACTCTTTATTCCTTCACATAGGGTGAGACCTATGTGATGTAGTGAGTGTTTTTTTATCATTACTCAATGAAAGCCTCATTTAATGATGATAGCAATGAAAATCTTATCTTGCTTGGCAGCTAGGGACCCTCTGAAGTTTTCTGAGAGGAGTGTTAGAATATTTTTCTTAATATTCTCGTTACATTACATATATATTCTCACCATATTTTTGGTATTACTGGATTATTATTTATGTGAGAGAATATTTTTGTAATATTCTCGATATATTATGAAAATATTATCCACTTATTAGGGTACTGATATTAGCTACTTAATTCCCTATTATAAATATGCTTACCCTATATCAAAATCATCCTCCTTTTTTTTTTGACTTTTTCAATTCGCATTTGTTCTTCGTTTCCCAACTAATACGCATTCACCATCAAGGATTCATTCAAGCTCATGAGGCATCTCAGCCCTCCTTGTTCAGCAATAATATTTCCAGTATATTGTTGTTGGTGACATCTTTGGATTGGCATTCTGACCATTTCCTAAAGAAGAAGAAGAAGAAGAAGAAGAAGAAGAAGAAGAAGAAGAAGAAGAAGAAGAAGAAGAAGAAGAAGGAGTAAAGAAGAATAAAATAAAATAAAAAAATAGAGAAATACCCACAGAAAACGACCAAACAAAAAAAAACTACTAAAGAACGAAACGAAATAATAATTTTTATTGTGAACTTGTCATGTTCTACATTAAATGTTCTAAGTCAATGCGCCCCATAAAAATAGAGTCTAGCTGCCCAAGAATTCGGCTGGGCTCTACTAAATTCAATTCGGTCTCGATTCGAATAATAAATAAAATATTTGTAAATATAATAATATATTCGAATATTAAACGAGACATATTCGTATAAGCTTGACTTGTCTCGAATAAAGCTCGTGAGCTCGGCTTGTATAAGTTCGACTAATTCGAAATGAAAAGAAGGAATGGTCAATCCGAAAGCCCACAAAAGAGATGAGAAAGTTCTGGAGTGTATGGCAAAATTAAAGAGGCTGGGGAGGCAACTAGCTATGCACCTGAAGCTAAAGGGGTGGTCAGCCGGCATGTGGTTGAAGGCAACAAGGTATGTTGGGGCGGTCTATATATATATATATATATATATATATATATATAGGTTTTATAAATACAAATATGTATATATGTATATATATATATATACCCAATCATATATTCATGTGTAAATATAAGGGTCTATAATTGTATAATAGTGTATAATAATATGCATGTAACACTTATTGGTTAATATGCTACGTACTAGTTGTTAGTTAATGTGTTAATAATTATAATATGTTAATCTTAGATGTTTCTAGTTAATAAGTTACACTTATTAGTTAATTAATAGAATATATTGTAAGCAAAAGGACGGACGATCTGGTACATGCATTATAAACAAATTGTAGGCTTAATACAATTAATACATTGTATATGGCATGGCGTGACATTTCTGTGCTGTTTACAGCAACCTACTTGCTTCCTTTCTTATATAAATAGACTCAACTCACCTTCCATGGCGTTGACTGTTTCCCATTATAAGCAAAACATATCTTGCAATATCTCACCTTCCTTAATTTCCTTTCATTTGATCTTCCAGTGTTGCTATCTCATTTTGCTCTGCGGTTTGCATTCACCTTCCTTCATTTCTTCCATTAATACAAGCCAGAAATTAAACATGGCTGAGGCCTTGGGAGGAGCGGTTCTCACTGCCTTCCTCCAAGCGTTATTTGATAGGATGGCGACTCCAGAGTTGGTGGACTTCTTTCGGCACCGCAAGCTCAACGAAGGAGTCTTGGAGAAGTTGAAGATAGCATTGTTGTCCGTAAATGCACTGCTTGAAGATGCGGAGGAAAAACAACTTACGAAGCCTGCTGTGAAAGTGTGGCTCGATGACTTGAAAGATGCTGTCTGTGATGCTGAAGACGTCTTGGACGAGATAGCTACTGAAGCCTTGCAACGTAAGTTGGATGCTGAATTTCAAACCACTGCAAGTAAGGTACAAAACTCCATCTCTACTTTTCTTAGTCATTTTGTCAAGGAGATAGGGGAAAAGATGCAAGAGATACTTGCCAAACTAGAATATCTAGCCAAAAAAAAGGATTTTCTAGGTCTGAAAGAAGGTGGTGGAGGAAAACCTGAAAGATGGCCCACGACTTCTTTGGTTGAAGAATCTGGTATTTTTGGTAGGGATGATGATAAGGAAAAAATAATAAACTTGTTGCTCTCAAATAATATTGATGAGAGCGACAATGGAAATTTTTGTGTCATTCCCATAGTGGGCATGGGGGGAATTGGCAAGACTACCCTTGCTCAGCTTGTATACAAGGACGAGAAGGTGAAGGAGCATTTTGACCTTCAATTATGGGTATGTGTTTCAGATGTTTTTGACGTTTTGGGTATAACTAAAACAGTTCTAGAGGCATTGACTTTGTTAACTTGTGATATGAAAGATCTGAATTTGCTTCAAGTTACGCTACAGCAGAAATTGACCGAGAAGAAATTCCTATTTGTTTTAGATGATGTTTGGAATGAAAATTATGCTGATTGGGAGGTCTTGAGTAATCCATTTAAATCTGGGGCACCAGGAAGTATGGTCATTGTAACTACACGCAATGATAGTGTTGCATCAATCATGAACGCTCTTCCAACTGATCATCTAAAGCCGTTATTGGAAAAAGATTGTTGGTCACTATTTGCAAAATATGCATTCCACGATGACAACTTCGATGCACGTCGAGAGCTAGAAGTAATAGGTAGACAAATTGTGAAAAAGTGTGAAGGTCTACCTTTAGCAGCCAAGACAATTGGGGGTCTCTTGCGATCTAAAGTAGATGTTAATGAATGGGAGAGGATATTGAAGAGCGAATTGTGGGATTCGTCATTTGACAAGACAAATATTCTTCCAGCTCTAAGATTAAGTTACAAATATCTTCCATCACATCTAAAACAATGTTTTGCTTATTGTTCAATTTTTCCTAAGGATTGTGTATTACGAAAAGATGAAGTAATCTTATTATGGATGGCAGAAGGTTTCTTAGAAGAAACTAACAACAAAAGAATGGAGGAGGTTGGTGAAGATTCCTTCCTTGATTTGGCATCAAGATCATTGTTGGAACAATCAAGCGGCAAGAAATCAGGTTTTGTAATGCATGATCTTGTCAATGACTTGGCAAAATTTGTGTCTGGGCAATTTACCTTTAGATTGGAGGTTGACTGTTTGCACGGAATTATGAACAAGACTCGTCATTTGTCATATTTCAGAAACGAAAACGGATTTGATAACTTTAAGAAGTTTGAGGTCCTGTACGAGGCTACTCGATTGCACACATTCTTGCCATTGGAGTTGTCACCATTGGATAATTACTACTTCTACTTAACAAAAAAAGTACCACTAGATTTATTGCCTAATCTAACATGCTTGCGGGTACTCTCTCTATCTTATTATCGAAATATGACTGAGTTGCCTGAATCAATTGGCAAAATTAAGCATCTACGTTATTTGAACCTTTCTTCCACTACAATTAAAAGGTTGCCTGATTCCATATGTAAGTTGTGCAATTTGCAAACATTGAATTTATCAGGTTGTAAAGAACTTGCTGCATTACCAAGAGATATGCGGAAACTCATTAACTTACGTCATCTTGATATTAGCGGAACTGCCATAAAGGAGATGCCAATGCAGATGAGTAGTCTAAAATGTCTACAAACATTAACTAAATTTATCATCGGCAAACATAGTGGGACTTCCATTGAAGAGTTGGGGAAACTTGCAAATCTTCGAGGAAGGCTTTCTGTTTTAGAGCTCCAAAATGTTGCATCTCATACTGATGCTTTGAAAGCATGCTTGAATGATAGGAAGTACCTTGAGGAGTTGGTGTTGGAATGGAATGCATTGGATACTAATATTTCAGAATGTCAAAGATCTGTACTGGACAATCTCCGGCCCCATAGTAACTTGAAAAGTCTCATTATCAAGAACTATGGCGCCGAAAGTCTTCCCGATTGGGTTGGGCATCATTCATTCTCTAATATGGTGTCCCTTTGCCTAGAAAATTGTAAACATTGTTTCAACTTGCCACCACTTGGGCAGCTACCCTCTTTGCAGAACCTCTCTATTGTTGGCTTTGAAGGAGTTGTTAAAGTGGGTTCTGAGTTTTATGGCAGCAATTCTTCATTAGTTAAGCCATTTGGAGCCCTGAAAGTTCTAAGGTTTGAGAAAATGTTGAAGTGGGAGGTATGGTCTTATTTTGATGCTGAAAATGAAGGTGAAGCTTTTGCTCCACTTGAAGAGCTTTATATTGACGACTGCCCTAATTTGACCGGGCGACTGCCCGTCCATCTTCCTTCCTTGGCTAAACTTGAGATTCATAAATGTCCGCTGCTGCTGGATTCCCTCCCAAGGGCTCCTTCTATACGTGAATTGGGACTAATACACTGTAAAGAGATTCTGTTGAAGAAATTGCCGGCTGGATTACGAAAGCTCAATATCGGAGGATTTGGCCCACTGAAGTCCCTTCCCCGGGGACTGGCAGACTTCGACGGTAATCTTCAAGAGTTAACTATCTCAAACTGTAACATGTTAAGGCTCCCTAGCTTTTCATCCCTTGAAACGTTGCGGTTGTACGGATGCGATTCCCTTAAGTCATTTCCATTAGATTTGTTCCCGAAGCTTTGCAGTATCAGAATCTCTGGGTGCAAGAATCTGAAATCTTTTATAGTTGCAGAACGACATGGACGTGATTTAGGGATCTTACGTATATTCATAAAAAATTGCCCTAATTTTGTATCTTTTCCGAAAGGAGGAGTTCGTGCCCCCGACCTTACATTCTTTTGGGTCCAAGATTGTGGAAGTCTGAGGTCGCTGCCAGAGAAGATGCATATTCTCCTGCCTTCTCTCAAGTCTTTTTGTATAATTGATTGTCCAGAAGTTGAATTCTTGCCCAGAGGGGGCTTTCCTTCCAATCTGGAACTTATTGACGTCCAAAATTGTGAAAAACTCTTTGCCGGCCGGATGGGATGGGGTTTGCAAAAACTCCTGTTTGTTAGAAATTTGTATATCGGCAGCAAATCTGAAGATGTGGTGTCTTTTCCAGAGCGAGGGTTGCTGCCTTCCAGTCTGACTTATCTTCATATCTTGGGATTTCAATATCTGAAATCTTTGGACAAGAATGGGCTTCAACACCTCACCTCTCTTCAAGGATTGAGGGTCCATGACTGCCCTAAACTCAAGTACATGTCGGAAGAGGGGTTGCCTCCGTCCCTTTCTTTTATAAAGATCAAAGAATGTCCTTTGTTAAAGAAACGGTGGCAAAGTAGGAAAAAGATTCCCGACGTCGATCACATAGAGATTGATTATGAAGAATATATTGGATGAGCCAAAAGCCTCGTCGATCACAGATACACATGAACCCTGATTTGTGCTGTTCACATATCTGGTCAACAAGGATGCCATTGACCCATTGCAGGTACATTGCTCTTGTCAATCTGCTGATTATAAATGTGATCCTCTTTCTTTTCCCATTAACTTTCTCAAATTCTTTCGTTTACTTGGTTTTCTAATATATTTTTTTGGCTAATAAATTTCTCTTCGTTTCATCACTGTCTAATTGTTTTTCCTTTTTTGTTTCAATAATTGCATGGAAAAAAATAAGAAGATAATTAACAGAATTTAGAAGTTCGGTGGGCTTGGTGGCGATTGCAAGAAACAGAGGCTGGGAATTAGAATCCATGATTCTGTGAGGATTTTTCTCCAACTCATTAATATTTGATTCAGTTTTTTCTCAAATGTGGTCTCTTTTATGTTCTCTAAATTCAAGTTCAAGAATTTATTTATTTATTTATTTTTTAACAAATTGATCTGATTTTTTTTTTTTATTGGAAAATTGTAACATATTGATCTGATTTAGTTATTGGAAAATTTAGATTTAGATTTTTTATTTTTTATATCAATTCTTTATGATGTATGTTACAGAGTTTCTGATTGGGAATTATTTGTATTATTTTTGTCACCAACTGAAGCAGAAACAGAATACTGAGTGGATGTTGTACAAGTGCACCAATACAATTCCAGAGCAATTACTAGAACAAGTAATGACTATCTTATTGAAAGCACAACTTCATGTTACAAATCGTGTATGCTTCGGAAGCATAGGAATTCTCTCAAGTATTAACAAAAGCCTCTTATATCTCTCCCTCATGATACACCTGGATAGATCTTTGTTTGGGTTCTTGTGATTTTTTCTTTCTTTCTTTTTGGTCTAATTAAAGAATTCTTGCAGTTCACAACATCCAAGGAAAAAAGAAGAAGAAGAAGAAGAAGAAGAAGAAAAGACAGAAAAAGAGGTTGCCTATCGTCGCTTAGGCTGGGTGGTAAATGCCCATAACTTATGTTGTTTCTATATTGACATATGCGACAGAAGATATCTATGACATTTCATTTTATTTCTAACACTTTTGTATTTATATCATTGGCAGTGAAGATTTCTTCTCATTAGTTGGGTCTTTGAATTAAAGAAAAATGGAAGCCTCCTTTTGAAATGATGATTCACCAATAGAAGTCTTATCTCACTCGTCTCCAAGAGGTGGAAGCTCGATCACCTTATAGTCGATCAGATTCATCTTTCTTACACATTCACTGTCAAAGGTCAAGAGGCATCTCAGCCCTCCAGCTTGTTCAACAGCGTTTCCAGTACAAGGGTAATAATAGTGGGAATACAGTTTTTATTTTTCGAAAGTTTACCTACAAGTCAAAGACTAACTCCTATATATTTAACAGGTCCCCAAAGATCTAATTGTCATGTTGTTGACATCCTTGCATTGGCATTTTGCCCATTTGGTTCTTCCTCAAAGACGGCCCTATGTTTTAAGGCGGTGAGCATTCAGCATGCAAACTTTAACCAAAGTTCTTATTGGAGACAGGAAAATGAAAAACTTTTCTTGAAGCTTGTGAAGATCATTTATAGTTTGGTGACTTGATTTGAGGCGGCAGATATTTCAGCCCTCTAGAGAGCAGTGTGTGTGAAAGAAGACAGAAGAAGAAGAAGAAGAAGAAGAGATCCTGATACAGCTGTGTTTTCGGCAGTATACTTGAGAGAGAGAAGTCATTTTTGTCTCATTTATATTCTCGCTTAATCTCTTTTGTGGGAGGATGAGATAAGGGTGTATTGGGACTTTTAGGTCTAAGTGATTCTCATCATTGTTGTCACTTGTCAGTCAAATGACTGGAGAGCTTTTGTCATCGATCTTCACAGAAAAGTGTTTATTCCTTTGCCTAAAATGTTTATTTGTTGATAAATAATTTCTTTCATTAATTAAGATTTTGATTTAAGAGCTAGCTACCCTAACCCCCCACCCCCCTCCCTTTCCCCTTTCAGGATAAGGATTTCCTACAATTTCAAAAAAGACTTGATAGCACTGTTGATTCTTGGGCTTCTTGGGGGGCAGAGTGTTTTGCTCTGTAATTATTTTTTTCAAACAAATAATAACAAAATTAAGTCCAAAGCTTACTAACTAATGATCAAAGAGCTAATTAACAAACGAACATCTGTTTGCAGTATCCATGAGCTGGGCTCTACAACAATTTTATCAAGTTGTTGTTGAATTATGTTAGGAAGAAAGCTATAACTGCTCTCAAGTGCTTAGCCTGATAATGGAAATGAAACGACTTTATTATTATGTTGATGTGGGAGAAAATTAGGCATAAAAATTGAAAATTATTTCTTGAATAAGATCAGCCCAACAATAATAAGAATCATACAAAATATTCGCATGTGATGTGATATTGTGATTGTGATCTCTCTTTTTCTAAAGCAATGTCCATTTCATAATAAATTTTGCAATTTGAAGAGAAAGAATAAAGGAAGTTAGAAAAACAAAAAAGAAAGAAAGAAAAAAGATTTCTTTGGTGTAAAAGCCAAATATACCCTGTACTTTGATTTATTAGAGGCAGTTTAGAATTACATTAGAGAGTTTAAAAAATATTTTTAGTACTTAAAAGTCTGTGCTAAATTAAAAATTGGCTTGTTTAGTAAAAAAAACTCTAAAAGTACTTACTTTTTTACTCTAGAAATAGCCAAAACATACTTTTGGAAAAAGTTTAAAAATAAAGGTTTTGTTAAAAAGTTATTTTTTTTTTCTTTTTTAACTTTAAATGCTATTTTTCTCAACACAATCTCAAATAGGCCCTTAACTTTGCTGTTGGCTCCAATCATTTGCGTTCATTTCCTTTTATTTCTTCTATTACAAACAAGAAAATATGGCTGAGGCCTTAAAGCCTATTTGGGATTGGATTGAGAAATATAACTTTTATATTTATAAAGAGATTTAAAAAAAAAAAAAAAAAAACTTCATTTTCAAGTTTTATTTTTCAAAAATGTGTTTTGACCCTTTTTTTTAAGAATAAACAAAAAAAAAAAAAAAAAAAATTTGAACATACATTCATTCATCCTAAGAGCACTAGCAGCAGATTCCCAACTATTTTCCCTATATTTAAGGAACAAAACTACTTTTTGCTTCCCTATGAAAAAATACCCCACAATAGATTCCCTCACTTTTCTCTATATCAATTAAATATTATTTTTTTACTCTTATTTTATTATTTTTCTCTCTTTCCTACTTTTTCTCTCTTCACTATATCAATTAATTATTCTTCTTTTATATTAAAATAATACATAGGGAATGAATAGTAGACATGTATACATTGGGAATCACTATTCATTCCCAACCCCCTCATCTAAATATAGGGCATCTGCTGTGGGAGGTTTTTTTGATGTTTTTCATGAAATTTTCTCTAAATATAGGGAAGGGAACCAATATAGGGTAACTGCTACTAGTGCTCTAAGGTGGTCCTTGATGCTGATAAAAAAAAAAAAGGTGGTCCTTGATGAAGCAGTGGTCCCACGTGGGAATATATATATATATATATATATATATATATATATTTTATTTTAAAAAAAAAACACAAAGAAACGAAAATGGGTACTGGGTCCTCTGAAACAAAAATGCTCTCTCCTTCTTTCTCTCTCGTCTCCGCCGGAAAGTCTCTCCCTCTTCTCGCCGGAAACGATCTATCTCTCTCGCCGGATTTGGTCGGAAACTCTCTCTCTCTCTCTCGACGGATCTCGCTTTCTCTCGCCGGAAAATGAAAGCACTATTAATCTCAGATCTGATAAAAAGCTTATAGCGTAGCATTTCAGAGAGAGAGAGAGCCAGGAAAGCTGTCCCACTTGTCTTTGTGTTCTTTCTTGTAATGGTTTAGATTGATTACTTTTTTGAGGAGAAGCATGTGTTGAAATACTTAATTGGCATAAGAAGTAAATGATGGAAGTAAATAGCGTTCTGCTATGTGAATATCAAAGTTTACTAACTGATGAACAGACAGCTAATTCACAAACGAGTATCTATTTCCAGTATTCAAAGAAAAAAAAAAAAAATTACACATATCCTTTCAAACTACTACTCAATTGTTAATGTACATTCCAAATCATCAATTGTGTCAATATTTTTCCTTAAATTACTAAAAAATGTCAATACTTTTCCTAAGACAAAAAAAAAAAAAAAAAAAAAAAAAATGACCTTGAATTTTTTTGAATAAGGCAAAAATTTCATTATAAATTTGAAAGAAAAAACTAAAACTAAAAATAAATAATAATAAAAAACTAAAAAAAATTAAAAAATAAAGAAAGATTTTTTTAAAAAAAAAAAACGAAAAAATAACTGAAAATTAAAAAAACATTTTTTTAAGAAAAACAAAAGAAAAAGAAAACCAGTTTTTAATTTTATTATTATTATTTTTTTTTGTATTAATTTTTGTTATGTTTATATTTTTTTTTAGTTTTTATTTTCTTTTAATAATTTTATAAAGGGTATTTTTGTCATTAGGGGGTAATTGACATTTTTTGATAGTTTAGGAGGGAACATTGACACAATTGGTAGTTTGAGAGAGACATTGATAATGTGATGGTAGTTTGAGGGGGTTATGTGTATTACTTTTTTTTTTTTAAAAAAAAGAAAAAAAAAAAACAGAGAAACAAATAAAGATTTTGCAGGAATCATCTTATGATGTCAATGAGTTTCTTTCACTTGCAATGCCTCTCAATTCTCATTAATTTCACTGATTTCCATTGCATAAGTAATTAAGAGTATGCGTAGCATTTTTCTTGTATGATATGTATAGATATGAGACTCAAAGATCGAAATGGAAACAAAATGACAGAAAGAGTGCTAGAAAATGTGTGTAATAACCATTGGATCAGTCCCTCTCTTCTCTGTTAACTACTCTATCTTTATGAAAGATTCAAGGTAGGTGTTATGTGCTAAAGTTTGTCATTTAGGTCCAACGGGATTCTGTAAAAATAATGAAATTATTGGAGCTGTTTTCAACATATGATTCCTTTGGTTCTTCCTCTCAAATAAGATAATGTATCATATCTGTACGTTAACAGCTGTTTTCAAGTCCACTTGCACTAATTTCCCCTTTTCTTAAAGTGAGCCAATTAACTAATTTGACCCACTCGAGTATTGTCCAGAAATTATTGATAATAAAGAAGATGGTAATTGGATTAATTAGGTAAAGAATCATATTGTAAGCAAGAAGATGCTCATCTTTTAGGCTTAAAAGAATTGTATAAGACGTTAATGAGTTGTTCTCGATCTCATTAATTTATTCAAAGTAATATATATATATATATAGCTAGCCGTGTCGGTGTGGGGTCAATCACTAGTCTGGTAGGTTAAATATAATATTGTAAGCAAAAGATATAGCTTAATTGCGACCTTATTTGCTCTGCAGTTTACAATCACCTTCCTTCATTTCCTTCATTTCTTCGACTGCAGTCTCTTTTCGCTCTGCCGTTTGCTCCTCCATTCATCTTCCTTCATTTAATCATTTCCTTTCATTTGATCTTCCATTGCATTCTCATTTTGCTCTGCTGTTTGCAATCACCTTCCTCCATTTCCTTTCACTTCTTCCATCACAAACCAGAAAACATGGCTGCAGAGGCAGTTCTCTCTTCCTTCCTCCAAGCGTTGTTTGATGGAATGGCATCTCCAGAGTTCGTGGACTTCTTTCGGCAGCGCAAACTCGACGAAGGAGTCTTAGAGAAGCTGAAGATAGCACTGTTGTCCGTGCATAAACTGCGCGAAGACGCGGAGGGCAAGCAACTTACAGATCGTTCTGTGGGAGAGTGGCTTTATAAGCTCAAAGATGTTGTCTATGATGCAGAAGACGTTTTGGATGAGATAGCCACTGAAGCCTTGCAACGCAAGTTGGATGCTGAATTTCAAACCACTGCAAGAAAGGTACGAAACTCCATCTCTACTTTTTTTAGTCATTTTGTCAAGGATATAGAGCCAAAGATAAAAGAGATACTTGACAAACTAGAATATCTTGCAAGTCAAAAGGATGTTCTAGGTCTGAAAGAAGGTGTTGGAAGAGAATCATTGAAAAGATTGCCCACGACTTCTTTGGTTGAAGAATCTTGTATTTTTGGTAGGGATGATGACAAGGAAAAAATAATAAGCCTATTGCTTTCAAATGATGCAACTGGCAATGAAAATCTATGTGTGATTCCCATAGTCGGCATGGGAGGAATTGGCAAAACCACCCTTGCTCAGCTTGTATACAAGGATAAGAGTGTGAAGAAGCATTTTGACCTTCAAGCATGGGTTTGTGTTTCGGATGAGTTTGACGTGTTAAAGCTAACGAAAACAATTCTGGAGGAAGTAGGCTCGTCTACTGACGTTGATAGTAAGAATCTAAATATGCTTCAACTTGCACTAAATGAGAAATTGATGGGAAATAAATTTCTACTGGTTCTAGATGATGTTTGGAATGAGAATTATGCTGATTGGGAGATGTTAAGCAATCCATTTAAATCTGGGGCATTGGGAAGTATGGTCATTGTAACTACACGCAATGACAATGTTGCATCAATCATGCGCACTGCTCCAACTCATCGTCTAAAGACGTTACTAGAAGACGATTGTTGGTCACTATTTGCAAAACATGCATTCTACGATGGCAACTCTGATGCACGATGTCCAGATCTAGAAGTAATAGGTAGACAAATTGTGAAAAAGTGTAAAGGCCTACCTTTAGCAGCCAAGACAATTGGGGGTCTCTTGCGATCTAAACTAGATGTTGACGAATGGGAAAGGATATTGAAGAGCGAATTATGGGATTCGCCAACTATCAAGACAAATATTCTTCCAGCTTTAAGTCTTAGTTACACATATCTTCCTTCACATTTAAAGCAATGCTTTGCTTACTGTTCAATATTTCCAAAGGGTTATATTGTTACCAAATTTCAACTAGTCATATTATGGATGGCAGAAGGTTTTTTAGAAGAAACTAGAAACAAAAGAATGGAAGAGGTTGGTGAAGATTACTTTCATGATTTGACATCAAGATCATTGTTGGAGCAATCAAGTGGCAACAAATCAACTTTTGTAATGCATGATCTTGTCAACGACTTGGCAAAATATGTATCTGGACAATTTACCTTTAGATTGGGGGTTGACAATTCCCATGAAATTGTGAACAAGACTCGTCATTTGTCATATACTAGAAGAAACTTATTTTATAACTTTAAGAAGTTTGAGGCTCTTTATGTGGCTAGGCGATTGCGCACATTCTACCCCATAAATTTTCTACCACCTCTTTGGACTTGTACTTGACTAAAAGTGTACCACTTGATTTATTGTCAAAGCTAAGATGCTTACGGGTGCTCTCACTATCTCAATATCGAAATATGACTGAGTTGCCTAAATCAATTGGTAAAATTAAGCATCTACGTTATTTGAATCTTTCTAGTACTGCAATTATAAGGTTGCCTGATTCCATATGTAAGTTGTGCAATTTGCAAGAATTGTATTTGTTAGGTTGTAAATATCTTGTTGTATTACCAAGAGATATGTGGAAACTCATTAATTTACGTTATCTTAATATTGATGGAACTAGCATAAAGGAGATGCCAATGCAGCTGGGTAGACTAAAATGTCTACAATCATTATCTACATTTATCATCAGCAAACAAAGTGGGGCTTGCACCGAAGAGTTGGGGAAACTTACAAATCTTCGAGAAAGGCTGTCTGTTTTAGAGCTACAAAATGTTGTATCTCCTACTGATGCTTTGAAAGCATGCTTGAAAGATAAGAAGTACCTTAATGAGTTGGTGTTGGAATGGAATGCATTGGATACTAATATTTTAGAATGCGAAAGATTTGTACTTGACAACCTCCGGCCCCATTGTAACTTGAAGAGACTCACTATCAACAACTATGGTGCTGAAAGTCTTCCAAATTGGGTTGGGCATCATTCATTTTCTAATATAGTGTCCCTTCGCCTAAAAAACTGTAGACATTGTTGCAACTTGCCACCACTTGGGCAGCTACCCTCTTTGCAGGACCTCTTTATCCTTGGGTTTGAAGGAGTTACTAAAGTGAGTTGTGAGTTTTATGGCAGCAATTCTTCATTAGTTAAGCCATTTGGAGCCTTGAAAGTTTTGAGGTTCGAGCGAATGTTGAAGTGGGAGGAATGGTCTTCTTTTGATGCTGAAAACAAAGGTGGAGCTTTTTCTCAACTTGAAGCGCTTTTTATTACGGATTGCCCTAAGTTGACAGGACGGCTGCCCGTCCATCTTCCTTCCTTAGCTAAACTTGAGATTCGTAAATGTCCGCATCTGGTGGATTCACTCCCAAAGGCTCCTACTATACACGAATTGCAGCTAGCACACTGTGACGAGGTTCTCTTAAAGGAATTGCCTGCTGGGTTGCGGAAGATCAATATTGGTGAATTTGGCGCACTAGAGTCCCTTCCCCAGGGACTCGTGAACTCTGAAGAGAATCTTCAAGAGTTAACAATCTCACGCTGTATGAAGTTAGAGCTCACTGCACAACTTAACTTTTCATTCCTTGCAAAATTGTTGTTGGTCAGTTGTGATTCCCTCAAGTCATTTCCATTAGATTTATTCCCAAAGCTTAATGACATCAAAATCTTTGAGTGTAAGAATATGGAATCATTTACAGTTTCAGAACAACATGGATGTGATTTAGTGACCTTGCTTATTGACATCCGTTATTGCCCTAACTTTGTGTCTTTTCCAAAAGGAGGAATTCTTGCCCCCAAACTTATAATATTTCGTGTGTGGAGTTGTACAAGTCTGAGGTCACTGCCTGAGAAGATGCATATATTCCTGCCTTCTCTTAAATCTTTTGGAATAGTTGATTGTCCAGAAGTTGAATTGTTTCCCGAAGGGGGCTTTCCTTTCAATCTGGAAGCTATTTGTATAAGGAATTGTGAAAAACTCTTTGCCGGTCGGATGAGATGGGGTTTGCAAAAACTTCCGTCTGTTAGATTTATGACAATCAGTGACAAATATTCTAAAGATGTGAAGTCCTTTCCAGAGCCAGAGTTGCTGCCTTCTAGTCTGACCCATCTTCGTTTCTCTGACTTTCCAAATATGAAATCTTTGGACAATAAAGGACTTGAACATCTCACATCTCTTGAAGAATTGTGGATCGAGGGCTGCCCTAAGCTCAAGTACATGCCAGAAGAGGGGTTGCCTGCGTCCCTTTCTATTATAAAGATCGATGGATGCCCTTTAATGAAGAAGCAGTGGCATAGCAAGAAAAGAAAAGAAAGGCGAAAGATTCTTGACGTCGATCACATATTGATTGATAAGGAAGAATATATTGGATGAGCCAAAAAGCCTCGCAAGAGTCCCATTTTCCTTATGACTCCAACTGTGGCTCTGTCGTGAAGCTCATCTTTTGAAAAAGTGTTGTCTATTCACATGGCTGGTCAACAAGGGAGTCATTCACCAAATGTACGTATGTTGCTCTTTTCAATAACTAATTCTAGTTTTTTTTTTTTTTTTTTTGGTGTAATACATTTCTCTTCGTTTCACCACTGTCTAATTGTTTTTCTTTTTGTTTGAATAATTGCATGGAAATTTTTTTTATTAACAGAATTAGAAGTTCAAAGAGCTTGGTGGCGATTACAAGAAACAGAGGCAGGCAAATAGAATCCACGATTCTGTGAGGCATGAATACCAGAAGGTTAGCTAATTGGAAAATTGTAACATATTGATCTGATTTAATTATTTGCTCGAAGGGCAATCACCTAATGTGTTTAATTATATGGATACAGAGCATTCATAAGAACCTTTTGACATTAACTCTGTACCCAAGAGATTAAAGTCTCAGCCACTAGCAGAGAAGCTAAGCCTGAGTTTGCATACTTTGGGAAGCTTTTCAAGGTACTATGTTTAATCAATTCTTTATGATGTATGTTACAGAGTTTCTGATTGGGAATTATATGTGTTTTTTTTTTCACCAACTGAAGCAGAAACAGAATACTGAGTGGATGTTGTACAAGTGCGCCAATACAATTCCAGAGCAATTACTAGAACAAGTAATGACTATCTTATTGAAGAAAGCACAACTTCATTTTACCAATCCTACTTGAGAATCCCTTTATAGTTATTTCTGCTTCCTGCCAGGTCACTGTTATCGTGTATGCTTCAGAAGCAGAGGAATTCTCTCAAGTATTAACAAAAGCCTCTCAGATCTCTCCCTCATGACAGATCTTGGTTTGGGTTCTTGTGATTTTTCTTTCTTTCTTTCTGGTATAAGAATTCTTGCAGTTTACAAAATCCAAGGAAAAAAAAAGACAGAAAAATAGGTGGTAAATGCCTATAACTTTGTCGTTTCTATATTTACATGTGACAGAAGATATCTATGATATTTCATTTTATTTCTAACACTTTTGTATTGATATATCATTGGCAGAAAAGATTTCTTCTTATTAGTTGGGTCTTTGAGTTAAAGGAAAATGGAAGCCTCCTTTTGAAATGACGATTCACTAATAGAAGTCTTATCTCACTCGTCTCCAAGAGGTGAAGCTGAGCTTATTGTCAGATTCATCTTTCTTACACATTCACTGTCGAAGGTCAAGACTCAAGAGGCATCTCAGCCCTCCAGCTTTGTTCAACAGCGTTTCCAGTACAAGGGTAATAATAGTGGGAATACAATCTTTTCTTTTTGGGAAGAACCAAATAGTGTTAACTAACTGCTATTTAACAGGTCCCCAAAGATGTTGGATATCTTCATCGACAACCCAAATACCAGAAAATGGATGGTGCTGAGCCTGAGACCCACTAATTGGTCATGTTGGCCGGTGACATCCTTGGATTGGCATTTTGCTCATTTGGTGGTTCTTCCTCAAAGATGGCCCCATGTTTTAAGGTGGTGAGCATTCAGCATGCAAACTTCAACCAAATTTCTTACTGGAGATAGGAAAATGGAAAACTTTCCTTAAAGCTTGTGAAGATCATGAGGGGTTTTTCTTTTCAAATAAGATAGTCTTATGCAACTTTTCTTGACTCATTGCAAAGCGGTGCCAGGTGCTCGTGAAAATCAAAATGTTACTGCTTTCAGTACTTCACCAATTGAGACAGATGAATCGATCCGTTTTTTGCTCCATAGAGAAGTTTTCTTACCTTACTTCATGATGAAGTCTTGTTGTCTGACTTTGTCTATATATATTGAAGCCTCATTCGGTCGTTGGGGGAGCTGAAGCCAACAGCTTCGTGTAGGGAGTTGCAGTAACTTCACGTGTAGAGAAATAGAGAGCAAGGCAGCAACTTCTTGCAAATAAGAAGAAAGAGAGATACACCCTTTTAGCTTCAGATTTTTCTCATATTATTCGAGTGCAGAGCAACGGCTTAGAGAATTAAGAGTATTGTCTCTTTTAAGAATTCCTTACTCAATTAAAAAAAAAGAAAAAAAAATTGTCTCTTTGTATAATTCCTTTTGTGTGAGAGTGAGATTTGGGTGTATTGAGGCTTTTAGGTTTGAGTGATTTTTCTCTGTACTACTCTTTGTACTTCACCTTTTATTAGTGAATATTCTCCGGGTCGTCTCCGCCAGTGGATGTAGGCTTATTAAGCCGAACCACTTAAATTTTGGTGTCTTATGTGATTGTGTTATTTTCTATTTTGCTATTTTCTGCTTCTTTAGTGATCCCTAAATCAGTTTTGTCACAACACAAAGTTGTAAACATCCTGCCGTCCTTTTTTGTTTTCAATGAATGTATAATCCGATGTTGATTTCGCGAGTGCGAATATTGCTAATAAATTGCATTATCATCTGTATTTTTACCTCTAATTCTTGCGCTTTGAGAATAATTGTTTTCCCTTTGATTTACACAACATCTGCAGAAAAAAAAGAGGGGAGAGAGGGAGAATTGGAGATCCCCTTTAGTAAAGACAAACAGAGAACAGCGGCAAAACACATGGAGACCAAGTCGATCGAGCACGAGACATGGCAACGACCAATCTTCTGACATCGCGAAGGTGACCAACAAAGCGAGTGCGCCCAAGAGACAGCAATATAGAATCGTTTTGCTGACCTTGGAAACTTATCAATAGTAGTTACTTGAAGACGATTATTAATAGGGGAAAATAAAGATAAATCTTTTCTTGATAATTAATTAATAATTTATTGAAAAATGATTTTCGTCTGTTTCTACTAATAATATTATTTAGAGGAATAAATGGATAACATGACTTAATTTACTGGTCTTCCTTGGTGTTACACATGCCAAATAGAATTAGGAAGCCCTACAATGGATCCTGCCAGATCTCAAGTTGGCTTCCTCTGAAAAGGTCGAAGAAATTCATCCTGAAGTGGAAAAATACAAATATATATGCCTTCTATTGGATAATACATGTTCTTCTCCCCCCCCCCCAAAAAAAAAAAACAGAAAAAGAAAAGAAAGACATTTTAAAAACTTAAGCTAATAGAAAAATATGATTTTAGAATTTCATGTATGTGAATATTAATTTAAATGATTAAATCATAATTTTTTAACAACATAAATTTTTGAAATAAGTGGTTACTAGTTTAACAAACAATCTAGTGTTATAATATTTAGAACTTATTTGCGATTGCGTTAAGAAGTTTAAAAAGTACGTAAAAAGGTATGCCAAACAAAAAGTTGGTATGTTGGTAAAAAACTACAAAAATACTTTTTTGATTTTTTAAGATAAAATTTGAGAAAACGCACTTTGAAAAAGCTTAAAATGAAGATTTTTTTTTTTTTTTTTGAAACGCTCTTTTTTTTATTTATAAGCTTTAAATAGAGCTTTTGTCTTGTCAGAAATAGCTTTTTAAGAAAAAAAAAAAAAAAAAAAAAAACCTTATTTTTAAGCTTCTCTCAAAATGCAATTTTAGGCTTTTTTTATAACAAAAAAAGTCAAATAAATGTTTTGTGAGTTTTTACAAATATTTTAAAGATTTGAATCTTGGATGCACCCTGATCATATCCTTACCCCACCTTCTTGCAACTTGAGTTAAAGTACATGTATTTGGATGGGGGTTTAATGTTGGGGAAATGCTAAAGAGGAGACTCTCATCCCCCCTTGTCACCCCCTTTTCCTTAAAAAAATTAATTTTTATTAAAAAGTTGTCTCTGATGTGACATCAGAGACAACTTTTTAATAAAAACCAATTTTTTATTATAAAAGGGTGATGAGAGGGGGATGAGGGGAGGATGTGTAGAAGCTCTCTGTATGTTGAAGTGACAATGTTTTTTGGGAAGCATTTTTAATTTAAGAGACGTGTTTGGGATAATATAAGTTTTATTATGAAAGAATTAAATATTCTGGATGATTGAATATTGCCAACTTATTTGAGTATTACATGGATCAATCTTATGTGAATTGGTGCATAAATCAGCAACCACGGATACCATAAGCTACACTTGACCAGGGCGGGCCCAAGAATTTTTGTAAAACAAAAATGGTAGGGTTTATTTATTTATTATTATTTTGTTTTAATACTATATCCCACATTTTTATTTAACAACTATTATACAATGTTGACATGACAATTTCAAGTTCCAACCAACCTTAGATTTTTATTTATTTTTAATAAGAACTAATCCAATGGTTGGGTGGAATTACTAGGTCACCTTTAATAATTGTTGGATAAAAATGTAGTTTCTAATCTTAAAAAATAAAAATTCAATTTAGTCTACCCTCCAAATTAAAGTCTTAGTTTTGTCCCTATATTCGACATTATAATAAATAGAGTAATGCTACTCATCACACTGGTTAACATGAGGTATTTTATGTGGCTTCTCATATTATCACTTAAAACATGCCACATCAGTCGGTATGAAATGAGTGTAATAAATTGGTGTAAAAAGTAACATTACTCTAAAATCATCAATCAGTGTAATTTATAAGTAAGACTTTTATCATCAAAAGTGACGTGACTTTTAAAATCACAATTAGATCAATAATTTATCATAAATTTAATGGTGATTTTAAAAGTTACGTCACTTTTAGGGATAAAAGGGAGGCAAAAGTCCTACTTATAGCATTACTCTATCAAATATCAGTATTTATGATAGTAAATCCCTTTCTTGGTTGTGTGGCAAAGACCAACCACAAAATCTAGGGGAAAAGACTCAGATCAGAAAATTCAAGGAAAACTTTCACTTTTTTTTTTAGCAGGGGAGGGTGTTGTGGGGGTGGGGAAGAAGTACATTTCAAACTTCATATGCTTAACTGGAAGACTTGACTTGGCTTAATAAGAAAGAGATCCTGCAAAACACAAGCACTAATCATGAAGCAACCTGGCCTAGCCTCTTCGCAGCAATTTCCACATCTCATTGCCTTTTAAACTGATCAGAGTATGAGGGGTGGGGTGACGTTTCCGATGTAAAACTTCACAAAAATAAAACCAAAAGCAGGTGGATGAGGGCTGCTTAATTTGTCTGCTTCTTAGGTGCTTACATGAGTCACTCGACTCACTCTCCTCTTAGGGGTTGCCACGTATACAGTATACTCCATCTCCATTCTTATCGCTGCCCTTGTGTTTCGAGAACGATGTCACCACTCCGGCCTGTCTCCACCACCCAATTAATTAAGAAGAAAAAGTACGTAGTCAATTAGATGAGCCTCTGGACTTCCTCAAAACCTGCTTTCTTTTACCTTTTCAAAAGCACGAGATAAAATAATATGTAGTTGTGCTGTGAATGCGTCCATTAGATTGTATGAAGTTTTGTATGCCTATATATACATGTTATTCTTTCAACTTTTGTCTGATTCAATTTAAATATGGGTGGAATTGGACGGGAGTCGGACAAGAAAAGGAAAAACATCAAATCTGGATGGGAAATGTGAAGGGAGTTGAATATTTAGAATTATTTAGAGTTGAGTATTTAGAAGCTGATTAATTAGCAATGTCTTGGAAGGAAAGCCCAAAGGAATTGGAAGGTGGAAGGTGGGTACCCTGGGGAGGTGGTGGTGGGGAAAACTAGACCCTACCAAATCCCTGTGAGGGTCATTGACACTGCCTTAATCAATAGTTAAAGTCTTCTTAAAACCAATAAAGTTTCCATGTTTGGTGGCCATTCATCAAAGTGTTAAAGGGTCAGAATCAATAATTGAGGGCCATTGACACTGCCTTAATCAATAGTTAAAGTCTTCTTAAAAAAAAAAAAAAAAACAATAGTTAAAGCCTATACGTTATATATAGGATAAGAAAAAAATAGAGGTTGTCTCTCTTTGGCCTTTTCTCAAGCTAGGGGTGCTACATGTGATGTAGAGAGTGTTTTTTTTTTTTTTTTTTTTTTTTTTTCCTTCAAAAAAAAAAAGAGAGTGTTTTTTTTAACATTACTCAATGGAAGCCTTATTTAATGATGATAGTAATGAAAATCTTATCTCGCTTGTCATCTAGAGATCCTTTGAAGTTTTCTGAGAGGCGTGTAAGAATATTTTTCATAATATTCTATTACATTACATATATATTCTCACAATGTTTTAGTATTACTGTATTATATATTATTTATGTGAGGAAATATTTTTGTAAGACTCTTCGATATATTATGAAAAATATTATCCACTTATTAGGGTACTGATATTTGCTAGTTAATTCCCTATTATAGATATACTTACCCTATATCAGAATCATCCTCCTTTTTTGACTTTTTCAATTCGCATTTGTTCTTCTCGTTTCCCAACTAATACGCATTCACCATCAAGGATTCATTCAAGCTCATGAGGCATCTCAGCCCTCCTTGCTCAGCAATAATATTTCCAGTATATTGTTGTTGGTGACATCTTTGGATTGACATTCAACAAATTAAACAACGACTGTTTTCAGTATCCCAAGAGAGAAATTAAAATTTAAAAATAAAATAAAATAAAAATAGAGAAATATCCACAGAAAACGACAAAAAAAAAATTACTAAAGACCTGGAAACGAAATAATAATTTTTATTGTGAACTTGTCATGCTCTACATTAAATGTTCTAAGTAATGTGCCCCATAAAAATAGAGTCAAGCTGCCATGAATTCGGCTTGGCTCTACTAAATTCAATAAGATCCGATTTGAATAATAAATAAAATATTTATAAATATAATAATTTGCCCAAATATTAAATGAGACATATTCGTATAAGCTCGACTTGTCTTGAATAAAGCTCGTGAGCTCGGCTTGTATAAGTTCGACTAATCAAAAATGAAAAGAATGAATGGCCAATTCGGAAGCCCACCAAAGATAAGAAAGTTCTGGAGTGTATGGCAAAACTGAAGAGGCTGGAGAGACAACTAGCTATATATGCACCATAAGCTACAGGGTGGTCAGCCGGCATGTGTTGAAGGCAACAACGTTCGGGCGGCCTATATATATATATATATAGGTTTTATAAATATAAATATGTATATTAGTTATTAAGTAATAAATATGAGATATTATACATGTTACCCGAATATCAGTGCTCCGCATATATATATATATATATATACCCAATCATATATTCATGTGTAAATATAAGGGTCTATAATTGTAGTGTATAATAATATGTAACACTTACTAGTTAATGAATTAATTTATTCCAATCCAATCACTACTCTGGCGTGACATTTCTGTGCTGTTTACAACAACCTACTAGCTTCCTTTATTAAGTTAATAGACTCAACTCACCTTCCATGCATGGCAGCCGTTTGGGTCCATCACTCCCGTTGACTGTTTCCCCGTATAAGCAAAACATATCTTGCAATATCTCACCTTCCTTAATTTCCTTTCATTTGATCTTCCAGTATTGCTATCTCATTTTGCTCTGCGGTTTGCATTCACCTTCCTTCATTTCTTCCATTAATACAAGCCAGAAAACATGGCTGAGGCCTTGGGAGGAGCGGTTCTCTCCGCCTTCCTCCAAGTGTTATTTGATAAGATGGTGACTCCAGAGTTAGTGGACTTCTTTCGGCACCGCAAGCTCAACAAAGGAGTCTTGGAGAAGTTGAAGATAGCATTGTTGTCCGTAAATGCACTGCTTGAAGATGCGGAGGAAAAACAACTTACAAAGCCTGCTGTGAAAGTGTGGCTCGATGACTTGAAAGATGCTGTCTATGATGCGGAAGACGTCTTGGACGAGATAGCCACTGAAGCTTTGCAACGTAAGTTGGATGCTGAATTTCAAACCATTGCCAATAAGGTACAAAACTCTGTCTCTACTTTCTTAGTCATTTTGTCAGGGAGAAAGGGCAAAAGATGCAAGAGATACTTGACAAACTAGAATATCTAGCCAAAAAAAAGGATTTTCTAGGTCTGAAAGAAGGTAGTGGAGGAAAACATGAAAATGGCCCACGACTTCTTTGGTTGAAGAATCTAGTATTTTTGGTAGGGATGATGATAAGGAAAAAATAATAAACTTGTTGCTCTCAAATAATATTGATGAGAGCGACAATGGAAATTTTTGTGTCATTCCCATAGTGGGCATGGGGGGATTGGCAAGACCACCCTTGCTCAGCTTGTATACAAGGACGAGAGAGTGAAGGAGCATTTTGACCTTCAATTATGGGTATGTTTCAGATGTTTTTGACGTTTTGGGTATAACTAAAACAATTCTAGAGGCATTGACTTTGTTAACTTGTGATATGAAAGATCTAAATTTGTTTCAAGTTGCGCTACAACAGAAATTGACCGAGAAGAAATTCCTACTTGTTTTAGATGATGTTTGGAATGAAAATTATGCTGACTGGGAGGTCTTGAGTAATCCATTTAAATCTGGGGCACCAGGAAGTATGGTCATTGTAACTACACGCAATGACAGTGTTGCATCAATCATGAACGCTCTTCCAACTGATCATCTAAAGCCGTTACTGGAAAAAGATTGTTGGTCACTATTTGCAAAATATGCATTCCACGATGACAACTTTGATGCACGTCGAGAGCTAGAAGTAATAGGTAGACAAATTGTGAAAAAGTGTGAAGGTCTACCTTTAGCAGCCAAGACAATTGGGGGTCTCTTGCGATCTAAACTAGATGTTGATGAATGGGAGAGGATATTGAAGAGCGAATTGTGGGATTCGTCATTTGACAAGACAAATATTCTTCCGGCTCTAAGATTAAGTTACAAATATCTTCCACCACATCTAAAACAATGTTTTGCTTATTGTTCAATTTTTCCTAAGGATTGTGTATTACGAAAAGATGAAGTAATCTTATTATGGATGGCAGAAGGTTTCTTAGAAGAAACTAACAACAAAAGAATGGAGGAGGTTGGTGAAGATTACTTCCTTGGTTTGGCATCAAGATCATTGTTGGAACAATCAAGCGGCAAGAAATCAGGTTTTGTAATGCATGATCTTGTGAATGACTTGGCAAAATTTGTGTCTGGGCAATTTACCTTTAGATTGGAGGTTGATTGTTTGCACGGAATTATGAACAAGACTCGTCATTTGTCATATTTCAGAAACGAAAACGGATTTGATAACTTTAAGAAGTTTGAGGTCCTGTACGAGGCTACTCGATTGCACACATTCTTGCCATTGGAGTTGTCACCATCGGAAAATTACTACTTCTACTTAACAAAAAAAGTACCACTTGATTTATTGCCAAATCTAACATGCTTACGGGTACTCTCTCTATCTCACTATCGAAATATGACGAGTTGCCTGAATCAATTGGCAAAATTAAGCATCTACGTTATTTGAACCTTTCTTCCACTACAATTAAAAGGTTGCCTGATTCCATATGTAAGTTGTGCAATTTGCAAACGTTGAATTTATCAGGTTGTAAAGATCTTGTTGCATTACCAAAAGATATGCGGAAACTCATTAACTTACGTCATCTTGATATTAGCGGAATTGCCATAAAGGAGATGCCAATGCAGCTGAGTAGTCTAAAATGTCTACAAACATTAACTAAATTTATCATCAGCAAACATAGGGGCTTCCATTGAAGAGTTGGGGAAACTTGCAAATCTTCGAGGAAGGCTTTCTGTTTTAGAGCTCCAAAACGTTGTATCTCATACTGATGCTTTGAAAGCATGCTTGAATGATAGGAAGTACCTTGAGGAGTTGGTGTTGGAATGGAATGCATTGGATACTAATATTTCAGAATGTCAAAGATCTGTACTGGACAATCTTCGGCCCCATTGTAACTTGAAAAGTCTCACTATCAACAACTATGGCGCCGAAAGTCTTTCGGATTGGGTTGGGCATCCTTCATTCTCTAATATGGTGTCCCTTTGCCTAGAAAATTGTAAACATTGTTTCAACTTGCCACCACTTGGGCAGCTACCCTCTTTGCAGAACCTCTCTATTGTTGGCTTTGAAGGAGTTGTTAAAGTGGGTTGTGAGTTTTATGGCAGCAATTCTTCATTAGTTAAGCCATTTGGAGCCCTGAAAGTTTTAAGGTTCGAGAAAATGTTGAAGTGGGAGGTATGGTTTATTTTGATGCTGAAAATGAAGTGGAGCTTTTGCTCCACTTGAAGAGCTTTATATTGACGACTGCCCTAATTTGATAGGGCGACTGCCCGTCCATCTTCCATCCTTGGCTAAACTTGAGATTCATAAATGTCCGCTGCTGGTGGATTCCCTCTCAATGGCTCCTTCTATACGTGAATTGAGACTAATACAATGTAAAGAGATTATGTTGATGGAATTGCCGCTGGATTGCGGAAGCTCACTATCGGAGGATTTGGCCCACTGAAGTCCCTTCCCCGGGGACTAGCAGACTTCGACGGTAATATTCAAGAGTTAACTATCTCAAACTGTAACATGTTAAGGCTCCCTAGTGTTTCATCCCTTGAAACGTTGCGATTGTACGGATGCGATTCCCTCAAGTCATTGCCATTAGATTTGTTCCCAAAGCTTTGCAGTATCAGAATCTCTGGGTGCAAGAATCTGAAATCTTTTATAGTTGCAGAACGACATGGACGTGATTTAGGGATCTTACGTATGTTCATAAAAAATTGCCCTAATTTTGTATCTTTTCCGAAAGGAGGAGTTCGTGCCCCCGACCTTACATTCTTTTGGGTCCAAGATTGTGGAAGTCTGAGGTCGCTGCCAGAGAAGATGCATATTCTCCTGCCTTCTCTCAAGTCTTTTTGTATAATTGATTCTCCAGAAGTTGAATTCTTGCCCAGAGGGGGCTTTCCTTCCAATCTGGAACTTATTGACGTCCAAAATTGTGAAAAACTCTTTGCCGGCCGGATGGGATGGGGTTTGCAAAAACTCCTGTTTGTTAGAAATTTGTATATCGGCAGCAAATCTGAAGATGTGGTGTCTTTTCCAGAGCGAGGGTTGCTGCCTTCCAGTCTGACTTATCTTCATATCTTGGGATTTCAAACCTGAAATCTTTGGACAAGAATGGGCTTCAACACCTCACCTCTCTCCAAGGATTGACGGTCCATGACTGCCCTAAACTCTACAAGCATGCGGACGAGGGGTTGCCTCCGTCCCTTTCTTTTATAAAGATCAAAGAATGTCCTTTGTTGAAGAATTGGTGGCAAAGCAGGAAAAAATTCCCGACGTCGATCACATAGAGATTGATTATGAAGAATATAGTGGATGAGCCAAAAGCCTCGTCGATCACAGATACACATGAACCCTGATTTTTGCTGTTCACATATCTGGTCAACAAGGATGTGATTGACCCATTGTAGGTACGTTGCTCTTTTCAATCAGCTAATTATAAATGTGATCCTCTTTCTTTTCCCATTAACTTTCTCAATTCTTTCGTTTACTTGGTTTTCTAATATATTTTTTTGGCTAATAAATTTCTCTTCGTTTCATCACTGTCTAATTGTTTTTCCTTTTTTGTTTCAATAATTGCATGGAAAAAAATAAGAAGATAATTAACAGAATTTAGAAGTTCGGTGGGCTTGGTGGCGATTGCAAGAAACAGAGGCTGGGAATTAGAATCCATGATTCTGTGAGGATTTTTCTCCAACTCATTAATATTTGATTCAGTTTTTTCTCAAATGTGGTCTCTTTTATGTTCTCTAAATTCAAGTTCAAGAATTTATTTATTTATTTATTTTTTAACAAATTGATCTGATTTTTTTTTTTTTATTGGAAAATTGTAACATATTGATCTGATTTAGTTATTGGAAAATTTAGATTTAGATTTTTTATTTTTTATATCAATTCTTTATGATGTATGTTACAGAGTTTCTGATTGGGAATTATTTGTATTATTTTTGTCACCAACTGAAGCAGAAACAGAATACTGAGTGGATGTTGTACAAGTGCACCAATACAATTCCAGAGCAATTACTAGAACAAGTAATGACTATCTTATTGAAAGCACAACTTCATGTTACAAATCGTGTATGCTTCGGAAGCATAGGAATTCTCTCAAGTATTAACAAAAGCCTCTTATATCTCTCCCTCATGATACACCTGGATAGATCTTTGTTTGGGTTCTTGTGATTTTTTCTTTCTTTCTTTTGGTCTAATTAAAGAATTCTTGCAGTTCACAACATCCAAGGAAAAAAGAAGAAGAAGAAGAAGAAGAAAGAAAAGACAGAAAAAGAGGTTGCCTATCGTCGCTTAGGCTGGGTGGTAAATGCCCATAACTTATGTTGTTTCTATATTGACATATGCGACAGAAGATATCTATGACATTTCATTTTATTTCTAACACTTTTGTATTTATATCATTGGCAGTGAAGATTTCTTCTCATTAGTTGGGTCTTTGAATTAAAGAAAAATGGAAGCCTCCTTTTGAAATGATGATTCACCAATAGAAGTCTTATCTCACTCGTCTCCAAGAGGTGGAAGCTCGATCACCTTATAGTCGATCAGATTCATCTTTCTTACACATTCACTGTCAAAGGTCAAGAGGCATCTCAGCCCTCCAGCTTGTTCAACAGCGTTTCCAGTACAAGGGTAATAATAGTGGGAATACAGTTTTTATTTTTCGAAAGTTTACCTACAAGTCAAAGACTAACTCCTATATATTTAACAGGTCCCCAAAGATCTAATTGTCATGTTGTTGACATCCTTGCATTGGCATTTGCCCATTTGGTTCTTCCTCAAAGACGGCCCTATGTTTTAAGGCGGTGAGCATTCAGCATGCAAACTTTAACCAAAGTTCTTATTGGAGACAGGAAAATGAAAAACTTTTCTTGAAGCTTGTGAAGATCATTTATAGTTTGGTGACTTGATTTGAGGCGGCAGATATTTCAGCCCTCTAGAGAGCAGTGTGTGTGAAAGAAGACAGAAGAAGAAGAAGAAGAAGAAGAGATCCTGATACAGCTGTGTTTTCGGCAGTATACTTGAGAGAGAGAAGTCATTTTTGTCTCATTTATATTCTCGCTTAATCTCTTTTGTGGGAGGATGAGATAAGGGTGTATTGGGACTTTTAGGTCTAAGTGATTCTCATCATTGTTGTCACTTGTCAGTCAAATGACTGGAGAGCTTTTGTCATCGATCTTCACAGAAAAGTGTTTATTCCTTTGCCTAAAATGTTTATTTGTTGATAAATAATTTCTTTCATTAATTAAGATTTTGATTTAAGAGCTAGCTACCCTAACCCCCCACCCCCCTCCCTTTCCCCTTTCAGGATAAGGATTTCCTACAATTTCAAAAAAGACTTGATAGCACTGTTGATTCTTGGGCTTCTTGGGGGGCAGAGTGTTTTGCTCTGTAATTATTTTTTTCAAACAAATAATAACAAAATTAAGTCCAAAGCTTACTAACTAATGATCAAAGAGCTAATTAACAAACGAACATCTGTTTGCAGTATCCATGAGCTGGGCTCTACAACAATTTTATCAAGTTGTTGTTGAATTATGTTAGGAAGAAAGCTATAACTGCTCTCAAGTGCTTAGCCTGATAATGGAAATGAAACGACTTTATTATTATGTTGATGTGGGAGAAAATTAGGCATAAAAATTGAAAATTATTTCTTGAATAAGATCAGCCCAACAATAATAAGAATCATACAAAATATTCGCATGTGATGTGATATTGTGATTGTGATCTCTCTTTTCTAAAGCAATGTCCATTTCATAATAAATTTTGCAATTTGAAGAGAAAGAATAAAGGAAGTTAGAAAAACAAAAAAGAAAGAAAGAAAAAAGATTTCTTTGGTGTAAAAGCCAAATATACCCTGTACTTTGATTTATTAGAGGCAGTTTAGAATTACATTAGAGAGTTTAAAAAATATTTTTAGTACTTAAAAGTCTGTGCTAAATTAAAAATTGGCTTGTTTAGTAAAAAAAACTCTAAAAGTACTTACTTTTTTACTCTAGAAATAGCCAAAACATACTTTTGGAAAAAGTTTAAAAATAAAGGTTTTGTTAAAAAGTTATTTTTTTTTTCTTTTTTAACTTTAAATGCTATTTTTCTCAACACAATCTCAAATAGGCCCTTAACTTTGCTGTTGGCTCCAATCATTTGCGTTCATTTCCTTTTATTTCTTCTATTACAAACAAGAAAATATGGCTGAGGCCTTAAAGCCTATTTGGGATTGGATTGAGAAATATAACTTTTATATTTATAAAGAGATTTAAAAAAAAAAAAAAAAAAACTTCATTTTCAAGTTTTATTTTTCAAAAATGTGTTTTGACCCTTTTTTTTAAGAATAAACAAAAAAAAAAAAAAAAAAAATTTGAACATACATTCATTCATCCTAAGAGCACTAGCAGCAGATTCCCAACTATTTTCCCTATATTTAAGGAACAAAACTACTTTTTGCTTCCCTATGAAAAAATACCCCACAATAGATTCCCTCACTTTTCTCTATATCAATTAAATATTATTTTTTTACTCTTATTTTATTATTTTTCTCTCTTTCCTACTTTTTCTCTCTTCACTATATCAATTAATTATTCTTCTTTTATATTAAAATAATACATAGGGAATGAATAGTAGACATGTATACATTGGGAATCACTATTCATTCCCAACCCCTCATCTAAATATAGGGCATCTGCTGTGGGAGGTTTTTTTGATGTTTTTCATGAAATTTTCTCTAAATATAGGGAAGGGAACCAATATAGGGTAACTGCTACTAGTGCTCTAAGGTGGTCCTTGATGCTGATAAAAAAAAAAAAGGTGGTCCTTGATGAAGCAGTGGTCCCACGTGGGAATATATATATATATATATATATATATATATATATTTTATTTTAAAAAAAAAACACAAAGAAACGAAAATGGGTACTGGGTCCTCTGAAACAAAAATGCTCTCTCCTTCTTTCTCTCTCGTCTCCGCCGGAAAGTCTCTCCCTCTTCTCGCCGGAAACGATCTATCTCTCTCGCCGGATTTGGTCGGAAACTCTCTCTCTCTCTCTCGACGGATCTCGCTTTCTCTCGCCGGAAAATGAAAGCACTATTAATCTCAGATCTGATAAAAAGCTTATAGCGTAGCATTTCAGAGAGAGAGAGAGCCAGGAAAGCTGTCCCACTTGTCTTTGTGTTCTTTCTTGTAATGGTTTAGATTGATTACTTTTTTGAGGAGAAGCATGTGTTGAAATACTTAATTGGCATAAGAAGTAAATGATGGAAGTAAATAGCGTTCTGCTATGTGAATATCAAAGTTTACTAACTGATGAACAGACAGCTAATTCACAAACGAGTATCTATTTCCAGTATTCAAAGAAAAAAAAAAAAAATTACACATATCCTTTCAAACTACTACTCAATTGTTAATGTACATTCCAAATCATCAATTGTGTCAATATTTTTCCTTAAATTACTAAAAAATGTCAATACTTTTCCTAAGACAAAAAAAAAAAAAAAAAAAAAAAAAAATGACCTTGAATTTTTTTGAATAAGGCAAAAATTTCATTATAAATTTGAAAGAAAAAACTAAAACTAAAAATAAATAATAATAAAAAACTAAAAAAAATTAAAAATAAAGAAAGATTTTTTTAAAAAAAAAAAACGAAAAAATAACTGAAAATTAAAAAAACATTTTTTTAAGAAAAACAAAAGAAAAAGAAAAACCAGTTTTTAATTTTATTATTATTATTTTTTTTTGTATTAATTTTTGTTATGTTTATATTTTTTTTAGTTTTTATTTTCTTTTAATAATTTTATAAAGGGTATTTTTGTCATTAGGGGGTAATTGACATTTTTTGATAGTTTAGGAGGGAACATTGACACAATTGGTAGTTTGGGAGAGACATTGATAATGTGATGGTAGTTTGAGGGGGTTATGTGTATTACTTTTTTTTTTTTAAAAAAAAGAAAAAAAAAAAACAGAGAAACAAATAAAGATTTTGCAGGAATCATCTTATGATGTCAATGAGTTTCTTTCACTTGCAATGCCTCTCAATTCTCATTAATTTCACTGATTTCCATTGCATAAGTAATTAAGAGTATGCGTAGCATTTTTCTTGTATGATATGTATAGATATGAGACTCAAAGATCGAAATGGAAACAAAATGACAGAAAGAGTGCTAGAAAATGTGTGTAATAACCATTGGATCAGTCCCTCTCTTCTCTGTTAACTACTCTATCTTTATGAAAGATTCAAGGTAGGTGTTATGTGCTAAAGTTTGTCATTTAGGTCCAACGGGATTCTGTAAAAATAATGAAATTATTGGAGCTGTTTTCAACATATGATTCCTTTGGTTCTTCCTCTCAAATAAGATAATGTATCATATCTGTACGTTAACAGCTGTTTTCAAGTCCACTTGCACTAATTTCCCCTTTTCTTAAAGTGAGCCAATTAACTAATTTGACCCACTCGAGTATTGTCCAGAAATTATTGATAATAAAGAAGATGGTAATTGGATTAATTAGGTAAAGAATCATATTGTAAGCAAGAAGATGCTCATCTTTTAGGCTTAAAAGAATTGTATAAGACGTTAATGAGTTGTTCTCGATCTCATTAATTTATTCAAAGTAATATATATATATATATAGCTAGCCGTGTCGGTGTGGGGTCAATCACTAGTCTGGTAGGTTAAATATAATATTGTAAGCAAAAGATATAGCTTAATTGCGACCTTATTTGCTCTGCAGTTTACAATCACCTTCCTTCATTTCCTTCATTTCTTCGACTGCAGTCTCTTTTCGCTCTGCCGTTTGCTCCTCCATTCATCTTCCTTCATTTAATCATTTCCTTTCATTTGATCTTCCATTGCATTCTCATTTTGCTCTGCTGTTTGCAATCACCTTCCTCCATTTCCTTTCACTTCTTCCATCACAAACCAGAAAACATGGCTGCAGAGGCAGTTCTCTCTTCCTTCCTCCAAGCGTTGTTTGATGGAATGGCATCTCCAGAGTTCGTGGACTTCTTTCGGCAGCGCAAACTCGACGAAGGAGTCTTAGAGAAGCTGAAGATAGCACTGTTGTCCGTGCATAAACTGCGCGAAGACGCGGAGGGCAAGCAACTTACAGATCGTTCTGTGGGAGAGTGGCTTTATAAGCTCAAAGATGTTGTCTATGATGCAGAAGACGTTTTGGATGAGATAGCCACTGAAGCCTTGCAACGCAAGTTGGATGCTGAATTTCAAACCACTGCAAGAAAGGTACGAAACTCCATCTCTACTTTTTTTAGTCATTTTGTCAAGGATATAGAGCCAAAGATAAAAGAGATACTTGACAAACTAGAATATCTTGCAAGTCAAAAGGATGTTCTAGGTCTGAAAGAAGGTGTTGGAAGAGAATCATTGAAAAGATTGCCCACGACTTCTTTGGTTGAAGAATCTTGTATTTTTGGTAGGGATGATGACAAGGAAAAAATAATAAGCCTATTGCTTTCAAATGATGCAACTGGCAATGAAAATCTATGTGTGATTCCCATAGTCGGCATGGGAGGAATTGGCAAAACCACCCTTGCTCAGCTTGTATACAAGGATAAGAGTGTGAAGAAGCATTTTGACCTTCAAGCATGGGTTTGTGTTTCGGATGAGTTTGACGTGTTAAAGCTAACGAAAACAATTCTGGAGGAAGTAGGCTCGTCTACTGACGTTGATAGTAAGAATCTAAATATGCTTCAACTTGCACTAAATGAGAAATTGATGGGAAATAAATTTCTACTGGTTCTAGATGATGTTTGGAATGAGAATTATGCTGATTGGGAGATGTTAAGCAATCCATTTAAATCTGGGGCATTGGGAAGTATGGTCATTGTAACTACACGCAATGACAATGTTGCATCAATCATGCGCACTGCTCCAACTCATCGTCTAAAGACGTTACTAGAAGACGATTGTTGGTCACTATTTGCAAAACATGCATTCTACGATGGCAACTCTGATGCACGATGTCCAGATCTAGAAGTAATAGGTAGACAAATTGTGAAAAAGTGTAAAGGCCTACCTTTAGCAGCCAAGACAATTGGGGGTCTCTTGCGATCTAAACTAGATGTTGACGAATGGGAAAGGATATTGAAGAGCGAATTATGGGATTCGCCAACTATCAAGACAAATATTCTTCCAGCTTTAAGTCTTAGTTACACATATCTTCCTTCACATTTAAAGCAATGCTTTGCTTACTGTTCAATATTTCCAAAGGGTTATATTGTTACCAAATTTCAACTAGTCATATTATGGATGGCAGAAGGTTTTTAGAAGAAACTAGAAACAAAAGAATGGAAGAGGTTGGTGAAGATTACTTTCATGATTTGACATCAAGATCATTGTTGGAGCAATCAAGTGGCAACAAATCAACTTTTGTAATGCATGATCTTGTCAACGACTTGGCAAAATATGTATCTGGACAATTTACCTTTAGATTGGGGGTTGACAATTCCCATGAAATTGTGAACAAGACTCGTCATTTGTCATATACTAGAAGAAACTTATTTTATAACTTTAAGAAGTTTGAGGCTCTTTATGTGGCTAGGCGATTGCGCACATTCTACCCCATAAATTTTCTACCACCCTCTTTGGACTTGTACTTGACTAAAAGTGTACCACTTGATTTATTGTCAAAGCTAAGATGCTTACGGGTGCTCTCACTATCTCAATATCGAAATATGACTGAGTTGCCTAAATCAATTGGTAAAATTAAGCATCTACGTTATTTGAATCTTTCTAGTACTGCAATTATAAGGTTGCCTGATTCCATATGTAAGTTGTGCAATTTGCAAGAATTGTATTTGTTAGGTTGTAAATATCTTGTTGTATTACCAAGAGATATGTGGAAACTCATTAATTTACGTTATCTTAATATTGATGGAACTAGCATAAAGGAGATGCCAATGCAGCTGGGTAGACTAAAATGTCTACAATCATTATCTACATTTATCATCAGCAAACAAAGTGGGGCTTGCACCGAAGAGTTGGGGAAACTTACAAATCTTCGAGAAAGGCTGTCTGTTTTAGAGCTACAAAATGTTGTATCTCCTACTGATGCTTTGAAAGCATGCTTGAAAGATAAGAAGTACCTTAATGAGTTGGTGTTGGAATGGAATGCATTGGATACTAATATTTTAGAATGCGAAAGATTTGTACTTGACAACCTCCGGCCCCATTGTAACTTGAAGAGACTCACTATCAACAACTATGGTGCTGAAAGTCTTCCAAATTGGGTTGGGCATCATTCATTTTCTAATATAGTGTCCCTTCGCCTAAAAAACTGTAGACATTGTTGCAACTTGCCACCACTTGGGCAGCTACCCTCTTTGCAGGACCTCTTTATCCTTGGGTTTGAAGGAGTTACTAAAGTGAGTTGTGAGTTTTATGGCAGCAATTCTTCATTAGTTAAGCCATTTGGAGCCTTGAAAGTTTTGAGGTTCGAGCGAATGTTGAAGTGGAGGAATGGTCTTCTTTTGATGCTGAAAACAAAGGTGGAGCTTTTTCTCAACTTGAAGCGCTTTTTATTACGGATTGCCCTAAGTTGACAGGACGGCTGCCCGTCCATCTTCCTTCCTTAGCTAAACTTGAGATTCGTAAATGTCCGCATCTGGTGGATTCACTCCCAAAGGCTCCTACTATACACGAATTGCAGCTAGCACACTGTGACGAGGTTCTCTTAAAGGAATTGCCTGCTGGGTTGCGGAAGATCAATATTGGTGAATTTGGCGCACTAGAGTCCCTTCCCCAGGGACTCGTGAACTCTGAAGAGAATCTTCAAGAGTTAACAATCTCACGCTGTATGAAGTTAGAGCTCACTGCACAACTTAACTTTTCATTCCTTGCAAAATTGTTGTTGGTCAGTTGTGATTCCCTCAAGTCATTTCCATTAGATTTATTCCCAAAGCTTAATGACATCAAAATCTTTGAGTGTAAGAATATGGAATCATTTACAGTTTCAGAACAACATGGATGTGATTTAGTGACCTTGCTTATTGACATCCGTTATTGCCCTAACTTTGTGTCTTTTCCAAAAGGAGGAATTCTTGCCCCCAAACTTATAATATTTCGTGTGTGGAGTTGTACAAGTCTGAGGTCACTGCCTGAGAAGATGCATATATTCCTGCCTTCTCTTAAATCTTTTGGAATAGTTGATTGTCCAGAAGTTGAATTGTTTCCCGAAGGGGGCTTTCCTTTCAATCTGGAAGCTATTTGTATAAGGAATTGTGAAAAACTCTTTGCCGGTCGGATGAGATGGGGTTTGCAAAAACTTCCGTCTGTTAGATTTATGACAATCAGTGACAAATATTCTAAAGATGTGAAGTCCTTTCCAGAGCCAGAGTTGCTGCCTTCTAGTCTGACCCATCTTCGTTTCTCTGACTTTCCAAATATGAAATCTTTGGACAATAAAGGACTTGAACATCTCACATCTCTTGAAGAATTGTGGATCGAGGGCTGCCCTAAGCTCAAGTACATGCCAGAAGAGGGGTTGCCTGCGTCCCTTTCTATTATAAAGATCGATGGATGCCCTTTAATGAAGAAGCAGTGGCATAGCAAGAAAAGAAAAGAAAGGCGAAAGATTCTTGACGTCGATCACATATTGATTGATAAGGAAGAATATATTGGATGAGCCAAAAAGCCTCGCAAGAGTCCCATTTTCCTTATGACTCCAACTGTGGCTCTGTCGTGAAGCTCATCTTTTGAAAAAGTGTTGTCTATTCACATGGCTGGTCAACAAGGGAGTCATTCACCAAATGTACGTATGTTGCTCTTTTCAATAAACTAATTCTAGTTTTTTTTTTTTTTTTTTTTGGTGTAATACATTTCTCTTCGTTTCACCACTGTCTAATTGTTTTTCTTTTTGTTTGAATAATTGCATGGAAATTTTTTTTATTAACAGAATTAGAAGTTCAAAGAGCTTGGTGGCGATTACAAGAAACAGAGGCAGGCAAATAGAATCCACGATTCTGTGAGGCATGAATACCAGAAGGTTAGCTAATTGGAAAATTGTAACATATTGATCTGATTTAATTATTTGCTCGAAGGGCAATCACCTAATGTGTTTAATTATATGGATACAGAGCATTCATAAGAACCTTTTGACATTAACTCTGTACCCAAGGAGATTAAAGTCTCAGCCACTAGCAGAGAAGCTAAGCCTGAGTTTGCATACTTTGGGAAGCTTTTCAAGGTACTATGTTTAATCAATTCTTTATGATGTATGTTACAGAGTTTCTGATTGGGAATTATATGTGTTTTTTTTTTCACCAACTGAAGCAGAAACAGAATACTGAGTGGATGTTGTACAAGTGCGCCAATACAATTCCAGAGCAATTACTAGAACAAGTAATGACTATCTTATTGAAGAAAGCACAACTTCATTTTACCAATCCTACTTGAGAATCCCTTTATAGTTATTTCTGCTTCCTGCCAGGTCACTGTTATCGTGTATGCTTCAGAAGCAGAGGAATTCTCTCAAGTATTAACAAAAAGCCTCTCAGATCTCTCCCTCATGACAGATCTTGGTTTGGGTTCTTGTGATTTTTTCTTTCTTTCTTTCTGGTATAAGAATTCTTGCAGTTTACAAAATCCAAGGAAAAAAAAAGACAGAAAAATAGGTGGTAAATGCCTATAACTTTGTCGTTTCTATATTTACATGTGACAGAAGATATCTATGATATTTCATTTTATTTCTAACACTTTTGTATTGATATATCATTGGCAGAAAAGATTTCTTCTTATTAGTTGGGTCTTTGAGTTAAAGGAAAATGGAAGCCTCCTTTTGAAATGACGATTCACTAATAGAAGTCTTATCTCACTCGTCTCCAAGAGGTGGAAGCTGAGCTTATTGTCAGATTCATCTTTCTTACACATTCACTGTCGAAGGTCAAGACTCAAGAGGCATCTCAGCCCTCCAGCTTTGTTCAACAGCGTTTCCAGTACAAGGGTAATAATAGTGGGAATACAATCTTTTCTTTTTGGGAAGAACCAAATAGTGTTAACTAACTGCTATTTAACAGGTCCCCAAAGATGTTGGATATCTTCATCGACAACCCAAATACCAGAAAATGGATGGTGCTGAGCCTGAGACCCACTAATTGGTCATGTTGGCCGGTGACATCCTTGGATTGGCATTTTGCTCATTTGGTGGTTCTTCCTCAAAGATGGCCCCATGTTTTAAGGTGGTGAGCATTCAGCATGCAAACTTCAACCAAATTTCTTACTGGAGATAGGAAAATGGAAAACTTTCCTTAAAGCTTGTGAAGATCATGAGGGGTTTTTCTTTTCAAATAAGATAGTCTTATGCAACTTTTCTTGACTCATTGCAAAGCGGTGGCCAGGTGCTCGTGAAAATCAAAATGTTACTGCTTTCAGTACTTCACCAATTGAGACAGATGAATCGATCCGTTTTTTGCTCCATAGAGAAGTTTTCTTACCTTACTTCATGATGAAGTCTTGTTGTCTGACTTTGTCTATATATATTGAAGCCTCATTCGGTCGTTGGGGGAGCTGAAGCCAACAGCTTCGTGTAGGGAGTTGCAGTAACTTCACGTGTAGAGAAATAGAGAGCAAGGCAGCAACTTCTTGCAAATAAGAAGAAAGAGAGATACACCCTTTTAGCTTCAGATTTTTCTCATATTATTCGAGTGCAGAGCAACGGCTTAGAGAATTAAGAGTATTGTCTCTTTTAAGAATTCCTTACTCAATTAAAAAAAAAGAAAAAAAAAATTGTCTCTTTTGTATAATTCCTTTTGTGTGAGAGTGAGATTTGGGTGTATTGAGGCTTTTAGGTTTGAGTGATTTTTCTCTGTACTACTCTTTGTACTTCACCTTTTATTAGTGAATATTCTCCGGGTCGTCTCCGCCAGTGGATGTAGGCTTATTAAGCCGAACCACTTAAATTTTGGTGTCTTATGTGATTGTGTTATTTTCTATTTTGCTATTTTCTGCTTCTTTAGTGATCCCTAAATCAGTTTTGTCACAACACAAAGTTGTAAACATCCTGCCGTCCTTTTTTGTTTTCAATGAATGTATAATCCGATGTTGATTTCGCGAGTGCGAATATTGCTAATAAATTGCATTATCATCTGTATTTTTACCTCTAATTCTTGCGCTTTGAGAATAATTGTTTTCCCTTTGATTTACACAACATCTGCAGAAAAAAAGAGGGGGAGAGAGGGAGAATTGGAGATCCCCTTTAGTAAAGACAAACAGAGAACAGCGGCAAAACACATGGAGACCAAGTCGATCGAGCACGAGACATGGCAACGACCAATCTTCTGACATCGCGAAGGTGACCAACAAAGCGAGTGCGCCCAAGAGACAGCAATATAGAATCGTTTTGCTGACCTTGAAACTTATCAATAGTAGTTACTTGAAGACGATTAATTAATAGGGGAAAATAAAGATAAATCTTTTCTTGATAATTAATTAATAATTTATTGAAAAATGATTTTCGTCTGTTTCTACTAATAATATTATTTAGAGGAATAAATGGATAACCATGACTTAATTTACATGGTCTTCCTTGGTGTTACACATGCCAAATAGAATTAGGAAGCCCTACAATGGATCCTGCCAGATCTCAAGTTGGCTTCCTCTGAAAAGGTCGAAGAAATTCATCCTGAAGTGGAAAAATACAAATATATATGCCTTCTATTGGATAATACATGTTCTTCTCCCCCCCCCCCAAAAAAAAAAAACAGAAAAAGAAAAAGAAAGACATTTTAAAAAACTTAAGCTAATAGAAAAATATGATTTTAGAATTTCATGTATGTGAATATTAATTTAAATGATTAAATTCATAATTTTTTAACAACATAAATTTTTGAAATAAGTGGTTACTAGTTTAACAAACAATCTAGTGTTATAATATTTAGAACTTATTTTGCGATTGCGTTAAGAAGTTTAAAAAGTACGTAAAAAGGTATGCCAAACAAAAAGTTGGTATGTTTGGTAAAAAACTACAAAAATACTTTTTTGATTTTTTTAAGATAAAATTTGAGAAAACGCACTTTTGAAAAAAGCTTAAAAATGAAGATTTTTTTTTTTTTTTTTTGAAACGCTCTTTTTTTTATTTTATAAGCTTTAAATAGAGCTTTTGTCTTGTCAGAAATAGCTTTTTAAGAAAAAAAAAAAAAAAAAAAAAAAACCTTATTTTTAAGCTTCTCTCAAAATGCAATTTTAGGCTTTTTTTTATAACAAAAAAAAGTCAAATAAATGTTTTGTGAGTTTTTTACCAAATATTTTTAAAGATTTGAATCTTGGATGCACCCTGATCATATCCTTACCCCACCTTCTTGCAACTTGAGTTAAAGTACATGTATTTGGATGGGGGGTTTAATGTTGGGGAAATGCTAAAGAGGAGACTCTCATCCCCCCTTGTCACCCCCTTTTCCTTAAAAAAATTAATTTTTATTAAAAAGTTGTCTCTGATGTGACATCAGAGACAACTTTTTAATAAAAACCAATTTTTTTATTATAAAAGGGTGATGAGAGGGGGATGAGGGGAGGATGTGTAGAAGCTCTCTGTATGTTGAAGTGACAATGTTTTTTGGGAAGCATTTTTTAATTTAAGAGACGTGTTTGGGATAATATAAGTTTTATTATGAAAGAATTAAATATTCCTGTGATGATTGAAATATTGCCAACTTATTTGAGTATTACATGGATCAATCTTATGTGAATTGGTGCATAAAATCAGCAACCACGGATACCATAAGCTACACTTGACCAGGGCGGGCCCAAGAATTTTTGTAAAACAAAAATGGTAGGGTTTATTTATTTATTTATTATTTTGTTTTAATACTATATCCCACATTTTTATTTAACAACTATTATACAATGTTGACATGACAATTTCAAGTTCCAACCAACCTTAGATTTTTATTTATTTTTAATAAGAACTAATCCAATGGTTGGGTGGAATTACTAGGTCACCTTTATGAATAATTGTTGGATAAAAATGTAGTTTCTAATCTTAAAAAATAAAAATTCAATTTAGTCTACCCTCCAAATTAAAGTCTTAGTTTTGTCCCTATATTCGACATTATAATAAATAGAGTAATGCTACTCATCACACTGGTTAACATGAGGTATTTTATGTGGCTTCTCATATTATTCACTTAAAACATGCCACATCAGTCGGTATGAAATGAGTGTAATAAATTGGTGTAAAAAGTAACATTACTCTAAAATCATCAATCAGTGTAATTTTATAAGTAAGACTTTTATCATCAAAAGTGACGTGACTTTTAAAATCACAATTAGATCAATAATTTATCATAAATTTAATGGTGATTTTAAAAGTTACGTCACTTTTAGGGATAAAAAGGGAGGCAAAAGTCCTACTTATAGCATTACTCTATCAAATATCAGTATTTATGATAGTAAATCCCTTTCTTGGTTGTGTGGCAAAGACCAACCACAAAATCTAGGGGAAAAGACTCAGATCAGAAAATTCAAGGAAAACTTTCACTTTTTTTTTTAGCAGGGGAGGGTGTTGTGGGGGGTGGGGGAAGAAGTACATTTCAAACTTCATATGCTTAACTGGAAGACTTGACTTGGCTTAATAAGAAAGAGATCCTGCAAAACACAAGCACTAATCATGAAGCAACCTGGCCTAGCCTCTTCGCAGCAATTTCCACATCTCATTGCCTTTTAAACTGATCAGAGTATGAGGGGTGGGGTGACGTTTCCGATGTAAAACTTCACAAAAATAAAACCAAAAGCAGGTGGATGAGGGCTGCTTAATTTGTCTGCTTCTTAGGTGCTTACATGAGTCACTCGACTCACTCTCCTCTTAGGGGTTGCCACGTATACAGTATACTCCATCTCCATTCTTATCGCTGCCCTTGTGTTTCGAGAACGATGTCACCACTCCGGCCTGTCTCCACCACCCAATTAATTAAGAAGAAAAAGTACGTAGTCAATTAGATGAGCCTCTGGACTTCCTCAAAACCTGCTTTCTTTTACCTTTTCAAAAGCACGAGATAAAATAATATGTAGTTGTGCTGTGAATGCGTCCATTAGATTGTATGAAGTTTTGTATGCCTATATATACATGTTATTCTTTCAACTTTTGTCTGATTCAATTTAAATATGGGTGGAATTGGACGGGAGTCGGACAAGAAAAGGAAAAACATCAAATCTGGATGGGAAATGTGAAGGGAGTTGAATATTTAGAATTATTTAGAGTTGAGTATTTAGAAGCTGATTAATTAGCAATGTCTTGGAAGGAAAGCCCAAAGGAATTGGAAGGTGGAAGGTGGGTACTCCCTGGGGAGGTGGTGTGTGGGGGAAAACTAGACCCTACCAAATCCCTGTGAGGGTCATTGACACTGCCTTAATCAATAGTTAAAGTCTTCTTAAAACCAATAAAGTTTCCATGTTTGGTGGCCATTCATCAAAGTGTTAAAGGGTCAGAATCAATAATTGAGGGCCATTGACACTGCCTTAATCAATAGTTAAAGTCTTCTTAAAAAAAAAAAAAAAACAATAGTTAAAGCCTATACGTTATATATAGGATAAGAAAGAAAATAGAGGTTGTCTCTCTTTGGCCTTTTCTCAAGCTAGGGGTGCTACATGTGATGTAGAGAGTGTTTTTTTTTTTTTTTTTTTTTTTTTTTTCCTTCAAAAAAAAAAAGAGAGTGTTTTTTTTAACATTACTCAATGGAAGCCTTATTTAATGATGATAGTAATGAAAATCTTATCTCGCTTGTCATCTAGAGATCCTTTGAAGTTTTCTGAGAGGCGTGTAAGAATATTTTTCATAATATTCTATTACATTACATATATATTCTCACAATGTTTTAGTATTACTGTATTATATATTATTTATGTGAGGAAATATTTTTGTAAGACTCTTCGATATATTATGAAAAATATTATCCACTTATTAGGGTACTGATATTTGCTAGTTAATTCCCTATTATAGATATACTTACCCTATATCAGAATCATCCTCCTTTTTTGACTTTTTCAATTCGCATTTGTTCTTCTCGTTTCCCAACTAATACGCATTCACCATCAAGGATTCATTCAAGCTCATGAGGCATCTCAGCCCTCCTTGCTCAGCAATAATATTTCCAGTATATTGTTGTTGGTGACATCTTTGGATTGACATTCAACAAATTAAACAACGACTGTTTTCAGTATCCCAAGAGAGAAATTAAAATTTAAAAATAAAATAAAATAAAAATAGAGAAATATCCACAGAAAACGACAAAAAAAAAATTACTAAAGACCTGGAAACGAAATAATAATTTTTATTGTGAACTTGTCATGCTCTACATTAAATGTTCTAAGTAATGTGCCCCATAAAAATAGAGTCAAGCTGCCATGAATTCGGCTTGGCTCTACTAAATTCAATAAGATCCGATTTGAATAATAAATAAAATATTTATAAATATAATAATTTGCCCAAATATTAAATGAGACATATTCGTATAAGCTCGACTTGTCTTGAATAAAGCTCGTGAGCTCGGCTTGTATAAGTTCGACTAATCAAAAATGAAAAGAATGAATGGCCAATTCGGAAGCCCACCAAAGATAAGAAAGTTCTGGAGTGTATGGCAAAACTGAAGAGGCTGGAGAGACAACTAGCTATATATGCACCATAAGCTACAGGGGTGGTCAGCCGGCATGTGGTTGAAGGCAACAACGTTCGGGCGGCCTATATATATATATATATAGGTTTTATAAATATAAATATGTATATTAGTTATTAAGTAATAAATATGAGATATTATACATGTTACCCGAATATCAGTGCTCCGCATATATATATATATATATATATACCCAATCATATATTCATGTGTAAATATAAGGGTCTATAATTGTAGTGTATAATAATATGTAACACTTACTAGTTAATGAATTAATTTATTCCAATCCAATCACTACTCTGGCGTGACATTTCTGTGCTGTTTACAACAACCTACTAGCTTCCTTTATTAAGTTAATAGACTCAACTCACCTTCCATGCATGGCAGCCGTTTGGGTCCATCACTCCCGTTGACTGTTTCCCCGTATAAGCAAAACATATCTTGCAATATCTCACCTTCCTTAATTTCCTTTCATTTGATCTTCCAGTATTGCTATCTCATTTTGCTCTGCGGTTTGCATTCACCTTCCTTCATTTCTTCCATTAATACAAGCCAGAAAACATGGCTGAGGCCTTGGGAGGAGCGGTTCTCTCCGCCTTCCTCCAAGTGTTATTTGATAAGATGGTGACTCCAGAGTTAGTGGACTTCTTTCGGCACCGCAAGCTCAACAAAGGAGTCTTGGAGAAGTTGAAGATAGCATTGTTGTCCGTAAATGCACTGCTTGAAGATGCGGAGGAAAAACAACTTACAAAGCCTGCTGTGAAAGTGTGGCTCGATGACTTGAAAGATGCTGTCTATGATGCGGAAGACGTCTTGGACGAGATAGCCACTGAAGCTTTGCAACGTAAGTTGGATGCTGAATTTCAAACCATTGCCAATAAGGTACAAAACTCTGTCTCTACTTTTCTTAGTCATTTTGTCAGGGAGAAAGGGCAAAAGATGCAAGAGATACTTGACAAACTAGAATATCTAGCCAAAAAAAAGGATTTTCTAGGTCTGAAAGAAGGTAGTGGAGGAAAACATGAAAATGGCCCACGACTTCTTTGGTTGAAGAATCTAGTATTTTTGGTAGGGATGATGATAAGGAAAAAATAATAAACTTGTTGCTCTCAAATAATATTGATGAGAGCGACAATGGAAATTTTTGTGTCATTCCCATAGTGGGCATGGGGGGGATTGGCAAGACCACCCTTGCTCAGCTTGTATACAAGGACGAGAGAGTGAAGGAGCATTTTGACCTTCAATTATGGGTATGTGTTTCAGATGTTTTTGACGTTTTGGGTATAACTAAAACAATTCTAGAGGCATTGACTTTGTTAACTTGTGATATGAAAGATCTAAATTTGTTTCAAGTTGCGCTACAACAGAAATTGACCGAGAAGAAATTCCTACTTGTTTTAGATGATGTTTGGAATGAAAATTATGCTGACTGGGAGGTCTTGAGTAATCCATTTAAATCTGGGGCACCAGGAAGTATGGTCATTGTAACTACACGCAATGACAGTGTTGCATCAATCATGAACGCTCTTCCAACTGATCATCTAAAGCCGTTACTGGAAAAAGATTGTTGGTCACTATTTGCAAAATATGCATTCCACGATGACAACTTTGATGCACGTCGAGAGCTAGAAGTAATAGGTAGACAAATTGTGAAAAAGTGTGAAGGTCTACCTTTAGCAGCCAAGACAATTGGGGGTCTCTTGCGATCTAAACTAGATGTTGATGAATGGGAGAGGATATTGAAGAGCGAATTGTGGGATTCGTCATTTGACAAGACAAATATTCTTCCGGCTCTAAGATTAAGTTACAAATATCTTCCACCACATCTAAAACAATGTTTTGCTTATTGTTCAATTTTTCCTAAGGATTGTGTATTACGAAAAGATGAAGTAATCTTATTATGGATGGCAGAAGGTTTCTTAGAAGAAACTAACAACAAAAGAATGGAGGAGGTTGGTGAAGATTACTTCCTTGGTTTGGCATCAAGATCATTGTTGGAACAATCAAGCGGCAAGAAATCAGGTTTTGTAATGCATGATCTTGTGAATGACTTGGCAAAATTTGTGTCTGGGCAATTTACCTTTAGATTGGAGGTTGATTGTTTGCACGGAATTATGAACAAGACTCGTCATTTGTCATATTTCAGAAACGAAAACGGATTTGATAACTTTAAGAAGTTTGAGGTCCTGTACGAGGCTACTCGATTGCACACATTCTTGCCATTGGAGTTGTCACCATCGGAAAATTACTACTTCTACTTAACAAAAAAAGTACCACTTGATTTATTGCCAAATCTAACATGCTTACGGGTACTCTCTCTATCTCACTATCGAAATATGACCGAGTTGCCTGAATCAATTGGCAAAATTAAGCATCTACGTTATTTGAACCTTTCTTCCACTACAATTAAAAGGTTGCCTGATTCCATATGTAAGTTGTGCAATTTGCAAACGTTGAATTTATCAGGTTGTAAAGATCTTGTTGCATTACCAAAAGATATGCGGAAACTCATTAACTTACGTCATCTTGATATTAGCGGAATTGCCATAAAGGAGATGCCAATGCAGCTGAGTAGTCTAAAATGTCTACAAACATTAACTAAATTTATCATCAGCAAACATAGTGGGGCTTCCATTGAAGAGTTGGGGAAACTTGCAAATCTTCGAGGAAGGCTTTCTGTTTTAGAGCTCCAAAACGTTGTATCTCATACTGATGCTTTGAAAGCATGCTTGAATGATAGGAAGTACCTTGAGGAGTTGGTGTTGGAATGGAATGCATTGGATACTAATATTTCAGAATGTCAAAGATCTGTACTGGACAATCTTCGGCCCCATTGTAACTTGAAAAGTCTCACTATCAACAACTATGGCGCCGAAAGTCTTTCGGATTGGGTTGGGCATCCTTCATTCTCTAATATGGTGTCCCTTTGCCTAGAAAATTGTAAACATTGTTTCAACTTGCCACCACTTGGGCAGCTACCCTCTTTGCAGAACCTCTCTATTGTTGGCTTTGAAGGAGTTGTTAAAGTGGGTTGTGAGTTTTATGGCAGCAATTCTTCATTAGTTAAGCCATTTGGAGCCCTGAAAGTTTTAAGGTTCGAGAAAATGTTGAAGTGGGAGGTATGGTTTTATTTTGATGCTGAAAATGAAGGTGGAGCTTTTGCTCCACTTGAAGAGCTTTATATTGACGACTGCCCTAATTTGATAGGGCGACTGCCCGTCCATCTTCCATCCTTGGCTAAACTTGAGATTCATAAATGTCCGCTGCTGGTGGATTCCCTCTCAATGGCTCCTTCTATACGTGAATTGAGACTAATACAATGTAAAGAGATTATGTTGATGGAATTGCCCGCTGGATTGCGGAAGCTCACTATCGGAGGATTTGGCCCACTGAAGTCCCTTCCCCGGGGACTAGCAGACTTCGACGGTAATATTCAAGAGTTAACTATCTCAAACTGTAACATGTTAAGGCTCCCTAGTGTTTCATCCCTTGAAACGTTGCGATTGTACGGATGCGATTCCCTCAAGTCATTGCCATTAGATTTGTTCCCAAAGCTTTGCAGTATCAGAATCTCTGGGTGCAAGAATCTGAAATCTTTTATAGTTGCAGAACGACATGGACGTGATTTAGGGATCTTACGTATGTTCATAAAAAATTGCCCTAATTTTGTATCTTTTCCGAAAGGAGGAGTTCGTGCCCCCGACCTTACATTCTTTTGGGTCCAAGATTGTGGAAGTCTGAGGTCGCTGCCAGAGAAGATGCATATTCTCCTGCCTTCTCTCAAGTCTTTTTGTATAATTGATTCTCCAGAAGTTGAATTCTTGCCCAGAGGGGGCTTTCCTTCCAATCTGGAACTTATTGACGTCCAAAATTGTGAAAAACTCTTTGCCGGCCGGATGGGATGGGGTTTGCAAAAACTCCTGTTTGTTAGAAATTTGTATATCGGCAGCAAATCTGAAGATGTGGTGTCTTTTCCAGAGCGAGGGTTGCTGCCTTCCAGTCTGACTTATCTTCATATCTTGGGATTTCTAAACCTGAAATCTTTGGACAAGAATGGGCTTCAACACCTCACCTCTCTCCAAGGATTGACGGTCCATGACTGCCCTAAACTCAACTACATGCCGGACGAGGGGTTGCCTCCGTCCCTTTCTTTTATAAAGATCAAAGAATGCCCTTTGTTGAAGAATTGGTGGCAAAGCAGGAAAAAAATTCCCGACGTCGATCACATAGAGATTGATTATGAAGAATATAGTGGATGAGCCAAAAGCCTCGTCGATCACAGATACACATGAACCCTGATTTTTGCTGTTCACATATCTGGTCAACAAGGATGTGATTGACCCATTGTAGGTACGTTGCTCTTTTCAATCAGCTAATTATAAATGTGATCCTCTTTCTTTTCCCATTAACTTTCTCAAATTCTTTCGTTTACTTGGTTTTCTAATATATTTTTTTGGCTAATAAATTTCTCTTCGTTTCATCACTGTCTAATTGTTTTTCCTTTTTTGTTTCAATAATTGCATGGAAAAAATAAGAAGATAATTAACAGAATTTAGAAGTTCGGTGGGCTTGGTGGCGATTGCAAGAAACAGAGGCTGGGAATTAGAATCCATGATTCTGTGAGGATTTTTCTCCAACTCATTAATATTTGATTCAGTTTTTTCTCAAATGTGGTCTCTTTTATGTTCTCTAAATTCAAGTTCAAGAATTTATTTATTTATTTATTTTTTAACAAATTGATCTGATTTTTTTTTTTTATTGGAAAATTGTAACATATTGATCTGATTTAGTTATTGGAAAATTTAGATTTAGATTTTTTATTTTTTATATCAATTCTTTATGATGTATGTTACAGAGTTTCTGATTGGGAATTATTTGTATTATTTTTGTCACCAACTGAAGCAGAAACAGAATACTGAGTGGATGTTGTACAAGTGCACCAATACAATTCCAGAGCAATTACTAGAACAAGTAATGACTATCTTATTGAAAGCACAACTTCATGTTACAAATCGTGTATGCTTCGGAAGCATAGGAATTCTCTCAAGTATTAACAAAAGCCTCTTATATCTCTCCCTCATGATACACCTGGATAGATCTTTGTTTGGGTTCTTGTGATTTTTTCTTTCTTTCTTTTTGGTCTAATTAAAGAATTCTTGCAGTTCACAACATCCAAGGAAAAAAGAAGAAGAAGAAGAAGAAGAAGAAGAAAAGACAGAAAAAGAGGTTGCCTATCGTCGCTTAGGCTGGGTGGTAAATGCCCATAACTTATGTTGTTTCTATATTGACATATGCGACAGAAGATATCTATGACATTTCATTTTATTTCTAACACTTTTGTATTTATATCATTGGCAGTGAAGATTTCTTCTCATTAGTTGGGTCTTTGAATTAAAGAAAAATGGAAGCCTCCTTTTGAAATGATGATTCACCAATAGAAGTCTTATCTCACTCGTCTCCAAGAGGTGGAAGCTCGATCACCTTATAGTCGATCAGATTCATCTTTCTTACACATTCACTGTCAAAGGTCAAGAGGCATCTCAGCCCTCCAGCTTGTTCAACAGCGTTTCCAGTACAAGGGTAATAATAGTGGGAATACAGTTTTTATTTTTCGAAAGTTTACCTACAAGTCAAAGACTAACTCCTATATATTTAACAGGTCCCCAAAGATCTAATTGTCATGTTGTTGACATCCTTGCATTGGCATTTTGCCCATTTGGTTCTTCCTCAAAGACGGCCCTATGTTTTAAGGCGGTGAGCATTCAGCATGCAAACTTTAACCAAAGTTCTTATTGGAGACAGGAAAATGAAAAACTTTTCTTGAAGCTTGTGAAGATCATTTATAGTTTGGTGACTTGATTTGAGGCGGCAGATATTTCAGCCCTCTAGAGAGCAGTGTGTGTGAAAGAAGACAGAAGAAGAAGAAGAAGAAGAAGAGATCCTGATACAGCTGTGTTTTCGGCAGTATACTTGAGAGAGAGAAGTCATTTTTGTCTCATTTATATTCTCGCTTAATCTCTTTTGTGGGAGGATGAGATAAGGGTGTATTGGGACTTTTAGGTCTAAGTGATTCTCATCATTGTTGTCACTTGTCAGTCAAATGACTGGAGAGCTTTTGTCATCGATCTTCACAGAAAAGTGTTTATTCCTTTGCCTAAAATGTTTATTTGTTGATAAATAATTTCTTTCATTAATTAAGATTTTGATTTAAGAGCTAGCTACCCTAACCCCCCACCCCCCTCCCTTTCCCCTTTCAGGATAAGGATTTCCTACAATTTCAAAAAAGACTTGATAGCACTGTTGATTCTTGGGCTTCTTGGGGGCAGAGTGTTTTGCTCTGTAATTATTTTTTTCAAACAAATAATAACAAAATTAAGTCCAAAGCTTACTAACTAATGATCAAAGAGCTAATTAACAAACGAACATCTGTTTGCAGTATCCATGAGCTGGGCTCTACAACAATTTTATCAAGTTGTTGTTGAATTATGTTAGGAAGAAAGCTATAACTGCTCTCAAGTGCTTAGCCTGATAATGGAAATGAAACGACTTTATTATTATGTTGATGTGGGAGAAAATTAGGCATAAAAATTGAAAATTATTTCTTGAATAAGATCAGCCCAACAATAATAAGAATCATACAAAATATTCGCATGTGATGTGATATTGTGATTGTGATCTCTCTTTTTCTAAAGCAATGTCCATTTCATAATAAATTTTGCAATTTGAAGAGAAAGAATAAAGGAAGTTAGAAAAACAAAAAAGAAAGAAAGAAAAAAGATTTCTTTGGTGTAAAAGCCAAATATACCCTGTACTTTGATTTATTAGAGGCAGTTTAGAATTACATTAGAGAGTTTAAAAAATATTTTTAGTACTTAAAAGTCTGTGCTAAATTAAAAATTGGCTTGTTTAGTAAAAAAAACTCTAAAAGTACTTACTTTTTTACTCTAGAAATAGCCAAAACATACTTTTGGAAAAAGTTTAAAAATAAAGGTTTTGTTAAAAAGTTATTTTTTTTTTCTTTTTTAACTTTAAATGCTATTTTTCTCAACACAATCTCAAATAGGCCCTTAACTTTGCTGTTGGCTCCAATCATTTGCGTTCATTTCCTTTTATTTCTTCTATTACAAACAAGAAAATATGGCTGAGGCCTTAAAGCCTATTTGGGATTGGATTGAGAAATATAACTTTTATATTTATAAAGAGATTTAAAAAAAAAAAAAAAAAAACTTCATTTTCAAGTTTTATTTTTCAAAAATGTGTTTTGACCCTTTTTTTTAAGAATAAACAAAAAAAAAAAAAAAAAAAATTTGAACATACATTCATTCATCCTAAGAGCACTAGCAGCAGATTCCCAACTATTTTCCCTATATTTAAGGAACAAAACTACTTTTTGCTTCCCTATGAAAAAATACCCCACAATAGATTCCCTCACTTTTCTCTATATCAATTAAATATTATTTTTTTACTCTTATTTTATTATTTTTCTCTCTTTCCTACTTTTTCTCTCTTCACTATATCAATTAATTATTCTTCTTTTATATTAAAATAATACATAGGGAATGAATAGTAGACATGTATACATTGGGAATCACTATTCATTCCCAACCCCCTCATCTAAATATAGGGCATCTGCTGTGGGAGGTTTTTTTGATGTTTTTCATGAAATTTTCTCTAAATATAGGGAAGGGAACCAATATAGGGTAACTGCTACTAGTGCTCTAAGGTGGTCCTTGATGCTGATAAAAAAAAAAAAGGTGGTCCTTGATGAAGCAGTGGTCCCACGTGGGAATATATATATATATATATATATATATATATTTTATTTTAAAAAAAAAACACAAAGAAACGAAAATGGGTACTGGGTCCTCTGAAACAAAAATGCTCTCTCCTTCTTTCTCTCTCGTCTCCGCCGGAAAGTCTCTCCCTCTTCTCGCCGGAAACGATCTATCTCTCTCGCCGGATTTGGTCGGAAACTCTCTCTCTCTCTCTCGACGGATCTCGCTTTCTCTCGCCGGAAAATGAAAGCACTATTAATCTCAGATCTGATAAAAAGCTTATAGCGTAGCATTTCAGAGAGAGAGAGAGCCAGGAAAGCTGTCCCACTTGTCTTTGTGTTCTTTCTTGTAATGGTTTAGATTGATTACTTTTTTGAGGAGAAGCATGTGTTGAAATACTTAATTGGCATAAGAAGTAAATGATGGAAGTAAATAGCGTTCTGCTATGTGAATATCAAAGTTTACTAACTGATGAACAGACAGCTAATTCACAAACGAGTATCTATTTCCAGTATTCAAAGAAAAAAAAAAAAAATTACACATATCCTTTCAAACTACTACTCAATTGTTAATGTACATTCCAAATCATCAATTGTGTCAATATTTTTCCTTAAATTACTAAAAAATGTCAATACTTTTCCTAAGACAAAAAAAAAAAAAAAAAAAAAAAAAAATGACCTTGAATTTTTTTGAATAAGGCAAAAATTTCATTATAAATTTGAAAGAAAAAACTAAAACTAAAAATAAATAATAATAAAAAACTAAAAAAAATTAAAAAATAAAGAAAGATTTTTTTAAAAAAAAAAAACGAAAAAATAACTGAAAATTAAAAAAACATTTTTTTAAGAAAAACAAAAGAAAAAGAAAAACCAGTTTTTAATTTTATTATTATTATTTTTTTTTGTATTAATTTTTGTTATGTTTATATTTTTTTTTAGTTTTTATTTTCTTTTAATAATTTTATAAAGGGTATTTTTGTCATTAGGGGGTAATTGACATTTTTTGATAGTTTAGGAGGGAACATTGACACAATTGGTAGTTTGGGAGAGACATTGATAATGTGATGGTAGTTTGAGGGGGTTATGTGTATTACTTTTTTTTTTTTAAAAAAAAAGAAAAAAAAAAAACAGAGAAACAAATAAAGATTTTGCAGGAATCATCTTATGATGTCAATGAGTTTCTTTCACTTGCAATGCCTCTCAATTCTCATTAATTTCACTGATTTCCATTGCATAAGTAATTAAGAGTATGCGTAGCATTTTTCTTGTATGATATGTATAGATATGAGACTCAAAGATCGAAATGGAAACAAAATGACAGAAAGAGTGCTAGAAAATGTGTGTAATAACCATTGGATCAGTCCCTCTCTTCTCTGTTAACTACTCTATCTTTATGAAAGATTCAAGGTAGGTGTTATGTGCTAAAGTTTGTCATTTAGGTCCAACGGGATTCTGTAAAAATAATGAAATTATTGGAGCTGTTTTCAACATATGATTCCTTTGGTTCTTCCTCTCAAATAAGATAATGTATCATATCTGTACGTTAACAGCTGTTTTCAAGTCCACTTGCACTAATTTCCCCTTTTCTTAAAGTGAGCCAATTAACTAATTTGACCCACTCGAGTATTGTCCAGAAATTATTGATAATAAAGAAGATGGTAATTGGATTAATTAGGTAAAGAATCATATTGTAAGCAAGAAGATGCTCATCTTTTAGGCTTAAAAGAATTGTATAAGACGTTAATGAGTTGTTCTCGATCTCATTAATTTATTCAAAGTAATATATATATATATATAGCTAGCCGTGTCGGTGTGGGGTCAATCACTAGTCTGGTAGGTTAAATATAATATTGTAAGCAAAAGATATAGCTTAATTGCGACCTTATTTGCTCTGCAGTTTACAATCACCTTCCTTCATTTCCTTCATTTCTTCGACTGCAGTCTCTTTTCGCTCTGCCGTTTGCTCCTCCATTCATCTTCCTTCATTTAATCATTTCCTTTCATTTGATCTTCCATTGCATTCTCATTTTGCTCTGCTGTTTGCAATCACCTTCCTCCATTTCCTTTCACTTCTTCCATCACAAACCAGAAAACATGGCTGCAGAGGCAGTTCTCTCTTCCTTCCTCCAAGCGTTGTTTGATGGAATGGCATCTCCAGAGTTCGTGGACTTCTTTCGGCAGCGCAAACTCGACGAAGGAGTCTTAGAGAAGCTGAAGATAGCACTGTTGTCCGTGCATAAACTGCGCGAAGACGCGGAGGGCAAGCAACTTACAGATCGTTCTGTGGGAGAGTGGCTTTATAAGCTCAAAGATGTTGTCTATGATGCAGAAGACGTTTTGGATGAGATAGCCACTGAAGCCTTGCAACGCAAGTTGGATGCTGAATTTCAAACCACTGCAAGAAAGGTACGAAACTCCATCTCTACTTTTTTTAGTCATTTTGTCAAGGATATAGAGCCAAAGATAAAAGAGATACTTGACAAACTAGAATATCTTGCAAGTCAAAAGGATGTTCTAGGTCTGAAAGAAGGTGTTGGAAGAGAATCATTGAAAAGATTGCCCACGACTTCTTTGGTTGAAGAATCTTGTATTTTTGGTAGGGATGATGACAAGGAAAAAATAATAAGCCTATTGCTTTCAAATGATGCAACTGGCAATGAAAATCTATGTGTGATTCCCATAGTCGGCATGGGAGGAATTGGCAAAACCACCCTTGCTCAGCTTGTATACAAGGATAAGAGTGTGAAGAAGCATTTTGACCTTCAAGCATGGGTTTGTGTTTCGGATGAGTTTGACGTGTTAAAGCTAACGAAAACAATTCTGGAGGAAGTAGGCTCGTCTACTGACGTTGATAGTAAGAATCTAAATATGCTTCAACTTGCACTAAATGAGAAATTGATGGGAAATAAATTTCTACTGGTTCTAGATGATGTTTGGAATGAGAATTATGCTGATTGGGAGATGTTAAGCAATCCATTTAAATCTGGGGCATTGGGAAGTATGGTCATTGTAACTACACGCAATGACAATGTTGCATCAATCATGCGCACTGCTCCAACTCATCGTCTAAAGACGTTACTAGAAGACGATTGTTGGTCACTATTTGCAAAACATGCATTCTACGATGGCAACTCTGATGCACGATGTCCAGATCTAGAAGTAATAGGTAGACAAATTGTGAAAAAGTGTAAAGGCCTACCTTTAGCAGCCAAGACAATTGGGGGTCTCTTGCGATCTAAACTAGATGTTGACGAATGGGAAAGGATATTGAAGAGCGAATTATGGGATTCGCCAACTATCAAGACAAATATTCTTCCAGCTTTAAGTCTTAGTTACACATATCTTCCTTCACATTTAAAGCAATGCTTTGCTTACTGTTCAATATTTCCAAAGGGTTATATTGTTACCAAATTTCAACTAGTCATATTATGGATGGCAGAAGGTTTTTTAGAAGAAACTAGAAACAAAAGAATGGAAGAGGTTGGTGAAGATTACTTTCATGATTTGACATCAAGATCATTGTTGGAGCAATCAAGTGGCAACAAATCAACTTTTGTAATGCATGATCTTGTCAACGACTTGGCAAAATATGTATCTGGACAATTTACCTTTAGATTGGGGGTTGACAATTCCCATGAAATTGTGAACAAGACTCGTCATTTGTCATATACTAGAAGAAACTTATTTTATAACTTTAAGAAGTTTGAGGCTCTTTATGTGGCTAGGCGATTGCGCACATTCTACCCCATAAATTTTCTACCACCCTCTTTGGACTTGTACTTGACTAAAAGTGTACCACTTGATTTATTGTCAAAGCTAAGATGCTTACGGGTGCTCTCACTATCTCAATATCGAAATATGACTGAGTTGCCTAAATCAATTGGTAAAATTAAGCATCTACGTTATTTGAATCTTTCTAGTACTGCAATTATAAGGTTGCCTGATTCCATATGTAAGTTGTGCAATTTGCAAGAATTGTATTTGTTAGGTTGTAAATATCTTGTTGTATTACCAAGAGATATGTGGAAACTCATTAATTTACGTTATCTTAATATTGATGGAACTAGCATAAAGGAGATGCCAATGCAGCTGGGTAGACTAAAATGTCTACAATCATTATCTACATTTATCATCAGCAAACAAAGTGGGGCTTGCACCGAAGAGTTGGGGAAACTTACAAATCTTCGAGAAAGGCTGTCTGTTTTAGAGCTACAAAATGTTGTATCTCCTACTGATGCTTTGAAAGCATGCTTGAAAGATAAGAAGTACCTTAATGAGTTGGTGTTGGAATGGAATGCATTGGATACTAATATTTTAGAATGCGAAAGATTTGTACTTGACAACCTCCGGCCCCATTGTAACTTGAAGAGACTCACTATCAACAACTATGGTGCTGAAAGTCTTCCAAATTGGGTTGGGCATCATTCATTTTCTAATATAGTGTCCCTTCGCCTAAAAAACTGTAGACATTGTTGCAACTTGCCACCACTTGGGCAGCTACCCTCTTTGCAGGACCTCTTTATCCTTGGGTTTGAAGGAGTTACTAAAGTGAGTTGTGAGTTTTATGGCAGCAATTCTTCATTAGTTAAGCCATTTGGAGCCTTGAAAGTTTTGAGGTTCGAGCGAATGTTGAAGTGGGAGGAATGGTCTTCTTTTGATGCTGAAAACAAAGGTGGAGCTTTTTCTCAACTTGAAGCGCTTTTTATTACGGATTGCCCTAAGTTGACAGGACGGCTGCCCGTCCATCTTCCTTCCTTAGCTAAACTTGAGATTCGTAAATGTCCGCATCTGGTGGATTCACTCCCAAAGGCTCCTACTATACACGAATTGCAGCTAGCACACTGTGACGAGGTTCTCTTAAAGGAATTGCCTGCTGGGTTGCGGAAGATCAATATTGGTGAATTTGGCGCACTAGAGTCCCTTCCCCAGGGACTCGTGAACTCTGAAGAGAATCTTCAAGAGTTAACAATCTCACGCTGTATGAAGTTAGAGCTCACTGCACAACTTAACTTTTCATTCCTTGCAAAATTGTTGTTGGTCAGTTGTGATTCCCTCAAGTCATTTCCATTAGATTTATTCCCAAAGCTTAATGACATCAAAATCTTTGAGTGTAAGAATATGGAATCATTTACAGTTTCAGAACAACATGGATGTGATTTAGTGACCTTGCTTATTGACATCCGTTATTGCCCTAACTTTGTGTCTTTTCCAAAAGGAGGAATTCTTGCCCCCAAACTTATAATATTTCGTGTGTGGAGTTGTACAAGTCTGAGGTCACTGCCTGAGAAGATGCATATATTCCTGCCTTCTCTTAAATCTTTTGGAATAGTTGATTGTCCAGAAGTTGAATTGTTTCCCGAAGGGGGCTTTCCTTTCAATCTGGAAGCTATTTGTATAAGGAATTGTGAAAAACTCTTTGCCGGTCGGATGAGATGGGGTTTGCAAAAACTTCCGTCTGTTAGATTTATGACAATCAGTGACAAATATTCTAAAGATGTGAAGTCCTTTCCAGAGCCAGAGTTGCTGCCTTCTAGTCTGACCCATCTTCGTTTCTCTGACTTTCCAAATATGAAATCTTTGGACAATAAAGGACTTGAACATCTCACATCTCTTGAAGAATTGTGGATCGAGGGCTGCCCTAAGCTCAAGTACATGCCAGAAGAGGGGTTGCCTGCGTCCCTTTCTATTATAAAGATCGATGGATGCCCTTTAATGAAGAAGCAGTGGCATAGCAAGAAAAGAAAAGAAAGGCGAAAGATTCTTGACGTCGATCACATATTGATTGATAAGGAAGAATATATTGGATGAGCCAAAAAGCCTCGCAAGAGTCCCATTTTCCTTATGACTCCAACTGTGGCTCTGTCGTGAAGCTCATCTTTTGAAAAAGTGTTGTCTATTCACATGGCTGGTCAACAAGGGAGTCATTCACCAAATGTACGTATGTTGCTCTTTTCAATAAACTAATTCTAGTTTTTTTTTTTTTTTTTTTTGGTGTAATACATTTCTCTTCGTTTCACCACTGTCTAATTGTTTTTCTTTTTGTTTGAATAATTGCATGGAAATTTTTTTTATTAACAGAATTAGAAGTTCAAAGAGCTTGGTGGCGATTACAAGAAACAGAGGCAGGCAAATAGAATCCACGATTCTGTGAGGCATGAATACCAGAAGGTTAGCTAATTGGAAAATTGTAACATATTGATCTGATTTAATTATTTGCTCGAAGGGCAATCACCTAATGTGTTTAATTATATGGATACAGAGCATTCATAAGAACCTTTTGACATTAACTCTGTACCCAAGGAGATTAAAGTCTCAGCCACTAGCAGAGAAGCTAAGCCTGAGTTTGCATACTTTGGGAAGCTTTTCAAGGTACTATGTTTAATCAATTCTTTATGATGTATGTTACAGAGTTTCTGATTGGGAATTATATGTGTTTTTTTTTTCACCAACTGAAGCAGAAACAGAATACTGAGTGGATGTTGTACAAGTGCGCCAATACAATTCCAGAGCAATTACTAGAACAAGTAATGACTATCTTATTGAAGAAAGCACAACTTCATTTTACCAATCCTACTTGAGAATCCCTTTATAGTTATTTCTGCTTCCTGCCAGGTCACTGTTATCGTGTATGCTTCAGAAGCAGAGGAATTCTCTCAAGTATTAACAAAAAGCCTCTCAGATCTCTCCCTCATGACAGATCTTGGTTTGGGTTCTTGTGATTTTTTCTTTCTTTCTTTCTGGTATAAGAATTCTTGCAGTTTACAAAATCCAAGGAAAAAAAAAGACAGAAAAATAGGTGGTAAATGCCTATAACTTTGTCGTTTCTATATTTACATGTGACAGAAGATATCTATGATATTTCATTTTATTTCTAACACTTTTGTATTGATATATCATTGGCAGAAAAGATTTCTTCTTATTAGTTGGGTCTTTGAGTTAAAGGAAAATGGAAGCCTCCTTTTGAAATGACGATTCACTAATAGAAGTCTTATCTCACTCGTCTCCAAGAGGTGGAAGCTGAGCTTATTGTCAGATTCATCTTTCTTACACATTCACTGTCGAAGGTCAAGACTCAAGAGGCATCTCAGCCCTCCAGCTTTGTTCAACAGCGTTTCCAGTACAAGGGTAATAATAGTGGGAATACAATCTTTTCTTTTTGGGAAGAACCAAATAGTGTTAACTAACTGCTATTTAACAGGTCCCCAAAGATGTTGGATATCTTCATCGACAACCCAAATACCAGAAAATGGATGGTGCTGAGCCTGAGACCCACTAATTGGTCATGTTGGCCGGTGACATCCTTGGATTGGCATTTTGCTCATTTGGTGGTTCTTCCTCAAAGATGGCCCCATGTTTTAAGGTGGTGAGCATTCAGCATGCAAACTTCAACCAAATTTCTTACTGGAGATAGGAAAATGGAAAACTTTCCTTAAAGCTTGTGAAGATCATGAGGGGTTTTTCTTTTCAAATAAGATAGTCTTATGCAACTTTTCTTGACTCATTGCAAAGCGGTGGCCAGGTGCTCGTGAAAATCAAAATGTTACTGCTTTCAGTACTTCACCAATTGAGACAGATGAATCGATCCGTTTTTTGCTCCATAGAGAAGTTTTCTTACCTTACTTCATGATGAAGTCTTGTTGTCTGACTTTGTCTATATATATTGAAGCCTCATTCGGTCGTTGGGGGAGCTGAAGCCAACAGCTTCGTGTAGGGAGTTGCAGTAACTTCACGTGTAGAGAAATAGAGAGCAAGGCAGCAACTTCTTGCAAATAAGAAGAAAGAGAGATACACCCTTTTAGCTTCAGATTTTTCTCATATTATTCGAGTGCAGAGCAACGGCTTAGAGAATTAAGAGTATTGTCTCTTTTAAGAATTCCTTACTCAATTAAAAAAAAAGAAAAAAAAATTGTCTCTTTTGTATAATTCCTTTTGTGTGAGAGTGAGATTTGGGTGTATTGAGGCTTTTAGGTTTGAGTGATTTTTCTCTGTACTACTCTTTGTACTTCACCTTTTATTAGTGAATATTCTCCGGGTCGTCTCCGCCAGTGGATGTAGGCTTATTAAGCCGAACCACTTAAATTTTGGTGTCTTATGTGATTGTGTTATTTTCTATTTTGCTATTTTCTGCTTCTTTAGTGATCCCTAAATCAGTTTTGTCACAACACAAAGTTGTAAACATCCTGCCGTCCTTTTTTGTTTTCAATGAATGTATAATCCGATGTTGATTTCGCGAGTGCGAATATTGCTAATAAATTGCATTATCATCTGTATTTTTACCTCTAATTCTTGCGCTTTGAGAATAATTGTTTTCCCTTTGATTTACACAACATCTGCAGAAAAAAAGAGGGGGAGAGAGGGAGAATTGGAGATCCCCTTTAGTAAAGACAAACAGAGAACAGCGGCAAAACACATGGAGACCAAGTCGATCGAGCACGAGACATGGCAACGACCAATCTTCTGACATCGCGAAGGTGACCAACAAAGCGAGTGCGCCCAAGAGACAGCAATATAGAATCGTTTTGCTGACCTTGAAACTTATCAATAGTAGTTACTTGAAGACGATTAATTAATAGGGGAAAATAAAGATAAATCTTTTCTTGATAATTAATTAATAATTTATTGAAAAATGATTTTCGTCTGTTTCTACTAATAATATTATTTAGAGGAATAAATGGATAACCATGACTTAATTTACATGGTCTTCCTTGGTGTTACACATGCCAAATAGAATTAGGAAGCCCTACAATGGATCCTGCCAGATCTCAAGTTGGCTTCCTCTGAAAAGGTCGAAGAAATTCATCCTGAAGTGGAAAAATACAAATATATATGCCTTCTATTGGATAATACATGTTCTTCTCCCCCCCCCCAAAAAAAAAAAACAGAAAAAGAAAAAGAAAGACATTTTAAAAAACTTAAGCTAATAGAAAAATATGATTTTAGAATTTCATGTATGTGAATATTAATTTAAATGATTAAATTCATAATTTTTTAACAACATAAATTTTTGAAATAAGTGGTTACTAGTTTAACAAACAATCTAGTGTTATAATATTTAGAACTTATTTTGCGATTGCGTTAAGAAGTTTAAAAAGTACGTAAAAAGGTATGCCAAACAAAAAGTTGGTATGTTTGGTAAAAAACTACAAAAATACTTTTTTGATTTTTTTAAGATAAAATTTGAGAAAACGCACTTTTGAAAAAAGCTTAAAAATGAAGATTTTTTTTTTTTTTTTTTGAAACGCTCTTTTTTTTATTTTATAAGCTTTAAATAGAGCTTTTGTCTTGTCAGAAATAGCTTTTTAAGAAAAAAAAAAAAAAAAAAAAAAAACCTTATTTTTAAGCTTCTCTCAAAATGCAATTTTAGGCTTTTTTTTATAACAAAAAAAAGTCAAATAAATGTTTTGTGAGTTTTTTACCAAATATTTTTAAAGATTTGAATCTTGGATGCACCCTGATCATATCCTTACCCCACCTTCTTGCAACTTGAGTTAAAGTACATGTATTTGGATGGGGGGTTTAATGTTGGGGAAATGCTAAAGAGGAGACTCTCATCCCCCTTGTCACCCCCTTTTCCTTAAAAAAATTAATTTTTATTAAAAAGTTGTCTCTGATGTGACATCAGAGACAACTTTTTAATAAAAACCAATTTTTTTATTATAAAAGGGTGATGAGAGGGGGATGAGGGGAGGATGTGTAGAAGCTCTCTGTATGTTGAAGTGACAATGTTTTTTGGGAAGCATTTTTTAATTTAAGAGACGTGTTTGGGATAATATAAGTTTTATTATGAAAGAATTAAATATTCCTGTGATGATTGAAATATTGCCAACTTATTTGAGTATTACATGGATCAATCTTATGTGAATTGGTGCATAAAATCAGCAACCACGGATACCATAAGCTACACTTGACCAGGGCGGGCCCAAGAATTTTTGTAAAACAAAAATGGTAGGGTTTATTTATTTATTTATTATTTTGTTTTAATACTATATCCCACATTTTTATTTAACAACTATTATACAATGTTGACATGACAATTTCAAGTTCCAACCAACCTTAGATTTTTATTTATTTTTAATAAGAACTAATCCAATGGTTGGGTGGAATTACTAGGTCACCTTTATGAATAATTGTTGGATAAAAATGTAGTTTCTAATCTTAAAAAATAAAAATTCAATTTAGTCTACCCTCCAAATTAAAGTCTTAGTTTTGTCCCTATATTCGACATTATAATAAATAGAGTAATGCTACTCATCACACTGGTTAACATGAGGTATTTTATGTGGCTTCTCATATTATTCACTTAAAACATGCCACATCAGTCGGTATGAAATGAGTGTAATAAATTGGTGTAAAAAGTAACATTACTCTAAAATCATCAATCAGTGTAATTTTATAAGTAAGACTTTTATCATCAAAAGTGACGTGACTTTTAAAATCACAATTAGATCAATAATTTATCATAAATTTAATGGTGATTTTAAAAGTTACGTCACTTTTAGGGATAAAAAGGGAGGCAAAAGTCCTACTTATAGCATTACTCTATCAAATATCAGTATTTATGATAGTAAATCCCTTTCTTGGTTGTGTGGCAAAGACCAACCACAAAATCTAGGGGAAAAGACTCAGATCAGAAAATTCAAGGAAAACTTTCACTTTTTTTTTTAGCAGGGGAGGGTGTTGTGGGGGGTGGGGGAAGAAGTACATTTCAAACTTCATATGCTTAACTGGAAGACTTGACTTGGCTTAATAAGAAAGAGATCCTGCAAAACACAAGCACTAATCATGAAGCAACCTGGCCTAGCCTCTTCGCAGCAATTTCCACATCTCATTGCCTTTTAAACTGATCAGAGTATGAGGGGTGGGGTGACGTTTCCGATGTAAAACTTCACAAAAATAAAACCAAAAGCAGGTGGATGAGGGCTGCTTAATTTGTCTGCTTCTTAGGTGCTTACATGAGTCACTCGACTCACTCTCCTCTTAGGGGTTGCCACGTATACAGTATACTCCATCTCCATTCTTATCGCTGCCCTTGTGTTTCGAGAACGATGTCACCACTCCGGCCTGTCTCCACCACCCAATTAATTAAGAAGAAAAAGTACGTAGTCAATTAGATGAGCCTCTGGACTTCCTCAAAACCTGCTTTCTTTTACCTTTTCAAAAGCACGAGATAAAATAATATGTAGTTGTGCTGTGAATGCGTCCATTAGATTGTATGAAGTTTTGTATGCCTATATATACATGTTATTCTTTCAACTTTTGTCTGATTCAATTTAAATATGGGTGGAATTGGACGGGAGTCGGACAAGAAAAGGAAAAACATCAAATCTGGATGGGAAATGTGAAGGGAGTTGAATATTTAGAATTATTTAGAGTTGAGTATTTAGAAGCTGATTAATTAGCAATGTCTTGGAAGGAAAGCCCAAAGGAATTGGAAGGTGGAAGGTGGGTACTCCCTGGGGAGGTGGTGTGTGGGGGAAAACTAGACCCTACCAAATCCCTGTGAGGGTCATTGACACTGCCTTAATCAATAGTTAAAGTCTTCTTAAAACCAATAAAGTTTCCATGTTTGGTGGCCATTCATCAAAGTGTTAAAGGGTCAGAATCAATAATTGAGGGCCATTGACACTGCCTTAATCAATAGTTAAAGTCTTCTTAAAAAAAAAAAAAAACAATAGTTAAAGCCTATACGTTATATATAGGATAAGAAAGAAAATAGAGGTTGTCTCTCTTTGGCCTTTTCTCAAGCTAGGGGTGCTACATGTGATGTAGAGAGTGTTTTTTTTTTTTTTTTTTTTTTTTTTTTCCTTCAAAAAAAAAAAGAGAGTGTTTTTTTTAACATTACTCAATGGAAGCCTTATTTAATGATGATAGTAATGAAAATCTTATCTCGCTTGTCATCTAGAGATCCTTTGAAGTTTTCTGAGAGGCGTGTAAGAATATTTTTCATAATATTCTATTACATTACATATATATTCTCACAATGTTTTAGTATTACTGTATTATATATTATTTATGTGAGGAAATATTTTTGTAAGACTCTTCGATATATTATGAAAAATATTATCCACTTATTAGGGTACTGATATTTGCTAGTTAATTCCCTATTATAGATATACTTACCCTATATCAGAATCATCCTCCTTTTTTGACTTTTTCAATTCGCATTTGTTCTTCTCGTTTCCCAACTAATACGCATTCACCATCAAGGATTCATTCAAGCTCATGAGGCATCTCAGCCCTCCTTGCTCAGCAATAATATTTCCAGTATATTGTTGTTGGTGACATCTTTGGATTGACATTCAACAAATTAAACAACGACTGTTTTCAGTATCCCAAGAGAGAAATTAAAATTTAAAAATAAAATAAAATAAAAATAGAGAAATATCCACAGAAAACGACAAAAAAAAATTACTAAAGACCTGGAAACGAAATAATAATTTTTATTGTGAACTTGTCATGCTCTACATTAAATGTTCTAAGTAATGTGCCCCATAAAAATAGAGTCAAGCTGCCATGAATTCGGCTTGGCTCTACTAAATTCAATAAGATCCGATTTGAATAATAAATAAAATATTTATAAATATAATAATTTGCCCAAATATTAAATGAGACATATTCGTATAAGCTCGACTTGTCTTGAATAAAGCTCGTGAGCTCGGCTTGTATAAGTTCGACTAATCAAAAATGAAAAGAATGAATGGCCAATTCGGAAGCCCACCAAAGATAAGAAAGTTCTGGAGTGTATGGCAAAACTGAAGAGGCTGGAGAGACAACTAGCTATATATGCACCATAAGCTACAGGGGTGGTCAGCCGGCATGTGGTTGAAGGCAACAACGTTCGGGCGGCCTATATATATATATATATAGGTTTTATAAATATAAATATGTATATTAGTTATTAAGTAATAAATATGAGATATTATACATGTTACCCGAATATCAGTGCTCCGCATATATATATATATATATATATACCCAATCATATATTCATGTGTAAATATAAGGGTCTATAATTGTAGTGTATAATAATATGTAACACTTACTAGTTAATGAATTAATTTATTCCAATCCAATCACTACTCTGGCGTGACATTTCTGTGCTGTTTACAACAACCTACTAGCTTCCTTTATTAAGTTAATAGACTCAACTCACCTTCCATGCATGGCAGCCGTTTGGGTCCATCACTCCCGTTGACTGTTTCCCCGTATAAGCAAAACATATCTTGCAATATCTCACCTTCCTTAATTTCCTTTCATTTGATCTTCCAGTATTGCTATCTCATTTTGCTCTGCGGTTTGCATTCACCTTCCTTCATTTCTTCCATTAATACAAGCCAGAAAACATGGCTGAGGCCTTGGGAGGAGCGGTTCTCTCCGCCTTCCTCCAAGTGTTATTTGATAAGATGGTGACTCCAGAGTTAGTGGACTTCTTTCGGCACCGCAAGCTCAACAAAGGAGTCTTGGAGAAGTTGAAGATAGCATTGTTGTCCGTAAATGCACTGCTTGAAGATGCGGAGGAAAAACAACTTACAAAGCCTGCTGTGAAAGTGTGGCTCGATGACTTGAAAGATGCTGTCTATGATGCGGAAGACGTCTTGGACGAGATAGCCACTGAAGCTTTGCAACGTAAGTTGGATGCTGAATTTCAAACCATTGCCAATAAGGTACAAAACTCTGTCTCTACTTTTCTTAGTCATTTTGTCAGGGAGAAAGGGCAAAAGATGCAAGAGATACTTGACAAACTAGAATATCTAGCCAAAAAAAAGGATTTTCTAGGTCTGAAAGAAGGTAGTGGAGGAAAACATGAAAATGGCCCACGACTTCTTTGGTTGAAGAATCTAGTATTTTTGGTAGGGATGATGATAAGGAAAAAATAATAAACTTGTTGCTCTCAAATAATATTGATGAGAGCGACAATGGAAATTTTTGTGTCATTCCCATAGTGGGCATGGGGGGGATTGGCAAGACCACCCTTGCTCAGCTTGTATACAAGGACGAGAGAGTGAAGGAGCATTTTGACCTTCAATTATGGGTATGTGTTTCAGATGTTTTTGACGTTTTGGGTATAACTAAAACAATTCTAGAGGCATTGACTTTGTTAACTTGTGATATGAAAGATCTAAATTTGTTTCAAGTTGCGCTACAACAGAAATTGACCGAGAAGAAATTCCTACTTGTTTTAGATGATGTTTGGAATGAAAATTATGCTGACTGGGAGGTCTTGAGTAATCCATTTAAATCTGGGGCACCAGGAAGTATGGTCATTGTAACTACACGCAATGACAGTGTTGCATCAATCATGAACGCTCTTCCAACTGATCATCTAAAGCCGTTACTGGAAAAAGATTGTTGGTCACTATTTGCAAAATATGCATTCCACGATGACAACTTTGATGCACGTCGAGAGCTAGAAGTAATAGGTAGACAAATTGTGAAAAAGTGTGAAGGTCTACCTTTAGCAGCCAAGACAATTGGGGGTCTCTTGCGATCTAAACTAGATGTTGATGAATGGGAGAGGATATTGAAGAGCGAATTGTGGGATTCGTCATTTGACAAGACAAATATTCTTCCGGCTCTAAGATTAAGTTACAAATATCTTCCACCACATCTAAAACAATGTTTTGCTTATTGTTCAATTTTTCCTAAGGATTGTGTATTACGAAAAGATGAAGTAATCTTATTATGGATGGCAGAAGGTTTCTTAGAAGAAACTAACAACAAAAGAATGGAGGAGGTTGGTGAAGATTACTTCCTTGGTTTGGCATCAAGATCATTGTTGGAACAATCAAGCGGCAAGAAATCAGGTTTTGTAATGCATGATCTTGTGAATGACTTGGCAAAATTTGTGTCTGGGCAATTTACCTTTAGATTGGAGGTTGATTGTTTGCACGGAATTATGAACAAGACTCGTCATTTGTCATATTTCAGAAACGAAAACGGATTTGATAACTTTAAGAAGTTTGAGGTCCTGTACGAGGCTACTCGATTGCACACATTCTTGCCATTGGAGTTGTCACCATCGGAAAATTACTACTTCTACTTAACAAAAAAAGTACCACTTGATTTATTGCCAAATCTAACATGCTTACGGGTACTCTCTCTATCTCACTATCGAAATATGACCGAGTTGCCTGAATCAATTGGCAAAATTAAGCATCTACGTTATTTGAACCTTTCTTCCACTACAATTAAAAGGTTGCCTGATTCCATATGTAAGTTGTGCAATTTGCAAACGTTGAATTTATCAGGTTGTAAAGATCTTGTTGCATTACCAAAAGATATGCGGAAACTCATTAACTTACGTCATCTTGATATTAGCGGAATTGCCATAAAGGAGATGCCAATGCAGCTGAGTAGTCTAAAATGTCTACAAACATTAACTAAATTTATCATCAGCAAACATAGTGGGGCTTCCATTGAAGAGTTGGGGAAACTTGCAAATCTTCGAGGAAGGCTTTCTGTTTTAGAGCTCCAAAACGTTGTATCTCATACTGATGCTTTGAAAGCATGCTTGAATGATAGGAAGTACCTTGAGGAGTTGGTGTTGGAATGGAATGCATTGGATACTAATATTTCAGAATGTCAAAGATCTGTACTGGACAATCTTCGGCCCCATTGTAACTTGAAAAGTCTCACTATCAACAACTATGGCGCCGAAAGTCTTTCGGATTGGGTTGGGCATCCTTCATTCTCTAATATGGTGTCCCTTTGCCTAGAAAATTGTAAACATTGTTTCAACTTGCCACCACTTGGGCAGCTACCCTCTTTGCAGAACCTCTCTATTGTTGGCTTTGAAGGAGTTGTTAAAGTGGGTTGTGAGTTTTATGGCAGCAATTCTTCATTAGTTAAGCCATTTGGAGCCCTGAAAGTTTTAAGGTTCGAGAAAATGTTGAAGTGGGAGGTATGGTTTTATTTTGATGCTGAAAATGAAGGTGGAGCTTTTGCTCCACTTGAAGAGCTTTATATTGACGACTGCCCTAATTTGATAGGGCGACTGCCCGTCCATCTTCCATCCTTGGCTAAACTTGAGATTCATAAATGTCCGCTGCTGGTGGATTCCCTCTCAATGGCTCCTTCTATACGTGAATTGAGACTAATACAATGTAAAGAGATTATGTTGATGGAATTGCCCGCTGGATTGCGGAAGCTCACTATCGGAGGATTTGGCCCACTGAAGTCCCTTCCCCGGGGACTAGCAGACTTCGACGGTAATATTCAAGAGTTAACTATCTCAAACTGTAACATGTTAAGGCTCCCTAGTGTTTCATCCCTTGAAACGTTGCGATTGTACGGATGCGATTCCCTCAAGTCATTGCCATTAGATTTGTTCCCAAAGCTTTGCAGTATCAGAATCTCTGGGTGCAAGAATCTGAAATCTTTTATAGTTGCAGAACGACATGGACGTGATTTAGGGATCTTACGTATGTTCATAAAAAATTGCCCTAATTTTGTATCTTTTCCGAAAGGAGGAGTTCGTGCCCCCGACCTTACATTCTTTTGGGTCCAAGATTGTGGAAGTCTGAGGTCGCTGCCAGAGAAGATGCATATTCTCCTGCCTTCTCTCAAGTCTTTTTGTATAATTGATTCTCCAGAAGTTGAATTCTTGCCCAGAGGGGGCTTTCCTTCCAATCTGGAACTTATTGACGTCCAAAATTGTGAAAAACTCTTTGCCGGCCGGATGGGATGGGGTTTGCAAAAACTCCTGTTTGTTAGAAATTTGTATATCGGCAGCAAATCTGAAGATGTGGTGTCTTTTCCAGAGCGAGGGTTGCTGCCTTCCAGTCTGACTTATCTTCATATCTTGGGATTTCTAAACCTGAAATCTTTGGACAAGAATGGGCTTCAACACCTCACCTCTCTCCAAGGATTGACGGTCCATGACTGCCCTAAACTCAACTACATGCCGGACGAGGGGTTGCCTCCGTCCCTTTCTTTTATAAAGATCAAAGAATGCCCTTTGTTGAAGAATTGGTGGCAAAGCAGGAAAAAAATTCCCGACGTCGATCACATAGAGATTGATTATGAAGAATATAGTGGATGAGCCAAAAGCCTCGTCGATCACAGATACACATGAACCCTGATTTTTGCTGTTCACATATCTGGTCAACAAGGATGTGATTGACCCATTGTAGGTACGTTGCTCTTTTCAATCAGCTAATTATAAATGTGATCCTCTTTCTTTTCCCATTAACTTTCTCAAATTCTTTCGTTTACATGGTTTTCTAATATTTTTTTTTGGCTAATAAATTTCTCTTCGTTTCATCACTATCTAATTGTTTTTCCTTTTTGTTTCAATAATTGCATGGAAAAAAAGAAGAAGATAATTAACAGAATTTAGAAGTTCGGTGGGCTTGGTGGCGATTGCAAGAAACAGAGGCTGGGAATTAGAATCCACGATTCTGTGAGGATTTTTCTCCAACTCATTAATATTTGATTCGGTTTTTTCTCAAATGTGTTCTATTTTATATTCTCTAAATTCAAGTTCAAGAATTTCTTTTTTATTTTTAACAAAAAGTGAAAGGATTTTTTTTTTTATTGGAAAATTGATTTAGTTATTGAAAAATTTAGATTTTTTTTTTTTTTTTTATCAATTCTTTATGATGTATGTTACAGAGTTACTGATCGGGAATTATATGTGTTATTTTTGTCACCAACTGAAGCAGAAACAGAATACTGAGTGGATGTTGTACAAGTGCACCAATACAAATCCAGAGCAATTACTAGAACAAGTAATGACTATCTTATTGAAAGCACAACTTCATTTTACCAAATCCTACTATCTTATAATTATTTCTACTTCCTGCCAGGTCAATGTTATCGTGTATGCTTCAGAAGCAGGAGGAATTCTCTCATGTATTAACAAAAAGCCTCTCAGATCTCTCCCTCATGATACACCTGATTAGATCTTTGTTTGGGTTCTTGTGATTTTTTCTTTCTTTCTTTTTGGTAGTAACAAAATGCCCATAACTTTGTCGTTTCTATATTTACATATGCGACAGAAGATATCTATGACATTTCATTTTATTTCTAACACTTTTGTATTTATATCATTGGCAGAAAAGATTTCTTCTCATTAGTTGGGTCTTTGAGTTAAAAGAAAAATGGAAGCCTCCTTTTGAAATGATGATTCACCAATAGAAGTCTTATCTCACTCGTCTCCAAGAGGTGGAAGCCCGATCACCTTATAGTCAGATTCATCTCTCTAGCCTACACATTCACTGTCAAAGGTCAAGAGGCATCTCAGCCCTCCAGCTTGTTCAACAGCGTTTCCAGTACAAGGGTAATAATAGTGGGAATACAGTGTTTATTTTTCGAAAGTTTACCTACAAGTCAAAGACTAACTCCTATATATTTAACAGGTCCCCAAAGATCTAATTGTCATGTTGGTGACATCCTTGGATTGGCACTTTGCCCATTTGGTTCTTCCTCAAAGATGGCCCTATGTTTTAAGGTGGTGAGCATTCAGCATGCAAACTTTAACCAAAGTTCTTATTGGAAACAGGAAAATGAAAAACTTTTCTTGAAGCTTGTGAAGATCATGTAGAGTTTGTGACTTGATTTGAGGCAGCAAATATTTCGGTCCTCCAGAGAGCAGTGTGTGTGAAAGAAGACAGAAGAAGAAGAGATCCTGATACAGCTGTGTTTTCGGCAGTATATAGACTTGAGAGAGAGAAGTCATTTTTGTCTCATTTTTATTCTTACTTAGTCTCTTTTGTGGTAGCATCAAATAAGGGTGGATTGGGGCTTTTGGGTCTAAGTGAATCTCTTTGTAATGTGTTTTGTACTCCATCCTTTTGATAGTGAATTTCTCCTGGATCGTTTCCACCAGTGGATGTAAGCTTGTTAAGCCGAACCACTTAAATCTTGATGTTTCTTTAAATTGTGTTGTTATTTATTATTCTATAATTTTATGATTCTTTGATTATCCTAAAATATTAGTATGTCACAACAAATTAAAAGGGCTTTTTCTTTTCGAATAAGATAATCACACGCAACTTTTCCAGATTCTTTCCCAAGCGGTGGCCAAGTGCTCGTGAAAATCTAAATGTTACTGCTTTCAGTATTTCACCAATTTGTACAATAGAGCAGGACTAGGAATAGGATCCTACCGTCCCCTTTTTGTTATTTATGAATGCATAATCAGATGTGGATTTTGGTGCGTAGAAGTCATTATTTTAGATGTATTTTTTCAAAATGTCTACAGTACTTCTTGCAATTTGAGAATAATTGTTTTCCTTTCATTTCCACACTATGTAAACGAAAACTCCATTATCAGCTTGAAATTGCCAATCAACTCATCATTGTTGTCAGTCAAATGACTGGAGAGCTTTCATTAACTAACATTTTGATTTAAGAGCTACCCTTAACCCTCCCACCCCGCCTCCCCCCTCCCCCTCCCCTTTCAGGATAAGATTCTCCTACAATTTCAAAAAAACTAAAGATTAGCACTGCTAATTCTTGGGCTTAGTGGGGGTAGTGTGTTATGCTCTGTAATATTTTTTCAAACAAATAATAACAAAATTAAGTCTAAAGCTTACTAACCGGTGATCAGAAAGCTAATCGTAAGGGCATTCCCAACGAGCTTCTCCATTTTAAAATTTTTACTAAATTTTAGTAAATATTTCAAAAAAAATCTATTTCAACAAACACTCTATAATTTTTTATTTTATTTTATTTTGTCTCTTGTCAGAATTACATTCAAAATTTGGCTCACAAATTCCATGAGCTATTCAATTTTTTTTTTTTTTTTTATCATTTTTTTAATTTCTCTCCTTATTCACTTCACTTTTAACTTTTTATCTCTCCTCATTTGTTAGGAGTGATTATTTAAAACTAATAAAAAATTAATTTTTAGTTAAAATAGAGAAATATTTAAAAAGTTTGGTGTAAAAAGCTTGTTAAAAGTAGTAGTAGTTAAAATAATAAAAGTAAATTTATTTTAAGTAAAATTTGATTAAAATTTGATGTTATGGTACTTAGGAAAGAAAAATAAGGTCATATTATGGCAATGCCTTTGTAATGCAGGATAATTTCAATTATCTTACAGTTATTTGGATATTTTCTTGTCCAAGGAAAGAAAGGTCAATCTCTGCGAACGACGCATAAAATTCTATTATTCTTAATAGAACAACCAATTCTGAATCATATATTATTCATAATCTAAAGCTTTAATTCCTTTCTTTTGTAACTATACAAGACAAGCAAAAACTGTCCTAAAATGACTATGTCTAATGAAGTGAAGATCACTAATTTTAATTTACCTCTTATTTTTCTTCTTTTTGTACGGACATTGTTAGGCTATGTGGAGCCTAACTTGTGTCCGACCTGATTTAACATTGGAAGGGTTACGTTTTAAATAGTTTTTTTTTTTTTTCTTTCTAAGACTTAGTCCATAGAGGGGAGGCTTAGACAGATTGATGATCGTATTTATAGTCGCTTTTGTGTTTTTAGCATTCTGGTGTAGAATTGACGCCTCATTTGTATTGTTTCTCAAAAAATAATAAAATCTTGCCGTAAATATAATTGTTTTATATTTGTTTTCTTTTTATTTTTGTTTCAAAAAATATGATTTATTCCCTCGCAAACATGTCAAAAAATAAAAGGAAAGGGTATTTTTTTATTATTATTATTATTCTTTCATTCATTTCCATACAAATTAGGATCAAGTTGATCAACCGAAACTAAATATCATTTCCATTAAAAAAAAATTAATGATACTTATTTTAAATTTATCTTAACTGTCATATTTTTCTTTAACTCATTTCCATACAAGTACAGACTTGGGCGCTCTTCCTCTACTCACCTTCGATGGCAGTGGGTCACCTCCCAAGTTTTGCTTCTCCAATAATGGAGGCGTTAAAACATCACTGTTCAGATTAGTGTATAAATTTAAAATAGAATAAAAGAAAAATAATAGTGAAAGTAAAGGAGAGAAAAAGAGATAAAAGGTTTATGTAGTTGGGTAAAATTTAAAGGACTATAATACGTACGTTTCTATATATAAATGAATAAATCAACTTATACATGATAATAAACTTCAATCACCGTATGATCTGTTTTTTGGCTTCTTCTTCAATAATCTTAAAATAATGAATCGTTCTTATCATTCACTATTTTTATTTTTAATGGTTAATAGTTGAAGGCCGACGACCGACCTGCTTACCAAATTTTTTGGCTTGTTCATTCAAATGCAATAAATAAAGAGCAAATTGCCGATTACTTTTCCATAGTTTTAAGAGCAACTTGCCCATCACTATCATATTATATTTGTTATAAATTATGATTTCAAAGTTCCACACGCTGCCTACTTCAACTGAGTTCAGAAACGAACACCGGATTTTTGTGCAATTGATGACGTTTAATTAATTCAAAAATTATATAAGTTAACTGCATATAATTGGAGAAGTTAATTGGAGTGACTTGAATAAACTCAATTACACATGTCCAAGAACAAACAGTCTTTTAAATCAATTAGAGAGAACAAAATAATAATTTTAAAAAAAAAAAAAAAAAAAAAAAAAAACAAACAAACAAACAAACAGTCTCGCCAGTAATAGAGAATACATCTGAAGATTATTACAAATTTTTAAAATTTTAGGGGCCATATCGGCCCTTGTCCAGTAATCTTTTGTGATGATACCAAAAGAGAGCTTGCATTTTTGCTCGACTCTTTCCAATTACCTTCCTTTATGCCTCACCGGCCATTTCTGGGAGAGAGCTATTTGTAGTGGCGCTCAAATTAAAAATAAAAATAATATTCTTCTTATCAAATAATATAATACAGTTCTAAAAATTACATTTTAACCCCTAAAGTATTCACCATTTGGCATTCTGGTGCCCAATGTACAAAAAAAGATAAATGACCCCCAATTTAGCCCACAATTTGCACTTAATACCTTCCGTCCACTTACCCGTCACTTTTAACATTAAGGGCTAAAGTTTCAATTTGACCCTTCCCTCATTCAACCTGTTTACACTCATATTAAAAACAAAAGAAAAACTTTGTTAGGGGGCTTATTGTAATTTTAGTGAAATTTGAGTTTTCACATATGTAATTGTTTTTTAAGTCAGATCCTTCTGACTTAAGAGTGTGTGGGGGGTTTGTCCCTCATTGCTCGTGATGTAGCCCTTGGGCATTTTAGATCCAAAATAGCACATGCTATTTGTTCAAAAAAAAAACAAAAAAAAAAAAAGAAAAAGAAAAGCCCATCCCCACTTTCATCTTATTTTACAAAAAAGAAAAAAGAAAAGCATGTAGAATGAAAGCAACCCCGACGTTGGTTCTCAAATGTCTCAAATATGGCCCATGCACTTGATCGTTCCTTCTAAAGCAATGTCCTCGAAATTGCTCGATCTAGGGGTGTAAATCCGGACCGGATATAACCGGCCGGGAATCCGGATCCGGGCATTAACCGGCTCCGGGAAACCGGAAAACCGGGAAATCCGGTTGGAACCCGGGTACCCGGGGTACCCGGAGCCGGAGCCGGGTATTTATTTCAAAAAATCCCGGATATACCCGGGTACCCGGCTCCGGGTAGGTTATTTAATTAAAAAATGAAAAATTACCACATAGTCAGATTTTAATAACGGTTGAAGTAGCAGTAAATGATTGCAAAATTAATTACATCAGACATTAAAACTAATGTTAAACTGAGACTAAATTTAAGTAATTAAGTCTATTGCAGACCAGTTTAACACAGAAAAATTATCTCTTTCTTCTGTCATTTTTTAGTGAATCCTGAAAGGATTAATGGTCAGGCCAGGGGAGGTAAAAGTCAGTGATCATGAAGTAATGTATATTTATTAAGTTGATATATAATTGGTGGTGCAGATGTTGTTTGGGAGTTGCTAAACGCCATTGACGAGAGTGGAAACTCGCCATTGCACCACGCTTGTATTCAAGGGCACAGGGAGATAACCCGGATGCTCCTCAAGTGTGACGCAACTCTCGCTTCGCAATATAACTTCAATGGTCACATGCCAGTACACATGGCATCGATGAATGGCAGAGTTTCAGTCCTTGAAGAATTGGTGCTGATCGCTCCGGCATCTTTTAACCATGCCACGAATGAGGGAGAGACGGTCTTTCATCTGGCTGTGATATACGGCCAATACCAGGCCCTTGTGTACTTGGTGCATACCTGCAACGGTACAAATCTCATTCACCGTCTAGATAATTATGGTAACACCATTTTACATCTTGCAGTTTCCGCTGGGCAACATCAGGTGAGAAACGAATGTTAATTACATTTTTTTTTTTAATGAGATTTAAGAGAGTAAATTCTGCGGGAGGGTCAGGGTGATCGACATTGCAAACCAGGAACGACACTAGAGATTATTTGGAAAATCCTACGTTGTTACTTTGATGTTTCAAGTAAAGCCATAGGATTGACGACACAGTAGTGCAGGTTGTCATGAATGCGTTGACAAAATCATTCATTAATAGAAATTTAGGAATTTCATGGTGGTTTCCCTGTGTCACTGTCCGAATCTCTTTCTTCATAAATACGTTATGAATATATTTCATTAAGTCAACCGTTTCTGATCGATCTTCTAATTGAATACTTTATTTCACGTTAATTTGTTTCAGATAGTAATATAAAAAAAAAGTATAAAAAAAAAAAGTAATATTTTTTTTGTGTCAATATAAAAAGTAAAATTTAATTGTGTCAATATAAAAAAAAAAAAGTAATATTTTTTTTTTAATATATAACCCGGACCGGATACCCGGTTTTACCCGGGTACCCGTGTAAAACCGGGTACCCGGACACCCCGGATACCCGGGATACCCGGGTCCGGGCCCGGGTGTAAAAATCTTAAAATCCGGGGACCCGGAGCCGGTTCCCGGGTTTCACCCAATACCCGGGAACCCGCTCCAGATTTACACCCCTAGCTCGATCTCTTCCTTTTCCTTCTTGTTTGATTTACATTTTTTTTTTTTCCTTTTCTTTTTCTCACGAAAGGGCTTTCTATTTTTCTGAGTTGTTTTCTATCTTTTTTCCAAAGTATCGTCCATGAGACGTCAACCCCTCCAACTCCTTTTAGTGTGATTGACTATTTTAAAAACTAGGTTAAATACGATACAACTCCATGTTGTTTTAAATTTTTATGTTTTTGCTTATTGTGCTTCATTTTTTACTATAGATATATATATAATACTTATGCTATGGGAAAAGACGGAGATGATATATTTGTCTAATTTTCTGTCCAAAACTAATAGATTGTCACGTGTCAACTCCTGAGAGTAGACACGTGTCAAAAACTCAAAATCTAAAAAAAAAATTAAAAACCAAAAAATTAAAAGCTTTAAAAATTAAAAAAAAATGAAAATATTAAAACTAAAAAACATATATATATATATATATATATATTATATATATATATTAAAAACTAAAAAAAAATGAAGAAAAAAAAAAAGGTAGGGAGGTTGAATCACCCCTCTTGGGGACCACCCCCATGGCCCATGGGAGTGGTTCGGCCACCCCTAAGGGCCAAACATCCTAATTTTTTTATTTATTTTTTTTTCTTTGGCCCTTGCCACCTCCAAACCGGCCATGAGGATGGCTCCTCTTCTTCTTCTTTTTTCAATTTTTTTTTTTTCAGTTTTAATTTTATTCTTTTGAAGTTTTATTATTTTAATTTTATAATTTTTTTTATCAATTTTAAAGCTTTTTTTTAAAAAAAAAAAAATTATGACACATGTCTACTCTCAAGAGTTGACACGTGGCAAATCGTTAATTTTTGGACGGAAAAACTAACGAAGGTATCGATTTCGTCTTTTCCCATAGCACAGGTACCATCTGTGGTAAAAAAAAATGAAGCACAATGGGTAAAAAATAAAAATTTGAAACCATATGGGGCTGTAACGTATTTAACCTTAAAAACTATTTTAGAGTCATTGATTATTACAAAGAGACATTATACACATGTATCTTTTGAATATTTCTTTTTTAAATCAACCATTGAATCTGTAGAACTCACATGTAGATTCTACATATTCAATTATTAATTTAAAAAAGAGATGTACAAAAAATGTATAAGAGATGTAAAAATATCATTTCTCTATTCCAAAATTTGTTTCGGGCTAGTTAGGTCGCCTTATCGGTTGCTTTTGAGTAGGGCTAGCAATTTTTGACACGACTCGTGAATCCGATACGAAGTTAAAGGGTTAGAGCTAAGCTTAAAAGGGTTTGGGTCATAAATGGTTAACTTGTTAGACACATTTAATAAATAATAATAATAAGAATAATAAATATCAAATTTTAGTTTTTTTTTTAAATATATATATATTTTTTTTTTTTTAATTTTTTAATTTTTTATGATTATAGTTTTTTTTTTTTTTAAAAATGTTATTTTTTAATTGAAAAATGACATGCGACAGGAGTATTATGAGCATATTTCGCCAAATGAGCATTTTTCAAAGGTTTTGATAGTTTGAAAGGGCAAAGTCCAAGCCTTGGAACTTCGGGAGACTATCCATTAAATGATTGATATTTTAGAGAACTAAATTGTAATTTTCCCTATTTGTTATATATCCAAATGCACCAAGTCCAAAATCCCTCAAACCTAATCATCAACACAAATTGAAGTAGTCAGAAAAGCTTAATCTATAAATTAGATAACATAAAAGTGAGCAAGTCTTCTTTTAGAAAATTAACCTTGTTTAGCAACGAAAAGAAAAATAATCTTTTACGAGACCTCAAAGCTCATTGGTTCTACAGAAGACAGCACCTCAAACCCTCTTACCGTGGATGCATTTTTCATAATAGTTGAATAGAGAAGTTCCATAATTGCCGATGGAAAAAATAACTAATGAAACACTCCTTAAATTCAAGGCTTCTAATTTCATGTTCTGTTTTACACTTTCCAATAAGTTTCTTTTGAAGGCGATAAGTTAATTTGCCAGCACAACCAAGAGTATCAAGTTGAGAGGGATGGAGAAGGCAGTTGGGAAGTGAAGAGGTGCAGAGAGAAAAAAAAAAGAAAAAAAGAAAAAAAGCCATTAATAAACAATGCCAGTCATTATAAATATCTCCTATTTGTAAACTGTGTTTTTATTCTCTATACAGTTTATTAAAATTATTTGAGGGATGCTTGGTTGAAAGCTTCAGGAGTAGGGGCAGTTTGAGGGATGCTTGCTTGCTGGGATCCTTCTCAATTGGCTTATTTTATTTGATTACTATCATTATTATCCTCCTACCCACTTATTGAAAAAACTTCAATCACCGTATGCTCTGTTTTTTGGCTTCTTCTTCAACAATCTTAAAATAATGAATCGTTCTTATCATTCACTATTTTTATTTTTAATGGTTAATAGTTTAAGGCCGACGACCGACCTGCTTACCATATTTTTTTGGCTTGTTCATTCAAATGCAATAAATAAAGAGCAAATTGCCGATTACTTTTCCATAGTTTTAAGAGCAACTTGCTCATCACTATCATATTATATTTGTTATAAATTATGATTTCACACAAAGAGGTCTCCACGTGAATAATAAAGCTGTTGATGAGTGGACTACCCTTCTTTCTCTTCACCGGATGTTTTGTCTTTTGTCTTCAAATTCATTGTATTAGATTTTGTTTATCGAAACCATTCAAGCCTCTAAAACAGTTTATCAAAAACAACAAATTCTGCACGATCACGATAAAAGGAAAACAAAAGAAAAGAAAAACCCATCCCCACTTTCATCTTATTTTATAAAAAAAAAAAAAAAAAAAAAAAAAAAAAATGAAAGCAGCCACGGCGTTGGTTCTCAAATGTCTCAAATATTTGTCTGTTTTCACTTCAAAAAATATTTAAAGAGTTTGGTGTAAAAAGCTTGTTAAAAGTAGTAGTTAAAATAATAAAAGTAAATTTTTTTTAAGTAAAATTTGATTAAAATTTGATGTTATGGTACTTAGGAAAGAAAAATAAGGTCATATTATGGCAATGCCTTTGTAATGCAGGATAATTTCAATTATCTTACAGTTATTTGGATATTTTCTTGTCCAAGGAAAGAAAGGTCAATCTCTGCGAACGACGCACAAAATTCTATTATTCTTAATAGAACAACCAATTCTGAATCATATATTATTCATAATCTAAAGCTTTAATTCCTTTATTTTATAACTATACAAGACAAGCAAAAACTGTCCTAAAATGACTATGTCTAATGAATTAAAGATCACTAATTTTAATTTATCTTTTATTTTTCTTCTTTTTGTACGGATATTGTTAGGCTATGTGGAGCCTAACTTGTGTCTGATCTGATTTAACATGAGTAATGATTCAATGCTACCCAAAGATACAACTTTTTACCACCTTGCCTATGTAGCAAGGTGGTCCCCCACTACTTTTTGAATTTTTTTATTTTTTAAAAATAAATTAAGGTGAGGGACCACCTTGCCACATAGGCAAGGTGATGAAAAGTTGTATATTTAGGTGGTAGTGAATCATTATTCATTTAACATTGGAAGGGTTACGTTTTAAATAGTTTTTTTTTTTTTTTTTTTTTTCTAAGACTTAGTCCATAGAGGGGAGGCTTAGACAGATTGATGATCATATTTATAGTCCCTTTTGTGTTTTTAGCATTCTGTGTAAAATTGACGCCTCATTTGTATTGTTTCTCAAAAAATAATAAAATCTTGCTGTAAATATAGTTGTTTTTTATTTGTTTTCTTTTTATTTTTCGTTTCCCACTCGTTTCGAAAAATATGATTTATTCCCTCGCAAACATGTCAAAAAATAAAAAGAAAGGGTATTTTTTTTTTTTTTCTTTCATTCATTTCCATACAAATTACGATCAACCGGAACTAAATATCATTTCCATTAAAAAAAAATTAATGATACTTATTTTAAATTTATCTTAACTGTCATATTTTTCTTTAACTCATTTCCATACAAGTACAGACTTGGGCGCTCTTCCTCTACTCACCTTCGATGGCAGTGGGTCACCTCCCGAGTTTTGCTTCTCCAATAATGGAGGCGTTAAACATCACTGTTCAGATTAGTGTATAAATTTAAAATAGAATAAAAGAAAAATAATAGTGAAAGTAAAGGAGAGAAAAAGAGATAAAAAGGTTTATGTGGTTGGGTAAAATTTAAAGGACTATAATACGTACGTTTCTATATATAAATGAATAAATCAACTTATACATGATAATAAACTTAAATCAACTTATATTAAGAAATACAAATTCATCGTAGACTAAAAAATATAAATTAATAATATTTTATGTATATTTAGAATATACTTAAAATATATATTCTACCCATCACTTTCCTGCTTTTGATTTTCTTTGATTATTCTCATTCAATCACGGGGTGTGGAGTCCACCCCATTCACTGGAATCCAAATCTCGCCCGCCCACTAATGACTAACGAGTGGAGGAGGCTGCCGCAAGGCCCTTCTTTTTTTCCCGAGCAGCCGTGTGGGTCCATTTCTTTTTTTCCCGAGCAGCCGTGTGGGTCCATCACTCCCATTATCTGTTTCCTGTATACTGTTCTTTTCGCTCTGCCGTTTGCTCCTCCATTCATCTTCCTTCATTTCCTTTCATTTGATCTTCCTTTGCAATCTCATTTTGCTCTCCCGTTTGCAATCACCTTCCTCCATTTCCTTTCACTTCTTCCATTACAAACCAGAAACACATGGCTGCAGAGGCAGTTCTCTCTGCCTTCCTCCAAGCGTTGTTTGATGGAATGGCATCTCAGGAGTTCAAGGACTTCTTTCGGAATCGCAAACTCAACGAAGGAGTCATAGAGAAGCTGAAGATAGCATTGCTGTCTGCGCATAAACTTCGGGAAGACGCGCAGAAAAAGCAACTTACGGATCCTTCCGTGGGAGAGTGGCTTCATAAGCTGAAAGATGCTGTCTATGATGCAGAAGACGTCTTGGACGAGATAGCCACTGAAGCCTTGCAGCGTAAGTTGGATGTTGAATTTCAAACCACTGCATATAAGGTACGAAACTCCATCTCTACTTTCTTTAGTCATTTTGTCAAGGAGATAGAGCCAAAGATAGAAAAGCTAGTTGACAGACTAGAATATCTAGCAAAACAAAAGGATGTTCTACGTCTGACAGAAAGTGTTGGAGAAGAATCATCGAAAAGATCGCACATGACTTCTTTGGTTGAAGAATCTTGTATTTTTGGTAGGGATGGTGATAAGGAAAAAATAATAAGCTTGTTGCTTTCAAATGATGCAAGTGGCAACGAAAATCTATGTGTGATTCCCATAGTCGGCATGGGAGGAATTGGCAAAACCACTCTTGCTCAACTTGTATACAATGATGAAAGGGTGAAGGAGCATTTTAAGGTTCAAGCATGGGTTTGTGTTTCAGATGAGTTTGACGTGTTAAAGCTAACGAAAACAATTCTGGAAGAGGTGGACTCGTCTACTAACGTTGATAGTAAGAATCTAAATCTGCTTCAACATGCACTAAATAAGAAATTGATGGGGAATAAATTTCTACTAGTTCTAGATGATGTTTGGAATGAGAATTGTGCTGATTGGGAGGTGTTAAGCAATCCATTTAAATCTGTGGCACCAGGAAGTATGGTCATTGTAACTACACGCAATGACAGTGTTGCATCAATCATGCGCACTGCTCCAACTCATCGCCTAAACACGTTACTAGAAGATGATTGTTGGTCACTATTTGCAAAACACGCATTCTACGATGACAACTCTGATGCACGTCATCCAGAGCTAGAAGTAATAGGTAGAAAAATTGTGAAAAAGTGTCAAGGACTACCTTTAGCGGCCAAAACAATTGGGGGTTTCTTGCGATGTAAACTAGATGTTGATGAATGGGAAAGGATATTGAAGAGCGAATTATGGGATTCGCCAACGACTATTAAGACAAATATTCTTCCAGCTTTAAGTCTCAGTTACACATATCTTCCCTCACATTTAAAGCAATGCTTTGCTTACTGTTCAATATTTCCCAAGGATTATGTTTTAAACAAATATGAACTAGTCTCATTATGGATGGCAGAAGGTTTCTTAAAAGAAACTAAAGACAAAAGAATGGAAGAGGTTGGTGAAGATTACTTAAAAGATTTGACATCAAGAGCATTGTTGGAGCAATCAAGTGGCAACAAATCAAGTTTTGTAATGCATGATCTTGTCAACGATTTGGCAAAATATGTATCTGGACAATTTACCTTTAAATTGGGGGTTGACAATTCCCATGAAATTGTGAACCAGACTCGCCATTTGTCATATATTAGAGAACCATTTAATAACTTTAAGAAGTTTGAGGCTCTTTATGTGGCTAGGCGATTGCGAACATTCTTCGCCTTAAATTTTCAACTACCCCCTTCTGACTTGTACTTAACTAAAAGTGTACCACTTGATTTATTGCCAAATTTAAGATGCTTACGGGTGCTCTCTCTATCTCACTATCGAAATATGACTGAGTTGCCTAAGTCAATTGGTAAAATTAAGCATCTACGTTATTTGGATCTTTCTAGTACTCCAATTAAAAGGTTGCCTAATTCCATATGTAAGTTGTGCAATTTGCAAACATTGAATTTATCAGGTTGTAAAGATCTTGCTTCATTACCAAGAGATATGCAGAAACTCATTAATTTACGTCATCTTGATATTAGCGGAACTGCCATAAAGAAGATGCCAATGCAGCTGAGTAGTCTAAAATGTCTACAAACATTAACTAAATTTATCATCGGCAAACACAGTGGGGCTTGCATTGAAGAGTTGGGGAAACTTGCAAATCTTCGAGGAAGGCTGTCTGTTTCTGAGTTGCAAAACATTTTATCTCATTCTAAAGCTTTGAAAGCATGCTTGAATGATAGGAAGTATCTTGAGGAGTTGGTGTTGAAATGGAATGCATTGGATAATAATATTTCAGAATGCCAAAGATCTGTTCTTGACAACCTCCGGCCCCATTGTAACTTGAAAAGACTAACTATCAAGAACTATGGCGCCGAAAGCCTTCCGGATTGGGTTGGGCATCATTCATTCTCTAATTTGGTGTCCCTTTGCCTAAAAAATTGTAAACATTGTTTCAACTTGCCACCACTTGGGCAGCTACCCTCTTTGCAAGACCTTTCTATTATTGGGTTTGAAGGAGTTATTAAAGTGAGTTGTGAGTTTTATGGCATCAATTCTTCATTAGTTAAGCCATTTGGAGCCTTGAAAGTTATAAGGTTCCAGCAAATGTTGAAGTGGGAGGAATGGTCTTTTTTTGATGCTGAAAACAAAGGTGGAGCTTTTTCTCAACTTGAAGAGCTTTATATTGTGGACTGCCCTAAGTTGACAAAACGGCTGCCCGTCCATCTTCCTTCCTTGGCCAAACTTGAGATTTGTGGATGTCCGCAGCTGGTGGATTCATTCCCAAAGGCTCCTACTGTACGCAAATTGCAGCTAGCACACTGTGACGAGGTTCTGTTAAGGGAATTGCCAGCTGGGTTGCAAAAGCTCAACATTGAAGGATTTAGCGAACTAGAGTCCCTTCCCCAGGGACTCGTGAACTCCGGCGAGAATCTTCAAAAGTTAACAATCTCACGCTGTATGAAGTTAGAGCTCACTGCACAACTTAACTTTTCATCCCTTGAAAGATTGCTTTTGGGCGGTTGTGATTCCTTCAAGTCATTTCCATTAGATTTATTCCCAAAGCTTAATGAAATCCAAATCGTTGGGTGTAAGAATATGGAATCATTTACAGTTTCAGAACAACATGGATGTGATTTAGTGACCTTGGAGATTGCGATCAGGGATTGCCCTAAATTTGTGTCTTTTCCAAAAGGAGGAATTCGTGCCCCCAAACTTAGAAAATTTGATGTGTTCGGTTGTACAAGTTTGAAGTCACTGCCTGAGAAGATGCATATACTCCTGCCTTCTCTTATAGGTTTTGGAATATTTGGTTGTCCAGAAGTTGAATCGTTTCCCGAAGGAGGCTTTCCTTCAAATGTGAAACTGATTTATATATGTAATTGTGAAAAACTCTTTGCCGGTCGAATGAGATGGGGTTTGCAAAAACTTCCTTCTGTTACAGTTATGCGAATCATTGGCAATCTTGAAGATGTGAAGTCCTTTCCAGAGCCAGAGTTGTTGCCTTCTTGTCTGATTCACCTTTGTATCAATGGTTTTCAAAATATGAAATCTTTGGACTATAAAGAACTTCAACACCTCACATCTCTTGAGGAATTGTGGATCGATAACTGCCCTAAGCTCAAGTACATGCCAAAAGAGGGGTTGCCTGCGTCCCTTTCTATTATAAAGATCGATAGATGCCCTTTAATGAAGAAGCAGTGGCATAGCAAGAGAAGAAAAGAATGGCGAAAGATTCCTAACGTCGATCACATATTGATTGATAAAGAAGAATATAGTGGATGAGCCAAAAAGCCTAGCAAGAGTCCCATTTTCCCTATGACTCCAACTGTAGCTCCGCCATGAAGCTCATCTTTTGAAAAAGTGTTGTGCTATTCACATAGCTGGTCAACAGGGGAGTCATTCACCAAATGTACGTACGTTGCTCTTTTCAATAAACTAATTCTAGTTTAATTGTTTTTCTTTTTGTTTGAATAATTACATGGAAAATTTTTAATTAACAGAATTGAAAGTTCAAATAGCTTGGTGGTGAGTACAAGAAACAGAGGCAGGCAAATAGAATCCACGATTCTGTGAGGCATGACTACCAGAAGGTTAGCTAATTAATCCAACTCATTAATATTTGATTCAATTGTAACATATTGATCTGATTTAGTTATTGTGCTCGAAGGGCAATCACCTAATGTGTTTAATTATATGGGTACAGAAGAGCCTTCAAAAGAACCTTTTGACATTAACTCTGAACCCGAGGAGATCAAGTCTCAGCCAGTAGCAAAGAATAAAGCCCCAGGTAAAAAGCCAACAGGGGCTGCTTGCTACACCTACTGCTTCGGCATCGACTGTTGATGCATATAAAAAGTTGCTTTCTGCTATTCCTGGGTTTGAATACTTTGGGAAGCTTTTCAAGGTACTACGACCATTTTTTTTTTTTTTTTTTTTTTTTTTTTATCAATTCTTCATGATGTATGTTACAGAGTTTGTGATTGGGAATTATATGTGTTATTTTTTTCACCAACTGAAGCAGAAACAGAATACTGAGTGGATGTTGTACAAGTGCACCAATACAATTCCAGAGCAATTACTAGAACAAGTAATGACTATCTTATTGAAAGCACAACTTCATGTTACCAAACCTACTTGAGAATCCCTTTATAGTTATTTCTGCTCCCTGCCAGGTCACTGTTATCGTGTATGCTTCAGAAGCAGAGGAATTCTCTCAAGTATTAACAAAAAGCTTCTCAGTTCTCTTCCTCAAGACAGATCTTTGTTTGGGTTCTTGTGATTTTTTCTTTCTTTCTTTTTGGTATAAGAATTCTTGCAGTTTACAAAATCCAAGGAAAAAAAGAAGACAGAAAAATAGGTGGTAAATGCCCATAACTTTGTCGTTTCTATATTTACATGTGACAGAAGATATCTATGATATTTCATTTTATTTCTAAAACTTTTGTATTTATATCATTGGCAGAAAAGATTTCTTCTCATTAGTTGGGTCTTTGAGTTAAAAGAAAAATGGAAGCCTCCTTTCGAAATGATGATTCACCAATAGAAGTCTTATCTCACTCGTCTCCAAGAGGTGGAAGCTCGATCACCTTATAGTCAGATTCATCTTTCTTACACATTCACTGTCAAAGGTCAAGAGGCATCTCAGCCCTCCAGGCTCCAGCTTGTTCAACAGCGTTTCCAGTACGTACATGGGTAATAATAGTGGGAATACAATCTTTCTTTTTGGGAAGAACCAAATAGCGTTAACTAACTGCTATTTAACAGGTCCCCACAGATGTTGGATATCCTCATCGACAACCCAAATACCAGAAAATTGATGGTGCTGATCGAGACCCACTAATTGGTCATGTTGGCCGGTGACATCCTTGGATTGGCATTTTGCTCATTTGGTGGTTCTTCCTCAAAGATGGCCCCATGTTTTAAGGTGGTGAGCGTTCAATGTGCAAACTTCAACCAAATTTCTTCCTGCAGAGAGGAAAATGGAAAACTTTCCTTGAAGCTTGTGAAGATCATGAGGGGGGTTTTCTTTTTCAAATAAGATAGTCGTATGCAACTTTTCCTGATTCTTTCCAAAGCGGTGGCCAAGTGCTCGTGAAAATCAAAATGTTACTGCTTTCAGTATTTCACCAATTTGGACGTTGGTGTGACTTGTGTCATCAAGTCTAACACGGTTTGGTTTTTCCTTTTACTTTGGGGTTTTGGAGTCATACACCAATTCAAGTAGTATTAGGAGAGAGATCCATCGACTTGTAGGCTTTAATTATAAAAGGTCTAGCTTTGGTTCCTTTGGCACATGTGGAGTAAGGCGCTGCAGTGTTATAGTGAGAGAGAAAGACGGCGAGAGCACCAAAAGAAAGAGAGGATTTTTTTTTTTTTTTTTTTTGTTATTCTCATTTTGGATAAAAGTGAGAATTGGATGTATTGGGGCTATGAATTCTGAGTGATTTTCTCTCTACTATGTTTTGTACTCCCATCTTCATAGTGAATTTCTTCGTGATTGTTTCCGCTAGTGGACGTACCTCATATCGAGAGAACCACTTAAATCTTGGTGTCATGTGTGGTTGATTTAATTTTGTGTCATTTTTTGCATCTCACATGTCTTGAAAAATAGGATAAATTTAACCAAAGTTCTTATTGGAGACAAGAAAATGAAAAACTTTCCTTGAAGCTTGTGAAGATCATGAGGGATATTTCTTTTCAAACAAGATAGTCGTATACAACTTTTCCTGATTCTTTCCAAAGCAGTGGCCAGGTGCTCGTGAAAATGGAAATGTTACTGCTTTCAGTACCTCACCAATTGAGACAGCTTAATCTAGCTATTATTTTCAAATCAAATATGTTACTACATAATTAGTTCCTTTGTTTAGATACAAAGTTGTACAGTAGAGCATGACTAGGAACAGGATCCTGCCGTCCTTTTTTGTTTTCAATGAATGGATAATCAGATGGGGATTTTGTTGCATTGAAGTCATACATTATTTTAAATCTACTTTTCAAAATGTTTGCAGTAATTCTTGGCTCTTGTGATTTGAGAATAATTGTTTTCCCTTTCATTTTCACAATATCAGGAGAAAAAAGAGACGGAGGGGGGGAGAGTTGGAGATCCCCATTAGTAAAGACATGCTAAATGTCACAATAAACTAGTAATCTCCAATTAGCAACAAGATTAGCTGATGAACCCAAGATTACATGATGTTTTACTTACAATCAATCCTTGGTAGAGACCTCAGGAGATGAAAATTTTCAACAAGCTTGACGCTGCACAGCTAAAAACATACTCTTATAATTAAGCACCATCCATCTTTTCTTCTTCCAGATGATAAAGTCGCAGGGCACTGGCTCTTGAGGAGTTAAGTTTTGGAACTTCAGGCCAAAATGACCTGTGACCTAGTCTCCTATTGGAGTAGGTTCAGACCTTTTAGTCATAGGAAGGCCTTAGCTGGGTGGCATCAATATGCATAAAGCTGAAGCTCCAGGTCATTTTATAAGTCCAAAAATACCAAAAAAGAGAACCCTTGTGAGGAGGGTGATTAACCAGACTACTCTTCCACCGTGGTTCCCTCATTTGAGTTGCTGTCAGGTACCATATCATTCTCGTCATCTCTACTAGCATTCTTATCCACCTCCTCATTCGAATTCAATGGAACATCTCTGTTTTCACTATTTATAAGGCCATCCATCTTTGTATCCTCTTCCATGTTGCTTTCATGTGGCATATCCTTTGCTGCACCATCAGCAGCTGCTGGTATATTGGTGTCTATATCATGGTAAATGGGCATTGAATTCTGTTGACCGTTTTGCGCCTCGTATGCACCCGAGTAGGCTGTATAATGATCAGATTGATGTCTCATGTACTGTTCCTGGCAACAAGAAAACTGACTGTGTCAGCTTAAGAATTTAGTGAATCATGCAAGGACAGCTAGTAAAACTAAAATTATGAATAAAATGTTCCAATGGAACAGATTAAGCCCTCATCCAGCATTGATGCATAATAAGAATTACAAAAGTATAAAAAATAAATGAATTAAGCAATGACAAGCTTTTCCGCAAAAATCAGAGTCAAGTTATTCCAAATTGATGAACTGAGCATGCACTAAAGAGGACAGAAACTTATCTTGAAAGAAAGAGAGGCATACCTGATACCTCCAGTTAAAAATGTTAATCATCTCATCAACACTGCTGACAAGATGGATGGGTTCAGTATCTTCAACACAGCGTTCAGTATATCGTGTCATCTCATCCAAATTGAGGGCAAGATGATCAGGTCTCTGAAGCAGATGTTGAAATGTAGGCTGCAATTCGTAGCATTGTTCAAACAGAGAACGGCGGCAAAACACATACAGACCAAGTCGAGCACGAGACATGGCAACAACCAATCTTCTGACATCGCGAAGGTGACCAACAAAGCGAGTGCGCACAAGAGACAGCAATATAAAATCGTTTTGCTGACCTTGAAACTTATCAACAGTAGTTACCTGAAGACGAAAAACAGGGAAAATAAAGATAAATCTTTTCTTGATAAGTAATAATTTATTGAAAAATGATTTTCGTCTGGTTCTACTAATATTATTTAGAGGAATAAATGGACAACCATGACTTTACATGGTCTTCCTTGGTGTTACACAGGCCAAGTAGAATTAGGAAGCCCTACAATGGATCCTGCCAGATCTCAAGTTGGCTTCCTCTGAAAAGGTCGAAGAAATTCATTGTGAAGTGGAAAAATACAAATATGCCTTCTATTGGATAATACATATTCGTCACGAAACAAATATGTGACATGTAGAGAGCCTGACCCATTATTTAACTACCGATATGTCTGCAAGTTGCAAGTTATAACATAAAGGGGGTAAGCTAAGCGGTTTACCTTACTGGGTGGACCGATGAAATCATATGGAATGCATCTTCTATTGATAACATCACGGATCAAAAGTTTCTGGCCATTGTATGTTGTCAAGATTGATATCTTATTAGCAGGGTAACCTAGTAAACGCATGTACATATAAACACTGACAACATATTCAGCTTCTCCCTCGTTTTGATAGAACCAAGGAGAAGGGGCAGTCTCTCCTTTCCCCTGGTAATCAGGTACATCAATCAACTGATAATCATAGGAAAATCCAGCGTTTGCTCTATGGAATATTGCCTCCTCCTTTACATAAGGAAGGTCTCCCAAATCCCTGTACCTCCAGTTGTAAAGTTTGGCTATACTTGGCCTAGCTCTACCCTGGGCATTGAGCTCAATATAAGGAATGCCCAGACGAACAAACCTTGTAAATAGACTTTGATCCATGTGACTGTACTTCTGGAAAGCCATATTCTTCACAACAGGTGGCAACTGGTGATGATCACCAATCAAAATGCAACGTTTAAGCCGTGCATAACCATCTTCTTGCCTCTGAAGCAACATTGGGATAAAGGTCTCAATCTCCAATATTTGGGCACTTTCTTCCATCAACAAGTTATCATACTTGAAACCTATTTGAAGAAAATCTTTCCTCTTCAGAGCTGCATGAGTGCAAGTCATTGCAACAATCTTTGCCTGCTTCGTCATTAGATAATTAGCTCGGTCAGCCGTTGACTTGAGCAATTCAAATGCCCTACACTCTTCAAGCTCTTGGAACATCGTCTTAAGATGACGAAAGCACCCCTTAGCCGCTCTCATGTCTTTCTCAAATGACTCACCCGTAAAAACTGGATGCGGTGAGTTGGAGAAAAATTCCTTGAAGGGGAAGCGGTCTTTAACAAATGCTGCTTTATCCTCATTTTCTGCACAAGCAGCCAGGAATTGCTCCCAGCGAGAGTATACATGAAGCAACCAAAAGTATCCAGCAGTTTCACAAGTATAACCTACATCCTCGGGCAGTTGGAGAGATCTTGCCAGCCTCTCCACTTCACTAAGTAATTCTAAACGCCGAACAAGCATTGCATTTACACGGCCTTGCCTGCTGAAGTCAAGATCAGTTGCTAGCTCTTGTTCACCTTGACCAAGTCGAAGAAGATAGCGTGCAGGTACATCCCTCTGAAACAATAAACAGAAACATGCCTTAAAACCTATTATACAAACTGCTAGCTTAAATACTGGACAAGTAGAATCATTCCACAAATGAGCGGGGCAGAGTCAAGTCATAATCCTGAAGGGATAACCTATCCGCACCTGCATTATCTTCTCAAAAAGGTCATTCAGAGCCTGATTTGAATGAGTGATAATTAATGTTCGCTGAGAAGGACAATTGTGATAAAGAACATTCAAGATTTGCACAGCTGTATCCGTCTTTCCCGTACCAGGTGGACCCACAACCATAGTTAGTCCAGGCTGAATACCAGAGATGATTGCTCCAATCTGTGCAACAGAAAGGATTATAAGTACTTAGTGACACTTTTTTATAAAACTATTATTATTCGTAAAAAAAAAAAAAAAAAAAAAAAAAAAGGTACTTAGTGACACTATAATATAACTGAGATCACCAACATTTGCATTTGATTCAAAGTTTGTTACTTTTAGAATGATGTAGAAAGAAAAATTAAATAGTGATATCTACACAAACATCAGCACCTAGTTTGGAAGGAATCCAGAACCAGAACATGACAATACAATAGCTAAACTATAGTTGAACATGTGATTTAGTGTCTAATACTAATTCAAAAAAATAATTAGCACTAAGACGAGTTTAATCACAACAAAAAACGGTACTGCTACACAAATTAAAGTAAACCATTGAAATGAAGATTGAGGATCCCAAAAATGACTTATCACAGAAGTATAAATATTACCTGCAGTTTAAACAAAGGCACTGAGATTATATAACCATTTATACATGAAAATAGCATAACAGAGATATCTTCCAGACCAAGAGTCTTTGCATTATCTTACAGTCATAAATCTGACCAACATAGTTCCAATACACACTTGAGATACGCCAGTATCTTTACCTTTTCCTTTTAACTATAAAATGTAACAGTATTCAAAATGGTTAGACGCATAACATCATCTAGCCACATTTGCAGAGAACTCTCAACAACACAGTAAACTCATATCTTCATCTCACCAATGACATATCACTATGACACCCCAAAAAGTTGTCCTACGTGGGAAAGATTAATTGTTCAAATGGAGTGGGTGAGACTGGGCTTTATAAGTGATTCTAAGGAGCTCCAATAACTTGACTAATTATTTTGGAGTGATAGTGCAGATGTGACTAACGTTTTCTCTAGGTCGTTATTAGATGGTATCAAAGCAACCTAATAACACCATGTGACGTTGAGACACTGCATGTATAGTAGGAATCCATAAGGAATCCATCTAGGTCGTTATTAGATGGGTGAGACTTCGACTCATTCTTTACATGAAAATCCATAAGGAATCCTCAGTGTTTCAAATCTGGCATATGTGGCACTCACTTTTGAACAGAAAAACAACCATAAGTCTCTTATCACAAAAAGATTATAATGTGCTGCATCTAAATCCTCAATGTGGTAAAAATAGAGATAAATTTAACAGCTCAAAACTTTTTGGTAGTACAAACTAAGGATTTTACAGTAATAATTGTTAAGAATTAGTCAAACTATGAGAAAGAAATTACTAAATCAAGTCAGTACAAAGAGTGCAAATTCTACCTAGAAGAAAATTCTAATCCATCTTACTCTCTCAGCTCTCTCATTTCTCTCATGCAACCCGACGGATATAATTTTAGTTAGTTTCCCTGGTAAAGCCTGGTATCAGTTAGTGTGCTCTACTACTGATTCTTTCCAGTCTCGATGTATAGGGGTTGAATTACCATTTATTCTCCGTGTAATCATCTCCAATAGATACTAGCATTGATCTAATTGGAAGAGGATAGTAAAGTGCCAACTACGACTTTAATTTCTTCAAAATTAATAAATATAAAATTTAGGATTGTTTCAATCTGCTCCTTGAGAACTTTAAATATTAAAATGAACACAGAGATACAAATTACATATAAAAGCCCACTGAATGATCTAGTCAACAAGCAAAATTAGCAAACTAACTTAAATTCATGTGCAGATCCTAAATAACTGGGAAAAGGCACTGATTATAGAAGTAGAATTTGTAGTGGGATTACAACCAATAATAATAATAATAAAGGACATAAGAAAAGATTAAATACAAACAACCATGAAAAATAACACATTGACAACGGTAAAGAAGATTTGCAAAGCACCTGTGTGGCTGTAAATCTAACTGAGTTCTGCTTTGGCTGATCTTGGGGATAAGGACCTGGGTCAGGAGGAGTGTATGCCTCAACAATGAGTTTTTCTTTCTCACAACCAGCATCCACCATATTTACATCATTTGCTGAATCCAATGCAAACGTCTTATTCCCTGGAAGGGCATTACTACCACCTTTTAGCATCCTGGGAAGCCTAATTCGAAAAGGTGACCGTGGATGCAAGTTTTCACTACCATCTGAATTTATAAAACAAACCTAAAAAAAACCAGAAAAAGTCGGCATTTAAGTCACATTTATTCTTCAGCATATATACAGCATTAATATAACATCAAAAGGAAAATGCAACTAACAGCAACCTTATAATCTGGAAAGCTCTCTTTCAAATGATCTGCATCAAGAAAAGTATCTTTGAAATCTACCATTTCCAAAAGATCAGGCATATTAGTCCATTGTGCTGCAGAAGGATTCCCATAGCCCAAAAATACGTTGTGCAGCCAGTCAGGAACAATACAATATTCATTCATAAGATCTCTTATAGACTCTAAAATTGCTTTGAAATTGTTTTCTTTAGGCTTCCTCCTAATCAATACATTGAACGTCCCATAAACATCTTCTGCACCTTTCTCTGCGATATTGCCGACATCCATGTGGTATTGTGCTGTATCTAAAGCAACCGTTACAGTTCTCAGTTCCCCTTTTGGAGGCTTCCACTCATCTCGTTTAATTCTTCCTGTGAAATCATTCATGAGGATCCCCTCCTCGTCACGGATCTCAATAATTCACATCCCCTCACATATTGAAGGCCAAGCCTTTGTGGCACACTTGCCTTGGCAGCTTCTTCAGCACTTAAAGGCTCAAATGAAGGCTGGATAGAAAGTAAAAATAGAACATCATGCTCTTTAAGGGCATTCCATTCTGATCTTATTTGTGCTTTATAACTAGAAATGCTAAAAGTGACTTCCGCAGTAACTGACGCTGGCTTCACTTCTCCAATGTTTGGCTGCTTTACCTCAGCGATCTTAAATTCTTTAATTGGCACAGCCATTCTTGACCAACCACGAAAAGCAGTTTCTCCTTCAATATTAATGTAGGCAAGGAGATGTGGTACAGCTTCCTGAAGATCCTCACGTATCTCATATGTTGATTCAAGACGGAAGAGATTGAAATTTCGCAAAAGATAGTCATGAAGTGTTAAGAATTGTAAATTAAGTTTAGGAAGGGCCAGACAACCTTCGCCCGAGTAATTTATACTTGGTACAAGGCTTTCATCCCACATAATCTGCTCATTTGGGTAAAGTGGGAGAGCATTTATGGCTTCTTTTTGAGATTGTTGTTTCTCAAAAAAGGAGACCATGACTTCAATGAGAAAATCAACCCTTTCTGACCAGGGATCCTCCTCTGATATCAGTTTGAGCTGCATAAAGAGGAAGAACGTCAGATATATTATTCTGAAAGAGCAAAGTATATACAACAATGTGTTTATACACACGCAGAAGGCAAGCAGGAGAGCAAAGCACACATGGAGAACAAATTTTATAGCAGTCTTCAGACTGAAAATTTTAAGCTAGTCCAACTATAACTAAATAACACAAGATAAATGGCAATTGTCATGTGTACCAAATTTGCTCCAAAAGAATAACTTTCTCATGAATCTACAAATGTTTCTCTTTTTATAAGAAAAAATTTATTGAAAAGCATAAGACGCCCTTCGATTAATTATGATGCTAGAGGGTTAGGTTCTAGTAGGGGCAAGGCTAAGCGGACTATTGCGATGTATTAGTTTCGGGGTTTTGTGGGCTGTTTTGTAGGGGTCTTTCGGGTTTTTTCTTTTGGGTTTTTCGGGTGTTTTTTCCCTTTCCCATCTTTTGCTTTTTGGTGTCCTTTTGTATACTTCCTGTATGCTTAGGGGCGCCTTTACGCTTTTAATAAAATTCTCTACTTACTTATCAAAAAAAAAAAAGTACACAGGTAGTATACACGAGAGGCTCCAAATGAACAGGAAACCCGAGCCCCCAAACCCGAAACCCTACAATCCCTCAAGCTCAAAACCCACAAAACAGCAAAGCTCATAAACCCCCCAAGGAATGCTAGAAAACGTGAGACTTGCCTCTCCCCTGCCTACTGGATGCAACCTTAGCATCGTAGTTGATGGAGTATGCTAAATGTTGATGCGGTACTCTATGATTACAGAAGAGTAACACATATTAAAGATTATATAATTATTTATCTTTGTATACATCATGTGTACTAGAGTTGTGCCCCTCTGCGCTTTTCAATTAAATAAATTATTTATCAAAAAAAAAAAGATTATATAATTAACTTGCAACATTTCCACGCCAAAAACACCAATGTGCAGGTGAAAAAAACTTGACTCTACAATATATATATTGTAGTCTTAACTAAAGAAAATGTATTAGAAGTGTACTGGAAGTCCACCATATTGAGGTGGCATTATGGGAGAACACAAGCATCCCAAAAGGCAGACACGACATAATTCTATAACTCATGCTTAACTAGATTTAAAAGAGCTATATAACTTTTGCAAGTCATCGGCAACAAAAATTACCTCTGCATTAACAGATGTGCAAAACTGGAAGCCATAAAACAAAAACACTGTTGCAAACTCCATAAAAAGATCACCAAAAATTCATTTTGGGCCTAAGGCACGAGTCCAAAAGTGCCACACAAGGCGATATGGAATCAATCATCCATTTACATACCTTACAGCAAACCAAATCCTTCAACTCTTCAGGAGAAAGCACAGACAACTTCTTAGAGAGATCAGCTCGCTTGTGAATTGCACCGATGTTCGCCAATGCAAGTTCTCGCAACTAAAAGCACCAAACAAAAAGAAAGTTGAGACATTTACGAAATTTATTTAAGAGGAATATTGCTTCTTGTATTTGTTAGCATAACAGGCGGGAACTTCTTAATTCAGACCATTTATAAATGCCTGTTAGAAGCATACCTTAGGGATCTTGTTAAATGCAAGAAGCTGGAAAGACAGGAAGCGGTCATAATTATACTGGAGCACCTCATCATCCGTCAATTGTGTCCCAGCATGATCATTAATCTCAAATTTCTCATAAAATTGTAGCAAGTCAACCAGTTGTGCAAAGAGTTTCCCTTTCGCATGTCTATAAAGAGCACTTAAATGGCATTTGGCAACAACAGCTACATCAGCAACAAGAGGTCTCAAGTACCTGTATCCCCCAGAAAGGGAAAAAAAATGATAAATACAGCTTAAGATAAAAAAACATAAAACATGGAATAAGAAAATCATTTGACCAAAGGGTTTCCACCTTTCTATAGAGAAAGAAATATAATTGACACTTGGAATGAACCTATTTTAAAAAGAGCTAATTTGTGATAAGACAATCACCAGAAACTAAGAAACCAATGTCACAATTATGTGAAAAACAGGAAACAGAAAGAATAATGTCAATTTAAATATTAAGATTATTTTCCACATATAGGCAAGAAAAAGAAGCAAACACTAAGAGACCAACTTTAAAAACATAGAAACCAGGGTAAAGTATGTTGTAGATAAGAAAATGCAAAAGTCCCTTGTCATCTTTCTACTTACTAGACTTATTCCACAACACCTCAAAACTCATTTGGTAAAAACATATGAGAAAGCAATCATATGAGGCCATCCTACTTAAAACTTGAACACGCACGAGAGCATGCGCATGTGCACACACACACAACAGAATTGGGGAAATGGAAAGAAAAGAAAAAAAAAATTCCAGGGGTGCAACTTTACCTCCTTGTTGGCAGTTGGCTCAAGAGATCAATAAGAAATTCCATAAACCTCTCACAGTACAAAACACAAGCATCATCAACTTGCTCCAAACCGTTAACATCAATTACTTCATCATCTTCATTAACACATTGTTGATGGGGGAAAACCTGTGAATCAAGTACCTGCCACAAATTGACACCGTAAATACCTTAAGCAATAACCCTTGTAGATCAAACAACTACTTTATAGTTTGTTGTAGAAAAAGACCTCCAGAAATTCTTCAATAAGATTTCTCAAGAATTTCACTTCAAGCTTAGTTGAGGGGTCAAAAATCTCTCCTCGCGCTGCTGCCTCCTTAACCTCTCTCTTCATCATTCTTTTCCATTTTTTTATCAAATCCATATTAAGACAAAGTTCCATCTACAGAGAAGAAAATATATCAAGTCATATAAGACATAAATTCAAAACATTTCAAAAATGATTTGAGATGAAGCATAAGTCAAACCTGAAAACGACCATATGACAAACTGTGCCAGGATTGCAAGCTTGCTAATTTCAAAACAGTCTCACTGACAACCTCATCTTCCAAGCTCTATTACACACAGTTTAAAAAAAAAAATCAATAGACAAACAAGAACTCATGTATGTGCATGCATATATATGTCTCTTGTATTATAAATGAAGGCAAGTGTGTGTGCTTGTGTACACATGTATGAGTTGATTGAGGATGTAGCAATCACAAGTGTCTCGTGTCTGTACTTAAAGTAGATGCCTTAAGATTATTTCTAATTGTTACCGGTATATTTTGTGCAGTCATAGGTATGTTTAATGAGTGTCAGAAGTTCACTTCTTTGCAGTGAGAATTTAGAAGTGCAGTCCAAATATTGTTTTTGATACCCATCAATAATTTACTTATTCTAATTTCTTAAGAAAAGGTAACATTTTGTAGTTCAAGTGAATATAAAGCACAAATTAACTAAAAAAAAATGTATGCCATGATTGGATGAGATATTTGAAAATATTAGATTCACAAATATCACATAACTATAGTGCAAAATTGCAAGTAAAAAAAGTTAACAGCAAAAATAAAAAAAGATAGTTGATTTATGTAGCCCCATCAACATTCTGACATCCAAATGTATTTGATCAGCGCATAAATTAGGATGCTAACATACCTGAAAGGCATTGATCATGAAAACCAAGTAATTCGTCTTCTCAGCTATACTTAATTCTCTTCCCTACATTACATTTGAAGTACGAAACATTCAATCAGATATAAAAATTCATTCCTCGAGCTTATCATGTAATCAGATTATTTGGTTAAATGTAAACCCAAAGAAAATGTATAGAAGCTCTTTCAGAAAGCAAAATCCATAACAACCTGCAGAAAATCATACATTCAATAAGACATTTACAAGTTTGCAATTCCCCAATGAACATAAGACCATATGCAAGATTTATGACCATTACACATTTGAACAATGTGAATAATGTACTAGATTATGAGAGTGTACATGCTAGATAATCATTTTAAACAAATAAGTGCTGCCAAAACTAGATTCATCTTGATAGCAGCCAAAATCCAAAACTCATGCTCCAGTATCACTTAAACAAACAGAAGAAACTTCTGATTACAAAAAGAACACCATCAACAACTACTAGGTTAAGCAGCATTGCTAACTACTACTACTAATATGCACTACAAGTCTAAAAATTAAAAAAAAAATGGAAAAGGAAAAAACACTAAATGATCAAGGCTATAGGAGTAAAAAGAAAATTTAATTTTTTTTTTTTTAAAAAAAAAAAAATTGAACAAGCGCTAAAGGAGGCTTCCTAAAAATCCACTCAGAAGGTAGGGGCTGCTGAAAAAGGAAAAGAAACTATTGAGTACTTACAAATTATACACAATTACCAAATGCAGCAACAAAGGCATCCAGCTCCCAACAAGATCTAACATGGTAACCTAACATGGAGATGTAGTAAAAAGAAAAGAAATCCTTGGGTTTAACTAAAATAATGAATAAGCTGTTGAATCAAGCTTCAAAATTTGAACCATTTATTATAAATACAAGACATAGTAGTATGACATTTAGTTTTCTAGGGAAAGTTTTTTTTTTTTTTATAAGTAATTTTTCTAGGGAAAGTTCAGAGTATAAGTCTGAGGGTTGGACATGTTTGGAGGATGACTCCACACATGAACACTCCCCTGAATTAAAGGTTATATGCCGAGCAGGTTTTTGGCACTACTTATGTTCCTCCTTTGCAAGCTTTATCAATATTCTCAATCTTATATTTTTTTTTATTGGTAAGTTACACGCACCCAGTGGGACTTGAACCCACGACCTCACCCTCCACCTTGCTACAAAGGAAGCACCATTTGAGCTAAAGCTCATTGGCATTCTCAATCTTATATTCTGATCACATAAAATATCAAAATTCTTAACTGAAGACCTATTTTTGCACTAACATAATTAATACATAGACTAAACTCTCTCTAACATAATGTCAGTCGTTTTGGAGTAATATAGTAACAAAAGGATTTTTCAAGTCCTTTATAATGCACGAATTAATATGGCCGTGTGAAGAAAGAGTAGACAAACCTCTTTCAGCCGAAGAACCCTTTCAAGGAATGCCTTGAACAATTCTTTCCGATCATAAAAGCATACCCAAGCCACCACATTCTCTCGAAACTGCAAGTTCAAAATCATAATCTCCTAAGCTCATCATAAATTGCAACCACATTCCATAGCCACATTTACAAAACAGAACATCCAATGGGTCTAATTCCCAATAGCATATATGAGTGTCGGTCTAATTCCCAATAGCATAGATGAGTGTGTGTCTAATTCCCAATAACAATTATTGAGATTTTTTTTATAATCTTTTTGCCCTAACAGTTCTCCTACAGTTCATTGAAAACCTTGTACTTCACTGTCAATCCAATTGCTCACACTTTCTCAGCAACCAAACAGACAAATAACACTTCAAAACCATTTACCTTTTCATTGACCATGATTATCATCGACATCACGTGCTCGAACGTCGCCGTTTCTGGATCAAAATTTGGCCACAGATAGTTCTCCAGGTACTGGCTCACCTCCAGAATCATCACCCTCTGCAACGGAACGGGCTTTCTCCCACCTTTCACCACTAGCTCCGTCTCGTAGATCTCCTTCACCAGCTCCGGTTCAAACGGCCTCTCCGGCTTCGCTCCGCCGGCCCTCGACCAATTCTCCTCCGCTATCTTCGTCAGCCGGTCCCGCTGAATCTCCAACAGAGTTATCGTGCTTGGGAGCGCCCCGCCGGGCTTCGCCACCACCGGCTTCTCCGCCGGCAGTTCCACCGGGTACTCCGCCACTCGGTGCCGCTTGAAATCGTACGTACCTGTTCCGTACACCTTCGTCATTGTCAGGAATTCGTGGGTTAGAGAGTCGAACTCAAGAGTAGGGTTTTGAGAGTACTAGTTTTAGGGGTTTTGAATATGAATGGTGGCATAAAAAATCAATTTCGTGTATAAAATGCTTGTTATTACAAATTTCGTGTATACAAATGGTGTGTATACGTTTGGATTGATCGTGTATAAAAAATTCTCTTTGTTATTAAAAAACTTAAAATATATATATATATATATATATATATATATATATATATATATATATATACATATATATTCAGCTGCTCTGAAAGGTTTTTTATTTGGATAAAGTTTTTCACCAAAAAAAAAAAATTATCTTTCAATTTAGTTTACTAAAATTAACGTTGATGTTTAAAGTACATTAATTTTTATCTCACAACTATATCATAATAATGAAGTTGACACTTACAATGAACCCTTTGATGAGTTCTTATTAAAAAAATAATAATAATAATAAAACTGTCATATTAGTATCGTGAGATAATTGTAAAATTACTCTATAATCACATTCTCTAAATACAAATGTTAGTCTAATAGATTAAATTGAAATAATTTTATTTTGAATAATGATATACAACTTACTTTTATAACACTGCCAATCAACCTTTTTGTTTATTCTTAATAAAATCTAGGGTTAAATACGTCTAACCCCATGTGGTTTACCGCTTTTATTTTTTTTACCTAATATGGTTCATTTCGTATTATAAATGGTACTTCGATTATGGCTAAAGATAGATATGATACTTCCGTTCAAAAATTGACTGAAGTCCACGTCATATATCTTAAAAAATTGACATGTGTTCCAGTGTATAATTAAAAAATAATAAAAACTTAAAAAAAAAAAAAAAAAAATTAAAGAAGAAGAAGAAAGATAGGTGGCTGGGCCACCTCCACATCCGGCTTGGGGATGATTCGGCCACCCCTAATAGTCAAACCCTAACTCAAGTTTTCTTTTTCTTTTTTTTTCTTCTTTTTTGAGCTTGTGGAGGTGGCCAAACCCACCCTCAGGCCAAATGGGGGTGGCCGAACCACCCCCAAAGGCCACTCACATGTTGATCATAATGGTGGCTGAGCCATCAGTTTTTTTTCATTTTTTTTTTATTCAAAAATATTTTTTGTTTTTAGAAAGAAAAAAAAAAGATTTTCTTAGTTTTAGCTTCTTTTTTTTTTTTTTTAAATTATGCATATAGACATGTGTCGAATTTTTAAAGCATGTAACATAGCTATAATCACAAATGACAAAAAATAAAGTCATTAAATCACAAATGACAAAAAAGTATTTAATCTTAAAAACTAATCTAAAGGCCGGTCGATAGTACTGGATCAGTTTTTTGTTTGTCAAACTATTAGAAAACTCTAATGCCTCATAGAATTTAAAATGTATTTGTAATTAACTTATTTTTTAGAAGAAACAAATTGAAGATATTGAAAATTAAGTTTTTGTGTCAAAAAGCAATTAAACGATGGTTGATTAAATCGTTTTTCGAAATTTATTAAGTATTTTTTGTCAAATGAAAATTATATTTTGATTGATTATTAATTTTGTTCCTACTAAATACCAAAAAAATGTCAAGATTGGTATGAATCCGGCTTGCATGCTGTAAAAAAATAACACCATATGCGGCTATTTTAATCTACGGTCTAGATTAAAATTTCCCATTTTCAACCTAAACGACGTAACTTTAGAGGGAATCAACGGAAGTTTTCTAAACGCCGTTTTTACTTGTTGTCCACTCTCCTTCACTCACTTTCACATTCTCTGTTTCTGCAGATTCTTCATAGCCATTTTCAGCAAAATGGCAACAATTCAAACTCCACAGTAAAACAAATTTGGGTTTGATTTTGGGGTTCAGTGGCTGTGGGTGATTGATCAAATGTGTGGGTTTTGATTTCGGTTCTACCTGTTGTATTCTGTTGAGAATTTGTGTTGAGTTAGTCTTTTTTGTGATTTTGGTTGTGATAGACTATTAAGAGGAATTTTGTGAGTTTTGCTGTGAATCGCTGATTTTGTGATTCTGTTTGGGCATTTTCAGTTGGCTTTGTGTTATGGGCCTGATAATTTGAGTAATAGACATACAATTATGAGCACGGAATTGTGATTAACATAATGATAAAAGACAATAAAATAAAGATATAGCACTTCGAGGGGCTATTCCTCCACACACTAAGCACACGGCTCTATGTTTAACCTCGCGGGTTTTCTCAAGAAAATCTTCTTGATATCTATTCCATTAATGATGCTGAATTTAAATACAATGATTAAAATAACTACCCATAAGAGGGCTGGAAATAACTACCCACAACATAGGATAATAACTACCCATTACAAAATAACTACTTAACTACTAAACTAACTACCCGCTAAACCCATTACATAATAACTACTAATTAAACTACCCACTACCACATAACTGACCCACTAACATTACACTACTGTCTTGCACCAGCCTAGCCACTGCCACGTCTTCCACACACGTCTTCTGCACAAAGCTCATAACAATCATGCCCATAACACTTTGGCCGAATTTGGGGGTGATTCTTGTTTAGATTGATTTCATTTTTGAGGGTCAAATTGTGGTGTCTTAGTATGAAGAAATTTGTTTGGTTAATTTTGGGGGGGTGATTCATTGTTGTTTTGCTGAAAATGGTTATGAAGAAAATTTGCAGAAAGAGAGATTGAAAGTGTGCGATTGCGAAGAAGGAAGAGGAGAACAAACAAAAACGGTGTTAAAAACATTGCCGTTAATTTTCTTTAATGCTACGTCGTTTAGGTTGAAAAATGGTGCAAGATTTTTAGTGACTTCTGTTAAGAAAAACGGTACAGTTTTGTTCTGTGCCACGAGTTTCCGATAACCTTCAGGTGACCGGCCGCACCAAACCGTGCCGTGAGACATCCTAAGATGACACTTCCATGATGAAAGTGACCACCTTTTTAGACAGACAAAACGTACAAACAGAATACATTAATGCTCCGAATATATGAGCGTAAAATATTTTTGAGAAAATATTATTAATATTTTTTTTAATGTTTAGTGCAACTGAAAATAATGGTCAATAAAAATTATTTTTAATTTGATCATAAAAGTCTCTTTAATTTTTGAAAAAAAAATTAAAACCGTAAATCGTGTTCTAAATTTAAACTTTTCTTTTTTACACGCACGTTCGTGGAAATTCATAATTGCTGGACATTGAAATTTATAGGTGGCCCGAATTTGCGCCGAAGGTTTTAGGATTTTGGGATCGGGCATTGGAATCCAGTGACATTGGCTGCCAAATTCCGGCAAAATTGGTCGGAATTTTGCCAACTGGACACAAAATTTCTGTCAGATTCCAATAACAATTGTTGGAATTTCGTTATTGGTGATTTTTTGTCGTTGGTAATTTTTTCGTACGGATTAAACACCAAAAAATCATTTCAAAAAAATTGTTTTTCTAAAAAATGATTTCGTTGAAAATATTTCGATAAAGTGTTAATTGAGTTGGAAGAAATTTATTAAATTTTTCACCCAATTTGACGGGGTTTTTTTAAAAAATAAAAAATAAAAAATCACGTAATTCAATTAAAATTTAATTAAAACATATAAAATGGATTGGACTTTAATTCCTTGGAAGAAATTAAACAAAACGGAAGAGTTACTGTCGCATGCTTGTCCAGAAAAGAAAAGAAGTCCATCAAAAAAAGAAAAAAGAAAAGAAAAGAAGTTGGAAGAGAGAGAGAGAGAGAGAGAGGTTGACAATGTCCACAGCCAAATCTGGTGAGTCTTCACTTCCAAGTCAAAGGTAACCTACAAAACAGCAAGCTTTCTCTTCTACTTCGGTGTATGCACTCTATTTTTTCCTTTCACACAGTTCTGCTTTTGTGGGTCTCAGCTATATTATGCAAATAATATGCTATTTCTTATTCTTTAATTATTGTTTTGTTGGATTTCTGCCTGTAAATTTTGTTTTTAATATCAAACTAATTATGGGGTTTGATATCTAGCTCGTTATATATTAAGATCCGAGTTTTACTATATCCAGTGGTCGAAGATCATTTCTGTTGGTTTTACTATCAAACTGATTATGGGGTTTGGTATCTGGTTATGTTTTAAGATCCCAGATTTTACTAGATTCAGTGTTGGAAGATCATTTCTGTTGGTTAACCCTTTTGATGATATGACCTGTTTGATCTGATCCATAGCATGCCTTATACTGTGAATTTGATTTCAAACTGGGCTTTACAAAATTTTTATTTTTTTTCTTAAAAAATAAATAAATTATGAAAAGTATCCTGTTTGAGAGTTCGTTATAAAAAAATGGCAGTTTAAAAATCAAGTTGTTTTTCCAAATGCTTGATATAAGCCAAACGAGGACTTTTCGAAATGCTTAATTTTGTGCATGAATCTGTATGTTTGAATAAATCTACTTCCTTTATAACGTTTATGGATGTATGTATATTCTTTTTCAATTCACCCGAATTTTGCAATGGATTTTGTTTTGGTTTGTGTAAATGTTAACTTCAAGTTTCAGATGTCTTTTTTATTTTTTTCGCTGAATTTTCTTGCTCATTGCTGTCAAACTTTACAGTTACTGCTACATTCTCCTTGCCCAAATTTGCACCCAACTAAATTAAGCAGTTCCCTTTGTATCTAAACTTGGAAGATCTTTCACAACTAGTTCCTAATTTTTATGACCAAGGTCTTGTCACAAATTTGTAGTACGGGAAAAATACATTTTACCCCTCTAATGTTTCACCTCTTTTTCAATCCTACCTCAAAAGTGAAAAAATTTGCAATGTGCTTCAACCAAGTTCTAAAAATTTCAATGTTGCTCATCCGTTACTTGAGTGCCTTTTTTGACAGAAATAGACTCACCTGCGATACATGTGGGTTTCTAAGAGAAAATCTTCCCAATATATCCATAAAAAAACATTTTTTTTTTTAAAATAAAAAAAATGCACCCCAAACCCTTTGCAGGTGGCCCAGCCACCCCCATTTGGCCAAAGGGGTGACTCGGCCACCCTCCATTCGACCTACCTGTGGTGGGGAACCACCCGCATGGGCCATGGGGATGGTTTAGCCACCCCCATTTGGCCAATGGGGTGGCCAAGCCACCCCCATTTGGCCAATGGGGTGGCCAAGCCACCCCCAACTTTTTTTTTTTTTGGTTGTCTTTTTTTTTTTTTTTTTTTTTGGTTTTTTTTTTTTTAATGATTTTTTTAGGGATATTTCGGGGAGGAATTCTCTTAGAAATGCACGTGGGTCTATTTCCGTAAAAAAGGACGGACTTAAGTAACGGATGGGCAACATTGAAATTTTTTAAAACTTGATTGGGGTGCATTGCAAATTTTTTCACTTTGGTGGCAAGATTGAAAAAGAGGTGAAACATTGAGGGGGAGGGGGGGTAAAGTATATTTTTCCCGTGTAGTATTTTATTAATCAAACTATATTCCATTGTCTCTATGTGCTTGTTCAGAATATAGTCGAAAACATGAGTAAGTTAGGATTTTCTGTTGTCGTGTTTTTTAGTTGCTGTTGTTATATTTGAAGTTCCACCTTCTTCCTACAATCTTTCTGCAACTAAACAGGGCATTGGCCAATGTCTCATTAAAACTTTTTCATAAGGTTTGTTATGAAACGCAACCAGAAAGTTGGCAGGGTTTCTGTAGCTTGGCTCTTTAATTTAGAACTAGGATTTCCCACGATTGATGTAGGTGGGCTAAGAATTATGGGTAGAAAAAGGGTCTGGATTTTTCTTCTTGGCAGCAGCCTTTTAGAGGAATTCAGGATGCTTAAATTAGATTTAACTGTGGGAAAGCGTAGGAAATATTTGAATCCTATCAAGGCTTTATAGGGGTCTCACCTTGAAGAATTTTAAGGAGTCTCACCTAGGGCGTATAACAAACACATCTTGGAACCTAGTGTAGTCACACAGCAATGACCTGTAGATATATAATATTGAACTTTCACAGTATGTGTAGCTTTCCAAGAGACTAGATTTTTTTACCAAATCGAAGCTATAATATTCATTTGAAATATTTGATAGCCTTAGCAAGAGAGTAATAATGCTCTAGAATTTAGTTATCAAGAAACGGGGGTGGATACCGCAATGATTTTGAAATATTCAATCTTTATCGGATGATATTCTATAATATGTCACATAGCATTTCTCTGAGGAAGGAAGGAAGTAAAGGTGCGATCTTGAGAGAAGGAAGAGAGAAGAATAGAAGAGTTGAGTTCGGAAGTATCAGTTGCGTGGCAACTTGTGAGTGGGTTGCTGAAAGTTGCGGTCCAGCTGGGCTTCTAGATGGGCTGCTATGCGGTGCGTTTTGAGCCAGCTGAGTAGTCAGCATTTATGTTATTAAGTGTCGCTTTATGCTTTCTTTTGTGTAGTCGTTTTATGTCTAAGGGGGATGCGTTTTGTAAGGGGCGTATATAAGTCCCAGGGGCGGTTCTGTTTAGGCATCTTTTGGAATAGTGAACTTTGTTCTTTGAGGTTGGCATCCTCGAATGTGCATTATCTGTTTTTCCCCAATTTTATCAATCCAATTCCTCAATTTCCCTTCCATTAAATCCTAAATTTCCTTAACAATTAGTGAACAGTAATTAATCTGTTCCATAATATTAACTCAATTTAATGATATCCCTTTGCATGAAGGATGTACTCATTTCAGAAAACTAATTTCCCTAGGAAAGCTACATTTTTTTTCCCTAAAAATCAAGTCACTGAAGCAGATTCTCTACATTGCTTCATTTTTATAGCTATGTTTTTCCTTTGTTGCGCTTTACTAGGTTTGAGAAGATTCTTTGTCTCTCAACTCAGATCAGAAGCTCTATCAGTGCTCTTAATAGTTAGTTTATAACAGATTCTTACATATTGCATTAGATGTCTTATGTAATATAAGACCTTTGTTGTGTTCTTTTTTCCTCAGATTATTGGGGAAAGTGGCAGTTGTCACGGGTGGAGCCACTGGTATTGGAGAGAGCATTGTGCGCCTATTCCACAAACATGGTGCAAAAGTTTGTATAGTTGATTTGCAGGACAACCTTGGCCAGCATGTCTGTGATACCCTTGGTGGTGAACCAAACACTTTCTATTTCCATTGTGATGTTACCAAAGAAGATGATGTTTGCCGTGCAGTTGACTTCACTGTCGATAAATTTGGTACACTAGACATCATGGTCAACAATGCCGGGTTGTCAGGCTCACCATGTTCCGATATCCGTAATGCAGATATATCAGAGTTTGAGAAGATATTTGATATAAATGTGAAGGGGGTCTTCCTTGGAATGAAACATGCAGCTCGGATTATGATCCCGTTAAAGAAGGGTTCAATAGTTTCTCTGTGCAGTGTTTCAAGTGCCTTAGGGGGCATAGGCTCCCATCCCTACACAGGGTCCAAGCATGCTGTGTTGGGGCTCACCAAGAACGTTGCAGCTGAGCTGGGACTACATGGGATTCGTGTCAACTGTGTTTCTCCTTATGCGGTTCCGACGGGCTTGGCTTTAGCTTACTTGCCTGAGGAGGAGAGGACCGAGGAGGCCGTGGAAGGTTTTCGTGCTTTTGTTGGGAAGAATGCTAACTTGCAGGGGGTGGAGTTGACTGCTGATGATGTGGCTAATGCCGTGCTCTTCTTAGCAAGCGATGAAGCAAGATATGTAAGTGGGGATAATCTCATGGTTGATGGGGGCTTCACTTCCTCAAATCACTTACTTCGGGTCTTTAGATGATGCATGACATTCAACAGGTTTGCTGCCTTGCTTCAATGGCTGTTGGAAGCTTGATAACTGTGGTCTTCCTGGTAGACAGATCAACTTGTAAGATGTTTAATTGGGTATGTTCTCCATAGATTGTTGCTTTGGATTTCACTTTGTTGTAGATTGAACCCGAATATTGGACACGGATTGTAACTTCTGTAATTTGAAATAGAAATACATTTCACAATGGACTTCAACAATTTTTTTTCGACTTTTTAAACTATTTTTGGCTGTGGTTTTTTGTTTAGAACTAGGTGACAATCATCAATTTTTTATTTTTTATTTTTTGAGGTTGTTTCGCGCGAGTCGGCCCTTGATTTTTCAGCATTTTCTTCTTTCGGTGATAGAGCATGCAATGAGAATGATACTCACAAAATCTACAGACTAAATGCACAAAACATTGAGAGAGACAAATTGTCTATACAAATGATGAAGAATCACATCTTAAAATCATCATACATCTAATTTTTGCTCATCCTTTTTGTTAAAGAAAATGTTACAATGATCCTTGATATATGAATTAAGGATATTGTTGATCATTTATTTCTTATTTTATTCTTTAAGCTTGAAAGAAAGAATAACAAAAGCATAACAAAGAATAAAAATTGATCATTCTTCAAAATAAAGAATGTGATGTAGTGTATTTTTTTAAAGTAGTTCTTTAAAATATGGAAGAAAAAAAAATTGGAGAAAATTTTAAAAAATTAAATCATTTAAAGTACAAGTATCAAATTATTAACTTGGGTTTTAGGTCAATATCATGAGAGGTGATTAAGGGATAAGGATCCAGCAATTTTCTATTTAAATTACTAGCAATTTAACATATGCGACAAAGCTTACTTGCGATCTACTTGTCTCAAAATATGCTATCCAAATTTCTGAAGATGTAAGTCCTAACAATATGGTTGAATATCTGCATATTTTTCGCATTTATTGCTTCTGGTTTATTGAGTTACGCATTATTGTTCATTTTTCTTTTGCCCCTTGATTTTTACTACTAACTTTGCACAGAAAGAGAACAATAGTATACTGTGGATGAACAATGCACCAAATACATCTGCTTTAAATGGACATGTTGCTTTTTTTGCAACTTCCTCAGTGTTTTTTTTTTTTTTTTTTTTAAACAATGCACCTAATACATCTACTTTAAATGGACATGTTGCTTCTTTTGCAATTTCCTCGATGATTTTTCTTACCATTTAAAGGAAATGGTTTTTTTTTTTTTTTTTTTTTTTTTTTGCAGGTAGTTGATTGGAAACTAATGTATATGTCTAATTGATAATAGTTTCATTATTGATGAATGATGATAGTTTCAATATTTGATAGCAGAGCTTTGTGAAATTTAAGATAAGGGCATGCCTCTTTAGTCTAGGGAGACAAAAAAGGAAACAAATACTGACGGAAATATCCTCTCTTTTTTTTTTTTTGTTCCCCAAGAACCGTAACTATTTTAGCAAATTGATTTATTGTTTTGGTTTGATTAACAGATAATACTAGCATGGCTTTTGGTTCACAAGCTACAAGGGAGTACACCCGTGGGTCTCCACCAGAGCAGTTGCACATGCAGGCTGGTGGTGGTTTCGTGAGACGAATATGGTCTATGAAATCGTCATTCATGCCTCCCCTAAAAAAAATTAAGTCCTTAATTGGTAATAAAAGCATTTAAGAGGCAAAGCTTACTCATTTAGTGGTTGTCACAAATATACCCCAACATGTTAAATTAAAAAGAGATACATCAGCTATGGAGTTGTGGAATTGTTGTCTATAAGACTGATTTGGTAGTGATTATGTATAGGTTATTAGGACCGTTGAAAGGGAAATATAAAAATAGATATGCTATTATGGTGATAATTCGTACACGATGCTTTTTAAGGTTCATGATGCATTATAATAAATAAACATTTGATAGAATTACAATTGTATGTACCTTTTGGTTTGAAGTAACATGTGTGCTATCTAAATTAACTCTCTTTCGTTTTCTTTTGGTATATCAGATTTACTCAATTTTATAATTTTACCATTTTACTTTATTTGTTAAGAAAATTCAATGTATATTTATTCAATAATCTAGATATTAAATCTATTCTATAATATATGTATGATTTTAAAATTATAATGGTAACAATTATAGTGATACATAACAACGGGAACCAAGCACGTGCATTGCACGTGCCATCCAACTAGTATATATATATATATATATATATATATTTGTAGCTCCTTTGAAAGGTTTTTTATTTGGACAAATATTTGGATAAAGTTTTCACAAAAAAAAAAAAAAAAATTATCTTTCAATTTAGTCTATTAAAATTTACATTGGTCTTTAAAGTACATTAATTTTTATCTCACAACCATATCACAATAATGAAGTTGACACAACTAATCCTTTGATGAGTTTTTATTAAACAAAAAATAATAATAATAATAATAAAACTATCACATTAGCATTGTGAGATAATTGTGAAATTACTCTACAATTACATTCTCTAAATAAAAATGTTAGTTTAAAAGATTAAATTGGAATAATTTTATTTTGAATAATGATATACAACATACTTTTAGGGCACTGCCAATCAACATGTTTCTTCTTAATAAAAACTATGGTTAAATACGTCTGATCTCATGTGGTTTAATGCTTTTATTTTTTGCCTTATATGGTTCATTTCGTATTGTAGATGGTACATCCATTATGGTTAAAAACAGATATGATACTTTCGTCAAAAAATTGACCAAAGTCCACGTCACATGTCTTAAAAAATCGACATGTGCCCCTAGGGGTGGGCAAATACTCGTGGATCCGATCCGACCCGCACCAACCGCCCCCGATCCGACCCGTGATTTTCGGTTTTCTCATTGTTTTGTGCGGTCACGATTTGAGTTTTTCTCAAACCGTGCGGGGCGGGGCGGGTCTCGGGTTGCATGATGAAAAATTCCCGGATCCCCGCCCCGCCCCGTATCTTATACTTATACAACAAAAAACCCTAACCCTTGCCCCCCATCGCGCCGCAGGAAGGAAGAAAAAAGAAAAAACGAAAAGAAAAAAATAAACGATGTCTTCTTCATTCTTCTTTGTGCCACAGCCTCTAAAGTCTTCTTCATTCTTTTCTTCTCTGCTATTCTCTTCACTCTTCGTTGAGTTCGTTCAATTTATCTTCTGATCTTCTCTTCGTTATCTGACTCTGAGCAAGAGGACGACCAAAGAAATGAAAGGAGAAAGGCTTGTAGAGAAAATCACAGAAGACTCTAGAACTAGAACTATAAAGAAAGGTGCGTGGCACTATGGCAGTCTCTGGTCAAAATAAGGAAGCCATGCGTTGGTTCAAAGGAATCAAAACGAATGGATATTTGCGTTTTGAACCAATGATGTAAGCAATTTTCATTTATTTATTACCGAATCCTTCGTACTGTGAAGAAAGTGGATTACAGCTGTTTTGAACAAATACCCATGTGACTTGCTTTAGTTCATTTACGTAAGTTCTTAAAAAAAAAAAAAAAAAAATACAGTTGTAACTTGTAAGGAAAAAAAGGATAAAAGTGTAAAGTAAAATGCTAAAATAGGAAGGTTGGAAGGATCTAGAACCAAAAGTCCACGTGGCTTCTTCTTGTTCTTCATTTATCGGTTATATTTACGAAACTGCCCCCATACCTTCTTCTTCTTCATTTACTGAATCACTGGTGTTCTTCTTCTTCTTCTCCTCCTCCATTGACCACTTCTAATTTCCCAAATCGATTCCGCCTCTTTGAGTCTGACTAAGATCGATCACCCTCCAAAACCCGTAAAACTCGTCAAACCCGCACCTGCAAAAACCGCCCCGCATCCCCCCGCGAACCTGCAGCTTCAGTAAACATAGTTGCGGCTACAGGTGCGATTTTCGCAACCCGCAGGGATGTGGGGCGGTGGCAAAAAGGGCGGAAATCCGCCCCGCCCCGCCCCATGCACACCCCTACGTGCCCCTATGTATAATTAAAAAATAATAAAAACTTTTAAAAAATAATTAAAAGAAGAAGAAGAAGAAGGAAGATAGGTGGCTGAGCCACCTCCACATCCGGTTTGGAGATGGTTTGGCTACCCCGAATGGTTAAACCCTAACTCAAGTTTTCTTTCTTCTTCTTTTTTTTTTTTTTTCCTTCTTCTTTTTTGGGCTCGTGGAGGTGGCCGAACCCACCCCCAGGCCAAACGGGGGTAGCCGAACCACCCCCAAAGGCCATCCACATGCTGATTATGATGGTGGCTGAGCTATTCCTTTTTTTTTTCAATTTTTTTTTTTTTTTGAAAAAAAAGATTTTCTTATTTTTAGTATTTTTTTAATTATGCGTATGAACATGTGTCGGTTTTTTAAATCATGTGACGTAGCCATAATCGATGTACTATCTACGATAAAAAATAAATTATATGGGACAAAAAATAAAATCGTTAACTCACAAAGGACAAAAAAGTATTTAATCCTAAAAACTAATCTAAAGATTGGTTGATAGTACTACATCAATTTTTTTTTTTTTTTTTGGTCAAACTATTAGAAAACGCTGATGCCTCATAGAAATTAAATGTATTTGTAATTAACTTCCTTTTTAGAAGAAAAATATGCAAGATATTGAAAATTAAGTTTTTGTGTCAAAAAGCAATCAAACGAGGGTAGATTGTGTCTGCTGTATGAAAAAAATGATATACGTTTTCAAAAAGCGTAAACCGTTTTTCAAAATTTATTAAGTATTTTTGGTCAAATGAAAATCATTTTTCGGTTAACTATTATTTTCACTACCATCAAACACCAAAAAATATTGAAATTATTTTTCGAAAACTATTTGAGGCGGAAACAAATGGAGCATAGTATAACTTTCATTCATGAGAATCACGTAAGATATCAAACAAAAATTTGCAGAAAATTGAGCAAGATTGGTAATTGTAAAAAAATAACACCATCTGCTGTTATTTTAATCTACGGTCTAGATTAAAATATCCCATTTTCAACTTAAACGACGTAACTTTAGAGGGAATTAACGGAAGTTTTCTAAACGCCGTTTTTGCCTGTTGTCCTCTCTCCTTCACTCCCTTCCACTTTCTCGGTTTCTGCAGATTCTTCATAGACATTTTCAGCAAAATGGCAACAAGTCAAATTCCACAGTAAAACAAATTTGGGTTTGATTTTGGGGTTCAGTGGCTGTGGGTGATAGATCAAATGTGTGGGTTGTTCTAATTTCGGTTCTAGTTGTTGTATTTTCTGTTGAGAATTTGCGTTGGGTTAGTCTTTTTTGTGATTTTGGTTGTGGTTGACGATTAAGAGGAATTTTGTGAGTTTTGCTATGAATCGCTGATTTTGGGCGATGATTTATGGGGGCAATCCGGTTGTGATTCTGTTTGGGCATTTTCAGTTGGCTTTGGCCGAATTTGGGGGTGATTATTGTTTAGATTGATTTCATTTTTGAGGGTCAAATTGTGGTGTCTCAGCATGAAGAAATTTGTTTAGTTAATTTGGGGGGGTGATTCATTGTTGTTTTGCTGAAAATGGTTATGAAGAAAATTTGCAGAAAGAGAGATTGAAAGTGTGCGACTGCGAAGAAGGAAGAGGAGAACAAGCAAAAACGGCGTTAAAAACATTTCCGTTAATTTTCTTTAGTGCTACGTCGTTTAGGTTGAAAAATGGTGCAAGATTTTTAGTGATTTCTGTAAAGAAAAATGGTACAGTTTTGTTCTGTGCCACGAGTTTCCGATAGAACCTTCAAGTGGCCGTGCCGTGATGAGACATCCTAAGACAGACACTTCCACACTTCCATGATGATGAAAGTGACTTCACTGACTTCTGTAAACCCCACCGTCCACTTCAAAGCCACCTTTTTAGACAGACAAAACGTACAAACAGAATACAGTAATGCTCCGGTCCGGAAACACGAGCCTAAAATAGTTTTGATATTTTTGATATATATATTTTTTTTAATATTTGATGCAACTAAAAATATGGCCAAAATAAATTATTTTGGATTTGACTATAAAAGTTTATTTAATTTTTAAAAAATAATTAAAACCGTAAATCGTTTTCTGAATTTAAACTTTTCATTCTTATATGTACGTTCGAAGAAATTCTTTACCGCCGGTCATTGAAGTTTGTAGATGGCCCGAATTTGCGTTGAAGGTTTTAAGATTTTGGGATCGGGCATCGGAATCCAGCAACGCTGACTACCAAATTCGGGCGAAACTAGCCGAAATTTTGCTGGTTGGATACGAAATTTCTATCGGATTTTGATCACAATTGTTGGAATTTTGCATAGGTGGTTTTTTGTCATTGGTAATTTTTTCGTACAAGCAAAACATCGAAAAAATCATTTTAAAATAATGATTTCGTTGAAAATATTTTGATAAAGTGTTAATTGAGTTTGGAAGAAATTTATTAAATTTTCCACCCAATTTGAGGTGGGTTTTTTTTTTTTTTAAAAAAAAAAAATCACGTAATTCAATTAAAATTTAATTAAAACATATAAAATGGATTGGACTTTAATTTCTTGGAGGAAATTAAACAAAGGAAAAAGAAAAGAAAAGAAGTTGGAAGAGAGAGAGAGAGAGAGAGAGAGAGAGAGAGAGAGAGAGAGAGAGAGAGAGAGAGAGAGGGAGAGGTTGCCAATGTCCACAGCCAAATCTGGTGAGTCTTCACTTCCAAGCCAAAGGTAACACACAAAACAGCAAGCTTTCTCTACTACTTCGGTGTATGCACTTTATTTTTTTCTTTCACAGTTCTGCTTTTGTGGGTCTCAGCTATATTATGCAAATAATATGCTATTTCTTGTTCTTTGATTATTGTTTTGTTGCATTTCTGCCTTAAAATTTTGCTTTTAATATCAAACTGATTATGGGTTTTAATATCTGGCTTGTTATGTATTAAGATCCGAGTTTTACTATATCCGGTGGTTGAAGATCATTTATGTTGCTTTTACCCTCAAACTGAGGGTCCGTTTGGGTTTGCCATTTCAAAAAGTACGATTTAAAATCACAATTTTAAAATGTGCGATTTGATAAAAGTGATTTTTAAAAACGCAGTTAAGCATTTGGCAAAATCGCAGTTTAGCGTTTAAAATCGCAAATTAGCCTTTAAAATTCTGCGTTTTAAAAAAAACACAATTTTAAATGTGATTTGAAAAAACAGATTTTATGCGTTTTCAAATCACTATTTTTAAAAACGCAGTTCCAAACGATTTATGTTTTACGATTTGGTTTAAAATCGCACTTATTGTTTATGAAATCGCAATTTTAAACGCACCCTAATTATGGGGTTTGATATCTGGTTATGTTTTAAGATCCCAGATTTTACTAGATTCAGTGTTGGAAGATCATTTCTGTTGGTTAACCCTTTTGAGTTTTGATGATATGACCTGTTTGATCTGATCCATAGCATGCCTTATACTATGATTTTTATTTTTTATTTTTATTCTTGAGACAGCCTTATACTATGATTTTAATTTCATACTGGGCTTTACAAAATTTTAATATTTTTTCTAAAAAAATAAATAAATTATGAAAAGTATCCTGTTTGAGAGCTCGTTATAAAAAAAAAATAAAAAAATGGCAGTTTAAAAATCAAGTTGTTTTTCCAAATGCTTGATTTAAGCCAAACGAGGACTTTTCGAAATGCTTAATTTTGTGCATGAATCTGTATGTTTGAATAAATCTACTTCCTTTATAACTTTTATGGATGGATGTATTTATATTCTTTTTCAATTCACCCGAATTTTGCAATGGATTTTGTTTTGGTTTGTGTAAATGTTAACTTCAAGTTTCAGATGTCTTTTTTATTTTTTTTTGCTGAATTTTCTTACTCATTGCTGTCAAACTCCTTGCCCAAATTTGCACCCAACTAAATTAGCAGTACGTTCCCTTTGTATCTAAACTTGGGAGATCTTTTACAACTAGTTCCTAATTTTTATGACCAAGGTCTTGTCACAAATTTACAGTATGGAAAAAATACATTTTACCCTCATAATGTTTCACTTTTTCTACAATCTTGCTTCCAAAGTGAAAAAATTTGGAATGTGCCCCAACCAAGTTTTAAAAATTTCAATGTTGCCAATCCATTACCTGAGTCTCTTTTTTGACAGAACTAGACCCACCTGCATCGCACGTGGGTTTTTAAGAGAAAATCTTCTAAAAATATCCCTAAATTTTTTATTTTTTATTTTTTTTTAAAAAAGGGTGGCCAAAGCCACCACATGGACCATTTGGCCATTCCCATTTGGCCTAGAGGGTGGCCGAGTCACCCCCATTCAGCTAGCCTAGGGGTGGTTGAAGCGACTTCAAACCCTTTGCGGGTGGCCCAGCCACCCCCATTTATCCATTCATTAGGCCAACTTAATTGGGGGTGAAGAACCACTTGCATGGGCCATGGGAGTGGTTGTACCACTCTCATTTAGCCATTGGGGTGGCTGAGCCACCCCTTGGCAGGCTGAATAGGAGTGGCTTGGCCACATGGGCCACCCCAAATGTTCCATGGAGTGGCTGAAGCCACCCCCTAACTTTTATTTTTGGTCATTTTTTTTTGTTAGTTTTTAATTTCTTTTAAAAAAATCATTTTTTTTTCTTTTTTTTTTTTACTTTGGCTGCAAGATTGAAAAAGAAGTAAAACATTAGCGGAGTAAAGTGTATTTTCCTTTGTAGTATTTTATTAATCAAACTATGTGCTTGTTCAGAATATAGTCGAAAATACGTGCAATTTAGGATTTTCTGTTGTGTTTTTTAGTTGCTGTTGTGATATTCAAAGTTCCACCTTCTTTCTGCAACTAAACAGGGCATTGGCCAATGTCTCACTAAAACTTTTTCATAAGGTTTGTTATGAAACGCAACCAGAAAGTTGGCTAAGAATTATGGGTACAAAAAGGGTCTGGATTTTTCTTCTTGGCAGTAGCCTTTTAGAGGAATTCAGGATCGATGCTTAAATTAGATTTAACTGTGGGAAAGCGTAGGAAATATTTGAATCCTATCAAGGTTTTATAGGGGTCTCACCTTGAAGAATTTTAACCTAGGGCGTATAACAAACACATCTTGGAACCTAGTGTAGTCACACAGCAATGGACTGTAGATATAATATTGAACTTTCACAGGATGTGTAGCTTTTCAAGATACTAGATTTTTTTACCAAATCGAAGCTATAATATTCATTTGAAATATTTGATAGCCTTAGCAAGAGAGTAATAATGTCTAGAATTTAGTTATCAAGAAACGGGGGTGGACACCACAATGATTTTGAAATATTCAATCTTTATCAGATGATATTCTATAATATTAACTCAATTTAATGATATCATTTGCATGAAGGATGTACTCATCTCAGAAAACTAATTTCCCTTGGAAAGCTACATTTTTTTTCCCCTAAAAATCAAGTCACTAAAGCAGATTCTCTACATTGCTTCATTTTTACAGCTATGTTTTTCTTTTGTTGCGCTTTACTAGGTTTGAGAAGATTCTTTGTCTCTTAACTCAGATCAGAAGCTCTATCAGTGCACTTAATAGTTAGATCAGAACAGATTCTTACATATTGCATTAGATGTCTTATGTAATATACGACCTTTGTTGTGTTCTTTTTTCCTCAGATTATTGGGGAAAGTGGCAGTTGTCACGGGTGGAGCCACTGGTATTGGAGAGAGCATTGTGCGCCTATTCCACAAACATGGTGCAAAAGTTTGTATAGTTGATTTGCAGGATAACCTTGGCCAGCATGTCTGTGATACCCTTGGTGGTGAACCAAACACTTTCTATTTCCATTGTGATGTTACCAAAGAAGATGATGTTTGCCGTGCAGTTGACTTCACTGTCGATAAATTTGGTACACTTGACATCATGGTCAACAATGCCGGGTTGTCGGGCTCACCATGTCCCGATATCCGAAATGCAGATATATCAGAGTTTGAGAAGATATTTGATATAAATGTGAAGGGGGTCTTCCTTGGAATGAAACATGCAGCTCGGATTATGATCCCTTTAAAGAAGGGCTCAATAGTTTCTCTCTGCAGTGTTGCAAGTGCCTTAGGGGGCTTAGGCCCCCATCCCTACACAGGGTCCAAGCATGCTGTGTTGGGGCTCACTAAGAACGTTGCAGCTGAGCTGGGACTACATGGGATTCGTGTCAACTGTGTTTCTCCTTATGGGGTTCTGACGGGCTTGGCTTTAGCTCACTTGCCTGAGGAGGAGAGGACCGAGGAGGCCGAGGAAGGTTTTCGCGCTTTTGTTGGGAAGAATGCTAACTTGCAGGGGGTAGAGTTGACTGCTGATGATGTGGCTAATGCCGTGCTCTTCTTAGCAAGCGATGAAGCAAGATATGTAAGTGGGGATAATCTCATGGTTGATGGGGGCTTCACTTCCTCAAATCACTTACTTCGGGTCTTTAGATGAAGCATGACATTCAACAGGTTTGCTGCCTTGCTTCAATGGCTGTTGGAAGCTTGATAACTGCGGTCCTCTTGGTGGACAGATCAACTAGTAATATGTTTAATTGGGTATGTTCTCCATAGATAGTTGCTTTGGATTTCACTTTGTTGTGGATTGAACCCGAATATTGGACAAGGATTGTAACTTCTGTAATTTGAAATAGAAATACATTTCACAATGGACTTGAACAATTTTTTCGACTTTTTAAACTATTTTTGGCTGTGGTTTTTTGTTTAGAACTGGGTGACAATCATCATTTTTTTATTTTTTTTGGTTGAGGTTGTTTCGCACGAGTTAGCCCTTGATTTTTCAGCATTTTCTTCTTCCGGCTATAGAGCACGCTATGAGAATGATACTCACAAAATCTACAGACTAAATGCACAAAACATTGAGAGAGAGAGAGAAATTGTCTATTCAAATGATGAAGAATCACACCTTAAAATCATCATACATCTAATTTTTGCCGTCTCCGGTGGTACTTTCTTCCGACGGCAGCTTCTGTTTTGGGTGTTTTCTTGTATTGTGTTTTTTTTCTGACAGTTTGTTGTGTGCTTGTATTAATCTAGTCATTAGTTTGTAGATATTGACTCCCTGTTCAAGTAAATGTTTATGTCAACGCAGAGACACCATTCTGTTGGCTGAATTTTTTAGTGGCAACTGTCTGTATTTGTCTAAATCTCTTAGACTCTTCTTTGGATGTACACCTTTAGGGTGGTTGATTTTTACCTGGTGATTGTTGTTGTAATGTTGCTTTTATCAATAAAAGTTTAACTTTCCCTTTAAAAAAAAAAAAAAAAAAGTTGCTCATCCTTTTTATTAAAGAAAATGTTACAATGATCCTTGATATCTGAAGGATATTGTTACCATTTTTTTCTTATTTTATTCTTTAAGCTTGAAAGAAAGAATAACAAAAGCCTAACAAAGAATATATATATATATATATTTGCAGTACCTCTGAAAGGTTTTTTATTTGGACAAATATTTGGGTAAAGTTTTTCACCAAAAAAAAAATATATATATATATATATATATTTTTCAATTCAGTTTACTAAAATTAACGTCAGTCTTTAAAGTACATTAATTTTTATCTCACAACTATATCACAATATTGAAGTTGACACTTACGACTAATCCTTTGATGAATTCTTAATAATATTAATAATAAAAAAAAATGTCACGTTAGCATTGTGAGATAATTGTGAAATTACTCTATAATCACATATTCTAAATATAAATGTTAGTTTAATAAATTGAATTGAAATAATTTTATTTTGAATAATGATATACAACATACTTTTACGGCACTGCCAATCAACCTTTTTGTTTATTCTTAGTAAAAACTAGGGTTAAATACGTTTGATCCCATGTGGTTTAATGCTTTTATTTTTTGCCTTATATAGTTCATTTTGTACTTCGATTATGACTAAAGACGGATGTGATACTTTCGTCTAAAAATTGACTGAAGTTCATGTCACATGTTTTAAAAAATCGACACTATGTATAATTTTTTTAAAAAAACTTTTAAAAAATAATTAAAAGAAGAAGAAGAAGAAAGATAAGTGGCTAAGCCACCTACACATTTAGTCTGGGGATGGTTCGGCCACCCCCAATGATCAAACCCTAACTTATGTTTTTTTTTTTTTTTTTTTTCTTCTTCTTCTTCTTCTTCTTCTTATTTTTTTGGCTTGTGGAGGTGGCTAAACCCACCCTCAGGCCAAACGGGGGTGGCCGAACCACCCCCAAAAGCCACCCACATGCTGATCATTTTTTTTTTGAAGGGACCAACATGCTGATCATGACGGTGGCTGAGCCACTCTTTCTTTCTTTTTCTTTTTTTAAAGATCCTTTTTCCCTTTTTTCTTTATTTTTTAAATTATGAATATGGACATATGTCGGTTTTTTAAAGCATTGATGTAGCCATAATTGATGTACTATCGACGATATGAAATAAATTATATGCGACAAAAAATAAAGTCGTTAAATCACAAAGGACTAAAAAGTATTTAATCCTAAAAACTAATCTAAAGATTGGTTGATAATACTACATCAACTTTTTTTTTTTTTTTTTTTTTTTGTCAAACTATTAGAAAACACTGATGCCTCATAGAATTTAAATGTATTTGTAATTAACTTCTTTTTTAGAAGAAAAAAAATGCAAGATATTGAAAATTAAGTTAAATGAGGGTAGATTGCATTTAATGTTTGGGAAAAATGAAAAAGCGTCAATCGTTTTTTGAAATTTACCAAGCATTTTTTGTCAAACATAATTTATTTTTCGGTTGATTATTATTTTCGCCTCTACCAAACATTAAAAAAAAAAAAAACCAAAATTATTTTTCAAAAACCATTTCACACGAAAACAAATGGAGTATAGTAGAACTTTCATTCATGAGAATCATGTAAGATATAAAACACCAAATTTGCAGAAAATTGAGCAAGATTGGTATGAATCCGGTTTGCATGTTGTAAAAAAATAACACCATTTTCTGTTATTTTAATGAGAATAACTTCTGTTCGGTCGTGGCAGAAAGGAAGGGTTTTTTGCCAACCAATAAGAAATCGACAAGTCAGCTAAAACTCAAAAAATGAAATGCTGCTGCCCAAGAAAATCACGATTCAGCTTGAAGAAATACTCCCCCAAGAGCACCATCACTGCCCCAAATCCGTAGCCCCAGGCCGGAAAGCCGCTGCCACCGGGCCGCGCGGCCACCCCCGGGGTCTGGGGGTGGCTGCACGACTAACCCTAAATGGATCTAGTTCTGGCCTGATGGTCACCCCAGGCTTTGCGTGACCACCCCCGGAGTCTGGGGTTGGCCCGAACCTGGGGGTGGCCATCGGGGCCAACCCTTTTGTTCGGGCATCACTCGTCATTAGGTTTGGCCTGACTGTGACGACGTCTTCCGAACTAGACAGTGGCTGTTTCCGACCTGGGCGGTGTGGTCCGGCACGGGCATTGGTGGCGTTTTCCGACATGGGTGGTGTTGGAAGCATCCAGACCCATGTCGGAGGAGTTGGGGTTGGCCTGGCTGTGGTGACGTGTTTCGACCCGGTCGATGGCAGCGTGGTCTGGCCTGGACGGTGCCAGCGGCGTACGGCTTGGCTGTGGTGGTGCGGATTTGAGAGGGAAATGAGGCAAAAGATCTGGTGTTTCAACAACAATTTGAGTTTTTTTTTTTTTTTTTTTTGAGATGATGTGTCAATATGTTATTGGTGGACAGAAAACCCTTGTTTTTTACCATGACCTGACAGAAGGGGTTCTCTGTTTTAATCTACGGTCCAGATTAAAATTTCCCATTTTCAACCTAAACGACGTAACTTTAGAGGGAATTAACGGAAGTTTTCTAAACGCCGTTTTTGCTTGTTGTCCTCTCTCCTTTACTCCCTTCCACTTTATCTGTTTCTACAGATTCTTCATAGCCATTTTCAGCAAAATGGCAACAATTCAAACTCCACAGTAAAACAAATTTGGGTTTGATTTTGGGGTTCAGTGGCTGTGGGTGATTAATCAAATGTGTGGGTTGTTCTAATTTCGGTTCTAGATGTTGTATTTTCTGTTGAGAATTTGTGTTGGGTTAGTCTCTTTTGTGATTTTGTTTGTGATAGGCGATTAAGAGGAATTTCGTGAGTTTTTCTGTGAATCGCTGATTTTGGGCGATGATTTATGGGGGCAATCCGGTTGTGATTCTGTTTGGGCATTTTCAGTTGGCTTTGGCCGAATTTGGGGGTTATTATTGTTTAGATTGATTTCATTTTTGAGAGGCAAATTGTGGTGTCTTAGTATGAAGAAATTTACTTGGTTAATTTTGGGGGGGTGATTCATTGTTGTTTTGCTGAAAATGGTTATGAAGAAGAATTTGCAGACAGAAAGATCGGAAGTGTGCGATTGCGAAGAAGGAAGAGGATAACAAGTAAAAACGGCGTTAAAAACATTTCCGTTAATTTTCTTTAATGCTACGTCGTTTAGGTTGAAAAATGGGGCAAGAAAGATTTCTGTAAAAAGAAAAATGGTACAGTTTTGTTCTGTGCCACGAGTTTCCGATAACCTTCAAGTGGCCGTGCCGTGAGACATTCCTAAATTAGAAACTTCCATCGGTGAAATTGACTTCACTGACTTCTGTAAACCCCACTTCAAAGCGACCATTTTAGACAGATAACACGTACGAACAGAATACATTAATGCTCCGGATATATGAGCCTAAAATATTTTGGAGAAAATATTTTTAATATTTTTTTAGTGTTTGGTACAACTAAAAATAATGGTCAACAAAAATTATTTTTAGTTTAACTATAAAAGTTTCTTTAATTTGTGAAAAAAAGATTAAAACTGTAATCATATTTTAAATTTAAACTTTTCATTCTTACACGCACATTCTTAAAAATTCACCATCGCCATACATTGAAGTTTGTAGGTGGTCCGAATTTGTGTCGAAGAATTCAGGATTTTGGGATCGGGCATCGGAATCCAACGACACTAGCTGCAAAATTCTTACGAAACTAGCTTGAATTTTGCCACCTGAATACAAATTTTTGTCGGATTCTGATCACAATTGTTGGAATTTCGTCATTGATGATTTTTTCATACGACCTAAACATCGAAAAATCATTTCATTGAAAATATTTCGATAAAGTGTTAATTGAGTTGGAAGAAATTTATTAAATTTTTCATCCAATTTGATGTGGGTTTTTTTTTAAGAAAAAAATTCACGTAATTCAATTAAAATTTAATTAAAATATATAAAATGGATTGGACTTTAATTCCTTGGAGGAAATTAAACAAAACAGAAGAGTTATGCTTGTATGCAAAGATATGTACTACGTAATAGTAGTTGTTAATTTTGAAATTAGTATAAAGTGATGATGCGATATAAAGTAAAAAGAATTTGTATAGAAAAGTGAAAAAGTTTTGTATTGTAGTGAATTTTTTTATTTAAATAGTAATAAAAAATTATTGATGTGATATAGAAAATGAACAAAAATAAAAATGTTTTCACGTTGATTAGTATTAAAAAATATAAAAAAGTGAAAAAAAAAAAAAAAAGTTACGTGAACAGTAATAAGCACTACTGTCTTCTGTAACGGTGCTCGGCAAACTCGCATGCTTGTCCAGAAGAAGTCCATCCACAAAAGAAAAAGAAAAGAAAAGAAGTTGGAAGAGAGAGAGAGAGAGAGAGAGAGGTTGACAATGTCCACAGCCAAATCTGGTGAGTCTTCACTTCCAAGCCAAAGGTAACCCACAAAACAGCAAGCTTTCTCTTCTACTTCGGTGCATGCACTTTAATTATTTTTTTCTTTCACAGTTCTGCTTTTGTGGGTCTCAGCTATATTATGCACATAATATGCTATTTCTTGTTCTTTAATTATTGTTTTGTTGGATTTCTGCCTGTAAATTCTGCTTTTAATATCAAACTGATTATGGGGTTTGTTATCTAGCTTTTAATATTTGATAGCCTTAGCAAGAGAGTAATAATGCTTTAGAATTTAGTTATCAAGAAACAGAGGTGGATACCACAATGATTTCGAAATATTCAATCTTTATAAGATGATATTCTATAATATTAACTCAATTAATGATATCCTTTGCATGAAGGATGCACTCATCTCAGAAAACTAATTTCCCTTGGAAAGCTACATTTTTTTTCCCCTAAAAATCAAATCACTAAAGCAGATTCTCTACATTGCTTCATTTTTACAGCTATGTTTTTCTTTTGTTGCGCTTTACTAGGTTTGAGAAGATTCTTTGTCTCTTAACTCAGATCAGAAGCTCTATCAGTGCTCTTAATAGTTAGTTTATAACAGATTCTTACATATTGCATTAGATGTCTTATGTAATATAAGACCTTTGTTGTGTTCTTTTTTCCTCAGATTATTGGGGAAAGTGGCAGTTGTCACGGGTGGAGCCACTGGTATTGGAGAGAGCATTGTGCGCCTATTCCACAAACATGGTGCAAAAGTTTGTATAGTTGATTTGCAGGACAACCTTGGCCAGCATGTCTGTGATACCCTTGGTGGTGAACCAAACACTTTCTATTTCCATTGTGATGTTACCAAAGAAGATGATGTTTGCCGTGCAGTTGACTTCACTGTCGATAAATTTGGTACACTAGACATCATGGTCAACAATGCCGGGTTGTCAGGCTCACCATGTTCCGATATCCGTAATGCAGATATATCAGAGTTTGAGAAGATATTTGATATAAATGTGAAGGGGGTCTTCCTTGGAATGAAACATGCAGCTCGGATTATGATCCCTTAAAGAAGGGCTCAATAGTTTCTCTCTGCAGTGTTGCAAGTGCCTTAGGGGGCATAGGCCCCCATCCCTACACAGGGTCCAAGCATGCTGTGTTGGGGCTCACTAAGAACGTTGCAGCTGAGCTGGGACTACATGGGATTCGTGTCAACTGTGTTTCTCCTTATGAGGTTCCGACGGGCTTGGCTTTAGCTCACTTGCCTGAGGAGGAGAGGACCGAGGAGGCCGTGGAAGGTTTTCGTGCTTTTGTTGGGAAGAATGATAACTTGCAGGGGGTGGAGTTGACTGCTGATGATGTGGCTAATGCCGTGCTCTTCTTAGCAAGCGATGAAGCAAGATATGTAAGTGGGGATAATCTCATGGTTGATGGGGGCTTCACTTCCTCAAATCACTTACTCCGGGTCTTTAGATGATGCATGGCATTCAACAGGTTTGCTGCCTTGCTTCAATGGCTGTTGGAAGCTTGATAACGCCGGTCTTCCTGGTGGACAGATCAACTAGTAATATGTTTAATTGGGCATGTTCTCCATAGATTGTTGCTTTGGATTTCACCTTGTTGTGGATTGAACCCGAATATTGGACAAGGATTGTAACTTCTGTAATTTGAAATAGAAATACATTTCACAATGGACTTGAACAATTTTTTCGACTTTTTAAACTATTTTTGGCTTTGGTTTTTTGTTTAGAACTGCGTGACAATCATCATCATTTTTTATTTTTATTTTTCTTGTTGAGGTTGTTTCGTGCGAGTTAGCCCTTGATTTTTCAGCATTTTCTTCTTCCGGCGACAGAGCACGCTATGAGAATGATACTCACAAAATCTACAGACTAAATGCACAAAACATTGAGAAAGAGAGAAATTGTCTATTCAAATGATGAAGAATCACATCTTAAAATCATCATACATCTAATTTTTGCTCATCCTTTTTATTAAAGAAAATGTTACAATGATCCTTGATATATGAATGATATTGTTGTTCATTTATTTCTTATTTTATTCTTTAAGCTTGAAAGAAAGAATAACAAAAGCATAACGAAGAATAAAAATTGAGTAATGATTGAATACCATCTAAAGATACAACTTTTCACTACCTAACCTATGTGGCAAGGTGGTCCCCTACCTTAATTTATTTTTAAAAAATAAAAATATTCAAAAAGTAATAGGGGACCACCTTGCCACATAGACAAGGTGGTAAAAAGTTGTATCTTTGGGTAGTATTCAATCATTACTCATAAAAATTAGTCATTCTCCGTAATAAAGAATGGGAGTAGTGTATTTTTTTTTTTAAAGTAGTTCTTTAAAATAGAGAAAAAAAAATTGGTGAAAATTTTAAAAAATTAAATAATTTAAAGTACAAATATGAAATTATTAACTTGGGTTTTAGGTCAATATCATGAGAGGTGATTAAGGAATAAGAATCCAGCAATTTTTTTAATTAAATTACTAGCAATTTAACGACAAAGCTTATATGGGATCTACTTATATTAATATAACTCAAAATTTATTTAGACATATCGATCTCATAACATGCTTTCAAAATATGTTGTCCAAATTTGCTAAGTTTGTTTTGAATATTGTTCTGAATCATATTCTACTTTTTTAAAAAATAAATTATGTTTTATTCAACTTTTTAAAATTTTATCACACAAAGTCAAACTTTGTAATTCGCGTATTGAATTCGAATAATATTTAGATTCAACACTCAAACGGACCTCCAACTCGGACCATCCCTTCTCTCACCCCATTTTATTTTTATTATTATTATTATTTTATTTATTTTTATTAATATTTTTATTGAAATCTTAAAAACCATTTATATCAAACAGCCTTCCCTTATCCAACAGGACCAACAGTAACTGAAAAACCAGACAGTCAGTCCACATAGACACTCTCCCAACCCCATTAACTTCCAACGCCGACCCACCATGGCTTCTCTTCAACCGTCGTGGCTCTCTGCTCTCAACTCCATCAACACCATCTCTCCCTCAAAACCCACTGCCTTCCCCTCCACAATCCTCAACAAAACCCACTCATTAAAGCCATTGAAGCTCTCCTCCTCTGTGAACCCGTCCAATGCTGAATCTTCAGAACCCATTTCACCAAACTCTCCGAAACCTGTGCCGGCTGCTATTGACCCCGTGAAGCTCGCGTTTGAAAAAGCTAAGGCGTATAAGAAGGAGGTAAAATCGAAACTGGTTCCGAAAATTGAGCAGAACCCAGTTGAGGATTCTGGGACTAAGGAAGTGCCGGTTTCAGTTAAGGTTGCGATGGAGAGGGCGAAAGAGTACAACAAGAATAAAGGTGTTGTGAGTGGTGGCAAGAATGGTGGAGAGAGTGACACAGTTTCAGGTATTATTTTGGAAAGTTATGGATGTTAAAATCACCCCTATTCCAAAAGTTTAAGCAAAAAGAAAATAAATTTAATTATTAAATTAATATTCTAATATTTCCCTTATTTAATTATTAAGTTAATATTCTAATACTCCTCTTCTACGTGGGCTCAAACTTTTCTCAACAAACAAGGGAAATATTTAACTGAAATAGGAGAATTCTAGAATCAGGGTTTGAATTCAGAATTTTTGGGTCTGCTACCATGTTAAATCACCAATTATCTCAAAACTTTAGAGATGATAGGAAATGATAAATTTAATAATTAAATTAATATTTTAGCAAAAGATAGAGAGAGAATGGCTGATTTTTATTTTATTGTTGATTGGTTGCCATATCCAGTGAAGTGAAACAAGTACTTGTGAGTTATCTTCAGGTCTTTGCTTTTATAATTTAATGTGTTTGGCAATTTATTCATTTTATTAGCAAACAAATTGTTATGACTCTTGTCTGATTACAAGTTTGAAATGTTGTCGAAGAGTTTTGCTGTTTGATGAAGAATGACATATTTGTATGAGTGATTTGAGCTAAATTTAGTTTTGTGCATTTATTTTTAGGGTTGGAGAGAAGCAATGGGGGGAACCTTGGAAATGCAGTTGTGGAGAAAACGGTTAGTAAGAAGGGGAAACTCTCAGTTTCAAGCATGGATTTTATGGGGCTTAACTTTGCGGATAAGAAGAGGAGCAGGGGACTGCCACCTGGGCTGGTTCCTGTTTCAGAATCTTTCTCAGAAGGGGACTTTCCAGAGGTGGAGTTGATTGTTGGGGATACCAGCTATTTCGAAGACACAACAGAATCTGAGCCCACGCTGCCTCAGGAATATGATCCAGAACTTTACAAGCCAAAGGTTTCTTCATGGGGAGTCTTTCCTAGACCTGGCAATATTTCAAAAACGGTATGGTAGTGCCCATCACAACTGATGTTAGGGTAGTGAGTAGACACATTTTTAGTGTACATACTTTTTTTTTGATATTTCTGAATTTGTGGGCCTGAAGGATGTTACTCTCTTATGTTATGCAGTTTGTTGAGTGATGATATCATGTTGGAAAACAAATAAATGTTTTGGAGGTTCTCCATAGAAAGTGAATTATCTTGGTTTGGACAATCTGTTTAAAGTTTCTGAAATCTATAATCAAGATGGAAAATATATAATTCAAGAAAAAAGAAGGAAGAAAAAAAGAAAAGAAAAGGAGAACGTAGAGAGCCACGTTTTACTTTATACTATTGTTTCTTAAACTTGTTGATGAAGATCAAATATTTGATAATAAAACTCAACACACGATATGATTGCATTCATCTCTTGGTTCCGCTGGCTTCCAATTGCTGATAGCATCTAGGGCTCTAAACATCATAATTTTATATTCCTTATGGAAACTACTTTTGCTACATAAATGATGTGCAAAAGAAGTGTATAATCATTTTTCAAGCATTGAATAAATCAATTACCTGAGTCGACATATCTTGTCCATGTTAATCAGAGTTTTTTAAGAGATAGAAAAAGGGAGGAGGGGTTGGGTATCTATCTATATTCATATCAAAGTGTCCATGGACAAATAAAACCCACAAATGAAATCAGATGGGTGGCTTTAGATGATTGTATAACTATGAAAGTGCCTGCACAAACCTTTGGTATTTGTTGAAGATCTTGCCTCCCTTTTGCGCGGTTTGTGTGTGTCTATACATATGAAAGAGTCCAGGGACAAAGTAAATACACTAATGATATTAGATGGTTGCTCCACATGTCTATGTATCAGCAAAAATTCCTGACACGAATCTTTTATCTTTGTTGAAGATTTTGGAGTTCTGCCTCTCTTAATTAAGATATTGAAATAATGGAAAAAGGAGAGCTTCAGTTTCACACCATAAGAATTCTCTTAATTACACTAGTCATAAGTTTTTGCTCATATCTTGATACCTGGAGGGTAAAATGGATCTTTGATTGTTTATAAAAAAGGTGAATCACTTGTATTCATTTTGCGTTGATGGCAGAGTACAGAAACATTTTGAAGATCCTTTTCAATAGTACCTTTGAATGAGTCAATCCGTGTTGTATGTTAACGCTGTTGGTTCATGATCTCAATTAGGAATGTACTTATTAAGTATTTATCACATGTGCCACCTGTTGCTCTAAAGCAATATGCATTTCATTATAGAGTTTTGTTTCATAATATGGGATGATGGAGGCTTTTGTTATTTAGTTTTATTCAGTTGATACTGATGTGCCTTTTACTGTTACAATCTAATCTCACAAGCATGCAAAGATATTTTTCTTAGATATTTCCTTTATTCTTGGTCAGTTTGGTGGTGGAAAAGTTATTCGCCCTGGGCAGGTGCTTGAAACAGCAGAAGAGAGAGCTGCTAAAGAAGCACGTACAAGAGAGTTAGTTGCTGCCTACAAGAGTAAAATTGGCTTAAAGATCGATCCAAAGTTAAAATCTGAATGCGAGGAGGTATGCTTCTATCAAAATATCATCTTGTTAACTTGTATGTTAAGAGCGTGTTTTTACGTATGTTCTTAAATGAAATGCTAAAAGTGCATTTGTATCGAGGAATTGTAATTAGTTCTTATAATTATTTACATATTACCATAATTGTTTATGTCATGATCTAAGATCTTAGTCCTAGAAGGTCGTAGATTAGGAATTATGTGCACAAGTTATTCCCCTGCTTGGACGAGTCATTCATTTTGTAGTTCTTCTCAATATTGGAATGGAATTTGAAATTTAAACTAAGTTTGGGACCCAAATAAACTCTTACCAAATTTCAGGACCCCAATAAACTTTTATCGAACATCTCTTCTTTACTTATTTTGGTGCAATTGCCAATTATCTGAATTTGCTTCAGTTTTTTCCTTTTTTTTTTTTTTTTTTGGGGGGGGGGGGGGTTGGAGGTGAAGATTTAGATTTTTGCTGAAAATTACGGGCAAACAATCAAATACAAGTCAGCATTCTTTCCTGCTTTCAAAAAAAAAAAAGTCAGCAAACTTCATAGGGAAAAAAAAACTTTAGCAAAAATGGTGAGACTTTGGATACTATATGTATTACAATATTAATAAATTTTGGCTTCCAAATATGGTTGGAAAATATCATCTTTCAGTTAGAGAGAAGTTGCAGTCACCATGTTACCTAAATTAGTTTTTGAGTCTAACACTTGCACTTTTGTTATGTTCTTTCACTGCATTTGAATGCATCTATTATTACATATTTCATTGTCGAGAAGTATAACGCATTATCATTCCTTAGTGAACTTATTATGTGTATAGGCATTAAAGGATGGAGACTCATTAATGAATCTTGGAAAGCTTCAGGCAGCATTGCCCTATTACGAAAAGGTCATAGATAACTTAACATTCCAGGTAATATGCTGTTTAAGCTACCAATCTATTTGAAAAGAAGTCTCACTTTATATATCTTTTGACAATATATATTTAATCAAATGATATCAGCTAAATAGAGCTTTTATATGAGTACTATACTATCGTGAATTTCTTTTATAAAAATTGTGTATTATCTGATATAACTACAGTATTTACATTGAAATTGGGAAGATGAAAACATTTATGCATAGGATGAGTTAGGATTGTTATGCCATGTCCTTTGCAAGATTAATGAATTACATATTCTACCCTGGCTTCATGATTTAGAGCTGAGAGCAGGTTTGTCAGTTTTACACACAAAGTTTTGCAATATCGAAGATATTATAGGAAGGGAAATGCTTTCTCGAAAATGAATCTTACAGAATGTTCATGCTAAATGACATGGGAGCTCTATTGTCAATATAAATGTAACACAACCCACAACCTGTGCAGCTGGCTCATGAAGCATGCTGTGACATCAGTTTGCATGACCCTTTTGTATGATTGGTTGGTATTTACGGCATCACTATTTAAAATATGTACAAACCATACCTGAATTGATGTGTTTAATTCGAATTGAGATAGGATATCAGGAATTTGATTCTCGCAATCAAGTTTGATTCTGATTAACTGGTGGGCCGGGCGACTCATGATTGACAAACATCCTTGCTATTGTGGGAAAATTGGAGGAAACTCAAGGTAGATGGTTTCACAGGATGGTTATGGAACATATTTGGTTAATGCCTTGTTTTAGGGAAGGAAAGCAGAAAGCCAAATGATAGCACATGAAAGTAGTATGACTTGATAAGGGAAATACATGATTTCTTTTGAGAAAGGATGATATTCTTAACTTATGTGTCTAGTAGTGCTAATAAATAGGTGGACTTATGATGTAGGTGCTAGAACGTTGGAAATATCTCTTGTTGGCAGCTTAGAAAAAGAAAAAGTACTTTACTGGCAGCTATTTTCCTTTTAAGCTCCTGGTGCTGTCTCCTCCTTTTTTTATTCTGCTTTCTTAGTAAATTTTCAATGAAAATATAAGAAGGAAAGAAAAAGAACGCATCCAAACCTAGGGATCAAGAACTTCCAGATAAATTGATATGTTTAATGACGTGGTATGCCAATGAGTCCAGTGGCCAAGTAGACATGCTGATTGTATTATTTTGACATGTTTCGTCTTCTAATTTACTAGCACTATTTCTATACCTTCCTACCACCAGTGGGTAGGTTTCTTTACTCATCTCTAATATGTACGAGCTGTTTTTTCCTAGATGGTTGAAACTTGAGAGATTCATTATGTACTGCATCATTAAAAACCAAATAAAGCTTTACCTACACATTAGGTGGAAGTGAACAATTTTCACTTCTCTTTTTTTTTTTTGTGTTTCTTTTCTTTTTATTTGGTTTCCTTATGAGAAACAGTATCTGAATATTTTGTGTTTTTTTTTTTTTTTGGATGAATAAATATTTTGTGTTTTGTTTCATGCATATAATTTCTGCAGAGTGAGCTTCATGGGTTAGCTGCTTTGCAATGGTCAATTTGTCAAGACTCCCTTAATAGGTATATTTGTCTTTTAAGAATTTGATACAAGTGTAGAACCCTTATGACGCACCTTAACATGCCATGAAATTGAATTTGTTTTTGCTCTACATACAATATGGGATGAATCCATTGTCGTTTGGATGATGCATATGAAATTTGTGTGTTGTCATGGTTGTCTTTAAGGCAATTTTGATCAAACTTATAAGCTTGCGTCTTCCTTTAGGATTAGTGTGGTGTCTTCATCCCACACTATAGACTTGCATTTGAATGCATCTAACATGTTATGTACTGGTTCAAGTTCCTTTATATGTGTACATCACAAATTCTTTGTTGGTTTATTTATAACTGGGTTTTTTTTTTTGGTTATCTTTTGACTGCACAAACACCACATATTAATTTTTTACTTGATCAACATTATGACATATATGTTATGATTTTAATAGTGAAGCTTGTTATTTTTCAGTCCTTGAATCATTTGCAAGCTTCGGAACATATGTGACTGATTTCTGAATCATGGAGATATGTAAAATATTTAAACTATATTTGCTTGGAATGAATTTTGTAACGTTCAAGGCTTTGCACTATTCACTGGAAACTTTGTTGTCGATAAGGTAGCATCATGGTGATCCATATTTTAAGTTAATTAAATAATTTTAATTAAGACTGACAAGAGAAGTCAAATTTTTAAAAACAAATATTGATTTTTTGAATCAGAAAAGTGTGTGATGGAAAGGGAGTTAGTTTTATTAGGACTAATACAAAAGGATAAGAAAAGTAGAATTTGAAAGTTATGGAGTCAATTTGATCACTTTGATCTTACCCAAGTCAGGGTAGATGGGATTCTACTTCTTGAGTTTGTATGGGAGTTGAATTGCAATGTACATAACAGAGGATTGAGAACTGTGGAAGTTCAAATTTAATTTGGAAGCCTGACAACTGTCATGGCAACATAGATTTTCCCAAGCTACACACCAATGATTTTAACACCTGAACGGATGTATCAAAATTCATTTCACTAATTTGTTGGCCTGTGTACAAGTTGAAACCTTGTTGAGAAATGAATGTCAGATTGTATATCAAGCATCTTTAGTTGCAAAGCGAAAGTGCTGAATGATATTAGCTCTCTCTTCTTCGCTTGCTTGATGATTATAGAACAGTTGTTATGGTTGACAGGTCGAATGAGGCTCGATTGATGTATGAGAAGCTTCGGTCTCATCCAAATGCTCAAGTGAGTAAGAAAGCAAGACAATTCATGTTCAGCTTTCAGGTAACTACCAATTGGCTGTCCAGATAATATAGTAGTGTCCATGCTAAAAGGTCTAAATCTAACAGGTAGGATTGTCAATTTTTTATATATACGATCTGCAAATCTAATACGAACCCAATACGAAATTAATGGGTTAGGGTTGAAGAGTCTGACCCGTTTAATTACATGGGTCGGGTTAGGGTTGACCTATATATTTTTATACTCATGCTTTGACACGATTCGAATTTGTCACGTGAACACGAACTACCACTCCTACTAACAGAGTAATTACCTCAATAAAGATGAACTCTTACTGTGTGTTAATGCCTAAGAACTCTTGTTATGTGGCAACTTTCTTTTCCTGAACATGAAAATTGAAAAGTCAGTGGTTTTCAAATTTAAATTTATCAGCACCAATCAGAAATAGTTCTATGTATGTCATGGCCCATGGGGTGTTCTTTAGTATTGGTCTTTCATGTAGCAAGATAGTTTCCCCACCTTTTTTTTTGGTATGCATGTCTGTGTGTTTCTTTGTTATAGTCATTTTTACTTTTATGTAATATTCAAGTGAAATTGTGAATCCAACAGGCCATGGAGATGATGAAGGTCACAACAAGCACTCCTTTTAACACAGGTTATCAGAATTTTTTTGAAGCCTTTGTTCAAAATAAATCCAACTATCCCCTTGAAGAAGTTGAGATTGAAGAGGGTGCTCTGAGTCAAGTTCTCCCATATATTATTTTTCTTGTTTCTCCCATTTTTGCCGTATTACTTATTGCTTTACAAAAGAGGACATAAATTGGAAGATGGAGTTAATATAAGACTGGGGAATGATTAAAAGAATATTTGTTCTTGGAATTGTATATATCTTACTTACCAAAAGAAGAAAAAGGAATTATATGTATCTCCAACTATTCTTTTGTTCAATAAATTTTTTAATGAATTCTACGTACATCTAGGCATGATTCACATGTAACATTAGCCTTGTTTGGCAAATACTTGTACAGAACAGAGTAGTGAGTTGTTAATTTTGGAATTAGTAAAAAATGATGATGTGATATAAAGTAAAAAGAATTTGTATAGAAAAATGAAAAAAGTTTGTATTGTAGTAAATTTTTTTATTTGAATAGTAATAAAAAAATTATTGATGTGATATAAAAAGTGAAAAAAGTGAGAATGTTTTGATGTTAATTATTATTGAAAAATGTGAAAAGTCAAGAAAAAGGCGTGAAAAGGTGAGGCGCACTACTCTAGTCTGCTCCGAAGCTTGGCAAACAACACCATTATATAGTTATAAATAATGTGTATGCCGTTAAATATATAGAAAAAAGTAATTTGTGTATGTTGTTAAATTCGGTTCGACCTCTCATCCATATTTTGATTTGTATGAAAAATCGTGATTCGGTCTTGACCTCATTTGTAAAAGAAAAATGTTATTTTGCATTCTTTCATTATATTCAGCAAACTCCTGATGTGGCATGTTAAATTCATTTTTCTTTTTCTTTTTCATTTTTAATCTCAGGGTGAATTGAGCTTGTGACGGCATACCAACGTACTAGAAAAATGTTAAAAGAGAATGCAAAACAATATTTTTCTTTGTAAAAAGACCATCCTTTGCAAAAGTTGTGTTGATGACAGATATGTGCAGTGGGTAATAACAAAGTAAGCTTTTTATTCAGATAAATCAGAAAAAGTAAGTCATACAATCATGATATTTGGGGGGTATACCATAATGTTTTTAAATATATTAAAACCTCATGTCAATCATTGGCTTTTAGGCATTTCTACTTGGTCCTTAATCATGATATTAAATAATGAATTAATAGAGCACAACCGTTTGGGGAATGCTGCATGAATGGAAATCATCTATCTAATCTCACCAACTGTGCCTTTCTGCATTAAAAGTAGGTAAAGTTGAACAAATCTCAGTGGTTGAGAAAAACCTCCATAATTTCAACACTTATGAAATCTGAGTGAGCAATCAATGCCACGCTTTTCATTGCACATACCCCACCATAATCTTTTGTTTAGTGTGCTGCTAATCAATAGGAGATCAAATAACATGGATGTAAATATTGGATAGGGTGAAATGGATGGCTATCGAGGGTAATATGAAAAGGCATTTGGATTTCATTCTGTCTAGGCAAGAGTTTTAATATTTTCTCGGGCTATTTAGATATGTCTCTTCGAATCAGAATGAGATGCAGCTCAGTGTTTTCTCACATAAGTTGTTCATTACACAAACAACCAACAACTCTCATCACACCCTTTCTAGATCCGGATACGATACACTTAATCTCATGTTCCAAATCCTTGATTTTTGGAATTTGGGACTCAAGTGAAAGAGAAACATGCCAACACCCACTGCAAGCAAGAACAGAAAAAATAAAATAAATAAATGCTATAGGGTATGAAAAGTTCCTCTTCATCACTTTTTTTCCTCTTTTTTGGGTATCTTTTTTTCTTTCTTTCTTTCTTCTTCTTTTTTTTTTTTTTTGGTGAAAAAACGACCTCGTGTCTGCACAAAGAAGGACATAATTTGACTGATCCAGCTTTCATGCTTTATTCTGTCCTTGTTTAGGTTCAATAGTGGTATTTTTTTTCCCTACTTCTGAATAATATGCATCATTTTTAAATTAGGTAAATTTTTTCTTGGTTAGGAGGCACCCTTTACCCTTTTCTACTTGGCCAATTTTATTTTGTGAAATTCAATGAATTTATTCTGAATTCTTATTAGATCTCAAAATATATTGTAGATGATTTTTGTGTTGTGCATACTTTCATTATCATGATTCAAGCATGGACCATATGGAATTTGGGAATTTTAGACTTTCTTAAATCCAAAAGGAATTTGGGAGAAACAACAACAAAGAAATGAACAAAATCTTTTATTTATTTATTTATCAATTAAGTAAAAAAACAAAAAATACATAACCCTAGTTTGACTGCCTTTAGGCTAAGTCAAATTATTGGATTACAAAATAACCTATATAAAACTAATAAAAGATCCGATTATTTTATTTTATTTATTTATTTCTTATTTTTCATCCATCTCGATCTCGGCCGGAAGAAAGATGTCGGTCAGAACAGTGTTCGATTGCAAAGAAGCCTTGAGCAATTTCACCGCCTCATCCATGCCGAAATCGACGACTCTCTCCTCAATAGCACCAATGTCGTTGACATTGACGTTGAACTGGGTAAGCAGAGTGACAAGAGAGGCGGTGGACAAGGGCTTGACCTCCAGATCATCCATCACCATGTATTTGACCGTCTCTTTCACGTAACCTTCCTCACACGCGGAGGACGCACCGATTTCTCTTTGTGCCTGTGTGTCTAAGAAGGTTACCTCCCGGTCCATCCTACAGTCGCACTTAGGGCAAATTGCGCGAAATTCGTCAGCCACGTAAACGCGGCTACGGCTGCAATCGCGCGGACAGGTAGACAATTGACGGAATGTTGAGCAGACGTTTGGCAATAGGTGAGGGATTTTAGCACCGGGCATGATTACTTTGGGTTCTAACAGAAAGTATCTGTCTATTATTTGGATGTAATTAACACTCAGATTTTCAATGCTCCGGTACAGGCTTGGCAGGCAGCCTACCATGCGGCCGCCGTCGGCCTCTTTGAGAAGCCTCGTCACAGCTCCGACCGGTAGAGTGAAGATGCTAAAGAGGAAATCAACAAATTCATTGTCTACTTCAGCAAAGAGCAAGCGTTGGCTCTTTCTGTCTATAAAAAGCTTAAGGCTTAGGATCTCTGCGGCGGCTGCCATGTTTGAATGGTTTAAAAGCTTCCAATCCAAGGGATGGAGTCTTAAATCTTAATTGAGAAGAAAGAATAAAGAAAGGGGCTGGGGAAGAGCTCTTAAATACACATCGCTCAAAATCCTTATCCTACTTGGACTTGGACTTGGACTTGGACTTGGACTGGGAGTGGGACTTGGTGGGCCAATCTAATTTTATTCGGTTCGGATTCAGCCGGGCTTGCCCCGACCTTGATAGAGTTCAGGTGTGGGTGGGTGCACATAAATGTAGTATGTAACTACACACTGAACTTGTTTTTATTTTCGCAAAAAAATAAAATAAAAAATCAGTTCCACCCAAACATGAATTCTTTTGTCCAGGTTATTTTTTTTTAGCAGTCGTCGTCTTTTATGGTTTAAGTCTAGCTTTGCCTGGGTAGAGGAACCTCTACCCTTGCTTGTGCCTCTGACTTAGCTTATTAAGAAATTTTTATAATTCTAAACGTTAGACCGTTTGGTCTCTTTTCTATATATTGGAAGGGATTTGAATAAAAAAAAAACTATAGTTAGTATTTACTATTTATTAACTATTCAATATAATTATATAGTTATTTTTTTTAAGGGAATATAGTTATATATTTAGGATGCGTTTGTGATTGCGATTTCGTAGACAATAAGTGCGATTTTAAACCAAATCGCAGAACATAAATTGTTTGGAACTGCGTTTTTAAAAATTGCAATTTGAAAATGCAGAAAATTTGCTTTTTCAAATCGCAGGTAAGATGATGTTTTTTTGAAAACGCATAATTTTAAAGGCTAATTTGCGATTTTAAATGTTAAACTGTGATTTTGCCAAACGCTTAACTGCTTTTTTAAAAATCATTTTTTTTCAAATCGCACATTTTAAAATCGTGATTTTAAATCGCACTTTTTGAAATCGCAAACTCAAACGAATCCTTAATTAGTTAACAACTCAAGTACTTAACCATATTGTCAGGGTTCTTCTTCTTCGACAACCGTGTGTGAGGGCCACGTTTCATCTTCCAGGTCATGACCGGTAGTGTCTGGTGGTTTCTAGTGGCCGCCTATTGCAGTGGGATTCCTGGGGATGGTGCGTGTTCTCGTAGTCTCTGGTGACGGCAGTTTTCTTCGATGCTAGATCTGTGTGTTTGGTGTCTTCTGTTTTGTTTTTCTTGTGTGTTAGTGTAGTTTTTTGCAAGTCTATATATAAAATTATTAGATATTATTGGACTTTTTATGGCTTGTTAGCTAAATTAACACTTTTTTTTTTTTTATGTGGAGCTTTATTGTTAAAGAGTGGCTCATATATATGTTCGTAATATTTGGTATTTATAAGTAGCATTCAAGTCATAATTGTTTCTGGCTTAGTATGTAGGGAGTCTTGTACCTCTATTCATTATATTTGCTGTCGGGCGTTTGATTATTAATGCAAGGTATTTCGGTTTTTCTGTTAAAAAAAAAAACCATATATGATAATATACATACAAATAGTTAACTTACTTAGTAATATTAAGTTAGTATATATTAACTAACTAGTTAGTATTAATATTAATATATATGCACACACACACAGAGAGAGAGAGAGAGAGAGAGTAAGTAACCTATATTAACCTATATATAGTAACCTATATATATATATATAACCTACAGGTAATTATGGTTAGCTAGTAAATTAATTAGGATCCGGTAGTTTTTACACCGCATCTCAGCCGTAGATTTCTCTCCAAACAAAAAGCTTCAATACTCGTTTTCATTTTTCTTTCTTTTTTGGCATATTCTCAGCGACCAACCAAAAGGGTCAAGGCAAAACACCAAACCAAACCGTAAAAATCAAAGCTTGAGAACAAACAAACAAACAAACACTTGGTGGTCACGAGGCTAAACGTTGTTCCAACCCTGTTTCCTTCTTTGCAGGAACCAAAACAAGCAAGAAAGCAACCCATTAAAATCCCTTATTTTCTCTAAACCCACAACGATTTTCCCTCACTAAGGCCTTGTAGGCAGGATTGGATTGGAGAAGGAGCTTCAAGTGTCTCTTGAAGAAACTCATACTCAACAGCTTTGACGTCAAGGGCAATCCGAACCCTCATTACAAATGGGCTTGGCCATGTACCTAGAATCTTCACTCTACTTTTCGCCATGATCAATCACTTCTCTCTTCCAAAGTTGCCAGTTTCTAAGAGTCACAAAACCTATTTAAAGATGATATGCTTATGAGCGTTTGTTCCTTTGTGTTTGGCACACTTTTGGTTTCCTGCGGTAGCTGTGAATGAAAGAGAGAGAGAAAAAAGAAAAAGAAAAAAGCAAAATGTTTCTATTCTACGGCTGAGATGTGGTGTAAAAACTACCGCAGATATGCGGTACTTTTTAGTACCTGCATAGTAGCCGGATCCAATTAATATATATTAACTAAGTTAATATGTTAGTTTATTAACTAACTAGTTACTAGTTAGTATGTTAATGATATTATATAAAACACACACACGCATATATAATATACATTGAAATATTGAGTAACCTATAGTTAATTATATTTACTTAGTATATGTCAATTAACTAGATAATATACTAGTTTATGAGTTAACTAGTTAGCATGTTAACTAATACACACACATATAAATATTAAGTAACATATATAACATATAACTTAATTACTAATATACATGCTTAAATTTATATAACTCATTTTTAGAAATATAATAAATTTATGTGTGTGTATATATATATACAAGAGATATGAACGAGCTAAAGAGTCGGGCAAGCAATTTAGTCGAGCTTTAAACGAGCTAAGCTTGCGAGCCTTTATTGAGATTTGTCGAACGAGTCGGGTATGTGTTACTTACTAATCGAGCAATTTTCTATAATATCAAGTTTGAGTTTAAATCAAGTTAAACCAAGCAGGTTGTCGAACGGATTGGTTTATTTACAGCCCTGCACCCAAACATGAATTTAATTTAATTCGCCATTCCAAGCATGTTTTCTCAATTTTATTTTTTATTTTTTAAACTATCCAAATATAATTTTATTATTTTTTTTTCGGTATTAAAAATTTTAAAAAAGAAGAGTAATACTACACATCATCCCTTTGTCCTCCTTTTATCACCCCAAAATTGATGTGGCTCTTAAAATTACCATTGAATTTATGATAGATCACCATTGGATTTTGATCCAATGGTGATTTTAAGAGCCACATCAATTTTGGGGTGACAAAAGGAGGACAAGAGGATGATGTGTAGCATTACTCAAAAAGAAAAGAATATGAATGATCATTCCATTCAAACTTCTTGTATTTATAGTAATACCTACTCATATTCTTACATAATCACAATTCCAATGTATCAAACGTGCCTTTAGAGAGAGAGAGAGAGAGAGGAAAAAAAAAAAAAAAAAAAACATCAACTAAGAATTTGGTAATGTGTGGAGTGGCAAATGGCAATTTGCAGAAATACTGTCATTTTTTTTTTTTAAAAAAAAAAGGGGTAATTACATTTTTCCCCATTAACTACCAGTTATTGTCAACATGCTTCCATGAACTGACACTTCGACCAAAAGAGAGCATTCAACTACCAACTTTACACACTTTGCCTCATTCCATCAAGGAATTCCGTTAACTTGGACGGAATATTCTATTTTTTAGCGTTAATTTTGGTTTAAAGACCAAAATGCCCTCCAACAGTAATTAATAAAAAATATATTAAAATTAATATGTTTAAAAAAGTTGAGGGCATTTATGTCTTTTTACGAATTAAACTGACGGAATGGGCAAAATGTGTAAAGTTGGTAGTTGGATGCTCTCTTTTGGTCGATGTGTTAGTTCATGGGGGCATGTTGACAATGACTGGTAGTTGACGGGGAAAAAAGGTAATTACCAAAAAAAAAAATATTTTATGTCTTGTTGGAATGGGTTTAAATTAGGCTTGGTAATTTTGATACGACCTATGAATTCGACATTAACACAACACGAAGTTATAAGATTTGAGCTTATGCTATAACCCATTATGACTCGCCAACCTGATTATGACACTCTTATGACACGTTTATGACCCGTTAACTTGTTTATGGCCAAATTAGCTAAATAGGACCCGACAGACCCGAATTGCCAAGCTTAGTTTAAATCCTGAAATTGGTTATATTTTACCTTTTCCCCCACAAAATTGGGTGGATTCTGAATGGCATGGTGGCCATGTAGCTAGCCTGACTTTCTGATGTCCTTTTGTAGAAGCTTGTTCAGTTGGCAAATTCTTGGCGTGTTTCCTAGCTCTGTGTCGGATCATCTGGGATTTTGGATTATTGGAAGAGAACAACAGTCAAAACAATTGTATGCTTTTTTAAGGCACAAATGTCTCTTTGCACAACAGTCAACCTCATGTAGGAAAGAGTTTATTCATATTTTCGGTAAAAAATAATAATAAAAATGTTAAAAATAAAATTAGATTAGCACGGTTTGATTAGAATTTTATCTTTTTTTATAATGAAAGTACAAAAGAAAAGAATTGATCGTCAAGCTGGGATTTAATTTAATTTTTTTTTTCATATTTACAATTAAGATTTTTTTTTTCTTTCCTTACTAAGACTACGTTTACTTTATTTATTTTCATTCCTTACTAGGATTAGATTTACTATTACTATTAAGATTATGTGTTTTTATATATATATATATATATATATATATATATATATATATATATATATGTCCACAGAAGAGGGAGGAGAGGAGATTCGAACTAGTGACAATCGCTTAATGAGGCGTGGTTCCCAGCCGATTAAGCTACCCCTTGGAGACTAGGACAATATTTACTTCCTCTACAAGAAATTGTTTTTTTTTTTCTTTCTAATTTTTTTTCTTTTAAAAAAAATTGTTTTTTATTTTTAAGTTTTAGTTTCAGTTTTTTTTTTTTTAAAAAAATAAAATTATAAGGATTTATTTGTCTTACTAAAAAAAATTTGGGTTATTTTTGTCTTTTTGTTGGCTTTAGGGGGACATTAACATTTTTTTGGTAGTTTAAAGGGGGCATTTATACAATTAGTAGTTTGAATGACACATTGACAAACGAGTGATAATTTGATGAAAGTACGTGTACTCTTGCTAAGTATTTATCTTCTATAAATACATAAGTTTGTAATGTAAAATAGAACTCTTGAATTATTAATCAAACTTGAGAATATTAGATACGGATACGATACACTTAATCTCATGTTCCAAATCCTTGATTTTTGGAATTTGGGACTCAAGTGAAAGAGAAACATGCCAACACCCACAGCAAGCAAGAACAGAAAAAATAAAATAAATAAATGCTATAGGGTATGAAAAGTTCCTCTTCATCACTTTTTTTCCTCTTTTTTGGGTATCTTTTTTTTCTTTCTTTCTTTCTTGTTTCTCTTTTTTTTTTTTTTTTTGGTGAAAAAACGACCTAGTGTCTGCACAAAGAAGGACATAATTTGACTGATCCAGCTTTCAAGCTTTATTCTGTCCTTGCATGTTTAGGTTCAATAGTGAATTTTTTTTTTCCCTACTTCTGAATAATATGCATCATTTTCAAATTAGGTAAATTTTTTCTTGGTTAGGACTTAGGAGGCACCCTCTACCCTTTTCTACTTGGCCAATTTTATTTTGTGAAATTCAATGAATTTATTGTGGATTCTTATTAGATCTCAAAATATATTGTAGATGATTTTTGTGTTGTGCATACTTTCCCAATATTTCATTATCATGATTCATGCATGGACCATATGGAATTTGGGAATTTTTTAGACTTTCTTAAATCCAAAAGGAATTTGGGAGAACAACAACAAAGCAATGAACAAAATCTTTTATTTATTTTTTTATCAATTAAGTAAAAAAACAAAAAACACATAAATCCTAATTTGACTGCCTTTAGGCTAAGTCAATTATTGGATTACAAAATAACCTAAATAAAACTAATAAAAGATCCGATTATTTTATTTTATTTATTTATTTCTTATTTTTCATCCATCTCGATCTCGGCAGGAAGAAAGATGTCGGTCAGAACAGTGTTCGATTGCAAAGAAGCCCTGAGCAATTTCACCGCCTCATCCATGCCGAAATCGACGACTCTCTCCTCAATAGCACCAATGTCGTTGACATTGACATTGAACTGGGTAAGCAGAGTGACAAGAGAGGCGGTGGACAAGGGCTTGACCCCCAGATCATCCATCACCATGTATTTGACCGTCTCTTTCACGTAACCTTCCTCACACGCTGAGGACGCACCGATTTCTCTCTGTGCCTGTGTGTCTAAGAAGGTTACCTCCCGGTCCATCCTACAGTCGCACTTAGGGCAAATTGCGCGAAATTCGTCAGCCACGTAAACGCGGCTACGGCTGCAATCGCGCGGACAGGTAGACAATTGACGGAATGTTGAGCAGACGTTTGGCAATAGGTGAGGGATTTTAGCACCGGGCATGATTACTTTGGGTTCTAACAGAAAGTATTTGTCTATTATTTGGATGTAATTAACACTCAGATTTTCAATGCTCCGGTACAGGCTTGGCAGGCAGCCTACCATGCCGCCGCCGTCGGCCTCTTTGAGAAGCCTCGTCACAGCTCCGACCGGTAGAGTGAAGATACTAAAGAGGAAATCAACAAATTCATTGTCTACTTCAGCAAAGAGCAAGCGTTGGCTCTTTCTGTCTATAAAAAGCTTCAGGCTTAGGATCTCTGCGGCGGCTGCCATGCTTGAATGGTTTAAAAGCTTCCAATCCAAGGGATTGAGTCTTAATTGAGAAGAAAGAATAAAGAAAGGGGTTGGGGAAGAGCTCTTAAGTACACATCGCTAAAAATCCTTATCCTACTTGGACTTGGACTGGGAGTGGGACTGGGTGGGCCAATCTAATTTTATTCGGTTCGGATTCAACCGGGGTTGCCCCGACGTTGATAGAGTTCAGGTGTGGGTTGGTGCACATAAATGTAAGTAGGGGTGTGCAAAACCCGCAGCACCCGCTCCACCCCGCCCCGCAGAAGACTGGATTTTCGAGATTTTTTGCGGGTTAGGATCCTAATTTGAGAAATTTATGCGGGGCGGGGCGGGTTTAGACTTTTAAAAAACGCGGGTCCCCGCCCCGCCCCGCCCCGCCCCACACAAAGGAGGAGAAAAAAAAAAGAAAAAAAAAAAGGGGGAAAGAAAGAAAACTAGAAGGCTAGAAGAGGGAATCTCTTTCTTTCTCTTCATCTTCTTCATTTTTTCCTTTTGTTTTAAATTGTTTTGGTTCACTATTATATTTTTGCATGTTTACTAACCAATGGACTGTTATATTTTTGCATGTTTAGTTGTTTACTAACTAGTGGACTCATTTCATTGTGTGAGAAATACAATTTTTATGGTTCAATTTCATGGGATGTTAAAGTGTATACATTTTTATTGTATTGTTATTTGAAATAATATTTTCATTACTTTTGGAAAAGACAAGAAAATTGATGACATAGAATAGTGAAATATTATAGCTTTTTATTCTTGTCATTTATTCATTATGCTTTGTTGATGGGAGAAAATAGAAATCATGTTTATTAGAATTTTATCTTATAATTAATAAGACTTTTAGTTTAAAAGGCTAATCCATGAAAAATGTTCTTGAATGGAAATATGAATTTAATTTTTTATTTAAAAAACCAGTATTTTTTTTGAATTTTTTATTTTTTACAAAATAAAATCAAAATTACGTAAATGCCACTCAAAATACCCGCCCCGCCCCGCAATCCCCGCCCCGCGCGAACCCTCCCCGCAGTGAACCGCCCCGCACGGTTACTCTTTAATAAGTGTGGTTTGCGGGTTGGAAATTTCCAACCCGCAAAGGTGCGGGGCGGGGCCAAAAAATGCGGAAACCCGCCCCACCCCGCCCCATGCCCACCCCTAAATGTAAGTATGTAACTACACACCGAATGAATTATATCTGCACATATTCTCTTCAAAGTTCAAACTATTATTTAATTGTCAATATCATTTTAAATTACTAATTGTGTCGATATTTTTCTTTAAATTATTAAAAAATGTTAATGTCCCTTTTAATGACAAAAATATACTTCATAAAATTATTAATTTTTATTAGCCACCCCAATTTTTTTTAGTCCTTTTTTTGTTTCTTTTTCTTTTTCTTTTTCTTTTTTTTTTTAAAAAATAATTTTTTAGCATATTTTCAAAAGAATTGGCTATATTGCAAAATTAAAAAACTTGGTTGAGGTGCATTGCAATTATTATTATTATTATTATTATTTATTTTTTATTTTTACTTTAGAGGCAAAGTTGAAAAAGATGTGACATAATTTTAAGGGATACCTTTTCCCCCATCAACTACCAGTCATTGTCCATTTAAAAAAAAAAAAAAAAACTATCAGCCATTGTCAACATGTCTCTATGAATTGACACATCGACCAAAAGAGAGTATTCAACTATCATCTTTACATATTTTGGCCCATTCCGTCTGTCTAATTCATGCAAAGACTTAAATGTCCTAATTTAATTTAAAAAATGACCTAAGTGCCCTCATCATAAACAAAAATAATAATAATATTAATAAAAAACTAAAGGAAAAGTGTCACCCCCTGAGGTGGCCGGGGTGGCCGCGCGGCCACCCTTGAGGCCGTGGGTGGCCCGCGAGCCACCCCTAAAGTTGGCTCCGGCCACCCCAGAATCTGGGGCGGTCGTGCGGCTATCTTAGAAAAAAAAAGAAGACCACCCTAGAAAATAGCTAGGGTGGCCAGAGCCACCTCTAGGGCCACCCTAGAAAAAGACCTAGGGTGGCTGCTAGCCACCCCAGAGGTGGCCGGAGCCACCTGGGGGTGGTTCGCGCGCCACCCCCTCTACCAAAGGGGGTGGCTGCCAGGTTTATTTTTTTTGTTTTTGTTTTTTTAAATATATTAATTTTAATATATTTTGTTATTAATTATTGTAGAAGACATTTTGGTCTTTAAACCAAAATTAACACTAAAAAATGGCATATTTCATCAAAATTAAAAGAATTCTCCGACGGAAGGGGCCAAAGTATATAAAGATGGTAGTTGGATACTTTCTTTTAGTCGAAGTATCAGTTCATGGGGGCATGTTGATAATGACTGATAATTGATGGAGTAAAAGGTAATTACCCATAATTTTAATATTTTTTCTTTGATATTGACATTTTAAAAAATAGAAAATGAATATAAATAATCATTCTATTTCAAATTCTTGTATTTATAGTAATACCTATTGCTATTCTTACACAATCATCATTCCAGTATATCAAACGTGCCCTCGGAAAAAAAAATAAAAATTGGGTATTGTTTGGGGTGGCAATTTGCAAAATTACTGTCCTTTTTTTTTTTAAAAAAAAAATTATGTCTTGTCTGAATGGGTTTAAATCCTGAAAATTGGTTATATTATTCCTTTTCCAGTTACCCTCCCCCCCCCCCCCCAAAAAAAAATAAAAAAAATTGGGTGGATTCTTAATGGCATGATGGCCTTTTCGTAAGCCTGATGTCATTTTTGTAGAGAAGCTCTCTGCGTGTAGGATCATTTGGAATTTTTGATAATTGGAAGAGAACAACAGTCAAAACAATTGTTTGCTTTCTCAAGGCACAAATATAAATGTCTTTTTGCACAACGGTCAGCATAATGTAAGACGGAATTTATTCATATTTTTTGTAAAAATAAAAATTAAAAAATGTTAAAAATAATATTGGAGCAGTTTGATTAGAATTTTATTTTCTTTGAAAATGGAAGTACCCAAAAAAAGAAAAAAAAGAAAAAGAAAAAGACTTGATTGTAAAGCTGGGATTTAATTTAATTTTTTTTTCTTATTTACATTTAATTTTTTTTTTATTTCCTTATTAGGACTAGATTTGCTTTATTTATTTCCATTCCTTACTAGGATTAGGTTTACTATTACTATTAGGATTATGTTTACTTTTTCTACAAGAAATTGTTTTTTTTTTTTCTTAATTCTTTCAAAATCCTTTTTCTTTTTCAAAAATTGTTTTTTTTTTAGTTTTTTTTTTTCAAATTTATAAGGAATTTTTGTAGGGTTATTTTTGTCTTTTTGTTGGCCTTAGGAAGACTTTGACATTTTTTTGGTTGTTTAAAAGGAGAGACATTCACATAATTAGTAGTTTGAGTGGCACATTGACAGTAGAATGAAAGTTTGATGGGAGTATGTACCGGGGCGGAGCTGTTAAGGGGCCAGGGGCCTGGCCCCCCTAAGCCCCAAAATTCCCCCCACCCCTCAAAAAAAAAAAAAATCTAAGTAAAGAAAATTTTTAATTTTTTTTAGTTTTGCCCCCACAATTTTTTTTTCAATTTGGACCCCTCAAATTCGCAAGGCTAGCTCCGCCACCGAGAGTATGTATACTTTTTCCAAGTATTTATCTTCTATAAATACATAAGTTTATAATGTAAAATAGAACTCTTGAATTATTAATCAAACTTGATAATTTCTCAACACTTTATAAAGTTTATTTTTTATTTTTTAAGCATGCTGGCTTGTTTTTATCTTTTATTCAAAAGATGCATACACTTCTGATCGTTGTTAATTACCAATTAGTCTTCTGCTATGTCGCACCTCTCTATATATATAATAATTTCTCGAATGTTCATTGAAATTTCAATGAATAAGTCATCTCTTTCCAATTGAAACTTAGCCCAGAGGAAAGAAGTATTGATTGTATGGGTATAACAAAAGGAAAAGAAGAAAAGAAAAGGTCTTCCTTAAAGCTAATAATTGTCATTTTGTCATGGATGAAATTGTATTTAAAGAACTATGTTAGAATATTAATTTAAATGCCGTTCTGTTTATTAAATTTTTTGTTTTCTCCAAAAGTTATTCTCATTTTAATAAAATATTATACGTATTCAAACTCACTTACTAAGGGAAAGAAATCAAATATATATTCATGTGTTGGGTCTCACTTTTTGAAATGGGCCACATAAAGCGGTTTCTAATGCAGGCAAAAAACCTAACCCAGCCGCTTGAATGTTGCAACAATCACCGGAAGGAAGCTGTTGAAGGAGAGACAATGTTTTCCAATCAAAAACCGTCGAAGAGGACAAATGAACTCAACAATAAGCGGTGGAGACGGGAGAGTCTCATAAGGAGGGAAGTCTAGAAAGAGAGAAGATGGGGTATGTCTCACTTATAAAGAGAGAGTTTGAATTCACATGTAAATGGATGATATCATATTAACTTTAATAATCAAGTTCACAATTTCTTATCGGCTTAAGATTTTGTGGCAATTGATTTCCAAATATCCCACTTGATGTGATGCTAACAACCATTAGATCCTTGTCACTATGGTATGGTTCTTTCTTTCAATTTAAGATGCACCTTCACCAGAATGAGATGTAGCACTTAATGAGCAGTAAATAGAGCGAGAAGCAGCCTATAATCTTGTGCTCGATCGATCACTTTATTTCATTATCATGATTCATGTATGCATGGATCAAATGGGGAGCAAGAGCAAGACAATGGAATATGGGATTTGTGTTGGGAGAATTTGGCAGTAATAGGATGTGCTTCCGACACATGAGGAATTGGAGAGCTGTCTTGCCATTTGCACTTTGCAGCTCACATGGCACCATGCATGATACCTTAGCACTTAGCACTTACTGCTGTTATAGCCATACGTTTGAAAAGAAGCCAAACTCAAAAGCGTTCTATATTCCTTATCATTGCATAGAGGACCTTAATTTTGGTCTATGAGGTTTTTTTTTTTTTTTTTTTTTTTTTTTTTTTTTAAGGGTTAAAGACATATTTGATACTTCAGTTTCAATTCGCATCACAGATGGTACCTGAGTTTTTGAAAATGACGGACTTTGTATCTTTGTCTATTTTTCCGTCTGCCTCGTGTCAATCATTGAGGATTGACATGTGGCACAATATTAAAAAAATTAAAAAATAATTAAAAAGTTAAAATTAAGGGATAATTGCACCACTAGTCCCTGTGGTATGCCATAATTATTTTTCACTCACTATGGTTCAAAAAGTTCATGGAAGGTCCTTGTGGTAAGCAATAATTACAAATCGATCCCTATTGTCAAATTCCGTTAAAATTTTTGACAGATTTTATTAAATGTCACGTCAAATCAATAAGATGGCGACACGTATCCATATGAATAAAAAAAAATATAAATTTATTAAAAAAAAAAATAAACTTATTTAAAACTGTGCGCCACCCCTGGCGACCTCTGGAGGTGGCACGCGACCACCCCCATTGGCTTGGGGTGGCCCAGCCACCCCTTCCTCCCATTTTTTGTTTTGTTTTTTTTAAATAAGTTTATTTATTTATTTGTTAATAAATTTATATTTTTTTATTCAGATGGACACGTGTTGCGATCTTATTGGTTTGACGTTACATTTAACAGAATCTGTAAAAAATTTTAACGGAATTTGACTCCAAGGATCGATTTGTAATTATTGCTTATTACAAGGATCTTTCATGAATTTTTTGAACCATAGGGAGTGCAAAATAATTATGGCATACCACAGGGACTAGTGGTGCAATTATCCATAAAATTAATAAAACTTAAAAAAATAAAATAAAATTAAAAAAAATTAAAAAAAGGGGTGGCACCACATGTACCAAATGTCTTTAACCCATTTTTTTTTTAAAGCAAATTTGGTAAAGGGGTTTAGTGTTCAGAACACTGAAAAATGGGTGGACTCTTAAAAAATAGACTCAAAACGAAAAATGCAGCGGCAGAAAATACAAACAAATAATAAGAAATTGGTAAACAAATGGCTTGATGCCTTGATCACCTCTCAAACAAGCCGTATAAAGCGGTAGAAGCACCAAATCAAAAAGGGCGTGACAGGGGTTGAAAGGTACTTTGCGAGTGCAAAGGGTATGACTACAGTGTAGTATTTGCCCTGTGTGTCAACTTTTGGTGGTGCCCACACCACGCTCCATCAAAGAAGTTGCAGAATTCAGATTCAGATTATAATTAGGCTTTCCAAATTGTATAAACCTTGTTTGGAAGATCACTCACGAGTAATGCTACACATCATTTATTTGTCTTTTTAAAATTGATGTGTCTCTTAAAATTATCATTGGATCAAAATCTAAGAGTGATATATCAAAAATTCAATGGTGATTTTAAGAGACACATCAATTTTGGGGGACAAAAGGAGGACAAGGGGATGATGTGTAGCATTACTCTTTTTAAAATGTGATTCTCAAAATCACATAACAGATGTTACTTGCTCTATTAATTCTATTAAAAATGTACGTGAGAATTACATGTTCTAAAAATAAATATTAATTTAATAAACATAGTTAGGGAAATTTTTTCCGAACCCAATTTGAAACGAGTTTGACAGCATAGACTAGTAACATAAAGACAAGGGGACAAGATAATTTTGGAGGTCATGAGATGTTCCTTTGCCCTTGGTTATGGGTCACTCCCACTCATCACAGCAGGGTAGAAGTAGGACCGACCTCCACAGAATAGACATATCATGTCCATGGAGTTTTTTTTGTCAAGTATTAATGATTATCGGCTGAATATTTTTTTTGAAACCCCTGCAACTGCATGATGCCCCTTTTAAGTTTTGTAATTTAGCAAGAGTATGTTCATACCCATACATTACAGGTAACTATGTTGGGCCGGCCCTAAAGCTTTCTTTTACCGTAATGAGAAATGTTAAAAATATTAAATTTTTAATTTAGAGACGGATACAAAGATAATGTGAAGCTTATTCATTGTTACCCGTAGTATTTATTTTTATTAATTGTTTCGATCATCTTCAATGAATAAATTTCACATCATTTTAATTATTATCTCTTAATAAAAGATTTAGTACCCCTAAAATTTATCAACTGTGATGAGCACCTAGTTTATAGGTATTAGATTTAGGCTGTCTAATCAGTGCTTAGCTCCCTGTAATGGCAAGTTTTGTTTTTTCTTTTCTTTTTTCTTCATATGACGTCTTATACTAATAATTATCATGCTACACTATACTGTAGTCTGTAGGTAGCAGTAAAAAGTTGGTTTGAAGTGAGAAAATTCTTTCAATTTAATTTATTAAACTTACATTTATTTATCATAAATAGTGGTGACTTAGTGGCCTTAAGAAAATCTTTAAATGCTTGGACACGTATTAGGGTGAGAGTTCGATTCCCAAAATAAGAATCCTTAATCCTAAATCCTAATGTATTAGCCGCCTTAAATTTTACTGATGCCCTGATACGGTTAGGTCAGGCTATGACTCAGTCAGACTTTAAGTAGCTAGCACCTGCACTTTTCTCTGTCTAGTCTAGACCCCTTTTGTGCAGCTTCGATCCCAATAAACAAGTACTACTATGGTCACGTTCAACTATAATAACTTTGCAAATTATGTTAAAAATTGCCGTCCCACAAATGGGTTGATTTTAACTATCCCAATTGACACAAACTTGGAAATCTAACACATCCTTTTGCTTGGATTGCTTCTCATGGATGGGAGGCTGGGAGTGGATGGTTAATGATGACCAAGGTATTGAACCATCAATGCACGTCTGCTGAAAATGCTTCAATACAAGGAAATGGAAGAGTTCCTTAGTCTATACGTATGATAATTAATGGATATTAAGTGCCCATTACAGTCACCCATCAAAAAGGTAACCCAAAAGAGAAAACAAGGAAAGAAAGAAAGAAAGAAAGGGGTACACACACCCACAAAAAAAGAAAGGTGTACACACTACACTAATTGAGTTTGTGTCACCCGGAAGATTGGGGAACTGGTAATCACTGTCGGCTGAGTTTGGAAAAGATAGCAAAAGAGAAAGGGCACCAAATTGTATGGCATATTTGCTGCTTCTTTTTGAATGAGCAAAACCTAGAAGGACATAATTTTCCTCAAAATTAATTCAGAATAAAACTCTATTCAAATTATATTTTGTCGATCCACTTCTTCTTTGTTCTGTTTTTGTTTTTTTAGAAAATACCCACAAGAAACTTATGCATGGACCATTTAGTTTAGTTAATTGAATGAGCAAACAACCTGATGATAAAATATTATCACTGAGTGTTAGAATATACGAAAACATATTTCATATTTTCTATTTATTGGTTAATTGTTCATATTTTGTATTTACTCTAAACTTTATAAATATAGACCTTGTATTGTATACAAATAAGTCAATGAGCACAATGTAGATCTTAGGGCTAGATTGTAGTGACAGACGTAGGTGTCTAACACCGAATTACACATAATTTCTATTTTCATTTTCTCTCTCTCTCTCTCTCTCTCTCTCTCTCTCTTGCTTCTGCTTTCATTATTCTGTTTTAGGTTTCTATAACGAGCAAAACGAGAGATTATAAATCATGGCTTTTAATTGTTTATTGACTAATGTGGTAAGTGCCACAAAGATAATTATTACGTCAATTTGTAGTAAAAAGCAATAGTACCCCTAACAACACTCATATAAACCACGTCAAATTTGACCTAAGGAAGAAAAATGATCTTTCATTATCGTTCTCTTATTATAGATGGAGTTGGATGAGAGTTAACTAGAAGAAGGAAAAATAACATTTTGCGTAACAAAATTGTCTTAGAAAATCTAGGCCATCAATTCTTAGAAAAGAAAGGCCATACTTTCTTTTCTTTGGTTTTGAATTAAGCACCAAACCATTCAATTGGACAAAGTTTTTATTGGAAAATTTTATTCTAAATTCAGTCCATTAAATTGATATATAATTTAAAATTATATGCATTTTTAAAAATATTAACGAACTCAATCTATTAAATTAACATATGCTAATCTGATTAAAAATACATTTAATCAGATTAAACTCAATTTAAAACTAGTTAATAATTTTTTTTTTAGAATTGCATGAAAAAATTAGCCTAAAGGATGATCAAAACAATCCTACCCCAAGAAGAAAGCCTTTGAAAGTCCATCAAAACTCTCTCTCTCATTGGATGGAGGCAAGTCCAAAGAGCGGGACCCATTGTTTTTATATTTTCTTTGTAAAACAATGTGCCCTGCATTGGGGATAGAGAAGAGGAGCGTCTGCAAAAGTCGCCTTGGGCCCGGAGTAGGGCCCACAGGCAGCCCATTATCGCCGACCACCCGGCTTGGCTTTTGCAAAGTGCAACCGCCCAATCTTTATCAGTGGCTGTTCCCATTCATTAATTATTAGATATAAAACAAGATTTCTTTAAAAAAAAAAAAAAAAAAAAAGTAAAAAAGAAGATATAAAACAAGAACATAGTCCACTTTGTTAGCCAAAAGAAAAAAAATAAAATAAAATAATCCACCTAATATTTATTAGGTCAGTTACTAAATAGTTAAATTTAATTATGACAGACGTGGTAGAGTCATGTAGATTATCATATCAGTTTGTAAGGCCACGCTAAAAACTATAGTATTCAAATTTGTTATAATCATATCTTGGAAAAACTTCATTTATAACTCTTGATCTTATATCACTTGTGAAAAAAAGGTACACAAACCTTAAAACGTGTTAATTCAGAGCAACCATCTTTCAATTTTTTTTTTTTCAATTTCAATCATCCGTTAGATTTTTTCGTTAAATCCTCTCAAAATTTTCAAAATACCCATATGTTTATTTTTTTTAAAAAAAAATTATAAATTTTTTCTAAAAAAAGGAAGAGGTATTTATGACAATTCTGAGAGAATTTAACGAAAAATTCTAACGAAGTGTTAAAATTGAAAAAAAATAAAATGAAAGATGAATTCTCTAAATTGATATTTTTTAAAATTTATATAATTTTTTTTAAAAAAAATTAAAAAATCAAGGAGTATAAGTAAAGTTGTCGTTCTCCCTTTTATCTTTTAATCCCATATAATTAAGACAAAGTGAGATTTTATGATTAAAATCTGATTAAGAAGCTAATCTCGATAACATTATACGTGCGGTAAAAGATATAAGTTCTTTGCTTTTTGGACAATGCCTCCTTTTCTAAGTCACATAAACTTTAATCAATGTGTATGATTATTTTGGAGAAGTTTTATGAAGAACTTTTTGTTTATTTATTTATTTATTTTATTTTTTGAGAGAAGAGCCTTTTGTTTATAGAATCATCTATTGGAATTGTAAATGCTGATGTGAAGCCACGTGTAAGCTTTTGAGATCAAGATTCTTTCTTCTTGGGAAGCTGTGCAATGAAGTTGTTAATCATCTAGCAGATTATTAAGTTTTCTTTAATCATTATTATATAATTTATGTCTTGCTAAATTGATGATGAGGTGGTTAAAATCCATTTAATTAAATACAATTATTAAGATTTTCATTCCTGAAATTTTCAATTTAATAGCTGAATTCTTTCTAGAAAGATCCATAAGAACATTATGATATAACCTCAAACAAAAAATAATATGCTGATCATCAGCTTTGAAGTTGCTCCCGGGGACAGAATTAAGGGGCAGGGTGAGGGGGGTCATGGCCCCTTTGGCTTTAAAATTATTCCTTAAAATATTTATATAGATAGAAATCTAAAATCTTAAAATTAGGTTTGGTCTCTCGTTCATGCTTTATTACGAGAAACCCTAATTCTAAAATACATTAAGGCTAACGCTCTTTTTTTTTTTTAATGAATAAGTCGATCGATTTCATTTAAACTAAACCAAAATACAACTTGGACAAGAGACATGGACACAAGAAAAAAAAACCTTGTACAAAAACTGAAATTATATCAGCACATTAACATTGAGATTCTAGTTTTGACAAAGATTGAGGTTCTTCTTAGACTTTTTGAATCTTCATTTCCCTGAAATTAATCACCTTTAAAACCTGTTCTTCTGTTTTGATTGACCTTTATGCTTAAGCTCATTTCTAGTACGCTACAGATTATAGACCGTAGAACTCAAGATTAATCTGCTCAGCACATTAACCATGGACTTCGACTTTCAACTTCTACACCCCATACCAATTACATCGTGCCAAGAGGAAGGAGGAGAAGAAATACTACGCGGAAGCATTCTAGCCTTTCAGATACGGGAAGAGAACCACACTAAAAAAAAAAAAAAAAATGATCTCGACTTTTCATACCGCTTCTGCAGAAAAGCAAGTTACCGGAGATCTGAATCTAATTGCGGATGTTTTATGTTTGTGCAACATGTCAATGTATATTTGGCTGGACTGCAGCTATGAGAATTAAAAATCAACATTAAGAATCCAACCCCTTGGGCTCATCGAAACTGATTTCCATTAAATTGTCCAACAATCAACTACTACCCTTCTTCCATTCAAGCATTTAACCTCATTAACACAATTTAATGCATAGAAACATTGAGGACATATAATTAGGGCAAGGATTTTCTCAACTATATTTAAAATGGAAAGAGCTATTTTATGATTATAATTTAATATTATCTAATAGTATAAATGATGTCACAGTATTTAAATTCGTTGAATAACATGACAACGTATTTATCATGTGGCATCATTTATACCGTTAAATTCAATAACATTACATCTTGACTATGAAATGATTCCTTCCCATTTCACTTGAAATGGTCCTTGAGTTTGTATTTTTATTTTCAATTTTCAAGATAAAATATTTAACAAACAATTGAAAATACAAAACGCTCTTAAAAAGGGAAAAACCAATTTTTTTCATTTATATCACACCAAAATACTTTTTATACTGAAAAAAGAAAATTACACACCAAAACACATTAACAACAATGTAAATCTATCACCCAATTGGTGTTTCTTATTCAGAAGATGAGGGGAGTGTTTCTGTCAATGTAAGAAATAGTGGGTTAGAGTATCTAATCACCATTAATTTAATCCCTTAAAAAAATAAGAAATAAGTGAGTGCCAAATGTAATATATATTCCCATGTTGCAAGGGAGATAATTCAATTCAGAAAATGCCTAAAAAAGGGGCCCTAAACAAAGCTATTGGTGCAGGTCAGCATCAGACACTTATCTCAGCCTTATTCAAATTCCATCAGCCAAACCACAGTTGAAAATCAGCAAAAAGGCAACCGACTGCAAACCTAAAAAAACCAAACCAAGAAGAAGAATCTTTCTTCTTGTTTTGGTTTCAAGAATCCCCCTTTCTTTTCCCATGCAATTTTCATATCAAAGCTAACCCACAAGACACCTACCTTTCTTCCTGGGCTTGAGCTCCCCATCCCAAAGGGAAGAAAAACCCACCTCAAATTCATCTCCCTATGTTTGTCATGCTGGTTTTCCTCTGAAAAAAATGGTTCAAAGAAAGGTACCCAACAAGCTTGGAATCCAAGCTGATCATGTTAAATCCGACAAGCTGTTGGCAAACCTCAAAAAGCCATCTTCTTCTCAATACCAGGATGGCAAAAACAGAGGAGCTGATATGAAGAAGAAGATGAAGAAGTCGAGATCAATCAAGCTTTCAGATATTGAAAGCTTGAGATCATCTCCTACAAGAAGGAACATACCACCGCCTGGACAGCCGCCGCCGGCAATCCCACAGAAGCAGCAGCAGCCTCTGATCGATGCATCTGATGGGTCACCAAATTACATGAAGTCCACCAGCTGCTTTGAAGCAAGGAAGGAGCAGTCTCAGGTGAGTCTTCGGAATACTCAAACTGGTTCTGAAAGTAAGAATATGAGTAGAAGAAGCTCTAGCAATTCAAAACATAGCTCTGCTTCTGGTACTAAACCAGCAAGAGCTTTAACAAGAACATCTAGTTTGAAGCTGGCGAGTTTAACAAAGACACCTAGTTTCAAGCCGGCAAGAGCTTCGGCTAAAAAGTCTTCCAGAGTTGTTCTTTGTGCGGATGTGAATGCACAGAGATCCACCTGTTCTTCCACTCTGAAGGACTCAAAGTTTCCTCCATACCTTATGCTAAGTCCTGGGGCAACTGAATCTGAAGGAACTTCAGTCACGAAGGTTTGCCCCTACACATACTGTTCTCTTAATGGTCATCGCCACTCTCCTTTGCCGCCATTGAAGTGCTTCTTGTCGGCAAGGAGACGTCTGTTGAAGACCCAGAAGAGTACGAAAATGGAGGCTCTAAGCCCACGAAGAGCAAAGCCGTCTAGTAAAGGAATGGAGGAAATTGATACTGCAAAAAGGATCTTTGATGACGAGTCTGCAGACAAAGAAGACGAGTTTGGTAACTTGGCCACGCCTCCTTTGGTAGAAGATGTGGGAATAGATTTTTTCATTGAAATCTATGCTTCTAAAAGTAAAGACAATGACACTGAAGCAATTAGTGTTGATGAAGAAGTTGCAAAGCACAGTGACAAAGAACAAGTTGCAGAGAGCCTGTCTGATGGATCAGCTCAATCTGAGGTTGATTTTGAGGAAAAGCTCCAACAATGGGGTGACATTATTGCAACAGAGATGGAAACCACAGAGAGCCTTCCCGGAGAACAAGTAAAAGATGCTGATCAAGAATTCCTACGTATCACTGGCATTGAAGCAGATGATGCTGGTTCTGAAGCTACCGATATGGAGTGGGAGGAGGAGCATCTTTCTGCCTCAGAGATTGATAGCGAAGCTGATTATTCAATCATGACGGATGATGAATCTGTTGTGTCCGTTGGGTGTTCATCAGACATCAAGAATCCTGATTTTCATAATGACTACATGATCAGGTCCGATGACATCGATAACAGCTGTAGTGAAGTGATTCTGGCTGAGGAAATACTGCAAGAACACTTCGCAGAGGAGGGTGCAAGCTCTGAAGCACAATCTGATAATGATTCTGCAAGCTCTGAAGATGCATTTGACGAATCAGAAACTAAAGAAGAAGAAAATGGACAATCCGAGACAAAGTTAATCAGCACAGAGATCCCTTCAGCTTCAATGGAGGAGCCAATTGTGGAACCAAGAGCAACCAGCGAGGGCATGCAAGAGAAGAACAGAGTTGCTGAAATCAATCCTCAACTTGGAGATGATGAAACCAATTGCACCAGCAAAGCAGCAGATGAAGTTTCGAATGATGACCAGAAGCAAAAGACTCTCCAAGATGATGGAGAGGAAAGGGAGGAGAAAGAGCAAGCAGATGATGCCAAGATATTGGTTGAAATCCAAGCTTCTGATTTTTCTTGTTACTCTGAAGCAGACCAAGTCAGTACTGAGGCCAACAAAAATGAAAGCCACAAAATGACTCTATCTTGCCAGCCTGATGAAAAAATTGAAGACTTTAATTCAATTGAAGAGATTGTTGATGATAGCTTTACTGACAAGACTCAAAAGCATCTGTCTGATGACCAGAACATGGAGAAAGACCGAGGTGAAGCAAAGAATTTCAAAATCTCAAGTTCAACGGACGATGAGGGGCTAAGCAATCCAAGGATGAATAAATCCAATTCAGCTGAAGAGAGCATAGAAGAAGTTGAAAAAATGGAAGTGGAAGATTACACCAGTTCAGATGCAGCAGATGTATCAACAGTAGCCAAAGGTGTAACCGGTCCAGAAACAGAGAGAACATTTTTCCCTGCCGGAAGCAAATCCACCCAAGAACTGCCTGACAGCTGCAACAGTCAGAAATGGACTAATAGAAGAAAGGGGAATATCAAGGATGAGGAGGAATTGAGGGAATTCAACCCAAGAGAACCAAACTATCTGTCTTTGGTTCCTGATCCAGAAGCAGAAAAGGTTGATCTGAGGCATCAAATGGAGGATGAAAGGAAAAATGCAGAGGAGTGGATGCTTGATTACCACCTTCAGAAGGCTGTTACCAAACTCGCTCCAGCTAGGAAGAGGAAGGTGGCGCTACTTGTTGAAGCTTTTGAAACAGTCATGCCGACTTCTAAATTTGAAACCCATTCGAGGAGTAGTACAGCAGCCTTTGCTCATGCAAGACCCATGCAAGCTTGTAGCTGATAGGGCTTACTGAGGTATATATAGAAACTCTTTTCTACAGCATTTTTCTCATTAATACCATTCTCTAATTCTGATTTTGAACTATCATGACAGAAATCTATTGCCCAATAGCCAAGCATCGAGTTTCATGAGTAAACTGCATGTTCTAAGACCAACTCGACATCGTTGTTCTGCTCCAGTTCAGAATTATGGAGAAAGCATCCAGATCCAGTGATGAACTGATGTTCAAATGGAGATTGTACTGTAGAGAGTGTTGTGTTTTCAACTAAGCTCTGTAGCTAAAATTTTAGTTTCTGCTTCAATAATGATGTGTCATGACAGTGTAAATTATGGTCTTTAATTTCTGTGTGTGGAACAAACCGATCCTTCTTTGTTACAGTGGGGCACTTGTTCCTCCAAATGTGGTTATTAACTCTTGTTGCTTTGTCTACTATTATGAACTAATACTTATCAGCCAAGTTTATGCTGACTATGTCCTTACTAATCTCAATGTCATGCTTGATGCACGTCTTGGAGCAAGAAAAAAAAGTTTTAAGTAACGTTATTTTTTAGATTCCTTTACGACTTGATGATGTAGCATTGAAACTCAGTATTTAGATCAACACTAAAAAAAAAAAATTTGGTTGATCATAGTGGATTACAGTCGCATGCAAGTAAAATAAACTCTCATTTTTAAGCATCTTATGCTTGTTGCAACTATATTCAATCTCACTTGAACATCAAGTAATTAACCAAAAAAGCACAAAAATACTTCTAAATGACATCACAACTGCTTCAATATCCAGAGCCTGAGATTAAACTTGTAATAAATCATGGACATGAATAGTGAATACTGATGATAACCATAAAAGTTCAGTCTCGACAGGCTTCAGGAGAAGTTTATGCCAGCATCTCAACTGCATAGGTCATGTAGAGGCGCTCCCCCATACACTAGGGTAAATGAAACATCTTAAAACAAACTAGTAAGCTACTTACACTTAGAACCTTGTTAAATACATAGCCGCCTGCATGATTCTGTGCTTTTGTATTTTGTAATACAAAAAAGTATTTTGTAATACAAGCCACTATTTCCAAATCTAAATACAGTGACTAATTGTACAGAAGTCACAACCCTGTCTACTTTTCTACAGGAAAATGTACTTTGAGTGCCGGAGATTCTGAAAGAAGTGCTTGGAGCTCTCCGAAGTAATTTTCTAGACGACTGCAGTCTGACCTTTGCTCTTGCGTACAGGCAACATGAGAACTATCCTCAGCATTTTCGCTTTGCTCCAGAGCTTTTTTTGCCACGATATCATCATTAAACAACCGAAGAGCGTCCACCGCCGAAAGAGAATGAACAGATTCATACAAGACCTTGAATTCATCTCTCTTTTCTTGTGTTTCAATTAACTTTTCTTTTAACCCATCTGGAAGGGAAGCCAGTGCACTTCATCCATGTCGCAGACGCCCAAAAGTAAAAGAAAATTATTAAGTCTGTAGCAATGTCAAGTAATTCGATCTTTTTCTACAATCTAGATAACAGCAATACCTGGTAACACCTCTTACAACACCCCAGTTGTACCCAACAAGGACTGATTGCTTAAAGCCAACATTAAATCCTTCCTGAGCAGAAGCTTCTTTTCCTGCAGAGATGCCTTCACGATATCCATGCTGAAAAAATCATCAACAAATAAAAAGAATTAATTCAAATAACCATTTAACCTTATCCACAGTCAAAATTAGGAAATTAGACAGGGAAAACCAACTGTAATTGTCAAATTACTGTATGATATTGGTCACGTCTCCTCTGCCATTCTCTGTCCAATTCAAATGATTCATCCAATTCATCTCCAGAACTATCCCATATAGCAGCTCCATCATCATGCTGCAAGTCATCCCCATCACAATCTGTAACCAAAAGATGAATCAGATGTCTTGCTGAAGTACCAAAATATTATGTACTACTCTAAAAGAAGTTTCTGCTGTAACAATTATTAAGATAAAAATTAAGGAAGAGTTCTTGCATGAGCAATTCCAAAAGCAATCCTTGAGCTGAAAAGGCGATCTTTACTCAAATATCTAGAATTGGAAAATGAATCTTCATAATAAAGTACAATACCGTCAATCACTTTTGAAACCGAATGCAAGTGTAGAGAAAGGGTGTCCTTTTAATATGCTTAAATATGTAAAAAGTGAAAACACATCTAAATTGATCGCAGAAGAAGTAACACATGATCCTAGAGAATATAAACAACTGGAAGAAAGGAAAAAAGGAAGGCAATATGCTTAAATATGTAAAAAGTGAAAACATATCTAAATTGATCGCAGAAGAAATAACATGTGATCCTAGCAAATACAAACGACTGGAAGAAGGGAAAAAAAGGAAGGTTTTGGTGATCTCAGAAAACAATACATTAAGCGTGGAGAACTTTTGTTTTGATAATGATATGCAGACAGAGAAAGCAGCTAGTTCGGCAAGGGTACATCACGGAGCTGAGCTCAAGGCTTCACCAAAACTTAAGATCCCTCTTTCAGGTAATAACACTAACCATTTAACTACCACTCATCAAAATTTATTGCTAAAAAAATGAAAAATAAAACAAAAACAGAAAGAGCTAAACCAAAGACTTTGGAAATTAATTTAGCCCAACAAAGAAAAACACGAAAATTAAATGTAATGAGCATTTGGCAACTAATTTTTTTCAGACAGATTTGTATCAAAACAGATAAATTAAACTAACATCTATATCATGTGAATCACTTTCTATACCAATGGCAGTTGAAGAAGAACCCAAGTCTATCTTTGATAGCTTCAAACTTTCTGAGTAAAGCTCTTCAGCAAGACTACCCTCCATCTGTGCAAACCATAATCAAGTGAAACCAGAAGTAACGAAATCCAATATCAATAAGTAAAACACCGCAGAATAACATAAGGATTCTCATCAATGAATTATCCTAACAGCATATTCAGACAAATCGGAAAGACAAAAACTTCAAGCGCAGTGTGTTTGCATAAACACAATCACCAACTTCTAAAGCACCAATTTGCAAATTCAACATTTTATTTTGACATAAGTAAAATTATGTTAGAAAATATAAATGGGCATGAGAGATGCCAAAACTCAAACCCAAGACTAAACACACATAGTCGGAGCAGTTCAAAGCAGAGGTTTGAGTCAAAGAAAATACTAACAAAGACACAAAAGGTCCAAAACTGATGTAATTTATGTAAATTTTAAAAACCTGTGCCCAATACGACATTTCATCAAACAGATAGAATGCCCAAACTTGTTAAAAATCATACAAAGAAGCCAATCATCAAAAGGGTTAATATTTTACCACAAAAATCAATATCCCACAACAAACCCAGCAACACCCGACCACTAACTGAGGAAAAGTTTCAAAATTTTGATACAACAAAATCCATATATATAATATTCGGTATGATGCACGTGAATTTTTTTTTTAAAAAAATGATGGCAGAATATATTTGAAGCGACATAAGAACAACATGTATTGTTCTAAAAATATAAAAAATAATAAAGGACTGTTTGGCTTAGATTACCTAAAATCCTTTTGCCACCGTTGGGTGAAAGTTTTGGGATGATTAATAACTTTGGAATCTCTTCTCTCTCCGTCTCTGGGTCTGACTCTCTGTTGGTGGCTTTATAATTACTCTATTAATAATTTAATATACGTGATACAACAGCCTCACTTAGAGAAAGTCTAAACCCTAAAATTTGCACCTTCTTTATTATTTTTTTATATGTTAAAATTTGCTCTTCTTTTGCTTCAATTTTGCAATTCATTGGGTACACAAAGTGCAAATAATATGGTTAAGGTGTTTAACTTTTTTATTGCTACATTCCTTTTTGGGAAATCAGGTCACCGACACTTTGGTTTTTATTTGGAGTTTTTTCAATTTGTTGTTTGGATGGCTAGCAATGCGGGTAGCAAATATAAATTTTTTTATAGGCCATCTGTTTAAGCAAACAGGTGGGCAGTTCAAAATTTGCTTAGGCAAGTAGGTCTCATATTAACTCTTTCACATTTGTTATTCGAATGGACTCAATTTTTAGTTTAATAGATTTAAGACTTGAGTTTAATATTTTGTAAAAATTGACAATAAAAATATAATTATGCAAATATACACACAAAAAAAAAGAAAAAAAAGAAAAAGAGGTGGCACTCATTGGGGCTAGCAATCTTGGCCATTTAGAGAGAAATGACCCGTTTGAAATTTCTTTTCCCTTCCCATTCTCTTATTTTCACTTCTCCTAAAAATCATAAACTTTAAAAGATTTGTAACTTTTTTCACTTTTTATATCACATCAATATTTTTTTTATTACTTTTTAAATAAAAGACTCATTACAATACAATACAATTTTTTTTTAACCTTTCCATATAAATTATTTCAACTTTATATCATATTAATCCTATTTTTCAATCATTCAAAAAAAATTCCTAAAGGGAGTGGAGGGATGAAATTTTTTTAAACAGGGCTCCGGTGGCGGAGCCACTAAGGGGCTTGGGGGGCAGGCCCCCCTCCCAAAGTTCTCTCCAAAAAAAAAAAAATTTAAAATTTTACCCCAAATTTTTTTATTTTTTCTAATTTTGGCCCTCCAAAAACTTTTTTTTTTTTTTTTTTTCTAATTTAACCCCTCAACTTGGGGGGCTGGCTCCGTCCCTGCAGGGCTCGGATCCTCTTCTCCCATTTAGAGGGAGTGGAGCCACACCTTCATATCGGGGTGACCATGAGCCACCCCTATGTTAGGTTATGGCTTTTGGCCACTCCGTTCAAAGGGAATGGTTCCAGCCCCTTTGACCGGGTGGTTGCGAGCCATCGTGGGAGATTAGGGTCATAGTCCAATTGTGGTTAGATTGGGCCACACGTGACACGACTCTTGTGGTTAGTGTAAACACCTCATTTTTCTTTTTCTTTTTTCCTTTTTGCCTGCTTGTAAATATTTTCATTTGAGGGGCATAATTGTATTTTTACAGTTTTTTTTAAGGAAAATACTAACCGAAGTCTCAAATTTAAAATGGCCGAAATTCGAGTCTTACATCTATTAAATTGAAAATTGAGGTGTCAAAGTCAAAATGGCAAAAACACAAAGGTTTTGTGACTTATATATATATATATATATATTGCAAAAACAAATTAGAGAAACAAGATAGATGAAAAGGGAAACACAAAATAGAAACAAAGACTACAAGCTAACAACTCTACAACCCAATCAAGAAAGACTACAAGCACTTTAGAGCCCACAAGGAAATTCAGAAAGGTAGAAGTGATCACTTGGGAATGCAGCTTACGAAAGCTGCTGCCCATTAAGATGAATAAAACCATCCGGAATAAATGAATCCTTATAAACTTAGATATAGTCTGGCTTCCAAAAAAACCGAATAGACAAAGAAATATAAACTTAGATCTAATCCAGCTTCCAAGGAGAAATGGGATTCCAACACAGACAAAGAATATGGCGAGGTGGATGATTCGGCCGGCAAGTGGGGAGACTGAGGCTGCGGTTTTATGAGATCAGGGATAAGGCGTTAACAAAGACGACAAATAGGGACTCATAAGAGGCTAACAAAGAGTTTATTTGAAAAGAGAAACTCGAAAAAAGAAACAACAGAAAGCAATAAAGGAGGCCAGGGAAAACCACCTCCTCAAGCATGGACAGCAGCCTGAAAAAAAGAAGGAAGATTTCTTCCCAAAGAGAGAAGAGAGCGTTTTTACTCCTATGGTTATGAATAACTTGAATGGGGCTTAACTCTGACTCTCTCTAAAGCTCCAAGGTTTTGTGACTTGATTTACCTTTATATATATGAGGAGAGTGTTTGGGGTTTCACCTCTCGTATGGGAATATTACCTGAGCGGGGTTTTGATATCTTAACCTATACTATATCCAAGTGTTTATAGCTTACCACTTGAACTTTCTCCTTGGACTCAATAAGTGTTCAGTTTTAATTTGTTTTGTGCTATATATATTTAGTTAACTCAAAATTAAGAGAGTTGCTGTTAAAGGTATATCGATCTTTATGAGTATGAGTAATTAATTCCCACGATCTTATATATAATAATTCACAAAAATAGATAATTCATATAAAACATAAACATTAGTCCAACCCTTTTCTCCTTGATTGTCAAGGACGATGAGGGGCATGACCATGTGAAAAGAAAAAAGAAAAAAAAAAGGTAATTAATTCTGAATTGTTGAAAGATGTTAAGCCTAATGATGAGGGCGATGGAAAGGTAACACATATGGAGGGGAGACGACAAAAGATGGACCCCAAATTGATTTTATTCTTGGGTTCCATTATGGATTTATGTGACTTTGTCATAGTTGGAAGACGCCATAATATTGGGTTTCATGTGAAAGCCTGTTCGGACCTTATATACTTAATTGGGTGAGTATCCAACGGATCGAGTTTCGGTTGTTCGGATTATTCGAACACCTTTTCAAATAAATAGAGCCTAAACTACTTCTCATGTAGACTGTTTTATTACAGTGCAATAGATAAATCCATAATATTAAATTCCTTCTTGACAAACACAAGATGAGATGGGTTAATGCAATTATGATTCCAATCTGTTTCTACTAAGAGCTATCATGATTTATTCTAGCAAAAGCCAGGGAGGAAACACCATCAACCAATAAAAAAAAAAGGTTGGGAATGCTTTTCTTACAAGAGAAAAAACAAAAAACAAAATTAATTTCCACACAAACGGAAAAGGGAGACTTATTTGAAAGCTTCATAATCTAAAATCAAAACTTCCTTTGTTAACCGTAATTCTAATTATGTATTACTTACGAGGTATTTGTATTACCTATCTATTATCATTAGATCAAAATTCAATAGTGATTTTGTTTCAAATTCAATGATAATTTTAAAAGATATATCACTTTTTAGGGATAAAAGGAGGACATGAATCCTACGCATAACATTACTTATTTGAATAATACCCGGGGCAAAGTGTAGGCAAGATTTGAGATTGTAAAAATTAGAATTAAAATATTTAGTAAAGTTTCATGTAATTTTTGATATATACATTCGGGTCAATATGAATTGTCATCCTTAAAATATTGAAATATATCATGAATATATATATATATATATTAAACTGTCAACTTTTAAAAATTTTCAAATCTCAACCATTGTTTTTAAATTAAATGGTTGAGATTTTGTCATATATACATTTATTATCTCTATCAAATCAATATTAATCATATAGTTATAGAGAATCTTGATTCAATTAGACCATTATTTTTTTTTTCTTTTATTTGATTTATATGTGGATGCCTTTTATTTATTTATTGATTTTTTCTTTTTTCCTTTTATTTGATGTGTGTCATCCACATGGCTTCTCCTTGCACTTGACTTCTTGGAGATATTAAATGACCAATTGTTCTAAAAAGAAATAAAAAAAAAGAAGAAATTTAATAATTTAATTAGTACTCTATTGGAAGAAGATGTTGTCGAAGCCTGGTCCTCAAATATGCATTGCTTGAGAAAGGTTCTTGTTGCTATGGAGAGATTCTACTTTTTTTTTGGGTAAGGCTAACGTTACACTAAGCGATTAATGTTAATAAAAGCATGATTTTAAAACTACTGTTGAATCATTCAGAGACGTGCAAGAATGAGGCCAATGATAAGAAATAGTGATGTATTAAATTGAGGTGTACAAGTCATGTGTGGCTTGTGAAGATCATCTAAAGCACCTCAGATCTAAAACTTGGATCATGCGCATTAATTATTTGACTAATCTGGCCAATACCCCTTCTAAGAAACATATCTCGGAATTGAGATTTTCAGTAATTTTATGACTAAATTGTTAATAACTTGAACAAAATAGTGAGAGAATCCGTATGAGACCTACCTGACTGAATAGGAGTGAGTCAAACTTTCTCAAAATGCCACCCAAATTGCCTAATCCCAATATCTGGACCCCTTTCTGGCTTTACAACCACAACAACAAACCTGAAGATGACAAATCATGAGACCCCAAATGGAAGGCAGCATTAATTTGATTCTCTTCATCCTTAAAATTACAGATATATTGGTAAATATGTTGCCTAGGTTTAGAATTCTTAATCATTATATAATAACTAGGAAGATTCTCTGCTTACATCTCTCTCTCTCTCTCTCTCTCTCTCTCTCTCTCTCTCTCTCTCTCTCTCTATCTCTCTCTCAGAAGAAACAAAGATGGGTTTTGGAACACAGAGGTATTGTTTCATCCTTGTTACCTTCTTGGCGATTTACACACGTCTTTGTTTAGCAAACAGTAGAAGTAATGTGAAGTGGAGAAAACAGAGCAGTCAGTGCAACTTGTATGAAGGAAGTTGGGTGATGGACGATTTGTACCCTCTCTACGACTCTCTGACATGCCCTCACATCCGCAAGGAGTTTGACTGCCTGAAGTACGGCCGCCCTGATAAGCTCTACCTCAAGTATAGATGGCAGCCAAAGGAATGTGATTTACCCAGGTACTCTGTCTCTCTCTCTCTGTCTTTCTCTCTGCTTTTTTCTGTTAGGCATGTGAGTCATATAAAGACAGAGGAAAAAACAGAGCATTCATATATGTACCTTCCTTGGCCTACCATGTATTTAACGACCTTTAAGAAAAAGGACTCTCTTGGTGACTTTTTGGGAAAAGTGGAGTTTATTTTTCTCCATGAGCTCTGTACTGTTTTTTCAGAGAAATTTTGCAGCATGTCTGCTACCTTTTTGCAGGTCCACAATATCACTTTTAATCACATTTTTATGGGATACATTTACTTCTGTTTTATTCAAGACATGTGACCAAATCAGAGTCTCTTGAATGCTGATTTAGTTCAACCCTTAAGATGATCATAAAAAGAGTCCCAATGGAGATATGAAGATAACAGTATATATATATATATATATAGAAAGGAATTGAAGCGCGCACACACACATATATATCCAACGTTTTAGAATGAAGAGAGTCCCATGGTGTCATTGTTCAAGACTTGGTGAAAAAAGTTTCATCATTTCTAGTTAGACTATTTCCTTGGACCCTCTTTCCTCTAAGTTCTACCTCAATAAAGTTTCATCATTTCTAGTTAGACATTGTCCTTAGACCCTCTTACTTCTATCTTAATTATTCTCTATTATTTTGGGTTAACATTTAATTAATTAATTTCATTCTACATTTTTTCCTTTTCTTTTCCTTCCTTCTTCTTCTTATTTTTTTTTTTTTAATAAATATTCTAGATATTGTTTCTCGAACCACTAGCATTTGAGGAAACATTATCATCACTCAGGCAATTATTTTATTATTTGACAAATAGATGAGTTGTCATTAATGCAGAAAGCATTATGATGGTCCATAATATATAGGAAGGAACAAGAAGCAATCTCATGCCAACACACATCTCAAATGGGGACCATATCATAGGTTTTCAGAGAGACTTAATATGATCTTTCAAATGTTTTTCTGCTGTAAATAAATTTTACCTACAAATTGGTTTCCGGTCTTTAAAAGTGACATGTGTCCATTAAATTATTAAAAAAACAATTGAGAAATACACGCCGTTAAAAAACACGTGTTTGTCATAATCTAAGAATACATATCACTTTTAGAAGTTCAAATAAATTTGTGTTCGAATTAGGAACACTTGAAAGATAGAAAAACTAAAAAAGATGCTTGAATAAAATCAAGAGGATCTTGTTTCTCTTTTCCTTTCTTATGATTATTTAATGCAATATATTATTATTATTATTTATTTTTTATGGGAGAACTTCACTTAAGGGTACCGAACTATCGGTCCATTTGACTTAGGGTACTAAACTTCAAAATGTCTCAACTAGGGTATCTAATTTTTCAAATGTTTCAATTACAGACACTCTATTAGGATTTGTTGTTAAATTATGCTAAAATTTCCAAAAATACCAATTTTTATTTTTATTTTTTAAGGAAAAAAAGGAAAGAAAAAAATTGCTAGAATTTAGGTATTTGTCAGAATTTAACGTAATTTACAAAAATACACATGCCTGAATCTTTGAAATTTTTTACAATTATTTTTTTTAAAAAAATAAACACATGGGCATTTTGGGAATTTTTGCAAGATTTAACTGCAAATCCTGACGGAATACTTGTTATTGAGACGTTTTTAAATTGGATACCCCTAGTTTGAGACGTTTTGAAGTTCAGTACCCTTAAGTCAAATAGGTTGATAGTTCGGTACCTTTAACTGAAGTTTGTTTGTTTGTTTTTGTTTTTGTTTTTTTTAATTTGTTTTTGGAGAATAGATTAGAAAATGAAAGAACTTTTAGACGGTGAAAGCGTAATTACTTTTGCAATCTTCTTCTATGTAAGAAAAAAAGAAAAAAAAAAAAGAAAAAAAGAAGGCATTATTACCTTCAAATTAAAATTTAGGGAAATTAAATCTTTAATTTGTTCTTTCATTAGGGAACTATTACGTATGTGAACAAACATTGCAGATTTGATGGTCAAGATTTTCTACAAAGGCTTGAGGGCAAGAAGATCATGTTTATAGGGGACTCTGTTAGTCTCAACCAGTGGCAATCTCTACTGTGCTTGCTTCATGCTGCTGTGCCTGATGCCAAAATCATAGAGCAAACAAATGACTCAATTTCTACCACCACCTTCCAGGTAAATGAACTATATATATATATATATACACGTACCAAAAATTCCCGTTAGCTACTCTTGCACATTAATTAATTTTAGGTTTCACATATTTTCTGGAATATTATTCTTTGGTATATCAATGAAGGTTATGTTGGCATGTTAGTAAATTTCATGGCTAGCATGCTAGCTACTAATGTTTCTATAAGTGAAAGAAGAGTACAACTACAAAGATAATTTTAGGGGTGGCAATTTGTGTTTGTGTGTTAGGGCATGTGTATAAGATTATATAGGTCAACTATAATCCGACCCATTTAATCAAACGTGTTAGACCCCTCAACTTTAACTCGCTAATTTTGTCTTGGGTTCGTGTCAGTTTTGTGGGTCATCCAAAATTGACAGTCCTAAATGTCGGGTATCGGGTTTGGGTCGTGTCGTGTTGTGTCGAAGTATGAAAATAAGACTATATAAGTTAATCCTCACCCGACTCATTTATTAAATGGGTCGGACCCACAACCCTAACCCGCAAATTTCGTGTTGGGGGTTTATGTCGGGTTCAATGGTCATCAAAAAATTGGTAGCCCTAAATGTCGCATGCCGGCTATTATTCTCATATAAGTCAATAATACTCACCCGAACCATTTAATTAAATGGGTCAGACCTCCAACCCTAACCCGCTGATTTCGTGAATCGTGTAAAAATTTGTCAGCTCTAGATAATTCAATAAAGGTTTCGAAAATAGGGTTCGAACTCAAGACATCGATTCTAATACAATGTTAAATAATTATTTATTTTAAAAGTTTAAACGGATAAGAAATGTCGAATTTAATAATTTAATTAATATTTTAACCGGATCAAAGGAAGTATATATTGATAAAATTAATCAGTTACTTGACTTGTGCTTTAATTATTTTTCATCTAATCATAGTTTTCAATTGAATTTGCACTTTCTAAGAATTGGACTCAACTTTGCAGGACTATGGAGTTTCAGTTATTCTATTTAATTCTCACTACTTGGTAGACATCGAAGAAGAACAAGTTGGTCGAGTTCTAAAGCTTGATTCCCTGAAGAATGGCGAGGTGTGGAAAGACATGGATGTTCTGGTTTTCAACACTTGGCTTTGGTGGTACCGTAGAGGACCTAAGCAACCGTACGTATGAATGATCGAGAATAATTGTCATAATTGTATCATGATCGATCAGAAAAACATCCTGCAGAATGTGATCGAGCTTGTGTGATGGCTTTTCTGAATATTGCAGATGGGACTATGTTGAAGATGAAAACAAGGTTGTCAAGGACATGGATCGGATGGTTGCTTTTCGCAAAGGTTTGACAACATGGGCCAACTGGGTTGATGCAGATGTGGATCCGACAAAAACTAGAGTCATTTTTCAAGGAATTTCTCCTTCCCATTACAAGTAAGCTACTATTTCTTCATTTCTATTATTTTGAACTCCAACATTGCACTATAGTAAGTTTTGTTAAATCACAATTAATTATTTCAAAAGCTTAAACTACCATAAAAGAGTGAATTTAATCTTGTGTAATCACCAACTTTATCTTAGTAAGGCTCAACATGTGAAATGTTAAATAATTACTTATTCCAAAAGCTTAAATTAATAAAAATAAAAAAATTTAAGGGATAACTTTACTTAAGAGTAACGAACTTTCACATTTTTTGAAAGAAGATACTTGAACTTCAAACCGTCTAAATTTAGGGTATCTATGTTTTAGAAAGTCTCAATTAAGGGTTTTCTGTTAGAATTTTCCGTCAAATCATATCAAAATTCCTAAAATACCCCCGTGTTTATTTTTTTAAAAAAATTTATAAAATTTTTCAAATATTCATGCATATGTATTTTTACAAATTCTGTTAAATTTTAACCAACATCTAAATCTTAGCAATTTTCTTTTTCCTAGAAGAAAAAAGGGTATTTTGAAAATTTTGATAGGATTTAATGAAAAATCCTAACAGAGGACCCCTAATTGATACTTTCTGAAAAATAAATACCCTAATTAAGACAGTTTGAAGTTTAACTATATTCTTTCAAAAAAGATAAAAGTTTGACACCTTTAAGTGAAATTCTTCCTAAATTTAATTAATTAATATTTCATCACACTCCCCTATCGGTGCCAATGTGGTGTTATTGTGCAAGTGGGGGTGTGTGGGTTTCGATGTTCCTTTTTAGCCCGACGTATCTTTGAGAGAAACTAATTAAGTCACATGATTCTCACATGATGCAAGTCCCATCAACAAATATAAGGAAAATTGCTAAATTGGTCCTTCTATTTTGTGATTGTGACAAAATACTCCATGAGGTTTAAAACGTAACTATTAAAAGTTAATAGAATCTATTAATGTGTTACATTAACATTGTTAGAATATATTCTTAATATAAGTTAAAGTATTGATTAAGGAGTAATGCTACACATCATCCCTTTGTCCTCCCAAAATTGATGTGGCTCTTAAAATCACCATTGGATCAAAATCCAAAAGTAATATATTAAAAATTCAATGGTTCTTAAGAGCCACATCAATTTTGGGAGGATAAAAGGAGGACAATGAGATGATGTGTAGCATTACTCTTGATTAAGTGATTAAATTTACCCTTTCCTATTAGCTTAAGCTTTTGGGACAACTGGTAATTTAATAAGCACTAATCATATTGTGACACGTGTTACTTACACTTTATAAAAATAAAATAAAGAATTAAGAAGATGGTCGAGCCATCCTCTTTAGCTAAATGGGGGTGGCTGAACTGAACCAACCCATCTGGCTGGCATGAACACTTTTTCCAAGTTTTGAACTATCTATGGTAACATATATTGTCATGACTATATACTTTCTGTTTTTATGTCGATCGAACCAGGGGGACCGAATGGGGCGACCCAAAAGTGACAAACTGCTCGGCGGAGACAGAGCCAATAAGCGGGTCAACTTTCCCAGCTGGTTTGCCACAAGCAGCATTCGTAGTGGAAGATGTGTTGAGCAGAATAAAGAAACCTGTTCATCTGCTTAATATAACAACTCTCTCACAGCTAAGAAAAGATGCACATCCTGCCTCTTACAATGGATTCATGGGCATGGACTGCACTCATTGGTGCGTTGCTGGACTTCCAGACACCTGGAATCAACTTCTCAATGCGGCTCTCATCACTGCAGATTGAATTCATTCTTGAATACACACACACACAACCAAAGAGATCGAATAGCCATGAAAGTAAAAGCCATATAGTTTCAATTCCTTGATATGTAACTTATTCATTGATTTGATTGTCACTCATGAAAACAATCATTGCTAGCGCTAGATGACAATGTAGTTGGGATGGAAAACATACGAAAGTTAATTCTTTTGAAATCCCTGTTAGAAAACATTTTTGTTGGGAAGTGGATGCTATATTTAGACTTGAAATTTTAAGAACTTCGATTTTTCTATGTTTTTAAACAACATTTCCTTGTCTAATGAGCGAAAACGTAATTTTTTTTAATGTTTTTAAATAGCCAAATGCATTTTCAAATATGACACTTTTCATACTTTTGTTTAAAATGACTTGTTTAGCCTGCAAAATCGTGGGCCAAACGCACTTCTTTTAGTTTTTATTCGGAGCCAGTTAATTTAATTCGGCGTGATTAGCCAAAATAATTACAGTGATAATTTACTCTCTTCACTTTTCATTGATGGAGTTTCCTCCACAGAATTCATCACCAAAGGCATTGTGATGAAGTATGTGAAAAAGAGCAGCCACCTCCACTTTACTTGCATGACACCCTATGTGGCAAAAACTCTACTGCTGTGAGAATTGCTGGACTGCCAAACAGCACCTTCATGAACTTCACCAATAGCATGATAATATATCGATGACCCATTAGCCCGAGGGCCAAAGCATACGTCAAAGCTTCTTGGAAGAGCTCAAGGGATTTATGCCATGGCTGCGAAAGAGTGATTTTGCATTGCTTACTGTTAAAATATATTCTGAATATAGTATTAATGATTTATATTTTCTAGTTTAGATTAATTTGTATTTCTTTGTAGAATTCGATTTAGGTTTATTTGTATATGTCGACTTAATTAACTATACATATGAACTTATGTATTGTAAAGAATCAAATTAATTAATGTAGTCCTAAGAGATATTCAGAATGGTGAACGTAAGTGTCTAACACCGAATTACCCGTAATTTTTTTCCCTTGCTTCCTTTATTATTCCGCTTTTATTTATTCTCGTATTTTAAGTTTATACACAAATCTCAATGTAATGACTTTTGCTTTTGTGGTGGGTAAGCATAATGGGAGTAGCATCAGCGTTGTTGGGAGGAACCCTGTGTTTGTGAAAGAAATGCCAATTGTTGGAGGTGGTGGGCTTTTCAGGTTTGCTAGTACTGGCTATCCATTGGCACATGCAATTTGGTCTGATAATAAAACAGGGGATACCATGGTTGAGTATAATTTATTTGTGTGGCTCTACTGAAAATGTGTTATGTTTGAAGTGTTGAAGAGATAAACATGCTTTTGATACTTATCTTCCCTTCAAAAATACTGTTAGAAAGCATAAAAGCAAAGACAAACAAATTTGTTTGTCTTTGCTTTTAAAAGCAGGCCAACAAAATCGATGGTTTCTTGAAGCTGCATCAACTTTATCAGTTGTCCAATCTATAAAATGATATAGAAATAGCTACCATTGATCGATCTCTTACAGACAAGTCCTCCAGAATGGCTTGTTTTGTCACTTTCATCACCCTTTACTCCTTCCTGATCTTCTCAGCCTCCCTGAACACCATCAGTGGAGCTTTCGTTGAGGAATTCTCAGAAGCCATGGCGATAAAGCGAGAAGAAAAGACGACCCACCTCCACTTCTTCTTCCATGACACCATTAGCGGCAAACACCCAAGTGCTGTGAGAATTGCAGGGCCAACGGAAAGCACATTTGTCAATTTCGGGAACACGATGATGATTGATGATGCGCTAACAGAAGGGCCCGAGCCCACATCAAAGCTCGTTGGAAGAGCTCAAGGCTTCTATTCCATGGCTGCTCAGGACGATCTTGCTTTGCTTATGGTTATGAATTTTGCTTTCGTGGAAGATAAGTATAATGGGAGTAGCATCAGTATGCTTGGAAGAAATCCGGTGCTTAATGACGTTAGAGAAATGCCGATTGTTGGAGGTAGCGGGCTTTTCAGAAATTCTCGCGGCTATGCATTGGCGCATACAAATTGGATGGATCCAAACACGGGAGATGCCATTGTTGAATACGATGTTTATGTCTCCAATTTCCAGGTTGATGCTGGGTTAGCGACAGCATAGGAATATTTGTCATGGCAACGTTTCTTTATTTTTTTTCTTTTTCTTTGGTCCGAGTAATTGATCATCCACTGCTAATTGTGTATAGTTTATATATATGACATTGTTATTTGATTATGCTTTATTTTTTTCCACGAATATTTATGTTTTTTTGGATAATTGGTGATTTAATATATTTCAAAGTAAATATCTTGATTTCAAATCTTATCTCCATCATTCACATTTTATTTCAATTAAATATTTTATGTGATGAGCCTTACTTATTAAACAAAAACTTGATCGAGCTCACGTGTGAATGAGAGTATTAAAATATTAATTAAATGATTTAAATCACTATTTTCTATTAACAACTTCTTTCTTTCTTTTTCCTTAAAAAATTGGTCAAACAAGTGGCCCGATTATTTCAAGGGCAACACAAGGCATTAATTACAGAAGATTTATCACTCTTTTGGGAAAAGCACCACTACAACCAGGGGCGGAGGGAGGGGGGGTCGAGAGGGGTCAAATGCCCCCCCTCACTTCCCAAAAATCCCCCTTACTCCTTCGGTAGAATTTTTTAGATGCCTTAGTTGCCCACCCTCAACCGTTCATGAAGGAGCATATATTTTCTAAGATGACTGGAATTCACAACTCGTGGACGTGATTTTCTTTCTGTTTAGAGTTCACAGTTCACACACAGTCCAGATAAACGAAAGGTTGAAAATGACGAAAGGTAGAAGATGACTTTTATCTTTTTGCCAAAACGCACCGTTTAAGCACAATGAAAAACACACTGTTTTACTAATCTTGAGACACACTGTTTTACGCTTACAGCTTTGACTAATTGACTCTATGACACTTGAAATTTTTTGACAAAAACAAGACTGAAAAAGCATGAAATAAAGGGCGCCACTTTTAACTTATTCTTCTATTTTCTAATTTTTTTTTAATGAAATTTTTGCCAACTTTAAACCTATTACTTTAAAACTCTGCCACCCCTGTAATTTGTGAAACCATGTCTAAAGTGCTATACAATACCGTCTATACTATAATTTGGATTTTCTGAGTTGTATTTGAAAATCAGATAAAGAGAATTAGAATCTACGCAACAATTTTTTTATAATTCAAATCAATTTTTACCTATTTTTTCTTTAAAGGTTTAAATTTACCTAATTAAATTTTTCTATTTAAATTGTTCTTTTAAATTAATTGTTTATAAATATATATTTTTTGTTACATATTTTAATTGTATGTATAAAACATATAATTGCAGTTACCTAAAATTATGAAGATAAAAAATGATTCTATTAAGCTCCGATCCAAACAAATTTGTGTCGATGTAAATTTAGCAAATATAACAATAGATTCTTTCTTAAGAAAAAAAATTTACCGTCTGATTGATTATATGTTTTAAACATAATTAAATTGTATTGAATGATTTATTTATTTTATTAGTTATACTACTTAATATTTTTAATTATTTTTTGCTCATTCACTAAAATTTTTTTTTTGACCCCCCTGAAGTAAATTTTTGGCTCCGCCACTGACTACAACTATAGAATAATGTTGTGGTTCAAAGTTTTAGAGTATTAGAATGTGGGCACCAGACGTTTACAATCAAATTATTCAATAGCAACGACCATATTATAAATGTTATGAATTTTCAGTTCAAGTTTTGTGATTCACATGTGGGAGAGGGACCAATTAATACCACATGAAAAGTGCAGTTTCTATCATGAAAAACAAAAACTACCATGAAGTTTATCAAGCAAGGCTTCCAAGGTAATAACAAACACAACAATTATAATTATGAAACAAAAAACTAGCCAATTTCTGTCGAGGGATATACTAGAAAATTGAAATTAGCTAACGAGAGTGATTATCTTGATATCCATCATAATTAAGCATCCCATGCTCTCTCATTGACTTTGAAAACCATTTTTGATAGAACTCTTGATGCCTTTCAAAATCATGAAAGCATTTGTTTCCATGCTTCTGGTAAATGCAAGTGCATATGCCACATATATATTAGGAGTGACAATTTTTGTTCGTGTGTCGGATTCATGTCGTATCGATGCATGAGTACAAAATTATATATGTTAACCTTAATTTGACCTGTTTAATTAAATGCATAGGCCAGATTCCTTAACCATAACTCGTTAATTTTGTATTGAGTTCGCATGTCGTGTCAAAAATTGCAAACATTGAATGCCAAGTGTTGGGTTCGTGTTGTGTGAATAAGACTGCGTATATACATAGGTTAACTTTAATTCGACCCATTAAATTAGATCGTGTGTGAGAGTGAGACAAGTTTTGCTACCTTATCAGCTAACATCAACCTAACATGGGCTTAAGTTGATCTAGCGGTTGATGGTGCTCTCAGAGAGGATGCATAAATTTCTGTATGTTTTTTAAACCGAGAAGCCATAGTGTGATATGTTAGATCAATGCAACCAAATTGGTCACTGGCCATCACGCTCTAGCAGCAAATTTTCAGAACATATGTATGAAATAAAGAAGGGAGATGAATAGTTAAAACTGAGAGACTTGTGGATTTTTTGTGCGTTTTTCATATGGAACGTTAGAAGAAGAATAAAGGAGTTAACAATGGAAACTCTATTAAGAATTTAAATAATTAAAAAAATATATACATCTCACATGTGAGAGGGACTCATGTGAATTTATTAGACCGGGTCGAAGGAATTTTCTCCAACCCAATTTAGTGGAAATTTATGTATAAGGTATATCAATCGTTTATTTTTGTGACTACTATTAATTACCTGATGCGGGATTTTAATTACTACACTGCTTTAAATTGAAAGCTTAAACTTTTATATTTGCCTATGTTATGCTAGATCAATCATTTATTTTTTGTGTTCACTCAAAAAATAAAAATTACTTATTTTTGTGACTATTACCTGATATGGGATTTAATTACTCTCACACATGAAGGAGTACTGCTACACATACTTTCAAGTGTTCGCTCTCAAGTTCTCACTCCTTGATGTGACAGTAAAAATTATTATTGGATGAAACAACAAATAAAAGTACATATAGTATCAAATGATGATTTTCACTGCCATGCACGTTAGGAAGTGAACACTTTTTTTTTTTAATTATTTTTTTTTATCAGGGATTTAATTACTCACACAAACATACACATGCGTGCACACATATTTTTACAACGCAAGTCTACTAAATAACATTATTTAGTACTTGTAGATTAATTTTATTTAGTAAGCTCTTGTACGAATGTCATATAACGATGACATCATTGTAGTAAAAATCGGTCATTAAATTAGCACTTAATTATTTATTTATTTTTTTAAATATGAGTGCGAATTCAAGGGATGATTTTTACTATCACGTCATTTAGCTGTATGACAGTTGTACCTGAATTTACTAAATAATATTACTCTTACTCATATTTGTAATCACATAATTTATGGGATCTCTATTCTCTTGTATGTGTATATATCTTTGCCCATTTGAGTAGGTCGAAAAGGAAGAATTCTCCCTTTCATTACAATCTCCTAAAGTGATTTGCTAACACGCATATAATGGCTTCATTTGGAAGACTCCCTAATTAATTAAAGGTTTTCACCTAGAACAAGTAAAATATCAGCGTTGACCTTTCTGCTCGATCTCTCATGCACATTGCTATCATAGTTTCACCTAAACATACTCATCATCTTTCCTTCAAAAACACGATTAAAAAGCATTAAGACAAAGACAAACAAAAGTACGTAGGCCCAACAAAAGCGATGGTTTCTTGAAGATGCATCAACCAGGCTATAGCACAAATAGAGCAGAAAGCACCCTCTTAGAGACAATTCCTGCAGAATTAATGGATTCCTTTGTCACTTTCCTGTTCTTCTCAGCCTCCCTGATCAACACCATCGATGGAGCTTTCATCGAGAAATTCTCAGAACCCAGAGCAGTAAAGCGTGAACAGAGCCACCTCCACTTCTTCTTCCACGACATCCTCGGTGGCGAACACCCAACTGCTGTGAGAATTGCGGGGCCACCGAAAAGCACCATTCTCGATTTCGGGAACACGATGATGATTGATAACGCGCTCACCGAAGGCCCAGACCCCACGTCAAAGCTCGTTGGAAGAGCTCAGGGCTTGTATTCCAAGGCTGATCAGAACGATGTCGCTTTGCTTATGGTCGTGAATTTTGTTTTCACGGAAGATAAGTATAAAGGGAGTAGCATCAGCATGATCGGAAGAAATCCGGTGGCTAATGACGTGAGAGAAATGCCGATTGTTGGAGGTAGCGGGCTTTTCAGAAATGTTCGCGGCTATGCGTTGGCGCATACAAATTCGATGGATAACGCAGGAGATGCCATTGTTGAGTACAATGTTTATGTCTCGAATGTCGAGGTAGTTGATGCTAGCTTAGCGACACAGCCATATCTGTCATGGCAACATTTCTTTGTTTTTGTTTTCTTTGGTTTATATTACGTTGTTATTTGATTATGCCCTTTTGATTTATTTATGTTTTGGATATATAGCCCCCCTCCACCAAAAATAAAAATAAAAAATAAAAAATGTTTGTTAAAAAAATACCTTTTTGCAGTTTAGGGTTTTTTTTTGGGTTAATTAAATTTCAAGAAGGAAAAGAGTGGATAAAAGGTAGCCAATTATATATAATCCTAAGCATATGCTTGGCACTTTTGAGGGATGAATTCTACAAAAATTGTGCTTGGCATGGTGAAGTTATAAGTAAGGTTGGTAATTTATAATGTTTGGTCGTCAACTGACTTGAAATCTCGAAATTAACAGAAAAAAATAAAAACAATTATTTAATTTCAACTGTTAAATCAAACTTAATTTAAATTTACAGTTGATATTACTAGCAATCAAGTAAATCAAACCGTTGGATCTCTATCATGATCTAATTGCTACGAGCTCCGATGCTTTGTGCTAAGTGTCAATCATCAAGGTGCAACTAGTGACATGGACTCTAAGGCCTGTGTTTATTTTTGGCTCTTGGAGATGAACATTTTATTCATATGCCTTTACTCTCTACCCTTGCACTTCAAGGGGTGAAAGTTGGTTTAAAGCTTTGGCATGGATTGTGCTTTGAGTACATTGGACCATTCAGTCAGCTTTGGGTTGGGCTAAACAGACTGTTAGGCTCTGGTCGTGGTGCGAAAATACACTTCATACCCTTTAGGGCCCTTTAGGTTAATCTCTGAATTAGGCTGACCAACAACGTTTTTGAATATTTAAGTGGATAAGTAGCATCATATGGTTGGTAAAAAAAAAAAGACTCAATAAGTTAAATATTTAATTAAATTAAGAGGTAAATGACCGAAACATGATTCGAACTCAACTTTTACTATGATACTATGTTAAATAACTATTTATTCCAAAAACTTAAATCGATAGGAAAATGTTAGTTTAATCATTTAGTTTATATTTTAACACGAAGTTTTATCACATGCAAGAATTCTATTGAGAGCAAAAAGGCCGATGAAACTCTACCCTTTTCCAAAAGATGCAACTCTTTGTTAAAGAGATACAAACCTTGAAAGAGTTGTGCCTTTCCACATGAATGTCTACCTTCCATGAGAACCTATCACCCACGAAAGATTTATGGTGTGTGAGGGTGGACACTATAACCTTCAACTAGGGAAATGTAGCAACTTAAATACAAGGAAGTCGAAACAAAAGAAACTTATTTTACAAGGAAAAGTGAGAGATCGAGCTGAGATGGCCTACCAAAAGTAAAGCTATGAAGCTTTGTTTAATTGTGAAGCAAGCATGCTCATCCTGAATCATTCTGGTTCTCTGACGCAACAAAAAGGTCATAGGGCACCAGACCTTATAAAATAAAATTATTCAATAGCAACGACCATATATATGCAGAATCTTCATATTTACTCCTTCACTCTTGTTCTTTATGGGTACCATCATATACTGTGTGAAATACCAGGCATGGAGACGCGTTAATCTTTTTCTGTATTGAAATGATTGAAGAGGCATCTATGATCGATCTTTAAGCAGCTTATAAATGTTATGAATTTCCAGTTCAGTTTTGTTATCTCACAGGGAAACATGAAGCCCCCACTTTTCACCACCCTATAAATAACCTCTCATACCTCATAGCACTATCAAACACAGCCGGCCGGTAACGGATTCAAAATGGCTTCTTTTCTCAGTCTCTTCTACTTTTGTCTCATCCTCTTCTCAACTTCCTCCACAACTGTTTTTGGAGTTTTTTCAGAGGAATCCCTTATAACCATGTATGCGAAACGTATGGAGAAAACCACCCGCTTGCACTTCTATTTCCATGACGTCCTAGACGGCACAAACCCGACTGCCATTAGAATTGTCACGCCACAAAACTTGTCAGTTGGTGGCTTTGGCGCTACGTATATGATAGATGACCTGTTGACGGAAGGGCTGGAGCCAACTTCAAAGCCAGTGGGAAGAGCTCAGGGAATGTATGCTGTTGCTTCTCAACATGACCTTGGGTTGCTTATGGTGATCAATTTTGCTTTCTTAGAAGGTATATATAATGGAAGTGCCCTTAGCATTCTCGGGCGTAATCCTGTTTTTCATGCAGTCAGGGAAATGCCGATTGTCGGAGGCAGCGGAGTTTTCCGATTAGCTCGTGGCTATGCTTTGGCAAAGACAGTGAGGTTCAATAAAAAATCTGGAGATGCTGTAGTTGAATACAATGTCTCTGTCTTACACTTCTGAAAGTCCCAAGTTTCTCGCAGTATTTAGTTGATTTACCCTTGTTTCAATGTTGCAAGTCAAGCATACCTTTAGAGTGTTTTCACCATTAGAAAGTACTGTAATTTTTCTAGTTATGGAGGAAACTCTCACTGTCTTGCACTTTGGGAAGTTCCAAGTTTCTTGCAGTGTTTAGTTGATTTTCCCTGTTGTTTCAATGTTCCAAATCATTTCTATCCTTCAGGAGTGTTTGTAGCATTAGCAATTACTGTAATTTCTAGTTATAGAACAGCTAAAGTAAAAAATGATACCGTTACTTCTATTCTTATACTTTAGTGGCTTGTTAGGCTCTGAATAAATTACGAGAACATGCAAATTTAAGCTCTAGAAGTACGATTTCCATGAATGGCCATGACTGCCAAACTCAACACCATCCAATTGACTATACAGAGAGAGCATTCATAATCATAAATTTCTTCAGAACATGGTTTCAGCCAGATACACAAATAGAAAGGAAACTAGAACAAATAAATAAATACCAGGAGTTTCAGAATAGAGAATGAGGTTCTTGAATCCTTTCTGTAGAACAGTATGCAGTCGCAGAAGACAAAAAAATAAACTTAAAGATGTTTATACTAACAAACAGAAAGAACGATAAAAAGCAACCAGTCACAACATCGAAACTACTCGCAGTCATTACCTTCTAAGCCTCCAGGCGGAGACTGAAAAGAGGGGGCATTCTTGCCAGCAGATAACCAAACATCCATTCTCTTCTTTGATATTATAGCCATTATAACCAAAACCCTGCAACAGCCTACAGGCCTGCAACCTACCGTGATAGCTCAAAGGCACTCTACCAAAACCGGCCAACTCAAGCCTTAAAATCCATTTCTCAAGCGTCTCATGCCTCTCCTTTCTCTCTGCTCCCTCACATGCTATGATGTTTTTAATTTCCTCTCCAAAAAGCATCTTTTCAACCTTTTGTCGCTCAATTGATGCTCTTGGTGCAACAGACTCCAAAGAATCAAACAGGGCAGCATAGAAATTCAATGCTCCTCTAACTCTCTCTATTAATGTAGAACCATGGTTTGCTTCCTGCTCAGTTATCACCATCAGTTTCGGTGAGAGGCCCCAGAGAGCAGTTAAAAAGCTCCCCATTTTTGGGGAAGCACTTAGAGATAATGGAGATAATGTGGATGTGGGATCAGTATTGGCCATATACATCATGACCGGATCCTTCTCAAGGAACTCTCGAAAAGTCCGTGGGTCCATATGGAAAACTTTCTGCATGTTCTTTGACACCGAAGGTGAGCTACTTCTGAGCACTTCCTCGTCAGTAGCCAAGAGAGAATGTAGCTGAAGCACAGAGCTGACTGCAAGAGCTTCTCCAGTATTAACACGCAAAGTTTCAAGATCGAGATCCTCTACTTTGCTCACAACAGGATTGAATCGAAAGGGGATGTCCAATTTGTCAGCTTCTTCCTTCAACAGAAGAGCCATTTGGTCCAATACCTCTTTGTGCTCATGAATACCTGTGATTCTCAAATGGGGTGGGCCTTCTGGCCGATGACTCAATGTATGAAGAAGATTAATCCACTGCTCAGGCTCAGATGAATAGAGATCGATAATATGAACCATCTTCTCCCCCTCCATTGCTTCTATAATTGCCTGGTTTGTGATCTCATGCGCAAGCCTTAAGAAGGGACAGAGCTCATAGAAGAGTCTTCGAACACTAATTTCCTCTTTGAGTGACGATATTTTTGTTGAATTGAGGGCTTTATGCAGACCACGCCACCGTTTAAGCATCCTATCAGCAAATGCCTGGGTGAAGTATGCAGCAATTCGCTGCGTTGTATCACCATCAGTAGAAGCAAGATGGGAAATTTGCTCAAGACTGAAGTTAGTGTTGTCCATACTACCAACAGCTACATGGTTAGCACAGGCTTCAAGAAGCTTTAACAAATACAAACCCCGCTGCTCAGATTCCATACCCCTAAGCCAGGTGTATGGTAATCCTAACTCAGGAGATAGTGGCATCCAGGGAAAGTGGAGTGATGAAGTTGAAGGAGATCCATCGTCTCGAACTGATCCAGCCATTGACAACTGAGAGCAAACTCTGTGCAGATCAAATGGAAATGTGAAAGATATAAGGAAACATCTAGAATGAGAGCAGATGTAACTGGGAGTTAATTAAGGCCACAACAATAACACTAGACCATTTGATGACTCAGAAAACTGAGGGAAAGAAGAAAGAACAGAATTTATTATAGACTCTTTCCCTTTTCCTTGTTTAGCTTTTCAAATAATGATACTCTTAAGCCACCTAAGGTGAAAATATTGTGTTGGGGAAAAAAAAACCCGAGGCCCTATTCGGTTCTATTTTTGTGAAACTGTATTAGCTCTCCAAGACACAAGAAACAATGTGAAAACACATTTTTGAAAACTGTATTATATGTTCTCTTTCCAGTTCAAGAACACCAATATAAACAAGTTTCTAAGATTTCTTCTTCTCTATATAAACAATGTTTTATGAAAACAACCAAGCATATCAAAACTGTAATTTTAATTCTTTTTTTCTTTTTTTTTTATGAAAATTTACAGTTTTGATTTGCTTGGTAGTTTTCATAAACGAGGCACCATCTACGATACAAAATGAACTACAGGAGGCAAAAACGTATTTAACCCTAACTTTTATAACAAACAACTAGATCTCTTTACAAACTACTTCAGCATAAAAGCTGGAAAAATTTCAAGATACTTATAAAATCAGATATAATTTCAAGAAAATGGATCTTTTCCTTCCAATGTCTCCACCTTATCAGACAATATACCGTGAAAAATAATCATAAACTCCAAAAATATTTAAGAAGCAGAGCAACATAAAAGAAAAAATCAATTTAATATACCTATTTTCTGTTGCAAGTTTCCGAACTCATATAAAGCAGTAAACGACTGTGCCAGAAAAGAAAGCTAATTTGTGTCCCAAATTTTATGCTGCATGTATATATATATTCTAAATTATATAAAAAGCTCAACATAAGTAAGCCAAAACTATTCCTAAAGTTAGAAATAAATAAGAAATAAAGCTGACCAAGACTAAGCAGACAAGAATTTACTGAAAGATAAAGATTTGTGATTTCCGGGTACCAGAATGACAAAAAAAATTAAAAATTCAAACTTTATTTCCAAACTGCTTCCACATTTTCTCAGCAACCAAATAAAGCCTAAATGAAAACAATGTTTTAGAATTCAAGAAAAAATCACTTATTACACAGAAAACAAAGGCATGCTACAGTGGGTGTGTATTATTTTCCAGAATTCATATAGAGGATCAAAACTATGAAAAAGATACCGTGGAAATTACCAGAGAATGTTCAATTAGTTCCTCCTTGAGAACTGATCAAGTGCACCACCAGCTTCAAGTTCCCAACTGGGTTTTCAAATTGATTAAAAACCCAGAAAAACCCCGAAGGAAATTTCAAAGCTTGCTGACAAAATCTCCGAATGCATCAAAGTGGGTTCAGATTTATGCAGGGTTTTTGCTATACGGTTTTGGGCAGAGCAGGTGTTGGAATTGAAGCTCTTGTGTTTATAGGACTTTCCCATGGCTGCATAGGTGACAATACGAGAGGTTGTTTTGTCGCCATTCATTTGTTTTTTCCTTGGGAGAATCAGAGGAATATGGAATTTCTGAAATACAGAGGTAACAAAGCTCCCCCACACTCTCCGTCTCTTTCTTCCCAGATTTTCTCTCTGTAAAACTTGTTTGTTTCTCTCTCTAAGTTGATTTTTGACAGCAAGTGAAGTGGATGGGAATAAGGGCTGGCCAAACTCGGTATCATCTTCTACTACAACGCCACTCCAAACATGCCTTAACAAAACAAGACAATATCCTGGCTTGTTGCTTAGTGGGTGATAGTGGACATTGCAAAGAAGCTTACGAGTGCGTCCAAAACAAGTATTTGGATTCTTTTCAAAGGCATAGACCAACCACTGGTACTTTCTTCTTGCGTTAGGACAAAGAGACAAAGGAGTTGTGGGAAAAAGCCAAAAACTGGCCTAAAAGTGTAGACTGTGGAGTCTTGGTTCGTTCCACTTCGACTGTCTTAGAGGGTAATTTTTTTAAGCACGGATAAATACCAAAAAAAGCACCCATTAGAGCAATCTTATTGGGTTATCTAAAAGTCACTTTTAGCTAGAATACATGACAAAACTTCTAAAATCACCCTCTATTGGATTATATATCCTAAATTTAAAGTAGAGTTTTGATAGATTTGTGAATAGTGCAACTCTACATGTAGAGTAGAGTTGCACTATTCACCGATCTATCTATTATTTTATTGTTTCTACATACAAAAAAGTGAAAAAAGTAAAATGACAAAAAGTAAAAAAGAGATAAAAAGAATAAAATAAGAGTAAAATAAAAATATAGAGTTAAGAATAAATAATCGGATGGAGTGTGCATTTTAAAATTCATTAGCTAAACTAGATAAAGTGAATTTTGATTAACTATTTTAGATTGAAATATACACGATCGAATGTGAGTGCTTAGAGCGTTCGTATTAGATTATCTATTTGCAACTTTAAGATAGAATAGATAACAAAAGTGCTAAAAAGAGACTCCATCGACTTATGTATTTCAACTCTAGATTAAATTTTTCTTAATTCTACAAATTGTACAACTCTACAAGTAGAGTTATACTATTCACTTATCTATTTTTTTTTATTCTTTATCTCCACCTTTTTTGCTTCTTTTTTTTTCCTTTTCCCTTCATGACTCCACGTGCTCCCTTTATAGTTGGGATCTAAAGAAAAATGTGTAAAGTAGTAGAGTCATCAAGTGGGACCTACGTAAAAAAAAATACTATAATGAAAAAATTAATGAAAATTAATAAAAAAATAATATAGAGTTAATAATAGATAATCAGATGTATAATGCATTTTAGAACTCATTAACTAAACTAGATAAAATAAATTTTAATTAACTATTCTAGATTAAAATATACATAAATCATTGAAAGTGCACTTATTAGAGCACTCACACCGGATGATGCATTTCTCACTTTAGGCTAGTTTAGATAAGCAAAACAGAAAAAGCACACTCCATCGGCTTCGCTACTCTCACGCTAGTTTAGGTTTCTCTTCCATTTGTGCACAGTGTAACGCCAGATGGGGCGTTACACTGTGCACAAATGTATCGTTATTTTATTGTTTTTTTCTCTCTCACTCTCCCACAATTTCTTCTCCCTCTCTCAGAGTTCGTCTTCTCCAGCCACCCCTCTCAACGTGCCTTTTATCTCCAGAATCAAAACTTGCGGCGGCGGTGATCAAGTTTTCGGTTGAAAAGGCCGGCCTGCCAGAAGGATCGTCGAATCGCTCGGTTTCAACGAAGCCTTGCTTCCCCAACCTAGCCCCACCGACGGCGACGATACAAGCCCAGCAAGCAAAGAAACCCATTTGCATTTGGGAGGATGGCTACAGTTTGCCGATTGCGATTTGGGAGGTTGGGTAAAGGTTGCCGATTTTCCAGACGCTTCTGAGTTTGGGCGTATGGGTTTCGGTTGCTGATCTTCCGGAGGTTACTCGGTTTGGGTTGCCAATTCCCGAAATTTTCTGGTGGTCTTCCGGAAGTTTCTGGGTTGGGTTGCCGTTTGTTTGGTGCGATGGTGATCTCGTGATGGTTGCATGTTGTCTGGGGCGGCGGTGATGCCGTGTGGTTGCCGGTTGTGTGTAAAAGTGTCGGTGGGTCAGTGTGGTGTGCAGAAGTTTCCGGTGATGATGTGTTTTATTTGGTATTTTTTGTGAAGATTTATTATTAAAATTGATTATTTTAATAAGATAGAGAAGAAGTCTAGATAAGCTGATGGAGGAAAGTATTGAAAAGTGGTTAGCTAAACTAGAAAAAGTGAATTTTCATTAGCTATTATAGATAAAATTATACACAAGCCGATGTGAATGCTCTTAGGCCTTAACTACCAACTATCTTTAAAAAAAGTCCCACGTACCCAAGTATGACACTTAACTATATGTTGGATGGACGTGATCATTTTCAGTTTTTCTTCTTACAATACCACGTACTGGTAAGCCACCGCTCTTTCCATTTGGGTGGCTAAAAAAGGGATAGTTGGCCCCCCAACATTTTTATTTTTTCTTTATTTTATTTTATGAGCCTTGTTATTAATATATTTTTGTTATTTTTTTTAATGATTAATAATTAGAAAGGGTAAATTTTGTTTTTTAAATTGTTAAAGTTAGGGTACCTTTAGAATATTTTAATTTAATTTGGCTTTTCCATCAATTCTAACAGTCGACGCTAACATATGAGCATTTTTGCCTTGAAATATTAGTTTGATGTATCCAAGTGTAACACATGTCAGTTAATGAGACTTTCTTTTTTTCTTTTTTTTTTTTTTTTTAAATGACAGGTAGTTCACGGAGATTTTTTGTATTTATTCCTATTTTTAAGAAAAGTCAGACCCACGACACTATCGTGGGTCATAAATCACAATCATTCATCTCTTATTTCAATTAAATATCTAACGTGTTATATCTCTCTTATTAAATGTGAGTTTGGGACCACATGAGTGTTAAAATATTAATTAAATTTTTAAATGTATTATTTTCTATAAAACTTTTAAAATAAGTGATGGTTTATCATGTTATAAACTCTCCCCTTTCAAAGCAAGTTGAGCATATTTTGAGACACCTGATTTTCTTCCTATTCTTTTCCTTTTATTTTTTGCTTGTAAGATGAAATTTACCAAAACTATGGAGAATATACAACAAAAATGACACATAAATGAAGGCATTCTCTCTCTCTCTCTCTCTCTCTCTCTCTCTCTCTCTCTCTCTAGGAGGTGTTTCCAAGGTGTGGACGTCATCAATGGAAGAGAAAGCTTAAAGTCTAAAGAGAAGAATTTGTTGTTTTTGGTGAATGTTTAGATAAGGTTGTTCCTTAAACAAGCCTTTGGCCTTTTGCAATGAAAGGTAAGCTTCTTGTCTTTCAGTGCAATCGACCCCAACAATGTTCATGTGGGGGTGTTTTCAAGGGGAGACCATTTGTAGCTTGGATTTTCATGGTACCAAGACTAGATATGTAACTCCTCTTAAATTCAGCTCAACTTACATATTGCATTTGGATGATTGGTTAAGAACAAAATCATTTGGGACCCACAAATACGTGTTAGATTATAATTGCATGGGATTTGTAACTTTCCTTCTAACTTTGGAAAATAGGCCACTATCTCCAAAATTTTTTTGAAAGTATTTCCACTTTCCTTTTTCCTTGGAAAAAAAAATGCTAGAATTGAATTTCTTTTACAACTTTTTTCTTTTTAACAAAGTAGCAATCTTTATTGATAAAATCAATCACTCATGAGATATTTGCTCGTTGGTTACAATACCATAAATACAGTTTGGAATTTCATTAATTCAAACTTTATCTATGCACAAGAACTTGCCTTTCGGCAAGACAATGGGCTGTAGAATTTGCATCTCTCTTTACATATATGTTCAATACTCCACGATTGAGTGTGCTCAAACTGGCTTTGATGCCATCAATGATGTACCTATTTTGATCTGACCCATTTTGCTCCAATTGTGGCTCTGAGAATTAACCTATGGACAACCTGTAAAGCATCTTCTTCTAGAATAATATCAAAGAAACCCATTGCCCTACAAAAGTCCACAACATTTCTTTTACAACTTGTTGACACATGTTAACAAACTGTAAAAAATTGTAGATATAGCATTACTATTTTCCTTCTAATTGTTTTCTGTTTTGTTTTCTTCTTTTGTTTCCTCATCTATATAAAAAAGAGGAGTAATGTTAAACTTACAATTGGTTCACAGTGTTTTTACAACTTGCTAACATGTGTTGGGATAAGATTGGAGCCACGTCTGCCACTACAAATAAATTTTAGCACCCTCCAACTGACATGTGTCAGCATATTGTAAAAGAGTTGTCGTCCAATTATAGGTTAACAATTTTTTTTTCTAAAAAAATAATTAGATTGATTCTTTTTTATCTGCACTAAATTTGTTGATGTATAAGATAGACATTTGACAAGAAGATACGGATTTGTAAAGTGGACAAAAACATTGGTCTTATGTTTAATCTAATGTGGGGGCACTATGTCACGGGGCTTAAAATTGTCGAAAATAAGACAGTTTTGGCTATTGACCCAAAATTCAAGATGGTTTGTTATTAATGTTTGCTTGGATATTATTTATTTTTATTTTTTTTTAAAAAAAAGGAAAGAAAATAGAGATACCTTTAGGATCCTAAAATTCTGAAGCTTTTTATATAATTATGGTGATATTGAGAGGGGGTGAATTTTTTTATTATTTATTACTTTTCGAGTACATCTATGGGTAGAACCAGAATTTGAGATGAGAGGAATGAAACTAAAAAATGAAGATCTTTAAGGGTAAAAAATTAATTTTGGAGGGGTCAATTCATAAAAAAAAAAAAAAAAAAAAAAAGAAGAAGGAGAATTTGTTAAAAGATTTAGAGATTTTTAAAATTTTTGGGAGGACTTCTGTCCCAAAACTCAGGAGCAATCCCACCCCTGGTTACCGTCACATAGTGCACCCCATTTATTTGTTGATTTGGTCATAAAAAAGACTGATTTTATCTACAAATTGTCATGTATTTAGAGGCTTGGATTTGATACTCACTTCCACTTCTACATGCCACAAGGCCTATTTCCTATGTGAAATGAATGTTGAAGTAAGGATAATAAATGTTGTTAAGAATATTATAATTTTTAATACAAGCTTTTTATAAACTGACATGGCAATTCATGGCACTTAGGCTCTACTTCGCCATCTGGGCCCACTTCTACCGTTGTCTCCACACTCGCACAGACTATACTAACTATCTCGTCTCTTCTTCTTTGTTGGGATCAATTTCGGCCTAGTCGTGGGTCTCTAACCATTGAGTCCAGACTGTGGGTCTATGAGGCTAACCTAACTGTATTATTAATCCAAGACCGATGCGATTAATATGGTAAGTATCACGTTAATTTATATAGAGCCTGAAATAAAAATCGGAGTATCCCAAACATATTTCAATATTTTCCTTAAATTTGTGCATCACGATTAACAACTAAACCAAAAACTATTAGGGGAATTTGAAGCCCAAGCCAGCCAATACTTTTATTCAGTACAAGTTGGGCCCAACCACCAGTTATCCCTTAAAAAGTTTGGGAAAATTGCACCATTGGTCCCTGTGGTATTCCATAATTATTTTTTACTCCCTGTGGTTGAAAAAATTACTGGGAGATCCTTGTGGTATACAATAATTACAAATCGATCCCTGGCGTTAAATTCTGTTAAATTTTTTAACAGATTCCGTCAAATGCCACGTCAGCGACACGTGTCCATCTTAATAAAAAAATATAAATTTATTAAAAAATAAATAAAAATACTTATTTTTTTAAAAAAAAAAAAATTCAAAAAAAAAAAAAAACTGAACGGGTTGGCCACCCATTTGGGGTGGCCTAGCCGCCCCCAGCCACCCCAAGCCACAGGGGGTGGCCTTCGGGCCACCCCAGACAACTGGGGGTGGCCGCGCGCCACCCCCAGACAAGTCCGGGGTGGCGCGCGGCCACCCCCAAGCCACAGGGGTGGCCTTCGGGCCACCCCAGGCAACTGGGGGTGGCCGCGCGCCACCCCCAGACAACTCCGGGGTGGCGCGTGGCCACCCCAGGCCACTGGGGTGGCTGCGCGCCACCCCCGGATCTTCCAGGGGTGGCCCGAAGGCCACCCCCTGTGGCTTGGGGTGGCCGCGCGCCACTGGGGTGGCGCGCCACCCCTGCGCCTCTGGGGTGGCGCGCGCCACCCAGTGCTGGGGCGCCAGCCACCCCAAATGGGTGCCAATACAGTTTTTTTTTTTTTTGATTTTTTGATTTTTTTTTTTTAAAAAAAAAGTATTTTTATTTATTTTTTAATAAATTTATATATTTTTATTAAGATGGACACGTGTCGCCATAAGATGGCGACACGTGTCGCTGACGTGGCATTTGACAGAATCTGTTAAAAAATTTAACAGAATTTGACGCCAGGATCGATTTGTAATTATTATATACCACAAGGATCTCCCAGTAATTTTTTCAACCACAGGGAGTAAAAAATAATTATGGAATACCACAGGGATCAACGTGCAATTTTCCAAAAAGTTTATTGGCTGGGCTTATCCGAATGGCCCAACCAAGACCTTGAACCCTTTGATTGTTGGTGTTGGTGGTTCTGTTCTGGCCGGGCTCGAAGGGCTCCAGAATATATAAGCCTTATGGCCGGGCCGGGCCGTTCAGTGGTTGGATATACCAAAAGAGTTTCTCAATCTTTTTGCAAAAAAAAAAAAAAAAAAAAAAAAAAAATTACATTTCCAACTTAAAGATTTGAGGTCTTTCAATAAATTAATGGAAATAAACATTTTTGTACTTTCTATTGAATCATTCGTAAGTTGGAATTTGTTAGGTAAAATATTAATTTATTAGTTTAAATTTTAAGATAATTGATGATTTAACCAATAGTATCAAATCTCAAATTGTGATTTAACTCTTGGTAAGACTCATAATTCAAATTCTTTTTCCTTCTTCACTATAATTTAATATTAATTTGCTCTATCCTCCATGGTTAATTAAACTTCCCTGAAGAAGAAACCCATCATTACCCAAAAGGTCAAAAGATTATCCTCCACGAAATTGCCATTTTCCCTGCACGAGGGAGAACTCTAGATGTGAAATAATTGATAATTTAATATGGTATTAAATCGAGTCTTGAGTTCGAATATATATATTTAAAAAGAAACCATATATTATAATATGAGACCCAAAGGGCCCGTGACAATAATTAGGGGTATAAAGACGCCTTAAAAACAAAGTAGAGACTGTATCCTAACTTAGGAGCAGCTACTTAGGCAGATGGACAATAGTAAAAGTCTCTCTTTACACATGAGTTCCATTAGAGAAGATAAGAGAGCGCAGATTTTGATAAAAAAAAAAAAACCAATACAATCCATTTAGATCTAAAATCTAACTTGACAGGCTGCAAAGGTTGACAACATAACAAAAACTTAGAAAAACAGAACAGAATAAAAACAAGAACAACACTGGCCGGCTAAGAAGAGCACAGGAATCGCCAGTGACGATGCGTGTAGACCATGCGCCCTCACTATAAGACCTCTCTCCATCAGAGAACCACCGAAACCATTGGAAACCATCAGAGTTAAGTTCGAATCTTAACTCTATAGTTTATCTTATTATTTAATTAAAATAATTCATATGTTAAAATATTAATTAAATAATTAAAATTTTTTTTCCTCTCAATTTAACGTTTAGAATAATTGATAATTTAATGCTCATTAAGACTCAATTCAAATTCTTTTTTGCTATTCTAACTAATATGTATATAATATTTGTGTGCTTTATCCTGTATGGTTAATTAAACTTCCCTAAAACATGAATCATGATTACACAAAAAAGTCAAAGACAATATCGTCTACGAAATTGCCATTTTCTTTGCTTGTAGGAGAGGACTCTAGGCACCTCATTCACATTACGTGTGGACGAATAAGAATATGCCCTAGCTAGGTGCCACAGATAATTAATTATTCTTTTTTTTTTATATTATATTTTACTATTTTTTATTATATTCATGAAAATGCTAAAAAAGTTTATTTTTTAAAATTATGTTTGGATGGTTTAAACAACGTACTTGAGTCAAAATTGAAAAAAAAAATTAGATAAAATTTGAATAGAATTTGAATTTAAAAAATTAAACCTATAAAAACATATTTTTAAAAAATAATCAAAAATAAAACACTAACCAAACATACCCTAAGATATTTGAAAAAAAATAAAAAAGGATAAGAGTTGGCTAAATGCTTGTGCCGTGAGAGGGAGAGGGACATTAATGATCGATCTCGTAACAGTTCAATTTTACTCGGAAAGAATGATACAGTAAATTAAATTTATTATCCCATTAACATTAACATCACTCTTTTACCCGATTATAAATTAAGATTCCTACTTAAGCTAGCTTTTGGGTAGTTAAATATATTATCCAATTTTGTTTAAGGCATGCATGCTTGTTCCGGTGTAAAATTTTCTACTTTGAAAAATGTTTTCATGTGAAATTATTTTCAGAAAATTGCTTTTAGAGTTTCGTTTGATCGTATGAAAAATCAACGAATATTTTTTATATTTTCATATCATCTGAGGAACTGCGTGGAAGACAGATACAACAAAGAGTCGGAAGATTGTGTGAGAATAAAAAGCCTTCGGATGTAGAATTGAGATCCAGTGTAATTGTTTGTCTATATTGCTTGCATTTTAGGGTCCGTTTGGGTTTGCAATTTCAAAAAGTGCGATTTAAAATCACGATTTTAAAATGTGCGATTTGAAAAAAATGATTTTTAAAAATGCAGTTAAGCGTTTAGCAAAATTGTAGTTTAGCATTTAAAATCGCAAATTAACCTTTAAAATTCTGCGTTTTCAAAAAAGCATCATTTTATCTGCGATTTGAAAAAGCAGATTTTCTGCATTTTCAAATTGCAATTTTTAAAAACGCAGTTGCCAAACGATTTATGTTCTGCGATTTGGTTTAAAATCGCATTTATTGTCTATGAAATCGCAATCCCAAATGTACCCTTAGACATCCAATAGTGAGAGGGTCTTTGTGGGGCCCACCTACCTGGGCAAATGTTTGAGCAGTTTGAAAATTATTCGGACAGGTAGGCCCCATAAGGTAGGGTTGGCAATTCGGATTCACGGCCGGGTTCGTGTCAACCCGACTGACCCGATTACATAAACGGGTCTGACACGAACCCGACCCGATTATTAATCGGGTTGTGACACGCGACCCGATTAATAATCGGGTAACCCAAACACGACCCGACAAACACGACTAATAAACGTGTCACCCGTTTACCCGACACGGCATCACTTTCATTGTTTTCACATGTTTCAACCTTCAATTTTAGTTTTTACCTTCAAATTTTTTTTTTTAATCGGGTTATAATCGTGTTGGCGGGTCAACCCGCGTAATCGAGTTATAATCGTGTTGGCGGGTAATCGTGTTAGCGGGTCAACCCGCGTAATCGGGTTATAATCGTGTTGGCAGGTCAACCCGGGGGTTGACCCGCCAAACACGATTATAATCGGGTCAACCCGATTATGACCCGAACCCGATTATAACAAACCCAAACTCGGTTTTTTCGTGTCGTATTCGTGCCGGGTTCGCTGGTCGTTTCAAAAATTGCCAACCCTACTATAGGTGCCCTCTCACAATAGCCTATTCGAAAGTGTAGGAGAGCAGCTGAAAATAGTTTATACAAATTAGAAGCATGAACCATTTTGCGACTTATAAAATTTATTTTTCTTGGTTAATTGAAAATATTTCTGGGTTGGAAAATATTTTATGCCTTGCCATTTGCCAAACACTAATAATAGAGGAAACAGTTTCCAAAAAATATTATACCCCAACACAAATGGTGCTTAAAAGTGCACAATTGGTGAAACCGCGCCCGGGGCAAGCACACTCTTTAGCCTTAGGATGGATTTATCAATAGATAAACCAAATAAAACCTCTTACTATAAATGATTAATCAATAGTCTTGAAAAAATATTTTAATAGGGCATACACATTTCAATTCGGGTGATAACCAAAAAATTGTCAAAACAAAATTTGAGGCTCACATCAAGACCATTCACATCAGGTTAACCGAGCGTGTCACTTAAGAAGGAAAGCAAACTTCCCAAGCTCATATAAGCCCAAATATGCATTACCTGCATGTGTCTTGTCTTTGGTCTATAAATACAATATCCTTCCCAATATTCTCGTCAATCTCTCATAGCCAATAATTAAGAGCTTTTCAGTCATTCCATGGCTTCTTCTTGCTTCCTCAAACTGTTGTTCTTCTTTCTCATTGGCATTATTCTTGCTTCTTCTTCTTTTGCTTCATCGTCTTTGCATCCTTTGGCCTCCGTCTCTTTCAGTGAGCACCATGATCACACCGCCATATCGGAGTTTCGTGTAGTAAACAGGAGGAGGCTGCTGAAGTGCCTTGGTCCCAACCCTTATCTCAAAATTAGTGTTAATCCAAACTCCTCCATGTCAAATGAAGAATTCCTCACTGTTACTGTTAGTGGTGTTTTAATCCCTTCAACTGGCGATTGGGTTGCCATGATTTCTCCTCCTTCTTCAAAGTAAGAAATTAACCTAGTTCCATGTTCTATATTATATACTCTGGTTCACATATTACTTTTAATTATTGTTATCTACTAAGAGTGCGTTTTGATACTGCGATTTCGCAGATCAAAAATATGATTTTAAACAAAATTGCGAAAAATGTATTGTCTGATCGTGTGTTTTTTAAAAATTGTAATTTAAAAACATAGAACAATCTTCGTTTTCAAACAGGGATGCGTTTTTACCAAATGTTGTAATTAACTTCAAAATCGCGTTTTCATATTGTTATTTTCAATCCGTATGTTTATAAAGTCGCAAATCTGAACTAGTTCTCTTATGTATATAAATGCAGTGTCGCAGATTGTCCATTGAGTGAGGCCTATTATGCACAGACTGGTGACCTTAGTGATCTTCCTCTTCTATGCCAATATCCTGTCAAGGTAAATATGATAATATTGAATTTTAAATTGAAGAAAAGAAAATAAATGAAAAATGGAATCATGTTTAGAACCACATGCATATTTGAATTTTGTTGAAATATTAATTAAATGATTAAAATATAAATACAAAAATGTCGGTTATATGACATAAAAGAAAAGGTCAACAAAGGAAATTGATATTATAATGGAAGTATCTTAAAAGGACTGATAAGAATACTTTACCAAAAAAGAAAAGAAAAAAGAGACGTAACAAATTGAGCATAACGACGACCTTAACATAAATATGTGGGCATCATTCCAGCTTACATAGTACATTCCTTGTGGTCTTTTCTCGTAAATACCATATTTAATTGATTGTCCAAATTATTCAATTAAACAATTGATCATGCATGATAGCTAGCTAGTTTGCGTGGAAGAATATGACTAATTAATAGCATTCTCTCAGATGTAATATGTTCACCATTTGATATATATATATATATATATATATATTATAATTAAGAGTCATTTAAAGGTGGATTATAATGGCACGGCAATAGAATATGTTGGAAGAATGCAAAATAGTTAGCGTTTTTTTTATATTAAATTACTGATTATCTCAACAGTTTTATAAGAAATTGTTGATTTAATTATTTAATTATTAATATTCTAACATTTCACCTCATGCATGTGCCACGTGAATGAGTTCGACAATAACCTTTACTCTGATATCATATTAAATTAAATTACCAATTATCCAAAAAAACTTAAGTTAATAGGATAAATGTTAATGGTTTTTGATATTTTTCCCCAAACTTTTATTCTAATTGACATTAGTGGAAACATAATTTTATGTTTTGTTCTCTTTCATTAATGACTTAAAATTATCACAAGATAATTACGAAAATATGAAGAAAAAAAAAATCAAATTCTCACCTAATCAAAATAATAATCCAACTTTTCAGAATAAAAAACAATCTCATACTGGCAAATAAATCAGTCTCATGTTAATCACTAGCTCAAACCAGAAAAAAAAAAAAAAAAACTAGAAATAAATAGTAAATACTAAGAACTAGCTAGCGTTGCATAATGCAATATTCAAAGGAAAAGAACCCCAAAGAAAGACACCATGAACGACGACACGATAACTGGAGAAGAAATGGGAGCCATGATATTATTCGATGAGTCAGTTGTTGTCGTGTTGCTGTTAGCGGATTGTGGTGGGTTTGCTGGTTCGAGAACTTTGATGATCATCTTCTGGCCTCTCTCGCAGTGTCCGGCAACCCCACTGATGAAATAGAACAAGCCGGGTCGGTCCAGTTTGAAGACACTGTCGTCGTTGTTGGAGAAGAAGAGAGGATGAGCCGAATGGCACTTCTCGTACTCCTCCTCACTCACCACCAAAACGAGTCTTTCTTGTACTTGAAATCTGAATAATTCATCATAACCAACAACATATCTCAAAAAACCCTTGCTTATTCTCAAGGAAAACATCACTTAGCCCTTAAGTATATATAGAAGCTTTGGCAATCATATTATCAAGTTTAAAAATTTACAAGGTCAGTATCTCTTGAGATTTAAGGTTAAATCTAACGGTAAACAGATGAAATGTCTATTATACCCATAAAAAATTTTAAAATTACAAATTTCCCTTAATAAATTTTTTTTTTTAAAAAAAAAAAAAAAAACCCAAAATATTATATTGTCATGGGCTAGGTTTGGCCTTGGTCGGCTGGTCGTGGTCCGTCAGCCTATGTTTTCAGTTTTAAGATTAACCAAAAATTCTATAGAATTGTGAAATTGAAAGGTGAAAATCGTGAGATACAAATAAAGCAAATTTTTAAATCTTGAAAGTATAATTGAAAAAGCACATATGATTAAGAGGAGGTAAGTAAAGTTTTTCCTAATTCTTATGTCGGGTGATGGTTAAATTTTGTGGGTTCAACATAAATCATTGAGAAGAAAAATATTTTGAACATTTACAAGTCATTAATTGGTACTTGTTTTTGATACATTATTTATTCCATGCATGAAGAAGAAAAAATATTAGAAATGCCACTAAAGATTAAGATTCAATGAGAATTACAGTTGCTTTCAAATATTGTGATACTTACGGACAGTGTCATCCACGTTGAACCTGTTTTTGGAAGCCCACTGGTTGTACATTTGGTCGGTCTTAGGCTTGGGAACAACCCAGCCATGATCGCCACCAACTTCGAATTCAGTGGATGTGACAAAGAAGAACTGGTTGAAAGAGAAAGAAAGAATGATGAAGATGCAGGAGAACATGAAGAGAGAAGCCATTCTTGGACCTTTAGAGGACGAGCTCTAGGTTGGCTATCTTTAGGGAAAAGGAAATTTGATTGTGCTTGAGGATGATCGATATTGTTGCTTAAAAAGAGAGTTGTATTTGAAGTTTGTTATTGAAGGGAGAGAGAGGATTATTAGGAGTGAGAAGTGGGAGGTGTGGGACTACCTTTGACTGTGTACAACTGTTTTTCAGAGGAGAGAGCTGAAGCTGTTGAGCAAAATCAGCTCCTAGAGTTGTGAGGGAAGTAGAGTGATTAGGGTCGGTTTAAATTTGTGATTTCAAATAGCTATTTTAAAACGTCATTAAGCGTTTAGTAAAACTCATTTGTCCTTTAAAATCGTACTTTATGGTACGTTTGACATTCCGATTTTGTGATAAAATGTGCATTTAACCAATTAAAAATGTATCGTTTGATGCGTTTTTAAAATTCCAATTTCGTTATAAAATGTGCATTTTAAAAACGCGTGATTTTAAAGGTAAATTGTGATTTTATCAAATGTTAATTGAGTTTTTTAAAATTCAACGTTTTAAAATCGCAAACCCGAACGGACCCTATATCCTTTAAAATCATACGTTTTTCAAAACGCACATTTTTTTACGTTGTTCAAATCGTAATTTTTTTAAAACGCACATCCAAAGATCTATTTTTTGATTTAGTTTAAAATTAAATTAACTTTTAGTCATAAAATGTAATGACAAACACATTGTAACAAAATGACTTGTAAAATAAGATATATGCTCATGAAAATTGCAGGCACAGTACGTGAGCAATGATCCAGACTATCTCAATTGTAGGAAGACTGAATGCCAGGAAAGTGTACTCGGCAAATGCGTGGTGTCTACATGCAGTGGCTCCTTGACATTTCACGTGGTTAATATAAGAACCGACATCGAATTTGTGTTCTTCAAAGGTGGATTCGACACACCTTGCATTCTGACTAGGTCCAACCCTTTGGATTTTACTAATCCAAAAATGCCACTTTATGGACATCTCTCAAGCATAGATTCATCTGCCACATCGGTAAGTAACTTTTTCTTTACTAATCAATGACTGATTTCAAAGGTTGATTAAGATTGTTATATCAGCATTGAAAGATAGTTGATGTGACAGCTTATGTTAAAAAAAAAAAAAATCAAGGCGATAAGCACTGCCACATCATCGATCTAGTGAAATGGGGATGTAGTATATAACAATATTACTCATAATATATACTTGGATGGATAGATTATATAAAGAGATAATCCAAATTAACAGTATAATGGTGGCTTGTGGTGCAGATGAGATTAACGTGGGTTAGTGGGGATGAGCAACCTCAACAAGTGCAATATGTAGATGGCATGTCACAAACTTCGGTGGTCAGTACATTTACACAGGATAATATGTGCAGTGAGTTCTCTCTTCCCATAATTTATGTTGTTAATTTACTTTGCATTAATGTAGTTTGGAATCACTATGTATCAATGAAATAATGTTATTTAGTAGACTGTTATATGACTGAGATAACGGAGCAATGAAAATTATTGTCACATCATTTTCTACTAACATTATATTGTCGCTAGCTCCACCAAGATTTCTAATTATGATTATGAAACTGATTTTAGGCTCAACTCTACCAAGTCCGGCCAAAGACTTTGGGTGGCATGATCCTGGATTCATTCATACAGCAGTGATGACAGGACTTCAACCTTCGAGCAACTTCTCCTACAGATATGGAAGGTATGTATATTGCATCTTCCTTAGTGACATTGGCAAATAAACTTGATCAAAATACTTTGCACTTACAATTATGCAGTAGCTAAAACGGGTGACATTAATTATTATAATAATGCAGTGATTCAGTTGGTTGGAGTGATCAAATCCAATTCCGGACCCCACCTGCTGGAGGATCAGATGAACTCCACTTTATTGCATATGGTGATATGGGAAAGGCTCCTCTTGATTCTTCAGCCGAACACTACATTCAGGTAGGATTTATTCAACTATATATATATAGCTAGAGTTCTGATCAAAAGGGTCAAATATCACTGTTGCCTGTGCAACTGAACCATATTGAAGCAAGTACAAACCATTGGTTTAGGGGTTTCAAATTGGGTGGTTTGAAAGACAACGATTCAAAATGCAGTTAATGAAATGTAATTTTTAGTTAAGTATTTGATAAAATTGTAGTTGGCCTGTAAATTAAATTGCAGTTCGGTTTGGCTTTAAAATCGTTTTTTTTTTTTTTTTTAAATGAACATTTTTACATACTTTTGAAAATGTAATTTTTTGTTTAAAAATGTACTTTTGAGTAAAAAAAAAAATTATTATATTTTCTGGGTATTTTGCATGCAAATGTATATAGCCCGGATCTCTATCAGTGATTAAAGCCGTGACCGACGAAGTGAAGTCAGTGAATGTGGACTCTGTCTTCCATATTGGAGACATAAGCTACGCAACAGGATTCTAGTAGAATGGGACTTTTCCTTCAACAAATCAACCCAGTTGCTTCCCAAGTTTCCTACATGACTGCGATTGGAACCATGAGAGGTAATTAATTTCTTCATTTATATATATATACTTCAGCAATCTCTTCAAATTAATTATTTCCATACATTGATCAGGGGTTATAATAACATGCATATATAAATTAACATGTCTTACGAATGTGTATGTCATTATTTTGATGATCAGTTGTAACAAACATATATAATTCTTTCAATACCTCAAAGAAATGTAGTTTTGAAAGCATTAATTGGAATAGATTTCGTCAATCATGATCGGGAATGCATTAGCCACATGCTCTGATAACTTATAATTGGTAGTGTACTCCGGATTATATTAGATTAGTTAAATGGAAAAAGATTTTGATATTCTAGATTGGATTAGATTGCAAATACATTGCATGGATGTATGTGCTAAGTCCTACATTAGTAACATATTAGATGATTAGATGAAACTTATTTTATAAATGATTAATCCTATAGGGGTATTACGCATACATGTTTAGCGCGTCTTGGTCTCGGTCATGATAGATCTAAAAACTGTTAATAAATTTTTTTTTCTAGACGGTTTTAAAAACCGTCAATAAATGGAAGTTTTTTTTTGTAGTATGCCCAATCAGTGAAACTAAAAATTTTATTGGTACTGGCCAATGGGTATCAAATCTCAAATTCGGTGCTAAGCATGCATGACCATAAAATATACAAATGGTGATCCTCGATCAGAACAAATATTAGGACTAATTTTGTGCTTAATTATCTTGATCTTTTTTTCTTTTTTCAGGGACTATATAGACTCGGGATCAGTATATATAACACCTGACTCGGGTGGAGAATGTGGAGTTCCTTATGAGACTTATTTTCAAATGCCAACCCAAGCAAAGGATAAGCCATGGTATTCCATAGAACAAGCAAGTGTTCACTTCACAGTAATTTCAACCGAGCATGATTGGTCAGTTAATTCTGAGCAGGTAATTAACTAATATTATTTGATTTCATGCATATATATTAATTAATTTCTTCACTAATACCATGGTAAATACTGCAATGATCGATTCAGTATCAATGGATGGAAGAGACATGACTTCAGTCAATCGATCAATAACTCCATGGTTGATTTTTATGGGGTGAGTATACTTCGCGCACATACTTCCAAAACGAAGCAAAAAGGAGAGTACTCTTCTAATTTATGACGAATAATGCTAGAAACCATATCTTTATTAATTTCATTACTATTTAACTCTATTGATCATGTTCACAATCAACAAGTAGGATAGTGGCAAAATAAACTCGATATAAAATTTCATCACACATAAACTACTATAAATTGGAAGGTTAGAATATTGAGAAGCTGAAATACATAATCTATATTTATGTTTTGGTCATTTTCCCCAAGTTAGTCTAGTAGACTTATAAGTGCTGCCTTAATTCCTATTCTGATATAATGCTAAAGATATATTTTAATATTAGAAGATTTGCCAATTACAGGCACAGGCCCATGTATACTTCTTCAAATGCAGATACCAGCGTCGATCGGCGATTTGTGGATGCCGTGGAACCATTACTACTTGAGTACAAGGTAATTAAGTCCTTGTGTTAAATTATTACTTTGCAAAAAAGGCTTAAATCATAATAAGCGATGAATTTAATATTTAATGTATATATTTTAACACTTCTTTTACATGTGGGTTCAAACTCTCATTAATAGGTGAAGTTTAGCCCGACATGTGAAATATTGAATTAAAATATGAGGCGAATGATAAGACAATGTTAAACTCGGACCTCTGCTTGATACATATTAAATCATCACTTATTTAAAAGTTTAGCCAATAAAAAAGATAAATTTATCATTTATTTATTTATTTATATTCTAACACCTCAAGCTTGTTGAATTATGAATGACAACTTTCTTTGGTTTTTGAATTGTAATGTGGGAACTTGAACTAGGTTGATCTGGCTTTATTTGGTCATGTTCATAACTATGAAAGAACTTGCGCTGTTTACAAAGGAGAATGCAAGGCCATGCCTGCAAAAGATGCAAATGGGGTTGACACCTATGACAGCACCAATTACAGTGCCCCCGTGCAGGCAATCATTGGCATGGCTGGCTTCACCTTGGACAACTTCACTACTGATGTAAGTAGCTCTCTCTCTCAATTATATATATATATACTCAATTATATATTTGTACGTAGATATATAAATAAACTATCAAATTACTTGTTCTTGTTCATGACAGGCGAATAGCTGGAGTCTACAAAGGATTCTGAATTTGGTTATGTAAGAGGGAATGCAACAAAGCAAGAGTTATATTTGGAGGTCAGTATGCTCAACTTTGAACTATGACGACTACTAAAAAATATAGGCACAGATTCATTTGTAAGGTGGAGTACTTAGAAAATTTGAATATATAGATTAATTTTAAGTTCATAGAATATTGGAAAGTTACATTGAAACATAATTTTGATGATTAATTACTTTTATCCCCTTCTAAATACTATCTTTTTTGCAATGATGTCCCCTTAATCTACCATTAATTGGGGACGCATCGTCCCATTCTGCGACTCAAAATGATGAATATAACTCTATAAGATCAAAAATATATATATACTTTTTTTTAAACAAAAATTATCTTATATATATATATATTGTCATTTTGGGTTCTGAAGGGGGATATATATTTTAACTCTAATGGTAAATTGGGGGGAAGGGAAGGACATTGCAAAAATTAAAATATTTGAGGGGTATTGCAAAAAAGATAATAGTTAGCTACGGGTAAATGTATTTTTTTCCTAATTAATATTGATACTATAAAACAATAGAAAAGTACACATAACTCTTCAAACTACTAATTCATTGTTAATGTATCCCCAAACTACCAATTGTTCAATGTCCTCCCCCCCAAACTAAAAAAAAAAAAAAAAAAATGTCAATGTCCTCCTAATGACAAAAATGCCCTTCATAAAATTATCAAAATAAAATAAAAACTAAAAAAAAATATTGTTAGAAACTATATTTTTCATTCATAACTATCCCACAATGTTAACCTACAAATAATTTCAAAAACATCCCGGTTCATTTTAAAAAGAATCTGAAAACACAAATATATATATATATATATATATATATATATATATATATATATAAACAATTAACAGATACAAGAAAGTTTTTAAAATGTGCGACTGTGCGAGAGCATTATCTTTGAATAACTATGAGGACTCAACAAAAATTAATGATTGAGTATGAAAAATAATTGTTCCTTGTCTCATCCTTTTCCTTTATTTTTGCAGTTTGTGAACTCAAATTCAAGAAACGTTGAGGATAGATTTCGCATCACCAAATAGCAAGGTCTCTCTTACTGATAGAGTTGCTGCAGAGGGGAGACAAAGAGGGAGAGAGATGTACGTAGTTCCTCCTCCCCCATTAAGTCTCTTCTGTGAAGCAAAAGTACATGTATATATATTCATCGTGGGGCAATATATATACTATTAGGCTTGTAAAAATTAATCTTTACCATGAAATAACTTATCTCAGTCGGTTTTTCACTTAAAATGGAAAGGATATTATTCCATTTTTTTTTTCTGTAAACTTTCAAAATGTTTTAAATAAAGGAAATCTTTATTAAATGCTAATTATGGCGAGAAAATTTTCACTTCAGTACTAACTTGACGATATACATAATGTCACATACATCATTTAATCATGCGCAAGAATAAAAATACCCACACGCGTTATTTTTCAATTAAAAAATAAAATTAAAAAAAAAAAATTAAAAAAAATTAAAAAAAAAAAAAAAAAAAATTAAAAAAACTAAAAAATAAATAAATAACGAAATTTTTATTTCTTATTTTTATTTTTTTAAAAAAGATGGGTGTTTGCGGAGGCGTTATTTCCCAACCGCGACTCGATTTTCCTAACACTCTCTAGTCATCATCCGTTTGCAATGCCATGATGATCAATTTTATAGCCTGACTCAACGAGTTCCGATTTGCAATCATCAGCTCGCTGATCTCAGCCAAGCTCAAGCTCGTCGATCTCAGCCAAGCTCAAGCTCGCCCTACTCTAAAAGTATCATTCACTTGAGAGAAAGTTTGTGATTCTTGAGCCCAGGTAGCTATTGGCCAACGTTTTGAATGCCAACAAATCACAGAGAGGAAAATGGATATGAACATCAATAAACAAGCTCACGGCTGTTGATTTCTCAGTCAGAAACCAATTGAGGTCTTCCACAACGATGATAGACTTGCTTGTCATTTGTAATAAAACAAAATTCAGATTAGAATCACTCATAACCTTCGAAAGATCAATATCATAGATATCGAATTATAGGAAATTAGTCATGTCTAGTTCGGAGAGGCGGGGAGAGTTCGCCGAGCTACAGGCGTGAATTGTGTCCAACGAAGATGCTGGAAAGAAGAAGTATCGCAATATTTTTTTAAAATAAAATAAAATAAAATTTTAGTTTTTTTTTTTAAAAAAATTAAAATTTTCTATTTTTTTGAATTTTTAAAGTTTTTTTTTTTTTTGTTATTTTGTTATTATTTTTTAATTAAGAAATGACATGGGGCAGAGATATTATGGGGATATATCGCCAAAATGGACATTTTCAAAGGTTTTGGTAGTTTAGGAAGCCGAAGTGCAAGCCTTGGTAGTTTGAGGGTCATTCATAGAAATGATGATTGTAATTTGGGGGACTAAATTATATTTTTTTAAAAAAAAAATATATAAAAAAGGGGAATATTCTCCTCTTTAAATCATAGAGAATCAAGGCTTCAAGATCTACTCTATGTATCACGTACATAAAACATAATAAATTTTAGATCATCTAGGGTGGCTCGAAAGCCACCCTCAGACCCCAGGGGTGACCGTGCGGCCCCCCCAATCACTGGAAAGTGTCCTTACGGCTACCCCAGTGCCTGGGGGTGGCGAGCAGCGCCAAGGGGGTGGTGGTAGCCACCCCCAAATCCTTTACTGTTTTTTTCATTTTTTTAAAAAATAATATTTTAAGTTTTTAAATTAATAATTAAATAAAATAATATTATTTTAAGATGATGTGGCGAAAATGCTGACGTGGCACTAACGCTGGTTAGAAAAGTAGATTGAAAAATGACGGAAGACCTGTTTCAAATTCCGAAAAATTAAGCATGAATACTTACTTCAAAAAATGAGGATCGATTTCAAAAGGTGCTTCGACTCAGAGATTTATTAGATATTTACCCTTTAACATATTACATAAAATCGATCTTATTTTTATAACGCATACTGCCCTAATCATTTTAGGCCGTCTAATTAAGTTTAGCCAAATTACAAATAATAAAAATCATCATTTCAAATGTCTAATTAATGGTCAAACTTGTGTACATTCAATCTTTTAATAGAGACCTATTAATAAGTTTTAGTCTTTTATTTTAACTCTTAACATAATAACTTTCAGATTTATCTAACAAACCTAACATAAATTAAAGAAGTTCACCTAAATTTTGTGCCAAAAGTAACTCGTGAAATACGATGGAGTAAATAAAATAAAACAAAGTACGTTTTGGTGATATCAGGTTATGTTAGAATCTGTCCGCTTAGTAGTACAGAAATATCCCTACAAGGCTACAGGTCTTAGGGTAGGAAGCATTTATCTTTAAAGTAAGACTCGTGAGTCATGACACATGATGCAGTAGGATCATAGTTATTAAAAGATGCATCTTCATATATACACCATGCATATCATCATAAAGAAAAAGAAAAACAGATGGGATATAATTATCCTCATGCATGAACTACAGATCGAACATCTCTCTCTCTCTCTCTCTCTCTCTATATATATATATATAGTCAAACTAGAAAACAAGCTTAAGAGAAAAATCCGTCTTATAATTAAGCTCGTGGTGTTAGAACTTCAAAAAACCAAAGCGCATGCACCACGTAAAGCCCTCCCATATCTAAATAAGCTCCATATTTATAGGATCCACTCAAAGTGACAGATTCAAAACAAAAAAGTAAAAACTCAAGAAAACAAAAACAAAATATATAAAAGGGAACCAAGAATATATCATACCCTTCATGTCTACCTTCAGAATTTAATCCTCTGTTTTTTTTTTTCCTCCTTTCGTTCTTGTCTAATGGAGTGCTCCTCCACTTCTTGGGTTTTCAAATTTTTCTTTTCTTACTCATTATCCCTCTTGGTTCTTCTTCTTCTTCTTTGTTGCAATCTTTGACGATCAATTCTACAGCAATGCACCGAAATCACACTGTGATATCGGAGTTTCGGATACTGAATAGAAAAGTCTTTTCCGACTGTCCAAATCTGAACCCTTTTCTTCACGTTAGTGTCAGTCCCCATTCCAACATTTCGGACGAAGAGTACGTCGATGTTACCGTTAGTGGGGTTTTGTTTCCTTCCAAGTTTGATTGGGTTGCCATGGTTTCACCAGCTCATTCTGAGTAAGAAGTGTTATATATATATATATATATATGTCATTTTGATGTGTTTATATATGATGTTTGTGTTTATCTCCCGGTTCCCTTTTTTTTTTTCTTTCTTACAAATGCAGTGTTTCGAGTTGTTTATTGAACTTCGGTCTTTATGCTGAGACCGGTGATCTTACCAAACTTCCTTTGCTCTGCCATTATCCTGTTAAGGTAAGCCAATGACTAAATTCTATTACTTTAATTGTGTATCTAAAACATCTTCTAGAATTCCCAAAGTATTGGACAATGGATCGGGATCGACTCCAATTGCAGTCAATTGAGAGAGAGAGGCCAAGCTAGATGGAGCTCACCCGTCTGAGCCCCATCTATCGATCGTAATCCACTTTTATGCATGGATCGGGTATCTTGCAATTCGGGTAAAGAATTGTAGTCGATCTCGATTTATTGGATGACATAGCTAGATTTATTAATAGAAGTAAATGTTTATACGAAAAATTTCAAATCATTTAATTTGAAAAGAAAAAAAAAATTTAATTGAGAGGAGTTGTTGAGTGATTGAGGTCTCAATCTACAATTTTTTAGAATTGCAACGGCCAGAAATTCTAATAATCTAAATCGTTCATTCAAAATAAATGATATGGATTGAACCACATCGTTAATAAAATAATGAAATTTTTAAAAAATAAAACCTCAAAAGAAACTAATAGTTGGCCATAAAGTATACGATAGGATAGGACGACCATCCACCAACTCCCTAATTTTTGAAGGAGTTGATCGACCATCCCCTATGATGTAATTGATGTAATTGGGTAGGTTGACCACCCTAAGGAGGTGCCCACCATCCTAAGAGATGGTCTAGCCAACCATTAGTTACTTTTGATTTTTTATTATTTTATTTATAATGTTGCACAATCCAAGCGGTTCATTTTGAATAAACAGCTTGGAATGTTGGAATTGCTGGCCATCACAATTCCAAAGAATTACAGAACCTCAATCCGACATAGTACTTAAATTGAAAGGCACATAGATTTTTCTTTCTGTGTTTCCTTTTTTTTTTTTTTTTTTTTTTTTTTCAAAAATTTAGGATTTTCACCGTATGATACCAATTACATTATGTGAAGGCTTTAGTTATGTTACGGTGCGTTTGACATTGTAATTTTAAATCAAATCGAAGAAAATAAATCGTTTAGAATTATATTTTCAAAAAAAATTACAATTTGAAAAAACAGAAATCTCCGATTTTAAATCACAAGCAAGATGATGTTTGTTGAAAATGTATAATTTTAAAAATTAAATTGCGATTTTGTCAAATGCTTAACTGCATTTTTAAAAATTACGCACATTTTAAAATCACTATTTTAAAATTATATTTATGAAAATTGCAAACCCAAACAGATCGAGAGTCTTTTTCGTTAACTCTATACCCAACAAATTAGGGTGGCTAAAAACCTTGCGGCCTTTCCCAATATATATCAAAGTCAATAGGCTTTAGCTATTACAATCGAATGGATGAATGAAAAGTTCATGTCATTCTTGTAGCCTCCCAACGGACCTTCCCTTTAATTAGGGGACAAAGGATGTGAATCATGTGTGATGTCTTTAATTAGTCTAACAAAATTTGTTCTACATTAATTGATCAGTGTCCTGTATACTAACTTAATTAGTTAATACAGTTGTTCAGATATACTATATAAAGGCTTGAAATTGTTACAAAGTAGACTTTTGTCAAAGCAAATATGATCAGGGAATCAGGGATGTTGAAAATTCTTGTCAAAACTGATTTACCAAACAAACTTTCACATGTGGCCTATTTTCAAAATCCTAAAAATAAAATAAAAAACAGAACATTTTTTTTTTAAAATCTAAAAATTAAAATTAAAAAAATGTGGTGCGGTAGCCTTGCGATGCCAGCCAGTTCTGGAAGCCTTGTGGTGGCCACTAG